>CAWUFW010003294.1:0-1200000 GCA_963921515.1 Calotriton arnoldi | reverse complement strand
CACAAGGTGCTGTTGTGAGCTGCATTCCACTCCTACATCATGCAGCATTGTCTGCATCCTTGAAACAACACTCCCCTCACAGTCATTGACACTTGCAACACAAGGAGTAACCTGGACTGGGTAGGAGGAGGCATACAACTTGCAGCAGCATAACTCAAACACACAAACCTCTGGCCCTCACTGTCATGAGCATTGAAACTCAAGAGAGCTGCCTTGGTTAACTCCACTTTCCATGGAGGACATTGACAAGATAAATGACGTTATCACGTACAAAGCTCAGCAGCAACATCATTTGCTACGGTAACACCATCACATGTGTGCAATGAGATGTAAACAAGGAACACCGACATCAATATGGTAGCCCACAAGAGATCTCAGACATACCGGACTGTGACCATGTTGTTCCAACACACTAATGTGACTCAAATAAACATGCAAAAAGGCCAGCACACATGACCCAATCTTGCAACACATCGTAAGAGGAAGTGCACGTATGTCCTTGTTAAACCACTAATTATGACAAGGAAAACACACCTGTGTCAGGCACGGGATGGCACTTGAGCAGCAATGGCCATGTACAGTACTTGAATCATTACATGAGCTGACCACGCACACAGCTCCAAATGCCCATCAAAATGCTTCAGGTTGCCATGACAATGTGCTTAACCAATATAGACCTCTGTCTGTGACAAATGGAGGACAATGCAATGGACATACACTCATCATGAAGTACAGTAGCAACTGTAATGTGTGTGATCTGTTGATGTGTGCTGAAGCCCAACATACATTGTGTGTCTCTTCCACCCACAGGGGATGCTGGGGACACTGCAGGGACTGAAGAAGGATCCCAGTCCCAGACTTAGGTTGACCCTGAGCTCTCCGGTGTGGATGTCTCTCAGTCCTCCTCGGACGACAACGAACGACCTGGCACCTCCGGTGTGGCTCCGCGTCCAGCCCCAGCAGCTGTAACATCAGCACCCCCTGGCACCACTCCTGCCACATCTGCAAACACACCAATGACCTCTGCCAACACGGACAGACCAAGGCAACAGAACAACGACGACACAGCTACACAGGGCACTCTGGAGGTGACAGACAACACCACCAGGACCAACACAGAAGGGGGCCCAGTGTCGTCTGTGCCTGCCACGGCAGGTCCTGCCCGTGTGGGCAGGGGTGGTGTGAGGGTGGGCAGGCTGAGGCCACGGCCTGCAGATGGGGCTGGACTGCAGGATGATCCACAGTTGGGACGCATCATAGATGCTTACCAGGAAAGCACCGGAGGCTTTGGCCAGGTAGTGGGGATCCTCAGGGACATAAATCAACAGCAGGCCGTCCATCATGCCAGATTGGACTCCCACATGTCCCGAATGGAGTCCAAAATAGACAAAATCGATGAACTCACGGCGGTGCATAGGGACATACTCACATGCCTCCGCAAGATAGCTGACAACATGACCACACCTCCCTGTGTGCCCACAACATCTGTTGCCACTACATCTGCAACTGCCACAGGGAGGGATGAGGACTCGTGCGGAGAGTCCCCGGCAAGGCAGCAGCCTGCATCTGAAAAGAAGAAGAGGGGTCATCCGAAGAAGGACAAGTGAGAGGCAGATGGCCATGCATACCCCCCAGGAAGTGAATACCTGTTCCAGACATACTCCATTGTGTGCAAAGCGTTCACCTTGTTGACTGTCGCTAAACTCACACACATGTGATGGAGGGTCTAAGTTGGACCAATGTTTCAAATGACTGTGGACTTTAGTCTTGAAATTTCATCTACCAACACTACCAACTCCTCTGTGAACTTTGGATTCCTATCGCACTGTACAGCACTTTCATTTACTTATACTATTCAAACACATGCATGTCAATAAATTCACAATCACACAAAAATTGCTTCTGTTGTGACTTAAACTTGGTTTGTGTCATAGAGATGATGACCTGCTAAATGGATACTGTGCATGAAAACTACTACAGCAATGTAAACACATTTATGTGAGTCATGGTGAGGTGACACATATGAGGGAGACACAGCACTACGTCACCACAACACATACTTACCATGGCCATCTAACTCATCGCCTACACTTTAGTGAACTGAAAATACAGTGGAATGCACATACACAACACCCATCCTGAGTCAGTGGCAATCAGCCCACAGGTACAGTATGCAAATGATTGTCGGATGTGTGGACACAGACAAAGCACAGTCCAAAGTGACGCACAGGTTTATTACACAATCACTACATGTGAACTCCACAACAGATGGAAGGTAACCTCACGTGACAGTGAGCACAAAGTAACCAAGTGGTAAACAATGAAAGTCCAGGGGTGTGGCACATCATCGGTTTGACAACGACAACTTGCACTCTGTCACAGGAATCCTTGTTTCGGGGGTCACACGTGACCAAACAACAGCCAAAGGACCCTGTGAAGGACAGACATACAACACTATTAATATCATAAAATAACAGCATACATCTCCAATACACATGCCACACACAAATCTTAAGATACGTGAACACAACCTGTCAAGTAGCACACAGCCACACATATGCAGCAACATTGCACCACCTACACATATCAGGCCATGACAAAACGTAGACAACACATTACTGTATACTCACAATTATGTGAAAAAATTGTTGATGAGCTGTATCCGGACATCCCCCTCACCCTCATCATCACTGGCAACATGACCCAGAGCAGGATCCTCCACGGCTGGCGGCTGGCGGTCATCATCATCCTGGATGAGAGCCAACTCCTCCCTCACTGCCAGGTTGTGTAGCATGCAGCACACAATTATGATTTTGCACACCTTCTCAGGGGCATATGGGAGGGCCCCTCCTGTCCTGTCCAAACAGCGGAATCTGCTTTTCAGTAGACCAAATGTCCGCTCTATCACTCTCCTGGTCCGCCCATGTGCCTCATTATAACGTATCTCCGCCTGTGTCACAGGGTTCCTGAGGGGTGTCAGCAACCACGGCATGTTTGGGTATCCGGAGTCACCTACATACAAACAAACAAACATTTCATGGGTCTGAAAAGAGGTTTAAAGAAAGTTTTTACCAAAAACACACAAGGGAAACAGATATTACACACCGACAAGCCAGGCACGCTGGTTCTGCAGCTGTGACATCATTGTTGGGATCCGACTAGTCCGCATGATGTAAGCGTTGTGTGCTGAACCAGGGAAACGTGCACCCACATGTGATATTGTCATGTCCGGCAGACATACCACCAGGGCATTAATGGAGTGAAAATGTTTTCTGTTCTGGTATGTCTGCTCATGTGCTTGTGGTGGAACCAAAGTCACATGTGTTTCATCTATGGAGCCTATGACATGTGGCATCCTTCCCAGTGCATAAAAGTCCCTCTTTATGTCAGTGAATTGTCCTGGGGTTGGGAATTGTATGTACCGGTTCAGGAAATGCAACATCTCCTCCAGAACATTGCGAAGCACACGGCTGAACATGGTCTGTGACATCCCACCAGCAGAAGCCACAGTGTGCTGGAAGGTACCGGTGGCAAAGAAGTGTAGGGCTGCCATCACCTTCACCTTGGGGGTCAGCGCTGATGGATATGTCCGGCCAGGTTGTAAATGTGGGCCCAACTGCTCCGCCAACACCTCAATTAGTGGTCTTGTGAAGCGGTAACATCGGATGCAGTCACGTTCAGCCATGGTTGCAAGGTCTGGGAACGGTCTATGGACAGCTGGTCTCCTGCAGTACATAGGTGATCAAAGAAAGATTGTCAGTTCCCCTACTTATGGGGCAATGACCATGCTAAATATCACATGCTACACATAGCAAGACACAATCACTTGATGTGTGTGCTGTTGGGCATGGATACATATGTCAGCTATGTGCCCCTCGCCTGACATCCCAGCTCAGCATGGTTACACAACAAGTGCAATGCTGCGCTGTGAACAATCTATGGGGTCGGTCACAGTACATCTGCACAAATGTCACATGCCAAACACACACCTCAGTGACTAGTAAGGATAGATGTGTTCCCCACATGACAGGTGCTATTTCAGTCACACACACAAGGATCTTGTCGTGCCACAAGGACACTGTCATGATGTAGCGTCTGATGTACACGTACCAACACACCCATGAAACCCACATGATGTGCTACCAGATTTGTACTCAGGGCATACATGGATGTCTGTGACACACAGACACAACAGCAACTCACATGGCCAAATCACATGGATGCTGTAAACGATTGACAACTACCACATACAATCAGAGACATGTGTGTAGCACAATACGCACATACTCTAGATTAACCAGACAATGGTAGCTCTGGGACACCCTGTGACACACAGTCCATTTCACCTATGAGTCAGGGTGTATGTAACATGTCATCACACAATTTGCACCTTGAACTGTGTACAGGCCTCGGGGTTTGATCGGCAAAGTTGTCACTCACAGTAGTGATGTGCCTCACACACAATGGTTTTTGTCCACATTGAACATGGCAAATCCTGGGAGTGTGTGCCACTAAGTTCCATGTCCAAAATGACATGTGGAGCCATATACCCACACATGTCATGAAGCCTGAAATGGTATTCCATACACTGTGTGACAGGCTGTATGTTTGTTGTAGAGCACCGGAGTCCCTGCCAAGATATTGTGTGTGGCATCCTTTGGCTCTTGACTGTAATGGTGGCGGACGCGTGTGACTTTCCAAAATACGCGTCGTACATTTATGGGCCGAGCAGGGCACACGCATTGGCTCCTGACTGTGATGGTGACAGACGCGTGTGACTTTCCAAAAGACGCATCGAACATTTACGGGGCAAGCCGGGCGCACACATTGGATCCTGACTGTAATGGTGACAGACGCGTGTGACTTTCCAAAAGACGCGTCGTACATTTACGGGCCGAGCCGCGTGCACGCATTGGCTCCTGACTGTAATGGTGACAGATGTGTGTGACTTTCCAAAAGACGCGTCGTACATTTACGGGCCGAGCCGGGCGCACGCATTGGCTCCTGACTGTAATGGTGACAGACACGTGTGAGTTTTCAAAAGATGCGTCGTACATTTACGGGCCGAGCCGGGCGCACGCATTGGCTCTTGCATTTACGGGCCAAGCCGGGCGCATGCCATGGCTCCTGACTGTAATGGTGACAGACGCGTGTGACTTTCCAAAAGACGCAACGTACATTTACGGGCCGAGCCGTGCGCATGCATTGGCTCTTGACTGTCATGGAGACTGACGCGTGTGAGTTTTCAAAAGACGCGTCGTACATTTACGGGCAAGCCGGGCGCACGCATTGGCTCTTGACTGTCATGGAGACTGACGCGGTATTGATACTTGTACGAATGGCGTTCAAAAAATTCCTTTGGCACCCAACAACAATGTATCAAAGTCAATGGTGTCATGATGGAGAATATTTGAACGATGCAGAAGGCGTGTACGAAGTGTGCAATGCAATGTATTGGCCAATTTCATAAAAAAGCAAATGTCTCGGACCTATCACTTTGGACGCATGGGACAGATTCTGCCTCTGCAGCACAGATATAATGCTGTCTGTTCCCCAGAGACTTCACTTGCCTGCACTACATGCCACAGGATTACATCTACCACTACCACTGCTGCTGTCTCTGCATCCTCTGGCTACTGCAATGGCACGGACTGTGGAGAGGGTCCCAGCATTCACTGAGGAGGAGAACCAGGCCCTGTTGGACGGCCTCCTGCCACAGTACAGCAGGCTGTATGGGAAACCAGGGGAGCAGATGAGTGTGCAGCCCACTGCCTTTCTAATTGTACATGTTGTCTGACTAGCACTACTAGCATTGTGTTCACCAAGGGCAAGCATGCTCACTGAGTAATTGTAAGTCTTCAAGTGTGTAGAAACAAGTAATGTACAGGTGCAGTTTCTAAGAAATGGCATTTTGGCTTTGCTTTGGATTAACATGCACTGTTATCATGTTGTCAATGCTGGCCTGCACACAGGACAACTGCCCATGTCCATAGTTGCACTCCCTGTTTACATCATATGCCCTTCAGCAAATGACATGTATGTCCAACTGTGTGATGAACAGACATATTGCATGTGTGGCAATGGTGTCTAACTTTGTCATCCATGCAGGTTGATGCCCATTAGAAGCAGGAGATTTGGCAGACCATCGTCCGGGCAGTAAGATCTGTGGGGGTCTTCAAACGCTGCATCCGCCACTGCCAGAAGAGGTGGCAGGACCTTCGTGGCTGGACCAGGAGGATAGCCAGAGTCCAGCTGAAGCTGTCACCTCCACGCAGATGGGGCGGCCGACAGACACTGAACCCCACATGTTCCGGATACTGACGGTGGTCTTCCCTGACCTGGATGGCCAGTTGAAGGACAGACAACAGCAAGGAGGGGGTAAGTTCATGCCTTTTTGGTGAACTATGTCTAGCATGCAATTTGCACCCCTTCAGCCTGGTAACACTCCCACAGTTCGTCTGTCTGCTGAGACAAGACTCATGTGGCTAAATTTGGTGATGCCACATTCTCATCTTATACCCAGGTGTGTCCCTTTCGGTCTGTGACTTGTGTCACTTGGATTGTGTGTTCTTGCTGTTGTCCAAGGTTGATGTTGGGAACAGCATCTGCTACAGGTGCATTGATTTGGGCTTCATGAGTGGGGCTATTGTCTGACGTGTGTCAGCACATTGACAGAAATCTGACCTGTACTCTGTGTGGGCCATACATAAATGTTCTAATTGCTGACCTGGGTCACCATAGGTGTCTGAGGTATTGACCACACACCCATGCAGCAGGTAAGACCAATGTTGGGGCCTCAGAGCAATGAAATGCATGTGTGTAACTGATGCATAGCCACCTGCCAAGTGTTCCTGGTAATCCCATGTTGCACATGGTCCAGGACAGGTATGGCAACTCCGGCCATCCGAGACACTCTGTCCTCCTAATCCTGGGTGTCATCCAACATCATAACCATAGCGAAATGTGCAATCAGGTGTCTGACTCTGTGTCATTGTGGAGTGGCATAGTTTTTTGGACTTCAGGAGTGGTAAAATGTTTATGATGTACTGACATCTGATTTGTGGCTGTTGGATCTGCACATAGGGTAGGACATATGTGTGTAATCACTGGACTGTGCCTAATGGTGTATTCCACATTAATGTGCAAGCAGCTTTACTTTGTACTCGTCAGCCTGTGATGTGTTCATGTATACTGATTTGTGTTATCACACACTCAAATGTCTCATTTGGTTAACGTGTGATCATCAGATTCCTTCTAATGTGGGTAGCATGGGGTGTACATGTGTACTTGACCACTACAGAGCTTGCATTCACCGCAGAAACATGAGTGTGACTCGGTGCAGACAGTTGTTTTTGGATGCACTGCCCCTGTGACAGGAGCCAGTAATGACTCATTGGCCAGACAGGCCTGTGGCATGGTGTACCACATGCCATTCTGGGGCCTGCAGCATTGTCAGTTTCCCTGCATGAACTCCATTGTAGCATTGACTAGCAAGACATGAGGCCATCATGGTGTCTGGGGATGGAAGCATATCCGTCATATCAACAATGACTACGGGCAGCCCATTTGCTGACACAAGTACTGAGTTACTGACAGGAGATGGTATATGTGTGTAATGACACATTACACTCACAATCCTTGCAGATAAGTAAACTGGCAATGTGGTGCATGTTTGCACATATCATTAGTGACATCATACATGCACCAGACAGATGGGTCCATTGCCAGGATGGGTACGAGGAGCATGGTTGACTGGCACACTGACAAGTGCCTGGTTCACATATGTGTCATTCATTTAAGCAATGATTTTCTGTTAATGCCAGGGCTTGCTCTGTGATGTGCTGCAATTACAGTCATGTGTCAAGTCAATACAGGTGACTAATGTGATTATGTTTTTCCTCCTTGTTTACAGCATCATCTTCGGCTACTGGAGGAGACAGCTCCACGGACCAAGAGGAGGCGCAGAGCCCGACTGGGTCCACTGTGGATGAGGCGGAGGGACCCAGTGGCACGGAGGGTGAGGGGAGCCACACTGAGGGACACTCAGCAGCAACCACCTCAGCTGAGGAACACTCCAGCTCCAGTGAGGACTCCCTTGTGGAGGCGGGTGTAAAAGGACCACAGGCCACAACTAGCGAGTCTGTCCCCGCCACCACCACCATCTCCACCCTCCCAGCTGCTCCCATCCCAGATGTCCGTGGAGCCTCCTGTGTTAAGGAGCATGTCTCCTTCAGTCCAGGCACCGCACCCCCTGCCTCTGTCTCCCCTGCTGCCCTGAGTGTGGAGTCTGTGGACTTGCTCAAGCAGATCCAGGTGGGGCAAACATCGATGCTGAGTGTCCTCCATGCTCACACCGGTCTATTGACACAATTGGTGTCATTCATGGAGGGCATCTCAGCAAACATGTCGCCCAACAGCGGACCAATCAGTCCATGGCCTCCTCACTGACGGCAGCAGTGTCCCTCCTCCAACAGTCCCTCACCCCTCCTACCTCTGCCCCATCCACAATACCCACTACCCTACCTGCCCAACGCACACTGACACAGGCACATGCACGCACAACAACAGACACAAGCAGCACACAGCAATGTCAGTCCAAGGCAAAACGCGCAAGCACGCACACTCAGGGGACTGATGGCACACACACAGGGGATAGGGTACAGACACACAGACAGGCATCCACAACCACTTTGCAGTCCTCAGATACCTCTCCCTTCAAAACCCCTTCCCTTGACTCACCTGCAACCCCCCTTCCCAGAAGCTCTTCCTCTGTGACCTTGGCCTCTTCCCCACAGATTCATCAGGTCCAACTCACAAGGGGAAGAGGAAGTCACCACACACAGAGGGTAGACCCCCCGCACACCCTCCTCCAGGAGCAGGAACACTGAGGCCCCCACCCGCAAATCACCCAGGACGAGGAAGAGCAAGTCCCCACCACAATCCCGCACTACCACCACACAGTCTCCATCCTCCAGGCCACCACTCCTAGGGTTCCCACGTCACACCCTGCCCCAGGTTCACCCACACACAGGTACACCATCCCCAAAATGATTAGGCCCTCCCCCCTTCCACATGCACTTCCACCACAACCTCACACCCTCAGGCTGTTCCTACGACTGCTGTGGAGACCGTGTCCCCCACATCTGAACTACCCACTTCATCTGGGCCCCAAACAACACCTTTGGACATTGGCACTGCAGTGGGGACCCCGTCCACTCCGTCTGACTTGGGCACTGCAGTGGTGACGGCGCCCACTGTACCAGACACATCCACTGCAGTTGCCACTGACACTCCTGCACCCACCACACCTCCCCTGCCCCATACTGCTATCCCCTGATCCTGTCCCTGTGGTGCCTGTCCTGCCCCTATGTATGCCCCTCCAAGGGGAGATGTCCCCTGGCTGTAGCAGTGCAGGCAAGCAATGTGTGAGGAGTAGTCATATGTCACGCGGAACAGACAATTGCAATGGACTGGCCATTGGCCTTTGGATTGCTCCTGGTTTCAAAGTGTTTATTTTTGCAGGCTGAATAAAGCTAATTTTTGTTATTTGCTAGTTTTGCATTTGATGTACATGATGTTGCTGATGAGTGTCATTAAGTTGCTGTTGCTATTGTGTTTGTTGTAGAAAAGTGATTTGGTGATGAGATGGACTGCATGTGGTCCATGGTATATGTGTCCTATTACAGTATGTAGCCATGTCATCCTTTGCTGCAAATTGAGGTAGTCATGATTCCAATAACTTGGCACAGGGAGTGTCACCTTCTTTTCACAACTTCACATCTTTGGCTTACACTGTTGCACATATGTTGGGCTTAGATTTGTGCACATTGTACTTTTTCCTGACTGTGGGCCCATCTCCACTGGACATGCAGATTAGCGCATCAATGATGAACAAGTCATCTGTGTCATCAGTGCAACTTGCTATACATGTGTTTTGATGTTGTGCAGATGACTTAAGAGTCACTCCTGTACACAGGCTGATGTGACCAGAGCTTTCAGGGTGTTGTAATTGGTGGCTCACTGACCAAGTTTTACGCTGACATGACAGAGCCCTGCACAGACAACGTTTGGCACAGCTGACCTTACACATGATTTGGAGTCACCTCATGGCAGTGTGTTATTCCGTGACATTGACTGAGCCCATGTTGTGTGTTCTGTGAGCATGTCTCTGTGGGTTTCCTTCCCTTTTTCTACACAGCCTGTATTTCCTGCAGATGTTCCTGTTTGTGATGCTTGCTGAGTTGTCCAGTGTTTATCCAGCATCATTGACCTAGGTTTCTGGGATGTAGGTGCATGGAAAACTACTGGTCATTCGGGTGTCATCCGTGGGTGTGTTTGATGAAAGGGCCTGGAATGTGGGCAAACGCACATGGGACATATTCAGGATTCCCCAAGGCACTTTTGTGTTTCCAACATCAGGTTGTTTTGACTATGTGGTGTATTTCTGTGACTGGGTCACTTGTATGTGTGTGTGACTGCTCACACTCATCAGATCCTAGCCTTCAATGTTGGATGATGTCAACATGTGTTCTTTGTGGGTCTCCCAGGGCTCTTCATTGGTCTGGGACTGTGACAGGGATCCCAATGTGTCTGATACGTTTCACGTCATGCACATGTACCTCATGCTATGCAGTGTGGCAGACATTCACAAGGGTTGTTGACTGGACATGTGTGATGAGTTTGTACACCTTAGATCCCCCCTCCACCCCTTGGATTGTCATAGGTGCATGTGCAATGTCACCAGTCCATGTGTGCTTAGCTGATGCACATTGTTGCAGATCAAGGTGTGTGGTATTGAGAGTGGGAAAATGTGAGTTGTCTCATGTCTGGGCCCCTACCTACATGGTGGCCTTAAATTACAGGCCATGCCCAGTGAGTTTTCTGTGCGCAAGTGTGATGGAAGTTGGTCTGTCATGACATGACACAGTGCGCACATGTGACTGTGCTCCACAGTATGGGCAACATCCAAATTTGACATCACAGAGGGATCATCATACAGGCTACTGTCACCACAATGTAGGGTCCTTGTGGGTACTGATGGAGTGAGTCTGTCTCTTGCTGTGTTGGTTGCTGTTCCGCCCAGCTTATGTCACATGAGTCTGTTGTGAACCCACTCATCTTGCAATGCCTGATTGACCACAAAGAGGTACCCTATTCATGTGATACTTCTGGATTGCACTGTGTACACATATGTCTCATTGGAGTTCAGCCCCACATCATGTGTGTCGTACTGGCCTGGGTACACTGAGACACACACACACATGTTGTGTTCGATATGCAGTGTGAGGCTGGCTGGTTGTGTTTGTGCATCTGCACCCATGCATTGGTATAGATTTTGTGGGCCATTGGCTGGATGTTGGTAGTAGGTTTTTTCCTACTGTCCCTGGGACTCCTACCTCATCAGTCTGCACATTCATCATGGTTAGTATGTCCCATTGCTGCCATTGTATGGGACTTGATCACCTAAAAGCTGCAGTCTACACGAGATTCCTTAGTATGTGTATCTGTTAGTGAACATATGTGTGTATGCATTATGTTGGTCACTTCTTACATTGTCTAATTGGACATTGGAGGCATTGTCAGCCCCCATGTGCGATTCGTTTCTGCACATGGCAGAGGGTTTTTTAGACGACACAAAGATTTTTCCCTCAACAGATCTATGTTTGTTTGCTACACAACCACTACTTTGTCACTACATTGCTTGTGGTGTTAGGACCAGGAATCATACATGCTGGTTTGCAGATGCTGGTATTTTTCACCCCGAACTTACCTTTTGGTTACAGTGGTGAGGGGGGGTTAGACCCCATTACCACAATGTTCCTGATATGCTGGTGTTTGGACCCCACACTCACCTTTTGTTCACTGTGGTGAGGGTGGGGTTTCACCCCATTACCACAATGTTCCTGATATGCTGGTGTTTTTGACCCCACACTCACCTTTTGGTCACTGTGGTGAGGGGGGGTTTAACCCCATTACCACAATGTTCCTGATATGCTGGTGTTTGGACCCCACACTCACCTTTTGTTCACTGTGGTGAGGGTGGGGTTTCACCCCATTACCACAATGTTCCTGATTTGCTGGTGTTTTAGACCCCACACTCACCTTTTGGTCACTGTTGTGAGGGGGGGTTAAACCCCATTCCCACAATGTTCCTCAAAATGCTTGGGGTTTGGGCCCCACATTCACCTTTTGGTCACAACTGTGATGTGAGTTACAGTATGTGTTCCCATCCAGTGTCACTGTTGCAGGCAGTTTCCACACAATACACAATCTTGCCATGGTGGTAAGGGGGGTGTGTTTGGCCTACAACCCCTATGGGTGGGAATGCTAGTGGGGTTAGCCATCCCCCCTATGAGTAGGGACTACTGGTAGTGATAGTCATCCACCCCCTATGAGTAGTGACTACTGGTAGGGATAGTCACCCACCCCTGATGGGTAGGGACTGCTGGTAGTGATAGCCATTCAGCCCCCTATGGGCTAGACAATGCTGGTGGTGGTAGCCATCCCCCACCCTATGGGCTAGACAATGCTGGTGGTGGTAGCCATCCACCCCCTATGGGTGGGGACTGCTGGTAGTGATAGCCATCCCCCACCCTATGGGCTAGACAATGCTGGTGGTGGTAGCCATCCACCCCCAATGGGCTGGACAATGCTGGTAGTGGTAGCCATCCACCCCTATGGGTGGGGACTACTGGTAGTGATAGCCATCCCCCCACCTATGAGTTGGGACTGCTGGTAGTGATAGCCATCCACCCCCTATGGGTTGTACAATGCTGGTGGAGAGGGATATCCACCCCCTATGTGTGTGTTGCATTGCGCTGGTTCGTGACGTTTGTTTGTGTGGTGGGTGTCTGACTTACCATCTGCGAAGTACGAGTTGGTTCCTGTTGTTGATCCGGTCATAGATGTACAGTACAGGGATGACCAGCTCAAGCGGATTCATGGTTGGTTCGTCTCGTAGGCGTAGATGGGTGGTTCGTCTCATAGGCGTTGATCGTGTTGGGGGGCGAATCGTTCCTGATATACTGCTCTTCTGGATGCTGTGACGTGCTGGAGGTGGCGACCAGTTCGGCGCGTAGGACGTACGCATCGTACTTGGCCGGCCGGAAACTGCTGTGAGAATTGCTTCCGGGCGACTCTATTAAGCATTTGCGGATCCGGCTCGTACGGGAAATGTAGCTGGATTCGGAGCGTACGTGTCGCTCGGGATTTGGACACATTTGCGCATCGTACTTCATCGTTCGGACGGACAGGCTCCCGGAACGAGTAGGTCGTAAGGTAACGCTACGGACAGCCCTCAGAGGGCTGTCCGAGCGAGATCAGAATCGGCCCCAAAGTGTTAGTGTAAAGTGACGGAGAGTGGACTGGCATATAGTGGAGTAGTGGAGTAGAGTCTAGTAGAGTCAAGTTGTGTGTCATACCGAATAGTAGAGTAAAGTGGCATGAAGTGGCACAGAAGCAGTTGTGTAACAGAGTCGTACAGTGAAGTACAGTGTTGTAGAGTGGCACAGAGTGGAGTAGAGTTGAGTGGAGAGCATAGAGTGAAGTGGTGTGTCGTATAGTAGAGTGGAGTGGCATGTCATAGACTGGTGTGCCTTACAGTGGAGTAGATTGGCGTAGATGGGAGGGGCATAGAGTGGTGTAGAGTGTTGTAGAGTAGAGTTGTGCAGCTTGGAGTGGAGTAGAGTGCAGTGGTGTGTCATAGAGTGGTGTGTTGTACAGAGTGTTAGAGTGGAGTGGCATTGAGTGGAGTGATGTATAGTAGAGTAGTATAGTAGAGTGGAGTAGGGTGCCGTAGAGTACTGTGGAGTAAAGTGGGGTAGAGTGTTGTTGAGTTGCGGGGCATACAGTGAAGTATAGTGGAGTGGCATAGGGTAGTGTGCTGTAGAGTTGAGTGTTGTAGAGTGTTGTGTCTTAAAGTGTTGTGACATAGAGTGTTGTGGCATACAGTGTCATAGTGTAAAGTGGAGTGGCGTAGAGTGGAGTGGCATAGAGTGGAGTGGGGAAGAGTGGAGTGGTGTAGAGTGGTGTGCCATGTTGTAGAGTAGATTTGAGTGGAGTAAAGGGCAGTGGCATGTCATAGAGTAGAGTGGAGTGGCGTGTCATTGAGTGGTTTATTGTTAAGTGTCTTAAAGAGGAGTAGCGTAAAGTGGAGTGCTATGACATAGAGTGGATTGACATAGAGTGACGTAGAGTGGAATGAAGTACAGTGGAGTGGTGTAG
This sequence comes from Calotriton arnoldi, assembly GCA_963921515.1. Classification (NCBI taxonomy): domain Eukaryota; kingdom Metazoa; phylum Chordata; class Amphibia; order Caudata; family Salamandridae; genus Calotriton; species Calotriton arnoldi. Next base: position 1,185,777 of record CAWUFW010003294.1, on the reverse strand, counting down.
CACCGAGTGGAGTAAAGTGTGATGGTATTTAGACAGAATATCAAACAAAAAATATTGTGAGACATAAATATTGTGTAGTTAAAATATCGTAGTATGTAATATCGAGGTCAAGAATATCAAAATTAGGTTTTGTTTTTAAAATCGTTGTAAAAAATATCGAAGTTGTAAATATTGTTTAATATAATATTGATACTGTAGTTAAATATAGTTTAATGTGTTTTATTCTTTTATATTTAGTAATAAATATTTTTAATTTTTGAAATGTTTTTTTATGCAATTTAAATGTTATTTTTTTGTGTTTAGTCATTTGGGTTTATAGGGGAAAAGGGTAGGAAGTAATTTAAAATATATTGTAAATAAATTGTATATTATTAAGTTCAATTTTTTTTTTTTTAAAGATAATATATTTTTTTAAATTTAGGAGCAGGGTGTGGGGTTTATAAGGGATAAGGATGGGGAGTAAATTAAAAAAAGTTTAAAATTAAAATGTAAATTTAAATGTTTTACACTTAGATTATAATTTAAACTGGTTTGTTGGTATTATTGTGTTTTTGAGCTATAACTGTTTTGAAAAAAATAATAATTTGGAAAAAAATTAAAACTTTTTTTAGTTTAGTCATTGATATTGGTGTGTAGTTTTTTTAATTATTGAGGAATTTAAAAATAATGTAAGTTAAAAAAATTGATTTTTGTTACATTTTGGAAAATTCTTTGTGGGGTTTTGAGTTCTGAGAAAAAATAAATGGGTGGTGTATTTGTTAATGTTTTTAATTTAAAATTAAAATTTAATGTATGTTTGGTTTTTAATAATATTGATAATTTCATGAAAATTTAAATTGTTAAGTAAATTAAAAAAGATATTGACTAATATATAAATATATTTAGTTTTTTTTTTAATTGAGATGTGTCATTGTATTTTAAAACATGTTTAAGATTTAGGTTTCTTTGAAGACCTTATTTGTATTTATAAAAATGTGTTTTGTACACACTTGATTTTATGTTTTTATAACATTCATATTTATTTTTAAATATGTATTTAAATATTAGATTTTTTTAAATAGTTTATTTTAGAGTAATTATTTTGAAGAAAATTTAATATAAATGAATTGGTGGAAAAGAAAATATTTTTTATAAAATTACATATTAGTATGTATTTATATTTACATTTATTTACTATTTATTATTAAATTATATAAATGTAAAAATTAAAAAAAGAAATCAAATTAAATAAAAATAATGATAACGGTTAAATATTTTTTTGAAATTTAATTTAAAAAGATTTGATTGCAACATGATAAGGGAAATATTGTTCTCTTTGGAAAATAAAATGGTGTTAAATTTAATTTATAATTAAAAAAACAACATTTACAGTTTATATTAAAATTTCAAAAGTATAGTAAATAATTTGTTAAAAAGTTCTTTTAGAAAATTTTAATTAATAAAAAAATAAAAGATTATGGGCATCATTACGATGTTGGGCGGACTTGCGTCCGCCCGACACAATAGCAGACTGGCGGTCGGTACATCCATTTTATGATGGCAGCTTGTGCGGCGGTTGGAAAAGGCCTGCAGCACAAGCTGTCATTGTAAAATGGATGTTTTTAAACATCCCAGCACCGGCCTGTCACAATGTGAATGGATGCTTAGGGGGGCACGAAAGGTGCCCCCCATGCACCCTAGCCTAGGGCCAGGGGGGCCCTGCTACAGGCCCTCAAAGTCACTTTCCGCCTGCCTTTCCATGTCAGAAAGGGCCATCATAATCCCGACGGCGGAGCCAAGGCTGGCTCCACCGTCATTAGGGGATTATGGTGGCTTTTGATGCTCCGCGGAACCCCCCGCAGGTTTCCCTCTGACCACCGAAATCATAATACGGCGGTCAGAGGGAAACCAACGATGTCTAGCGGAAAGCCTCCAATAGCTGGTTGGAGGCTTTCCACCCAACATCGTAATCGGGCCCTTTGTATTTAAAAAATTCTTTATTGCTTTATTTTTTTAATTTTAAGTTATGTTGGGATTTCATATCATAAGTTAAAACTTTTTATGGTTTTAATAGAATGGTTAAAATTTGAATTGAAAAAAATAAAAATATATATTAAAATAATTATTTTAATAAACCATTACATTTGGAGAATGAATACTAATTGATTAAATATTAATATTGTTATTTTTCAGAGATGAGCTATTTGGAAGATTTATTAGTAAATTATGCATGTTTTCTTTTCAATTTGTACTTTATCTTTCCTTATATTGGAGTGGTAACAATAAGTTATAATTGTATACTGTTTAGCACCTTCCATGGTTTAAGATACATTTGTGTGGTAATAGTTAATTATGTAGGTTTAATCATGAAATTCTACCCTAATTTAAGGTATATTGTAGTACTAATATAAAATTATGCATGTCTACGGTTTACTAATTTTACTGATTTAAGATATATGTGGGTGTTAATAGTCTAAGCTTAAGGGTTGGATGCCCTTACCTTTTTGCCATGAGGGAAACGGCCAGCCTGCACCACCATACGCCGTGAGGGAAACGGCCAGCTCGCATCATCACACGCCGTGAGGGAAACGGCAGAGCCACAACCCCCAGCAGCCCTGTGCCCCGCGACGCTGCACTCGCGCCTGGAGGCGCGATAAAAAGAACTGCTACCTCCCGCAGCGCAGGACGCTTAAGGGTTGGATGCCCTTACCTTTCTGCCATGAGGGAAACAGCCAGCCTGTACCACCATACGCCGTGAGGGAAACGGCCAGCTCGCATCATCACACACCGTGAGGGAAACGACAGAACCACAACCCCCAGCAGCCCTGTGCCCAGCGACGCTGCACTCGCGCCTGGAGGTGCGATAAAAAGAACCGCTACCTCCTGCAGCGCGGGACGTGTGAGGGCCAAGGGCGGGCCCGTCTGCGCCCATCAGAGGCTGGGCTGGGCCACCACCCTTGGATTTTCCTGGGGAACTCTGTAGTCTACTGGATCTCAACCCAGCCTAAACAGTTTGTAAGGTCAGTGATTCCAGTTCCTGGAATTTTTCATTTGGCTATTAGTTTAACCTGACCGCAAACATGGGTAGGCGGATTGGTGTGGGGAAACCTAATGCAGCACAACAACAACTGTCCTCTTTACACCAACCAACTTCTATAGACAGAATGCTACAGAGAGCTATTGGTGTAGTTGCTACTGAGATTGAACTAACTGAAAGACGATTGTCACTTACCCCTGACCTTGCCCAACCCACTAGCTTGCATGATGATTCAGGATCCTTATTGTCAATCGCCCAGGGAATTCCAATCTCCCCCCTAAGGACCCGTGCGGCAGGTAATGTGGATGTGCTACATCGAGAAGGTGCTCACCCGAAAATCAAGAAGATCAAAAACGCTGCTCCATTGGGGACAAAGCGCAAGAAACAAATTATGGTCCCAGCGACTCCTGGCGACTTGAGGGAGGATGGTCTGGAAACACCACTACAGACAGGCCTGGAGCAGCCAGCCTGGGTTACGGATGTGGTGGTGGACTTACAGGTCCAAGTAAGGACTATTGTGAAGGACGAGCTAAAAAATTTGCGGGAAAGGGTAGATAAGCTTACTAAACTAGTCGAACTATGGGTGGATAAGACTGAGGCAGCCCTGAGGGTAAAGGCACTGGCCAACCCTGTAAATATAAATCAGGCCCCCCTAGGTACTAATCCTGAACCCCTAGTGATTGTTAGTACACCCACCCCCAACATAGCAATTCATCCCAACCAGGAGGGTGGGGGTAACCGACTGAATAATGCTGAGGGGCTAGGAAAAGGATTTAGTTCACATCATCAGGAGCACAAACAGGGGTCAAAGTCAGGAAGAAATAATGTTCAAACTATAGCTAGACCTCAAGCAAGTAACACTCTTAGTGAGAGGCCAGGGATCAATAACGTCTCACACGAGGGTAGACAAGACCAAGGGCTAACTCTACCTTGCATAAATCTTCCCCCGGACTCAACCCCTTATGTAGTTATACTAGCGGGTGTTCCTGAGCTGAAAAAAGGGAGCAGAGAGTCATATCTTGATTTAAGAAATAAATGCTCACACTGGCTAGCCAACCACAAACAACTCTCATATAGAGACACAAACGAAATTATCATGATTCGCAGGGTGGGCTGGGTGGGTTGGAGACCAAAAGACATCACTGGTGACTGCGTTGTGATAAACTTCAAAAATACAACGCTTGTGGAATTCCTTCTAGATCGTTTTTACCAGAGGGACAGGGGGGGGTATCTGTTCTTTATCCTTAGGCTACTTTTATCCCCCTGGCCCTATTCCACCGGCAAGAAGAAGACTTGGTCACTGGAGGGGGGAATGGCTGCAGGAAAACCATTTCTCCCCATTAGGTCAGGGCCAACCATCCCCCTTATTTTTCAACATTCCGGTAGAAAATAGATTCAATCCCCTGGAGTCAGTAGATTGACTCTCAAGCGAAGAGCCCCCCCAAGAAATACCCATTCACCATAGAGAGGTGGTGATACAGCGAAGGATAAGTGTACAGAGGAGAAGACTCTCGAAGCAGAATCCGGGGTTGGGTTTGGAAAGTGAGGCAGGAAAGTATAGGCTAACCAGGAGTACACATAAGATAGCTATTATTAGTCCACCGGCCCTTGATTCCATACATCAGGATATACAGACCTCCAGGTTAGTTCATAGGGATATAGCAAATACCTCACATACTCCAAAGGGCTCTCACGAATTAGTTAACAAAACAAGAACAGCGCAGCGTACGGAGTACTGCCAATTTCCTTTGGGCAGTCAAGAGAATGAAGTTATAAACCCCCCCTGCTTAACAAACCAAATAGGCCCTGCCAGTCTGCAAATCCTTTCTTGGAACATAGCCGGACTACCCTCTAAACTGGATAGTCCGGAATGGGGTCGCTTCATAGAGCAGCACAAAATCTGCATGTTCCAAGAAACATGGGCCAAAGATGAATTACATAGAATGGGCTACGCATCGTTCAGCATTCCAGCTACTCATGTGGGGAAGGGCAGACTTTCTGGAGGCCTGTGTACCTGGGTCGGAGTACATCTGGGCTGTGAGGCAAAACAGCTAGAGAGTTCTTCCCGTGACATCCTCTGTGTACTCCTCACCTTTCATACGGGAATAGACATAGGGGTCGATTCCGATCTCGGTCGGTAGGGCTCCAAATCGGATTCGGCTTTACCGGATCCGAGTCGGAGGCTTTGTTTCCGACCGATTCGTACAGTCGCCCGAGCGAGCAAGTACGATGCGAGTGAACGCGAAATCGCCGACCGACTCGTTTCCGGGTCCGAACCGCTCTGTCCAACTCGTTCGCACTTGATTCGTGGCGCGCAATGGAGACGTTTTACGACCGAGCCAGTACGATGCACGATCCGGACAGCCGGATCGAGTCGGAGCCTCCGTCACGAAAAAGCTCCCGGACGCAGACTTCAGGGGTCCGTGTCGGACCCCCCTTCACCCGTAGCCGTACGAGTCGGACACAGGGGGGACCCATGGGTCCCCCCTATACATGTGTGTACAGTGCGGATGGCACCAACGCGTACCCACTACAGGGGGCCCCCTTGTGCGCAACGTACCCATTGAGTCAATGGGAGCCCATGTACACGTCGTACGACCGGCTCCCATTGACTTCAATGGGAGTCCGACCGAACCGAGTCCGGCAGCATACGGCCGCATCGTACTCGTTCGGTCGGACTGCAGGGGTCCGGCTCGGTCGGAAAACAATCCGGATCCGGATCGGTCGGAGAGCTTTCCGACCCAGATCGGAATCGGCCCCATAGTCCTAATAAATGTATATTCCCGACCAGTACCTAGAGGGAAAGAGTCTACCACACTCGAACAACTAACTACTTGTCTCACAACCATCCTTGCAAATCTCGGGGTAATCATTGGCGGAGACTTTAATTGCCACTTTGAACCCTTGAATGGCTTGGCCTCAGGCACTCTCTGCGAGGAGGATTGTTATTGGTCCATCCCAGAGCCCAATATTCCTCCAATAAGGGCATGGACCCCGCTAGCATTACAGATAAGCACCCTTACATTAAACTTCTCATTGAGAGCTTGTAATGGACGCACTACATCTGACTCGCCTGGGAATCATACTTATAACAGACAGGGGCATACTTCTATTATTGACTACATTATGGTAGATGTAAAATTATGGCACAGAGTGATAGATTTTAAAATCAGCCCTTGCTATGATAGCGATCATAATGCCCTCATTCTAGTAATTACAACGCCTCATGCTAAGAATTCATCTGATGATTTGCCAGCTCCAGATACTTGCCTGATCCTGTCTAATGGAGGGAGGAGAGTTCGCTGGGGCGAATTTTCCCAGTCAGAAGAAAAACTGGCCATGCTCTATCAACAAATCCTTCCATATTTTATGGTTGTAAATCAAGCCGCAGAGACAAAGGGCACTCCTAATTATAATTCAACAATTTTCAAAAATCACCAAGAGTTGTTTACTTCTATGGCTGCCTTCTTTTACCAAAACAAAAAGTCTAGGGCGACTAATAAATCCCAACACCCATGGTTTAACTCATATTGCCGTGTGGCTAAAATTGACCTTGTCACCGCCATCAAAAGCAACGCCAGGCCAGCGATTAAAGAAGCGAGGGTAAAATATAAGAACGCCATTGCCAAGGCCAAAAAAAGTTGGGAATCGCAAAAATGGGATGAGCTCAGAAGTGCTTTAAAAAATCACGACCTGAGGACCTTTTGGAATGTCATCAATTCAGGGTCTCAGGAGGGTAAAACAGCCATAGAACCCAATATTAGTGAAGAAGCATGGAAGGCCCACTTTGAATCACTTTACACAAGGGTCGATGATGGGGAAGGGTTAGTGAACAGACGTCTACTGTCCTCTGGCCCGATATCTGTAGATACCCGCCCAATCTCGTTGAGAGAAGTCACTGATGCCCTGGGTATGATTAAATCAGCCAAAGCCGCAGGGCTGGACAAGATCCCTGGTGATCTTTTTCGCTCTGAGCCGACTGTATGGGCCCCTTACCTGTCTTCCCTGTTTAATGCTATTCTCCAAGGCATGGCGATCCCCACCACCTGGGCAGGGGCCGAAAAAATACCAATCTATAAAAAGGGCTCCCCGCTTTCACCTGTCAACTATCGTCTGATTAGTTTGATAGATGTAAGCCCAAAAATATTTGCACGTGTCTTACTGGGGCGTCTCCAGAATTGGATGCAGGAACATAACATTCTTACCCCCCTCCAAGCCAGGTTTCGAGCAAGGACATCAACAACTGACCAGATCCTAAGGCTACAGATGATACATTGGAAAACTGTTTGTATAGAGGGTGGCAGCCTCTATCTTATATTTGTAGACCTCAAATCTGCTTTCGACCTGGTACCAAGGGACACACTCTGGGTAACTTTACTAGACATGGGAGTCCCAGAGTATCTTTGCCACCAGTTAAAAGGCTTACATGAGGGCAATTTTGCTCGAATTAGATTTGGTAAAAATGGCGAACTTTCATCCCCCCTGCCTGTCGAGAGAGGGGTCCGGCAAGGCTGTGTCCTGGCCCCAACTCTCTTTTGCCTTTTTATTAATGGCTTAATAGAATCACTGAATGCTGGGGAAAACATCGATGCTCCCAGGCTGGCGAAACGCAAAATACCTGCCCTCATGTTTGCAGATGATATGCTTCTGCTTGCCAAATCCCCTATGGGAATTCAGAGGACCCTTAACAACTTTAGCGCCTTCTGCACACAACGGGGACTAGAAATTAACCTACAAAAAACAAAGTACATGGCTTTTAATGTAGGTAATACCACTCGCCCAAACCCTTGTCTGGATGGAAGTCCCCTAGAGAGGGTAACCATCTTTGAGTACCTGGGAATCACATTGACAGAGAGAATGGATTGGGGTGCCCAGATCAGTAAAACAGGCTTAAAACTATCCCAGACTACGGGGGGTATTTTAAAACTATATAGGACTTGCTCTGAAAAACTGGTGAGTCCAGTGGTGCAAATTTACAAGGCACAAACCAGGACGGCTGCACTTTATGGAGCAGAATTATGAGGGCACTGTTCATCTGGCCAGTTAGCCCGCACTGAGAGTTTATTCGCAAGACAACTTATTGGACTGCCTTCTAGTACACCACTAACACCTCTGCGTCTGGATCTAGGGATTAGACCCATTGAGGAAGAAGCTGCTCTTAGACCTATATTATACTGGCGTCACCTGTGGTGCACCCCTGAATTAGCCCCCTATAGAGAAGAACTGACTGATGTCTTGGGGCTGCGAGGTGCAGGGAAGTTGCCATGGCTGTTGTATGTCAAGAAAACATGTGAGGCAGGGCTAGTCTGTGGCACAATGCAGAAGAAATCTCCCAAATGACTTCCAGAAAAGTCCTGGTAGAGAATTATAGAGACTACAAACTCACCCAGCTTGAGAGGAGACCCTCAATGGGGCGACTGACTGCTGAGTTCCTGGAAGTAAAAAACACATATATCTTAGAACCAGTGTTGGACGACATTCAGCCGCTTTTGGCTAAGAAGCTTTATTTGCAATTTAGGTATGGAGTCCTTACGCTGCGTTCATTTACAAAAAAATGGGAGGGCAACACAAACGCAGAGTGCCCTGCGTGTAACAACACAGATGAGACCGAACTCCATGTGGTATTTTTTTGCCAGGGGTACAGGAAGGCAAGGTGGCGATGGCTACTTCAACTCTGTAGGAATTTGGGGTCTAGACATTGTCGCGACGTGTATAGGATACTAAAATCTGACACGCGCATGCCCATTGTCTTTTCTATTTCACGCTTTTTATTCACCATGTGGTGCACACGCAGAGCCATCTTAAATAAGGGGCCCATTATGATAACGGGCAGATCGCCATCGCCCGAATGGCGGTGGTGATCCGCCCGCCATTCCCCTCCGCCCACCTCATATTTCCCCACCGCCATATTAGTATGGTGGTGGGGACCCAGGCGGACGGAAAGACCGTCCGCCGGTTTTCCGCCGGTAGGCAATCCGCCCGATTGCCTACTGGGCGGAAAAGGCCTGGAATATGGAGGTGGTGCCTTGCAGGCACCGCCATCCATATTAGGATGATGGCGGTCACATGCCTTTCCATGGCGGAGACTCCGCCATGGAAAGGCATGCGGAGAATGCCTTTGGGGGCCCGTTGCGGGCCCCCTGGGTTGGGCTGCACTTGGGGGGTACCCATGGTACCCCCCAACATTGGCATGCACAAGGTGGCAGGCACCGCACGGTGCCCTCCACCTTGTGCATGCCAATGCACACAGTGCATTCCCAGCATTGTGGCGGGCAGTGCTGTGCGCACCGCCCGCCACAATGCTGGGAATGGAGGATGCCACCGCCACGGTGGCGGTGGCATCCTAATCGCTGGTGCGGGACCGCCGCACCACTGGCGGCCAGTCCCAGCACCGCTAGGGTGGCGGGCGGACGGAAGTCCGCCCGTCATCCTAATGGGCCCCTAAGTCTGCAAATAGGAATGATAATTGCCTATGACATATGTCCTAATTGATGATTTTCCCACATACTGTATTTACTGGGTTGTTGTAGAGATGATTGAATTATTTTTAATGACCAATACTCGCTGGCACTGAATGTATATAGATCATTGCCCCCCAGTGCTTTTGGTTTTACCTAACCATTATGTTGATAACTGGGGGCAATTATGCTGGCTGAGTAAATGCATTGCTATTCTGTTTTTTTATCATCATCTCTATGTGTATCGCTATTTTAAATTGTAACACATAATGGAACAAAAATATTGCTTGGAAATAGTCTTCAAATGTATATTGCACAAGCTTTTTATGTCCTGTTTTTCAAGATGGTTGAACCCTGGAAATGCTGCTCCAGAGCGTGGAATGTAGATCTTTTTATTCCCTTTTTAATTATTTGTATCTTATTGTATTTTAAATTGTTATTTTAATTGTGTTTTTATGGCCAAACGTGCCGAAATAAAGTTTTTATGAATGAATAGTCTAATATGTATGAATTGTGTAGGGTATCTTTCTTTCATTTAAACTATATTGAAATGGAATGTGTCCAGCACCTTCCCTGACTTAAAGTAGATTGGAGTGGGAATAGTAAGTTATGTATGTTTAGGGTATAACATCTTTCCAGACTTAGGACTTAATCATGATGTCAGTTGGACAAGCGCCCAACTGACATCATAGCGGATTGGAACCGCCCGACCTTAGCTCGGTGGTTCCACCCACTGTACTTGGATGCGACCGCCCTAAGGGAAAAGGCCTGCAGCACATGCTACAATTGAAAAAAGGATGTCTGCAAACAACCCTGAACCATGTGGCAGGCACCACGGTGCAGGTATACCATGCCCCATAGCGGAGGGCCAGGGGGAAAGGGCCCTGCTAGGGGCCCCAAAGTCACTTTCTGCCTGCCTTTTCTTGGCAGGCAGACAGGCATGAAAGGGCAGGTGTGAAGCGACATCAGAATCCTGATGGCGGAGCCAAGGCTGGCTCGGCCATCATTATGGGTTTATCATTCCGCCCACTATCCTGACGAGCTCTGTGAGCCTGTCGGAAACGGGGCGGAATGCCTCTCCGGTTACCCTCTGACCTCATGTATTGTAATACGTTGGTCAGAGGGAAACCATTAATGTAGGGTGGAAAGTCTCTAACTAGCTGTCAGATGGCTTTCCGCCCGACATCATAATCGGGCACTTAATGTGGATTGGACTGGGAATAGTTTTCCTTGAGGTGCCCGCCATGGGGTGCAGGGATGAACTGCACCTCCTATTTTATAATGGGAACATGCATTCCATCCTGTTTGCCAATTTCATGTAGGGCAAAGCAGTAATGCAACCTGTGAAACCTTGAAGGCACCATCTCTCCCGTTTCACATGTTTTAATCTCGGAATACTCTTCTGAGGGAAGTGTCCTTCGTGCATGCCGGGAGCGTGAAAAGAAAAATAGTGTGCAGAGATTTGCTTGGAGGAAGTAAAGAGTTTTCCGAGATTAAAACATTTCAAAAGGGAGAGATGGTGTCTTCGAGGTCTCACGGATTACATTACTGCTGTGCCCTACATGAAATTGGTTTCTTTTGAGGCGAATATAATGCAATGACAGTTTGAAAGTGGCTGAAGGTGCCATACACTGTTTAAAAAGAACAAGTTTGGCAAGAATCCATGATGGATAAGTTCAAGTGCAATTGATGCATTATGGGTACTGTGGTCTGAGTATTAAGAGGGAAATATATGGAACTAAGCAACTGTTTGGATGCCAATTAATGGTGAATACTGTGTGAACATGGCAATTGAACATTGCTACGTATGACCGATGTTCCCTAAATTACAGACTACTATAGTGTGAAAGAACTGAAAATGCGATGAAGAGTTATCTGTAGCCCATCTTCAGTGTCTAAGGTCGTGGATTTAAAAGGAGAACAACTAACCACATCACATGATGCATATGATTAAGATACCAGGAGGGTCAAAACGCATTATGCAAAGAACTTTCTGCTAATTTCGAACATTTTTGTATGCTACTTACCAGCTGGTGGGTTCAATTTATTCCTGGATGCATGGGTTTTTTTCTTGTTGGAATATATTAACGGTGACGCTCTGCTCACAAGCTCTGATCTGCCAGGCAGGGCGTCCAATTCAGTGTCAAGCTCATTTGGATGTATGTACATATATACATATTCACTGAAAAAAACCAAAGGTTACAGGGACATTACAGTTAGGGTCAGATTTCACTTGTACAAAACCAGTGAAATTCTGCAGTTCTAGTTACCTGATCTAACTATAAGTTACGCCCCGGTAATGCACTGCTTATGACCTCAGATATTACATCACTCATGACATGGTCAGTGACATCACTGATGACATCACAGATGACATCTCAAATGACATCACTGATGACATCACTGATGACACCATCCAGTGAGTGTAAGTATTTTGTAAGAGATTATGATGGTTAAACATATATCCTGATGTACTATAAAACTTAAGGTAGTATACTAGGTGTACTACTAATGAGTGATACTACTTTTAATATATATCATGTGAGTGGCTGTGTGACTGTATGTATCCTTGTGCATATGGGTGTGTGAGTGGCTGTATAAATGGTTGTGTAAGTAGCTGAGTGGATGATTGAGATGCTGTGTGAGTGGCTGTATTGGTAAGTAAGTAGGTATGCCAGTGGATGTATGGGTGGGTGAGTGATGGTGTAAGTGGCTCTATCAGTGTGTAAGTGGGTGTGTAGTGACTCTATGAGTGAGTGAGTAGATGTCTGAATGGCTGTATGAGTAAGTGACTGGGTGTGTAAGTTGCTGTATGAGTGAGTGAGTGGCTGTTTGAGTAGGTGTTTCATTTATTGACTTCATGGGTGAGTGACTGTATTAGACAGTGAGTGTCTCTGTGAATGGATGTATGGGTGAGTACAGGAATGTGTGATTGCTTGTATGGATGTGTCAATGGGGATGTAAGTGGTTGTGTGAGTGAGTGTATGAGTGCTTCTATGGGTGAGTGAGTGGCTGTGTTAAGAGGCTGATTAGGTGAGTGAGTGGGTGTGTGACTGTAGGTAAATAAGTGGGTTTATGAGTAGCTCTATAGGTTAGTGTGTGGTTATGTGGCTGGCTGTATAGGTGAGTAACTGGTTGTATGAGTGGCTGTATGGGTGAGTGAATGTTTGTGTGAGTGGTTGTATGACTGAGTGAGTGAGTGAGTGAGTGAGTAGGTGCGTGAGTGGCTCTATGGAGGAGTGAGTGGGTATGTGAGTACTGGTATAGGTCTGTGAATGGGTATGTCAGTTGTTGTATGGGTGTGTGAGTGGGCGTACAAAAGGTTGTATGGGGGTGTGAGTAGGTGTGTGAGTGGTTCTGTGGATGATGTCATCAGTGATGTCAATTGAGAGGTCATCTGTGACTGCACCCCGGGACATTGCTGGAGTTGCCCCTGGGGGATAGCGGTCCCCAGGGACATGCAAGGCTCCTGGAGGGGGGCCGACTGGCCCCCCTCCCATCTTGTAGATAGCCCCTGGGGAGGTGGTGGTCCCTGGGGCCAGGGGTCTGCAACGGACCACCATCATTACTTCATTTGTGCCCTGGGGAGGTGGCTGTCCCCAGGGCTGCGTTGGGGGGCCGTAGGGCCTCCCCTCCATCAAAAAAAATTAATTAGTGGTTGTGCCCCGGGAAGGTGGCGGTCCCCGGGGCAGCGGTGGAGGCAATAGGGCCTCCCCCACATTTAAAAAAAATACAGTGTGCCCCAGGGAGGTGGTGGTCCCCAGTGCTGTGGGGGGCTGAGTGGGCCCCCTCCATTTTCATTGTCACAGCCCCGGGGCACACTGTATTTAAAAAAAAAAAATGCAGGGTGGCCCTATGGCCTCCCCTACTGCCCCAGGGACTGCCACCTCCCTGGGGCACAGCCACTAATTAATAAAAAAAAATTGAGATATCATCAGTGATGTCATCAGTGATGTCACTGACCAGGCCATGCATGATGTATTATGTGAGGTCATAAACAGTGCAATGCGGGGGTGTAAGTTATAGTTAGCTCAGGTAAATATAACTGCTGGATTTCACTGGTTTTGTATGGGGCAAATCTGAGCCTACCTATAAAGGGCAGGTAACCTTTGTTTTTTAAGTGAATTTGTATGGTTTTTTAACTGGTAGCTGCATTTGCAAAGTGGTGGAGAAAGGGGGTGGGGCCTCTGACCAGCTCTCAGGAGTCCCGCTGGAGGGAACAGGAGGGCTCATTGGCTCCCATAGACCCTTGGCATTCAAGAGGACTTCATCCCCCAAATCAGTATTGCGCCAGGGTGTTTGCAGAGTGGTGGAGAAAGGGGGTGTGGCCTCCAAAGACCTCTCAGCAATCACACGGTGTGGGACTTATTGGACGTAACAGGAGGGCTTGGTTGCCCCCAAGCCATGGCAAACAGCTATGTCCTGGGGGTGGGCACCCCGGGACATAGCAGGAGCCGGCCCGCGGGGTGGCGGTCCCCAGGGCCATGTTTGGCTCCAGGAGAGGGTCCACATGGCCCCCCTCCTTTGTTTCAATTTGCCCCTGAGAGGTGTTGGTCCCTGGGGCCGGGGATCCACAACGGACCCCTTCCATTATATTAATTGAGCCTGGGGAGGTGGCGGTCACCGGAGCCGTGGTGGTGGCTGCACAGGCCCCTGCACTTCTATGGTAATTACCCCGTGGAGGTTGCGGTCCCTGGGGCTGTGGGGGAGCCATATGGGCCCCCGCATTTCATTGCTAATTGCCCCAGGGAGATGGCAGTCCCTGTGGCTAAGGGTGATCCGCGCGACCCCCCATTAATTAAACTTAATGCACTAGGGAGGTGGTGGTTCCCGGGGCTGTTTGGAGCAGCACAGAACCCCAGCATTTTATTTTGTCTAAAGCCCTGGGGAGGTGGCGGCCCCATGGCTTTGGGGGGTCCATGCGGCCCCCCACTTTCTTGATATATAAAGCCCCAGGTAGGAGGCCATACAGGCCTCCCCGTGCACTAATTTGACAAATAGCCCTGGGCCTGCAGGGGTACCGTGCGGGCCTCCCCATATCAGTTTACTTATGTGTGCCTCGGGAAGCAGGCGGTCCCCGGGACATGGGGATGCCGCATGGGCACCCCCCACATTATTATGAAACACTACCCTCAGGATTTGGTCCACCCAGGGGGCTACATGTAAAAGATGCGTGGGAGACCGTGTGCCTTTTTTTATTAATCTTGCCGCAGATCTGCATGTCCACCTGTGAATTTGCAGCAAAATTCAATTTAAAAAAATGCTTTTAATACCTGGCTGGGTCACTGTGGGACCCCCCACCATATCTAGGGGGTCAGGATATTCCTACTCTGCCCCCTTTTCCTTTGTTTTACATTATTTGTGGGACTCGGCTTGGTTTCCGTCTAAGGCTAAATGCAGTGGAACAGTGCTTAAATCTGAATTTGATAGTTGGAAAGTATACCATCATGAAGAACAGTACACTGTGCATGGCCTTCATGGATTTGTCATCTGCGTTCAATTGAATGAACAGAGCTAAACTATGACTTCTGCTCCTAGGCCTGAAGGTTGAGGAGAACACAGCTGCGAGGGTCCGTTTTGGCCCCGTAGGGGAAATGTCGGCTATCTTCACCATTAAGATACGGGTACGCCAAGGCTGTATCCTGGCTCCACTGTTGATCATTTTGTATATTAATAACTTCAGTTAATTTCTAATGGATGTTGTTAAAGACACGCCCAGGATAGACAGTAGGTCTGTACCTGCATTATTATATGCGGATGACGCAGTACTAATGGCACGTACCCCAAAGTCTCTAAACCCATTAGTGGATTCTTTTTGACTTTCATGAGAAAACTGGATCTTCTTACCAATTTTGAAAACAAATTTTGAAAAGTCACACATGATGATGATGTGTGGACCTGGCAGGATAAATATTTCTAGATTGGTGGTCGAGGGCCTATCCCTGGGTAGTGCCTGGCTTTAGCTATGTGGGGATTGCTTATAATTCTAGTGGCTCTTGGCAGCCTCAGATCAGATCTTGTGTAAAGCTTAGTAGGGCTGCAGGGGTATTATTTTACCTACTGCAAACTGCGAGAAGGGGGACTATTGCTCCCCACTTGAGTATATACAAGTTCCATTGTGTCTCTGCAGCTCTGTATGGTGCTGCGGTGTGAGGTTACCAATGCATACAACTACCACTCTACAAGCAGAGGAAAACTGTATTTGTAGGAGGCTCCTGCACCTTCCTGTCACTAGCTCGCACTGTTTCATCCACTCTGAATTAAATGTCAAGTATATTTCAGACTTTGCCAAGTTAGCTTCACTTATGCTCTGGGTTAGTACCGGAACGAACCCAGAGGCTTGTTTGAATGGAGATATCATTTGAGATTGCCCCAAATTGGAAAAGGGTTTAGCTATCCCTTGGTTGGGCTATGTCTCTAAAATTCTGAATGAATTGAGTTGGCCTGATATGTTTATGGTACCCACCAACCTCACTAAAAATGATAAATTGAAAGTTAAGGCAGTTTCCTTGTGTATTGTCAACTTCAAAGTCTGAGTCTTGAACTTACTAAAAGCTCTGTTAAAGACTATTATACCCATCTGGCCCCTGATATCCTTGCTGCATATATAACTGTAGCTAGTACCAGCTGGAAGTGCTCTCTTTTGTTTCGTTTTAGGGCAGGTACAGTGCGGGTGCCTCTTGTGTCTTATGAAGCCATATGGTACTCCAAGCAGCTCAGAAGAGGCTTGCCCCTGCGACAGGTTGTCACAGCAAACTCTACTGCACTTTATGTTTTTTTTATAAATGTTAAAGGCTTCATATTAGTTTCTTTTTAAAGGTATTTTTAAAATGTTTTGGGATTCACAGGTGTAGTGTAGCTCTACTCTACCTTCAGTTGTTAGGTAGTATTGATGTCTGCCATTGTGTTTGCTCATTCCTCAATGCAGCAGTGAGGAGCAGAAAATTAATGGAGGGTTAGGTTCTCAAAAACAATGATGCAATCCTTTTCTTATTTTGTCATATGCAGCAAGTTATCTGAGGCACACACGGCAATTTAATGTTTACAGTGTTTAAAGGATTGCAAAGTGTTTGATATATTTATGCTTCTTGTTTAACACTAGCACTTATTGTTCATTGCACTTTACATTATTTATGTTCCTATGTTGGATGTGATATTTTTATGTGTGATCTATTTATGATTCTTTTATAGTCTTTTTGTGCCGAATACATTATATTGATTGATTGATTGATTGACTAAGTCCCATTCTGATTTGAGACTTAGAAGAAATGTCAATGCTTTTCTTTAACAAAGGGACATAGGGGCCGATTACGATGGCGGGCGGAAAACCATACCGACCGCCGTGGCAATGGGAAAAGACCGCCCGCATGGCCTGAGGCACCACCGCCGATCACATTACGATGCACTGCTGGAAAAATCCAACCGCCGCAGTCGGATTCCAAGAAACACCGCCGGGCACGTGCGGAAAAGGCGAAATTCCGTCCACGGCAGTCGGATTCACTGCGGAACGCTCACAAACCGCCGATACACAAGCGGAATTTCCACGAGTGCAATTATGATGTTACCGCGGTGCCTGCGGTACGACCGCTTGTTTCCGACTGCCGCGATTGTCATCAATGATGAATGGGAGAGCCGGAGGAAGGACTATTGCAGTCCAACCGCGGCGGTCGCGCGGAAATAGTAATGGCGGTCGAAAGCAACTACACCACAAAACTACCAAATGTGGCTGTGTATCTGGCTCAGCCAATAAAAACAGCTAACACACCCCATTGACACATGCCCCTGGCAAATAAAAACTACAAATCCCAGCTCAACACAGACAACACACCTGACATGAATACTCCGTTTGGACCCACCCACATAGCAGAGCATAAAACCAGCCCCTGCATGACCACAATTCTTTGCACAACTCCAGAACTGAAGGGCCCAACAATACCACACAAAGGATAGGCAACCCTGCACACATCACACCATCACAAACACACACACACCACACACATCACCAGCACCACCTTCACACCTGCACTCTTAACCACTCAGCACATCACACACCATGGCACAGAAGATGCCCAAATTCACTGATGGTGAGTTGTCAGACCTGGTGGATGAGATTATAAGAGTTGAGCCATATATTTTAGGAAGCAGGGTCCAACAGACCCCATCAGCCAGGCAAAATCAAATGTGGCAAAGGATAGTTGACAGAGTCAATGCTGTAGGGCAAGTTCCACGCAACAGGAAGGAGATCAGGAAGAGGTGGACTGACCTCAAGAGCAAGGTCAAGGAGAAGAACAGCAAGAACCATGAGCTGGCAAACCGGACTGGCAGTGGCCCTCCCATTCCACCAAGAACATTCAACGCATGGGAGGAGAAGGTGCTTGGCATACTGCACCCAGAGAGTTGCACTGGAATTGAGGGGGAATGGAGGCTGGTAAGTACCAACAAAAGTCTGCCATAACACTGCTATGTAGTAGCTTGCACAACTAAAAAGCAACACCTCCTAGGCCCAAATGTACTCATGTCCACCACACTCCCCCCAAACATGTCTCACAGATCCCACAATAACTCCCTCTCATTCACCACAAAGGTACATAACAATATTTGTTGTGTGTGTGTGGTAATCTCGTGTAGGCCTGTCTTCATACTCACATGGGTATATTTGGATGTGTGCAGTTGAGTGGTCACACAGTGTGCTTGGCCTGTCCTTGTCAGTGGTGTTGAGGTGTATGTGGCCCTGAACATGCCAACTACACACGTGTATGTTCCAGGTGGGGTTTGCCCCCTAACACTCATCTTGGCACTAGCATGAAGGGGGTTTAACACCACAAGCACCTTTTTGGCATTACTATGCAGGTGGGGTTTGCCCCCTAATACTCATCTTGGCAGTGGCAGGAAGGGGGTTTAACACCACAAGCACCTATTTGGCATTACTATGCAGGTGTTGTTTTGCCACAATACACCTATGAACTTGTTCACATACATCACTATCCCTGAATATCAGATGGGCACACATTTTGATGTTGGATAGGGTGGGATGGTAGGAGCTGTGATGGTATCATGTAATGACAGCTGCTACCAACAGAGGCACACAATATACATTTGGCCCAGGGCCAACACAATCCTTACACGTCCCTGAGACTGCCCATGCGTGCCGCTGGACCTGCCTACTAGATTGTGCAGAACTTTTCCCGCGTCTTCACCGCTGCGGTGACGTGACCAGGATAATGCAGTGATGACGTTGTTGATGGATGACCCCGATGCGGAGGTGTGGTTTCACGATTTGCAGCACCTTATGAAGACACTGGTGGATATGGTCCTGTGACCAACAGAATGTCTATTGTGGACAGGAGGCCATTTACAGGTCAGGTGTTGTGTGTTGGTGTTGTATGCGGATGTGTGTCATTGACGTACCTGCGGTGTTGTCGACGGCAGCGCCGTCTTTGTTGATCGCGGATCAGGAACAGCAGCGGTAGGGCTTGTAGAGCAGGATCCATAGCGGTAGCGAACGCGTGGAGTTGTCTGTGACTCCCGTTTTCCTCCGCAGTATTGCTTCCACCGTGTTTCAATGGGTGGTTTCTCCATTGCGGTCCGATTGCCTATTTGAGGCATTGTGATTCGGATGGCGGTCTACACGTCATTCCGCATGGCGGCCTCCCACTATTGGCTACGTCCGCTCTCGTCGCGGAACCAAGCTACTGGCGGAACTAAAAACACCGCGGCGGTAGGGATTTGGGCTATGTCTGCCCATCATAATATGACAGTCGGGGAATCGTGACCGTGGTAGGCAAAACAGCACCCGTTCCGTCCATCATCCCCTTTTGTATCGCTTTGTTCGCCCTAGTTGGCGGGGGTATACCCAGACGTGGGTCCCTTGCTCACTTTGCCACTGGATTCAAGCAAGCCTGGCTGATGGACGGCTGGAATGCCAGAAACCGGTCCTAGGATGCTTGTTTCCGGTCCAGGGAAGGCATGGCTTGGCAGTTCGGGCTGGACTGTTCCCATGAGGCACAGGGTCAGACTGATTTGCATATGGCCATGTCTGAACTGGGGTGGTGGAGTGAGCTAAAGAATGATGATGGATTAAACCCAGATCAGTTGACTGGGGGTGAGTGTTTGATTGGCTCAAACGTTCCGTCCATCATCCCCTTTTGTATCGCTTTGTTCGCCCTAAGTTGGCGGGGGTATACCCAGACGTGGGTCCCTTGCTCACTTTGCCACTGGATTCAAGCAAGCCTGGCTGATGGCGGCTGGAATGCCAGAAACCGGTCCTAGGATGCTTGTTTCCGGTCCAGGGAAGGCATGGCTTGGCAGTTCGGGCTGGACTGTTCCCATGAGGCACAGGGTCAGACTGATTTGCATATGGCCATGTCTGAACTGGGGTGGTGGAGTGAGCTAAAGAATGATGATGGATTAAACCCAGATCAGTTGACTGGGGGTGAGTGTTTGATTGGCTCAAACGTTCCGTCCATCATCCCCTTTTGTATAGCTTTGTTCGCCCTAAGTTGGCGGGGGTATACCCAGACGTGGGTCCCTTGCTCACTTTGCCACTGGATTCAAGCAAGCCTGGCTGATGACGGCTGGAATGCCAGAAACCGGTCCTAGGATGCTTGTTTCCGGTCCAGGGAAGGCATGGCTTGGCAGTTCGGGCTGGACTGTTCCCATGAGGCACAGGGTCAGACTGATTTGCATATGGCCATGTCTGAACTGGGGTGGTGGAGTGAGCTAAAGAATGATGATGGATTAAACCCAGATCAGTTGACTGGGGGTGAGTGTTTGATTGGCTCAAACGTTCCGTCCATCATCCCCTTTTGTATCGCTAGGCAAAACAGCACCCGCCAGGCCGGCAGAAGCCCGCCATCGTAATCGGCCCCATAGTCCCTTTCTGAAGTGGGACTGAGAAACTTTATTTAACTTTTGACTTAAAGTCTTTCACTGGGACTAATCCACTTGTTGTATCTGATCTGGGCTCCACCTGTGTCGGCCTCAAATTGTACCTAGGGCCCAGTCTACTGCTTCCATAGACGGTTATTGGAGCTTAGTGCTTTTTGTGCAATTTCTACTAAAAATGTAGAAAATTCATATCTTCGATTCCTCTCATTGGATTTTTGTTGTTTTGGTGACATTTCATTTATTAAATGTTTCTGTATTTTTCTAATCTAGGTCTGGATTTTTATTGCCTAGTGTTTCGAATTTTTTACTGTTTTGATGCACCATAAATATGTTACGCATTGCCCTAAGTTAAGCCTGCCTGTGCTACATCATAGCTAATAGGGGTTGAGCCCAGGTTCATTTAGTGACTTTGAGGGTTCACCCTGACAAGAAGTGTTATTATTATTCCTTGAGGTGGGCAGTCACCTAACGAAATGGTATGTGTAATGCACAGCAGAAGACAAGAATGGTCTGTGCTATAATAACAATTATGGTAAAGTAGAAGAGGAACTAGGATTAATTTGAGCAGCAGAGAGTCGCTAGGAAGCCACAGGGAGAAAGATCACAGGTTGGGATTGCCAAGAACAGCAAAAAGTGTGAGCTGTAAAACTTACCGATAACTTTGGGGCCTATTAGGATGGTGGGCGGACCTGGGTCTGCCCGCCATCCTAGCGGGAACGGGACTGCCATTCGGCGGTCCCGCACCCCTGATTAGGATGCGACCACCACCCTGGCGGTCGCATTCCGCAGTTTAACATTGCGGCGGGTGCTGCTTACAGCAGCACCTGCCGCAATGTCAATTTGCCATGTTGTGCATTTCCATGCACAAGGTGGCAGGCACCGTGCGGTGCCTGCCACCTTGTGCATGGAAATGGAGGGGGGTACCATGGATACCCCACAAGTGCACCCCCCAACCCCCACCCCCGCTGGGGCCCACAACGGGCCCCCAAAGCAAATTGCCGCCAGCCTTTGGAAAGGCCTTACACCGCACACATCCTAATATGGAAGGCGGTGCCTGCTAGGCGCCGCCACCATATTAGTGGCCCAAGTCCGCCCGGCCGACTGGCAGAAAAGCGGCGGACGCACTTTGCGTCCGCCGCGATACCCCCTGCCATTATAATATGGCGGGGGTATTACTCGTTACGATGGCGTAACGGTCGCCGACTCGGTGGTGGTGATCGTTACGCCATCGTAATGACCCCCTATGTCACAATAGAAAACTTTCTTTTCCTCTCAGATATTGTTATTCATTTTATAAATGGTATAGTTGACACAAAGTATAAAGTGCACACATTTAAACAACTTTATTTATTGATTAGTTTTATAGAGCGTGCAATTACGCAAGGCTGTTCTGGCGCTAGCAATCTAATACACTCTATACAGCAAATCAAATACCCAATGGCTCCAGGCAAAGCCTATGTAAACAAAAGGGTTTTTTAGAGCCCTGTGAAACATTAAGATATTTAGCTCTAGGCATAACTTGGGTGGTAGTCTGTTCCATGCCTGAGCTGTAACCACAGAAAAAGACCATCCATAAATGAATGAACAGAAAGCCTTCCATGAACAACTGCTTGGGCAAAACATTTGATTACAAGTTTCAAATACATTCTTTACACAAGAAATTAAAATAATTGTATCACAGCCCATAGCCAGTGAATCACTGAATTTACTTAATTGTCCTTTTAACAATATTGAAAAAAGTGACACTGCCAAGAAAACAAAAGACTAATGAGGACTGGATCATTTCCACGTTTCACCTTTGTTATCATGTTGTCTGATCCAATTTGTATTGACAGTCAAATTAACCATTGGCAAAAGAAGACTGACCAATGCACAATTAAGCTTTAATTTTCCTCAGAATGATGGGGGTGGCATATAGGTAAAGCTGTCTTTAGGCCAGACCAAAACTGCGTATTCGATAACTATAGACTAGCATTGCCTTAGTAACAAAACGTTTAGGATCAGCAGCCATATTATGGACAGTTGTTGTGTATTGATGTTTGAAAGCACCGCTCCATGGTTCGATCACGATGCTCCATTCTAGAACATCTGGTCGATGCCGTGGCCTGGTGCAAGCAGTTGGTGAGAGGCTACTGGAGCAGGAAGACATGTAACCGGTGGTGCTTTCCTTTTAAGAATAAAGCACTTTTATTTAACGTTCCTGCGACTCCTCGTACTTAACAATGTGGCGACGAGTGGAGAACAAGCACCACCGATGAGTATCACATGCGTGGAATGGACATTTAGGGGTCGATTCCGATTTGGGCCGGAAAAAGCACCGACCGACTCGGATCCGGAAATAATACCGACCGACACGCACCCGTGGCGCCCGACACGCCAAGTACGATGCAAGGAGTGAAAAATCCGACCGACATGTACCGAAACCAAGTCGACCGACCGAGCCGCACGGAAAACAGCAATCCGGCCGGAAAAACACGCGAATCCAACCGACCGACACGCACCCGGAACAAATCCGACCGAAACGTACACGCGAACTCCAAACCGCAAAGTACGATGCAAGGCGCGAAAACCACGAGCGAGTCGGATGGCGGCCAAGCCGTACGACCGACACGCATACAAAACCGAGCCGAAGCAACACAAAACACCACGACCGACGCGTACGCAGCATAGAAAACTGCACAAACACAGCGCGAACGAAACGGAGAACACCGTACGAGACAAATGCAGGGTCCGACTCGGTCACAAGAACGTTTCCAACATTCACAAACAGCACAAAGGAAAAATCACCCAAAAAAAGGCCAAACAAGCAATTACCAAGCCAATAAATACTGGGGGGGTGGGGACAGAGAACAAAGACACACCCACAACTCCACCTATATAAAGGACACAAATCACAACCATGAGCCTTTGCAAATGCCATTCCACTGCCAGCACCCAAGAGAAAGCAACCACACACCCACAGCTCATCCCTCAAACAAGCCACACACCATCAGCACACCAACAAATACCTACCTCACATACACCCAGCAAAACACACACTCACACACCCTCACCTGCACACCAACACACACATCACTCACCATCACCACCCATCACCATGCCCCCCAAGAAGAATCCCAAGTTCCTAGATAGTGAATTGGAAGTCATGGTAGACGAGATCCTCAGGGTAGAGCCACAGCTGTTTGGCACACTGGTCCAACAGACCCCCATCTCCCAGAAAACCAAGATGTGGGAGAGGATCATCAACAGGGTGAACGCACAATCACCATGTCGGCGCACAAAGAGCGACATCCAGAACAGGTGGTATGACGTGCGCAGGAGGGTACGGGACCTGCTGAAGAAAGACTACATCAACAGCCAATACACCGGCAGTGGCCCTCCTGCCAAGCCAATATACCTCAGGCCCTGGGAGGAGAAGGTGCGGGCCATCCTTCCGCCAGTGAGCATATATGGACTAGAGGACATCCCAGAGCCTGGTGAGTACACAACAAATGTACACAATATACTGCCACAAAACACACACATCACTGTCAAGGGGAGAGTCAAACCATGCACTCATAGCAATTACACAGCAACCAGAACAGAATCATCCCAAAATGTGTATGTCAGTCAGATAAACACAACACATGCCATCAAAAAGTCACATCCAACTGTGCCAACACATGTACAAACACAACTACAACTACAGCTAGGCAGTGGCACAAATAGAACTAACAAACACATCCAGACATGTAGCCACCACAACAACACCAACACACAGTGAAGACCACTCAAAGGAAGGAATTCTGTGTATGCTGGCCAAGTCAGTGTAGCCAATAGCATCATGGGAGTCGCAGTCACACATATTGCCCCCCACAACTGTCCCATCAACACCACCCTGAACCATGCTCACATCACAGGAAGTGGAGAAGGACTCACAAGATGGCTGACACTGGCTACTGCTGTGGGGAGCACAAGGCCCTGCTGGCAACTGTGCACCAACAAACAGCAGGACACCACTGACTGACATCCTGAGAGACAACTTACACTCCCTGCAATGCAAGCACGTTCCATGGTGGGATATCTGGCTAGCTGGGTGGGAAGGAGGACTTGCAGCACTGACCATAGTCACAAGCACCTCCCCTCACACACACCCCAACACAAACTCCACAGAACCCACCTGGTAGAATGCAATGCCCCCCATCCTAACACAAAATCCCACAAAGAACCACCACCCTGGGTTATGTTGTGTGAAGCACAGGGACACTCTTGGGACTTCTAGCCAAACAACTGCCAGGACAACACTCCCAGCCATCCTGTCAGCACAGCCAGCCCACCCCACAGGGAAGCAGAGTCAAAAGGAAGGAAGCATGGGCATGCTGGGAAGGGGGAGGAGGCAATAGCATGATGGGAGTCGTAGTCACAGACATAGCTCACCCCCACAACTGTCCCATCAACACCACCCTGAACCATGCTCACATCACAGGAAGTGGAGAAGGACTCACAAGATGGCTGACACTGGCTACTGCTGTGGGGAGCACAAGGCCCTGCTGGCAACTGTGCACCAACAAACAGCAGGACACCACTGACTGACATCCTGAGAGACAACTTACACTCCCTGCAATGCAAGCACGTTCCATGGTGGGATATCTGGCTAGCTGGGTGGGAAGGGGGACTTGCAGCACTGACCATAGTCACAAGCACCTCCCCTCACACACACCCCAACACAAACTCCACAGAACCCACCTGGTAGAATGCAATGCCCCCCATCCTAACACAAGATCCCACAAAGAACCACCACCCTTGGTTATGTTGTGTGAAGCACAGGGACACTCTTGGGACTTTTAGCCAAACAACTGCCAGGACAACACTCCCAGCCATCCTGTCAGCACAGCCAGCCCACCCCACAGGGAAGCAGAGTCAAAAGGAAGGAAGCATGGGCATGCTGGGAAGGGGGTGGAGGCAATAGCATGATGGGAGTCGTAGTCACTGATATTGGTCACCCCCACAACTGTCCCATCAACACCACCCTGAACCATGCTCACATCACAGGAAGTGGAGAAGGACTCACAAGATGGCTGACACTGGCTACTGCTGTGGGGAGCACAAGGCCCTGCTGGCAACTGTGCACCAACAAACAGCAGGACACCACTGACTGACATCCTGAGAAACAACTTACACTCCCTGCAATGCAAGCACGTTCCATGGTGGGATATCTGGCTAGCTGGGTGGGAAGGAGGACTTTCAGCACTGTCCATAGTCACAAGCACCTCCCCTCACACACACCCCAACACAAACTCCACAGAACCCACCTGGTAGAATGCAATGCCCCCCATCCTAACACAAGATCCCACAAAGAACCACCACCCTGGGTTATGTTGTGTGAAGCACAGGGCCACTCTTGGGACCTCTAGCCAAACAACTGCCAGGACAACACTCCCAGCCATCCTGTCAGCACTGCCAGCCCACCCCACAGGGAAGCAGAGTCAAAAGGAAGGAAGCATGGGCATGATGGGAAGGGGGGAGGAGGCAATAGCATGATGGGAGTCGTAGTCACAGCTCTACATCCTCCACCACATGGCCCAGCAAGCTCACACTCACGCATGCACATCCCACAGAGAGTGGAAAGGCCCATCAAAGATGTCTGACACTGTTGCTGTGTCGTGGGGAGCACAAGGGCATGCTGGGTACTGCACACCAACCAACAGCAGGACACCACTGTCAGCCATCTTGCCATTGCTCTCACACCCACACACACTGAACTCCCCACAAAAGCAAGTAAGTATGGGAATGCTGGGAAGTGGGGTGGAGGCAATAGCATGATGGGAGTCGTAGTCACAGACATAGCTCACCCCCACAACTGTCCCATCAACACCACCCTGAACCATGCTCACATCACAGGAAGTGGAGAAGGACTAACAAGATGGCTGACACTGGCTACTGCTGTGGGGAGCACAAGGCCCTGCTGGCAACTGTGCACCAACAAACAGCAGGACACCACTGACTGACATCCTGAGAGACATCTTACACTCCCTGCAATGTAAGCACGTTCCATGGTGGTATATCTGGCTAGCTGGGTGGGAAGGAGGACTTGCAGCACTGACCATAGTCACAAGCACCTCCCCTCACACACACCCCAACACAAACTCCACAGAACCCACCTGGTAGAATGCAATGCCCCCCATCCTAACACAAAATCCCACAAAGAACCACCACCCTGGGTTATGTTGTGTGAAGCACAGGGCCACTCTTGGGACTTCTAGCCAAACAACTGCCAGGACAACACTCCCAGCCATCCTGTCAGCACAGCCAGCCCACCCCACAGGGAAGCAGAGTCAAAAGGAAGGAAGCATGGGCATGCTGGGAAGGGGGAGGAGGCAATAGCATGATGGGAGTCGTAGTCACAGACATAGCTCACCCCCACAACTGTCCCATCAACACCACCCTGAACCATGCTCACATCACAGGGAGTGGAGAAGGACTCACAAGATGTCTGACACTGGCTACTGCTGTGGGGAGCACAAGGCCCTGCTGGCAAATGTGCACCAACAAACAGCAGGACACCACTGAGTGACATCCTGAGAGACAACTTACACTCCCTGCAACGCAAGCACATTCCATGGTGGGATAACTGACTGGCTGGGTGGGTGGGAAGGAGGGCCGGCTGTCAACCAAACACAACCAATGCAGACCATGTTCACACCCCAGAAAATACATAGAAATGCCCAAATAATGCAGGACAATGTGCCACACCAATATCAACCCCTGACTGTGACGACTTAGGACAATGCAATGTACAGGCCCGCACCCAGAGGCACAGTCACAACTGTCATGTGTGTCAACCATTGATGCCTGCAGAAACATAACATACATTGTTTGTGTCTCCCAAAAACAGGTGATGATGGGGACACAGCAGCAGACGCTGAGGAGTCCCAGTCCAGGCTCAAGAGGATGCGGAGCTCACTGGCGTCGTACAGCCTCTGTCCTCCTCGGACGATGAAGACCAACCTGGCACATCCGGTGCAAGTCAACATGCAGCACCAGCAGGACCACCAGCTGCAGCACCAGCAGGACCACCAGCTGCACCCCTGCACCCACCCCTCCAACGACTGTCACCACGAATACCATCCCTGCCGACATGGACAGAACAAGGAGCAACACCAGCACAGGGACCCTGGACCAACCTGGGGCCATGGACACCACCACCACCACCAACCCCCAAGGTGGACCAGGGTTATCTGTGCGTGCCACTGCACACACTGCATATGTCAGCAGGGGTGGTGGGAGGGTGGGAGACAGAGGTCAGCTGCTTGCAGACGTTGCTGGTGTGCATGATGACCCACAACTGGTAAGCATAGCTGATGCGTACCAGTCCAGCACCGGAGAGCTCAGCCAGGTAGTGGGGCTCCTCAGAGACATGAAACAGCAGCAGGCTGCCCATCATGCCCGCTTGGACTCCCACATGTCCCACGTGGAGTCACACATGTCCCGCATGGACTCACACATGTCCCGCGTGGAGTCCAAGTGGGATGCACTGCATGAGATGACGGCGGTGCACAGGGACATTTTACAATGCCTCCGCCAGATGAACAGCAACCAGTCCACACCTCCCTGTGTGCCAACAACATCTGGTGCCGAACAAACTGCAACTGCCACAGGGAGGAGGAGGACTCTGGCGGAGAGTCCCCTGCACCGCAGCAGCCTGTACTTGAGGGGCCCCCCCAAGAAGAGGGGTCGTCCGAGGAGGGAAAAGTGAGAGGCCGATGGCCAAGCGCAACTCCCAGGAAGCCTGAACCTGTTCTGGATGTTCGCCTTTGTGCACAGACTGTTCACCCTGTTGACGGCAACACTACTCCCACACATTGCATGGGGAGTACAAGTTGGACCAATGTGTCAGACAACTGTGGCCCCGATACTGGGGATCCTGTCTACCAGGACTTTCAATTCACCTAGGAACTTTGGATTGCAAGACTTATGTACAGCACTACCCATCCTATGCACTATTAACACAAATGTATCACAATAAACACACTAATACACCATACTTGCCTCTGTCGTGATTCCAACGTGGGTGCTGTTATGGGGATGATGAACTGCAAAATTACACTGTGTATGCGAACTGCAAAAGCAAGGACAACACAGGCATGTGAGTACAGGCAACGTGACACACATGAGGGAGACACACCACCAGGGCTACACAACACATACACACCTAGGCCATCTGACTCATTGCCTACACTGATGTTGCCAGGGAAGACGGTGCAATGCACAGACACCACACCCATTCCCAGTTGTAGTCAAGTAGCCCACAGGTGCAGTAAGCAAATGGCAGTCAAATGTGTGACCACAGACAACGCACATCACAAAGTGAAGCACAGGTTTATTACACAGTTGCAACATGTCGTAACCACTACAGATGCAAGGTAATCCCACCTGGCAGCGGGCACACAGTCAACAACTGTAGACGGAAGGAAGTCCATGGGTGTGGCGCACATCACCTGTAGGGACACAACAGCTACCAGCCTGGATGTGCAATCACGTCGTCGGTGGACACAGTTGACCAAACGAATCTGAAAGTACCCTGTGAAGGACAGAAATGACACACAGTCAAAAGCAATGGAGTACAGGACAGAACAGCAAAACTCATGCACAATACATGTTACAAGATACCCACCCAGAACCAAGTTAGCATGTCAACACTGTTGGGGAGTACAGCCCACCTCTTAGCACACATCGCAACACACATCCGGTCAAGTAGCCCATGGACACACTCCAACAGCACCAGAGCACCACCCACACATCATGCCAACTCACATCATTGACATGACACCTCAGGATACTCACATTCAGCTAAAGAAGTTGGTGATGAGCTGTGTGCGGACATCACCATCATCATCATCATCATCATCGTCACTGGCATCGTGGTCCAGGCCAGGATCCTCCACAGGTGGCGGATGTTGGTCATTGTCATCCTGGATGAGAGGCAACTCCTTCCGCACTGCCAGGTTGTGGAGCATGCAGCAGACGATGATAATCTTGCACACTTTCGCAGGGGCATATGGGAGGGACCCTCCGGTCTTGTCCAGGCAGCGGAAGCGGCTCTTCAGGAGACCAAATGTCCGCTCAATCACTCTCCTGGTCCGACCATGTGCCTCATTGTAGCGCATCTGGGCTGGTGTCACAGGGTTCCTGAGGGGTGTCAGCAACCATGGCATGTTGGGGTATCCCGAGTCACCTACGGACAGACAAGTGCACATTAGCTGACTTGGAAAAGTGGGCGGAATACTACAGATCAGATCACACACAATGGCACAAAGTCAGTACACACCGACAAGCCAGGCACGCTGGTTCTGCATCTGTGCCATCATCCTGGGGATGCGACTACTCCTCATCACAAAGGCATCATGTGCTGAACCAGGGAAACGGGCACACACGTGTGTGATGGTCATGTCTGCAAGACACACCACCAGTGCATTGACCGAGTGGTAGTGCTTGCGGTTCCTGTAGGCCTGCTCCTGGGCCTGTGGTTGTACCAAAGCCACATGTGTCCCATCAATGGAGCCAATGACATGCGGCATCCTCCCCAGAGCATAAAAGTCACTCTTCACGTCAGTGAGTCGTCGCAGTCTAGGGAAATAGATGTACCGGTTCAGGAAGAGCAACATTGCCGCCAAAACATCGCGGAGCACACGGCTCAACATGGTCTGTGACATCCCACCAGCAGTCGCCACAGTATGTTGGAAGGTACCGGTGGCAAAGAAGTGTAGGGCTGCCATCACCTTCACCTTGGGGGTCAGCGCTGTAGGATACGGCCGGCCAGGCTGCAAATGTGGGGACAACTGCACTGCCAAATCCTCAATCAGCTGCCTGGTGAAGCGGTACCGTCGGATGCTGTCCCGTTCCACCATCGTTGCCAGGTCTGGGAATGGTCGATGGACAGCAGGAGCCCTGCAGTGCAGAGGAGAAGTAAGCAAGATTGTCAGTCACCCCACATAAGCGGCATTGAGAACACTCAAGATCCCAACATACATCATTATGAGGCACAACTACATGAAGTGTGCAGTTCCGGAAGGACATGTATGGTACATACATGGCCAACATCTGTCAACACGGTCCAACAGGTGGCATCAATTAGTCCCAGGTTGGCCCATTGGATATCATGAGGCCGTGTCACAGTTCCCATCTCCTGCTGCTGTGTCACAATAACCCCCACAGTGACATGTGAGGACAGATGTGCCCCAGGCACCACAGCTCAACGACAGGTACATTCCCAGGGACCCTGTATTGCCACATGGACACTGGCATTACATGGAGTATCATGTATACACCACAGCAAAACAACCATGACCCCCACAGGTAGTGGCCCCACTTGCCACGGCTGGACAGACATGGACGTCTGTGACACACACACACACAACATCAAAGTCCATGCACACACAACGTGGATGTGGAGACTGTCTCCCATTGTGCACATGAAATCAGAGACATTGTAAACACTACATTCACAAAGACTGTGGAGGACCAACACTATTGTGCCACTGGGACACCCTGGCTCAAACATACCGTCCCACATGGGACTCACGGGGTATGTGACATGACATACACATACACCACCGTGAAATGTGACCATGGCACATGCACAGATATGAACAGTTGCACATCACAGTGGTCATGTACACGTAACACCCAGGATCCTGTCCCCATGAACACGTGCACAGCCTGGGGGTGGCTGCCCACAGGTGACACCCACAGGACAACATGTACACCAACATACACACAATAGGAAATGCAGCCTTACATGCCTTATGATAAAGTTTGGACAGGCTGTCATGATGTAGGTGTGCCCCTCACTCCCTGGGAGCCATCTGTGGCTGGCATATGTCCATCTGAGACAGGCATGCTGACATATGCCAGTCACATGTACAGTGATGCGTTGTACTGCAATGGACCGATGGGTGCCCCGGCCGGCCCATTGCATTCAATGTGTGCGGGTGCGCGTTGTACCCCTGTGCGCGTTGTACTGCAATGGACCGATCGGTGCCCCGGCCGGCCCATTGCATTCAATGTGTGCGGGTACGCGTTGTACCCCTGTGCGCGTTGTACCCCTGTACGCGTTGAACTGCAATGGACCGATCGGTGCCTCCGGCCGGCCCATTGCATTCAATGTGTGCGGGTACGCGTTGTACCCCTGTGCGCGTTGTACTGCAATGGACCAATCGGTGCCTCCGGCCGGCCCATTGCATTCAATGTGTGCGGGTACGCGTTGTACCACTGTGCGCGTTGTACCCCTGTACGCGTTGAACTGCAATGGACCGATCGGTGCCTCCGGACGGCCCATTGCATTCAATGTGTGCGGGTACGCGTTAGTGCCCCTGTGCGCGTTGTACCCCTGTACGCGTTGAACTGCAATGGACCGATCGGTGCCTCCGGCCGGCCCATTGCATTCAATGTGTGCGGGTACGCGTTGTACCCCTGTGCGCGTTGTACTGCAATGGACCGATCGGTGCCTCCGGCCGGCCCATTGCATTCAATGTGTGCGGGTGCGCGTTGTACCCCTGTGCGCGTTGTACCCTGTACGCGTTGAACTGCAATGGACCGATCGGTGCCTCCGGCCGGCCCATTGCATTCAATGTGTGCGGGTACGCGTTGTACCCCTGTGCGCGTTGTACCCCTGTACGCGTTGAACTGCAATGGACCGATCGGTGCCTCCGGCCGGCCCATTGCATTCAATGTGTCGGGTGCGCGTTGTACCCCTGTGCGCGTTGAACTGCAATGGACCGATCGGTGCCTCCGGCCAGCCCATTGCATTCAATGTGTGCGGGTACGCGTTGTACCCCTGTGCGCGTTGTACTGCAATGGACCGATCGGTGCCTCCGGCCGGCCCATTGCATTCAATGTGTGCGGGTACGCGTTGTACCCCTGTACGCGTTGTACCGCAATGGACCGATCGGTGCGCACCCATTGACAATGGGCTTGCCTGGCAACGGACGCGTTTTCGAATTTCGAACGAGTCGGTTGCTGGAAAATCAGTTGGTCACCCACAACAATGTTGCAAAATCATGTATGTCATGAAGTTGAAGA
Organism: Calotriton arnoldi; assembly: GCA_963921515.1. Lineage (NCBI taxonomy): Eukaryota > Metazoa > Chordata > Amphibia > Caudata > Salamandridae > Calotriton > Calotriton arnoldi. The sequence continues at coordinate 1,153,356 of CAWUFW010003294.1, read as the reverse complement.
TTTGAAGGATGCTGTGGGCGTGTTTTGGTGCTGCTATTCCATGGATTGGCCAGATTCAGAAGATGCAAACGACTTGGACCTATCACTTTGGACACAAGGGACAGTATCTGCCTCTCCAGCACATATATATTGCTGGCTGTTCCCCTGAGAGCTCACTTGCCTGCACTACATGCTCCAGGACGACATCTGCCACTGCACTGCTGCTGTCTCTGCCCCTCTGGACCCTGCAATGGCACGTACTGTGGAGAGAGCCCCAGCCTTCAGCCTTGAAGAGAACCAGGCCCTGCTGGACAGCCTACTTCCACAGTACAGCAAGCTGTATGGGACACCAGGGGAGCAGGTGAGTGTTCTGTGCACTGCCTTTCTGAATGTGCATTTTGTGTGACTAGCAAGGCTGAAAGTCTGCACGCCACTGGCTAGCAGGCTCACTGAGTAGTTGTCACCCCCATAGTGTGTAGTGACTTGCACTGGACAGGTATGGTGCAGTGACAGTGCATTTGAACATGGTTTTACTTCCCATGCAATGATACCATGTAGTGACGTCTGGCAAACTGTCCATGGGCAGCTTTGCACTGCCTGTGTACATCATGTGCCCCTGTGATTGAGACATGTATATACAACTGTGTCATGCACGGATATGTTGCATGTGTGGTAATGGCCTTTTCACTTTGTCATCCTGATAGGTTAATGCCCATCGGAAGCAGGAGATCTGGAAGGACATCGTCCGGGCCGTCCGGTCCGTGGGGGTCTACAAGCGCCGGATCCGCAACTGCCAGAAGAGGTGGCAGGACCTTCGGGGCTGGACCCGGAGGATTGCACGGGTCCAGCTGAAGCTGTCGCCTCCTCGCAGGAGGGGCGGAACACGGACCCTAACCCCCACATGCTCCAGATCCTGGCGGTGGTGTTTCCAGACCTGGATGGGCAGCTGAAGGCCAGACAGCAGCAAGGAGGGGTGAGTCAAAGACTGCACTGTGAACTCTGTATTACATGCTTTGTGCCCTCCTCTGGCCTGGTTCAACTGCCACAGTGCAGCAGTCATGTTGTCCAGGAGCCATGTCCCTCTATTGTGCACTGCCCACTGCTCATCTGATACCCAGGTGTGGCCCTTACATTCAGGGAATTGTGTCACTTGGGACTGTGTCCTTGCAGTTTGCTTCACTAAAGGTGGGGGACAGCATCTGTTTCCCTAACTCTGTTGTGGGCATCATGGGTGGGTCCATTGTTCACACAACGCCTGTGTTTGGACATGTGATCTGCGTGTTGCTTTGATATGCGGTCCACTTGCTGAGCTGAGCCACCACATGTGCCTGGGGTATGTGGCACACGCCCATGCAGCGGGTAGGAACAATGTTTGGGCCCCCGGAGTGTGCAGATTACGTGTGTCACACATACATAGCCAGCTATCCACTGTCCAGGGCACATCCCTCATTCATGTGGAGCAGGACAGTCATGCCTACTCCAGGCCATGCAATGCACTCTGTACTCCCACTCCCGTGTATCAGCTGACACATTGTGCACAGTGATTTGACCCCTCAGGTGTCTGCCTCTGTGTCAGTGTGCTGTGGATTAGTTGCCAGGACTGCTGGGGTGTTTCTTGGTAGGGGCTCAGCATGCCCCTGGAGATGTGACCATAGGAGACGATACTTGTGTGTCACATAGGTGTTTGATCAGCTGCGCGTGCAGACTGGGGTATGCGAATGTGAAGTTCAGGCAGCTGTTCCCCATTCACAGCAAATTGTGACGGGCTCAGGTTCAGAGGGTAGTGTCACAGGTCTCCCATATGTCCAATAGGTATGACCTGGACAGATGAGGGTTAAGATGATGTGTTGTGTGGGGGATGTACATGTGCACTTGTGCAGCTCCAGGACTTGCATTCCCCATGACCTACTATTGTGACACAGTGCATAGTGTTGTTGTCTGGCTGCCAAGTCATACATCACTGAGACAGTGATGTATGACTTGGCAGTCATGCCTCTGCCATGGCATGTGTCAACTTATTGGTGGTCCTGCAGGGGAGTGACATGTGCTACATGCACACCATTGTGGCGATGGCTATCAGGACATGGGTGCATCATGGTGTCTGTCGCTGGTATGCATCACATGCATTTCCTATTTGACTCTGGGCATCCCTTTCATCCGGAAACCTGTACTGACTCAGTGGCAAGAGCTGTGATGTGTGCATGTCCACATGCCACACCGTGTCCTCTGCACTGTCCAACTACTGTGTACTTGGTGCATGTGTCCACACTGGGGTGTTGCAATCCAACAGACACCAGACAGATGGGTGCAAGGCCATGTGGGATGTGAGTGCCATGCTTGGCATCAGACTGACAATTGGCTTCTCCTGTTCAGTTAGGGCACTTTTAGCAATGTACAACTAATGATGCCAGGGCTTGCTCTGTAATGTGCTGTGCTCACAGTGGTGTGTGCGTTTGGTGTAGGTGACTGATGTCTGTCTGTTTCCCCATTGTTTGCAGATACATCCACGGCCACGGAAGGGGACAGCTCCACGGACCAGGAGGAGCCGAGAGCCAGACTGGGTCAGCAGCCGAGGAGTGGTCGGAGGGACCCAGTGGCACTGAGGGCGAGGGGAGCCACACCGAGGAGTCCTCAGCACCATCCACCTCAGCTGAGGACCAGAGCAACTCGGAGGATGACTCCCTTGTGGAGGCGGGTGTCAGCAGCCACCACACCCCAGCTAGTGTTGCTGTCCCCGCCACCACCAGCACCACCACCGCCCTCCCATCGGCTCCCATTCCCCAGGTCCGTGGAGGCTCCCATGTTCGGGAGCGTGTCTCCTTTGGGCCAGGCACCGCACCCCCTGCCCCTGTGTCCCCTGCTGCCCTGAGTGAGGAGTCTGTGTACCTCCTTCGCCAGCTCCATGTAGGGCAGACAGCCATGCTGAGTGTCCTCCATGCGCACACCGCACTGTTGACTCAGCTGGTGTCGTTCATGGAGGGCATCTCATCGGGCATGTCTGACCTACAGAGGGGCAACAGGTCCATGGACTCCTCCCTGACGGCAGCAGTGTCCCTCCTCAGACAGTCCCTCACCCTCCTGCCTCTGCTCCATCCACACTCCCCAGCACCTTACCCGTCCCAAGCACACACACACCGGCACAGGCACACACCAGCACACACACGTCCAGCACACAGACACACACGCCACAAACTAAACGCACACGCACGCACAGTCAGGGGACTGAAACCAGACTCACAGGGGATGGGGCCCTGGTACACACACACGCATCCACGGGCACTGCGCAGTCCTCAGTTGCCTCTCCCTCCAAAGCACCCTCCCTTGCCTCACCTGCAACCCCAAAGACCCAGCGCCTCTTCCTCAGTGACCTCGGCCTCTTCCCCTCCGATCCAGCTGCCCCAGCATCCAGGGGGAGAGGAAGCCCCCACATGGAGCAGAGTGCCCCTCGCCCCCAGACACCCTCCCCCAGGCGCAGACAGACTGAGGCCCCCACCCGCAAGTCCCCCGGAGTGCTAAGAGCAAGACCCCGCCGCCGCCCTGCAGCTCAAGCACCAGGTCTCCTTCCTCCATCCCTCAGGCCCCCACTCCACAGGTGCCCCCACCACACCCTGCCCCAGGTTCCCCCACCCACAGATATACCATCCCCAAGAGGCTCCGGCCTTCTCCCCCTGCCACTTGCTCTCCCGGAACCACACCCCCGCTGCGCTTGTCTGTGCCACTGATGTGGTGAGGGTGTCCTCCCCCTCTGTCCAGCCCACCTTGCCTGTTCCCCATTCTCCTCCCCTGGTGGTAGGCACTGCAGTGGAGTCCACTACCACCCTGTCTGACTTGGGCACTGCAGTGGCGGACCTGTCCACTCCATCTGCAGGGTCCACTGCAGTCGTGCCGGCACCCACTACATCTGAGCCATGCCCCCCAGTTGTGCCGGCACACACCATGTCAGACACCTCCACTGCAGTTGTCAGTGGCTCTCCAGCACCCACCACCCCTTCCCTGCTTCCTCCTGGTGAGCCCTGATCCTGTCCCTGCGGTGCCTGGCCTACCCCCCCGGTTGCCCCTCCTAGTGGATTGTCCCTGGTTTTGTGCACGCATGTGTAGGGTGGCGTCTGCCACTGTCACCCACTTGTGACTTTGTTGATGGACTGGCCATTGGCCTTTGTTTATGTTCTACCGGACTTCTACTTTTAATGCCACATATGCTGAATAAAGCAACTTTCTGTTCTCTAGTGCTTTTGCTTCTGATGTACATGATGCTGATGATGCTAACCATGCCCTTGCTGCAGTGATGGTGATATTTGGTCTCATGATAATGAAGTGTTACTGTGCAGGAACCCATGTGGTCCAGGGGAATGTGTCCTATCCTGTGGTGTATCCATGTCATCCATAGCAGCATCTGAGGGTGTCATGTGTTCAGTATTTGGCAATGGGATTTCCTACTTAGATTGGCAATTTCACATCTGTGGCTTCCACCCCTGCACATCTGTTGTGCCTGCCATTGTTCAATTCGTCTACTTCCCTGACCGTGTGGCCATCTCCACTGGACATGCAGGTTTGGGCATCAATGGGGAAGGACTCATCTGTGTTGTCAGTGCAACATTGCTATACAAGTGTGTTGGATCTGTGCTGATGATTCCGTTGGCACTTCCATGACCAGGCTGATGTGACGGGAGCCCTCATTTGGTGCTAATTGTTTATTGTGTGACCAAGTGCTCAGCTGACATGGTGGGGCCCTACTGAGGCAACATATGGCACAGCTTTCCTCACACAGGAGTGGAGTCCCCTCATGGCAGTGTGTACTCCTGTGACATTGCCTGCGCCCAAGGTGTGTGTTGTATGTGCATGTCTGTGTGTTGACTTTCGTTTAGCTGTGCATGCTGTGATCCCTAGTGTTGTACCTGTTTGTGATGCTAGCTGAGTTGAGCTATGTTCCCCAAAGTCTTCTCCCTGGGTTCTCTGTGATGTGGGTGCATGGCACATTACTGGTCATCAGGGTGTCACCCATAGGTGTGCTTGCTGTCAGGGCTGAGTTTGTGTGCAGACGCAGATGGGTCACAGTCAGGTTTCCCCTCGGCACTTGTTGTTTGCCCCTGTCATGTGATTTCCAGTTTGTGTTCTCTTTCAGTGATTGTGACACGTTGTGTGTGTGACTGCTGGCACTCCTCAGGGTCCGGGCTGCAATGTTGGTTGGTGTCTATGTGTGTTCTTTGTGGGTGACCTTGGCTTCTTCATTGGTGTGTGACTGTGGCTGTGATCCCATTGGTTGGTGTGGTATTGCCGTCATGTCCATGTACGGCGTAGTGTGCAGTGTGTCAGACATTCAGGAGTCTTGTTGAGTGTCCATGTGTGATGTGTTTCTGCACCTTGGTTCCCACCCACCACCCTGGAATAGTCATGGGTGCATGTGCAATGTCACCAGTGCATGTGTGCTTCACTGCTGCACATTGTTGGAGGTCGAGGGGTGTGGTGTTGAGTGTGTGCAGATGAGAGTTGTTGCCCGGCTAGGCCCCTGCCTCCATGTTGGCCTTGGCTTACTGGCCATGCTGTTTGATTTGTGCTTGTGTAGGTGTGATGGTAGTTAGTTGCTCAGTACACATGACTGTGGTTCACAGTGTGAACCACATTTAGCTTTGTCATCACAGTGGGATTGTAATGCAGCCCAGGGTCACCACATTGTGGGGGCCCTGGGGGTGGTGCTGTGGTGTGTCTGTGTCTTGCTGTGTCAGTTGCTGTCCCTACGTGCCTGTGTGACATGTGTGATTTGTGCTCCCTCTCATCTGACAATGCCTGCTTGCTCACATAGGGGATTTGGATCCATGAGTTACCTTTGTGTGGCACTGTATGCACATCTGTATGATTGGTATTCAGGTCTCCTCATGTGTTGTGTGGTTGCCTGGGGACACTGGCACCCCCCTCACCTGTTGTGTATGATGTGCAGTGTGGGTCTGCCTGTTTGTGTTTGTGCATCTGCACCACTGCATTGGCATATCTTGGGTGTGCCATTGGCTGTATGTAGTTTGGTGGGTTTCCCCTGCTGTCCCTGGGACTCCTAGGTCATCGGTCAGCACAATGATCATGGTTTGTGTGTCCCATTGCTGCCATGGTATGGTATCTGTTCACCTCACATCTGCAGTCTCCACAGGGTATTTGCATGTGTGTGCCCATTGGTGCAAATATGTGGGTCTGCATTCTGATGGTCACTTCTGTCATTGTGTCATTGATGATTGTTGACGGTGTCAGCCCCCATGGGTGTTGTTTGTCTGCACATGGCCAAAGTTATGTCTTATTTGCACTGCAGGATTTGGCTCCCCCAATTTATGTTGCAATGGGACACATACACTACTTTGCCACTGATGTGTTTGTTGTTCTGTGACCAGGAATCATCCATGCAGTTTGGCAGTTGCACCTCTTTCTTTGTCACCACTTACCTTTTGGTCACTGTGATGATGGGGGTTTGGACCCCATTGCCACAATGTTCGAAATGTGCTTCAGCTATGGACCCCACACTTACATTTTGGTCACTGTGATGATGGGGGTTTGGACCCCATTGCCACAATGTTCAAAATGTGCTTCAGCTATGGACCCCACACTTACCTTTTGGTCACTGTGATGATGGGGGTTTGGACACCATTGCCACAATGTTCAAAATGTGCTTCAGCTATGGACCCCACACTTACATTTTGGTCACTGTGATGATGGGGGGTTGGACCCCATTGCCACATTGTTCAAAGTGTGCTTCAGCTATGGACCCCACACTTACATTTTGGTCACTGTGATGATGGGGGTTTGGACCCCATTGCCACAATGGTCATGGCCTGCTTGCATTGTGGGTGCCACACACATATATGTGTGGCACATGTGCTAGGGGGTCACATTGTATGTTCAAAGTCATGTTCGGTGTTGTAGGCATTTGACACAGTCTACACACGCTTGTCATGGTGTTGGGGGGATGTCTTCTTCTTGCATTCCCTAGGTTGTGGTGTGCTGGTTGTGTCATGCATTGTCCATCCTATGAGTGGGGGTGGTAGTAGTGGTAGGCATCCAGCCCCCCTGGGTGAGGGTGGTAGTAGTGGTAGGCATCCAGCCCCCCTGGGTGAGGGTGGTAGTAGTGGTAGGCATCCTGCCCCCCTGGCTAAGGGTGGTAGTAGTGGTAGGCATCCTGCCCCCCTGGGTGAGGGTGGTAGTAGTGGTAGGCATCCTGCCCCCCTGGGTGAGGGTGGTAGTAGTGGTAGGCATCCAGCCCCCCTGGCTGAGGGTGGTAGTAGTGGTAGGCATCCAGCCCCCCTGGGTGAGGGTGGTAGTAGTGGTAGGCATCCTGCCCCCCTGGGTGAGGGTGGTAGTGGTGGTAGGCATCCTGCCCCCCTGGCTAAGGGTGGTGGTAGGCCTCCAGCCCCCCCTGGGTGAGGGTGGTAGTGGTGGTAGGCATCCTGCCCCCCCTGGCTAAGGGTGGTAGTGGTGGTAGGCATCCTGCCCCCCTGGCTAAGGGTGGTAGTAGTGGTAGGCATCCAGCCCCCTGGGTGAGGGTGGTAGTAGTGGTAGGCATCCAGCCCCCCTGGCTAAGGGTGGTAGTAGTGGTAGGCATCCAGCCCCCCTGGGTGAGGGTGGTAGTAGTGGTAGGCATCCTGCCCCCTGGGTGAGGGTGGTAGTGGTGGTAGGCATCCTGCCCCCCTGGCTAAGGGTGGTAGTAGTGGTAGGCATCCAGCCCGCCCGGGTGAGGGTGGTAGTAGTGGTAGGCATCCAGCCCCCCCTGGGTGAGGGTGGTAGTAGTGGTAGGCATCCTGCCCCCCCTGGCTAAGGGTGGTAGTAGTGGTAGGCATCCAGCCCCCCTGGGTGAGGGTGGTAGTAGTGGTAGGCATCCTGCCCCCCCCGGCTAAGGGTGGTGGTAGGCATCCAGCCCCCCTGGCTAAGTGTGGTAGTGGTGGTAGGCATCCTGCCCCCTGGCTAAGGGTGGTAGTAGTGGTAGGCATCCAGCCCCCCTGGGTGAGGGTGGTAGTAGTGGTAGGCATCCTGCCCCCCTGGGTGAGGGTGGTAGTAGTGGTAGGCATCCTGCCCCCCTGGCTAAGGGTGGTAGTAGTGGTAGGCATCCAGCCCCCCTGGGTGAGGGTGGTAGTAGTGGTAGGCATCCAGCCCCCATGGCTAAGGGTGGTAGTGGTGGTGGGCATCTGGCACCACCCTGGCTAAGGGTGGTAGTAGTGGTAGGCATCCAGCCCCCCTGGGTGAGGGTGGTAGTAGTGGTAGGCATCCTGCCCCCCTGGCTAAGGGTGGTAGTAGTGGTAGGCATCCTTCCCCCTGGGTAAGGGTGGTAGTAGTGGTAGGCATCCTGCCCCCCCCTGGGTGAGGGTGGTAGTAGTGGTAGGCATCCTGCCCCCCCTGGCTAAGGGTGGTAGTAGTGGTAGGCATCCTGCCCCCCCTGGGTGAGGGTGGTAGTAGTGGTAGGCATCCAGCCCCCATGGCTAAGGGTGGTAGTGGTGGTGGGCATCTGGCACCACCCTGGCTAAGGGTGGTAGTAGTGGTAGGCATCCAGCCCCCCCTGGGTGAGGGTGGTAGTAGTGGTAGGCATCCAGCCCCCCCTGGCTAAGGGTGGTAGTAGTGGTAGGCATCCAGCCCCCCCTGGGTGAGGGTGGTAGTAGTGGTAGGCATCCTGCCCCCCCTGGGTGTGGGTGGTAGTGGTGGTAGGCATCCTGCCCCCCCTGGCTAAGGGTGGTGGTAGGCATCCAGCCCCCCCTGGGTGAGGGTGGTAGTAGTGGTAGGCATCCTGCCCCCCCTGGGTGAGGGTGGTAGTGGTGGTAGGCATCCTGCCCCCCTGGCTAAGGGTGGTAGTAGTGGTAGGCATCCAGCCCCCCCTGGGTAAGGGTGGTAGTAGTGGTAGGCATCCAGCCCCCCCTGGGTGAGGGTGGTAGTAGTGGTAGGCATCCAGCCCCCCCTGGCTAAGTGTGGTAGTTGTGGTAGGCATCCAGCCCCCCCTGGCTAAGGGTGGTAGCAGTGGTAGGCATCCTGCCCCCCCTGGGTAGGGGTGGTGGTGCGCATTGAGGCCCCTGTGTGCATATGTGGCATTGGTGATGGGCATCCCGCCCCTATGGTGCTGCTGTTGCTGGTGTAAGTATATTCTGCATCCCTCTGTGTGTGTGTGATGTGTCGTGTACGTGTTGTATGTGTTTTGTGGTTGGTGTCTGGCTTACCTTCTGCGCCGTACGCGTCCGTGCCTGTTCCGGTAGTAAATGTAGAATATTGGTATGATCGGGACGAAGGGATTCATGGTTGGTTCGTGTCGTTCGTCCTTCTCGTTGCTTCGCGTCGTCCTCGTCGCTTCGCCTCGTCCTCGTCGCTTCGCCTCGTCCTCGTCGCTTCGCGTCGTCCTCGTCGCTGCCGTGTTCGTCTCGGAGCCGTGGATCGTGTTGTGGCGCGAATCGGAGCTTATGTGCGCCTCTCCCGGATGCTTTGACGTGCCGTGCGTAGCGACGGGTTCGGCGCGTACGGAAAGCGCATCGTACTCGTTCGGCCAGACGGAGCTGCATTTTCCCTTCCGTGCCACTCAATTCAGCGTTTCCGGATTCGCCTCGGTCGGGGAACAGGACCTGGTTTGGGTGAGTACAGCTCGGCCAGATTCTTTGCTGTTGTGCGCATCGTACTTACTCGTTCGGTGTGCTGTACGGATCGGTCGGGAAACAGGCTTTCGCATGGCTTTTTTCCCGACCGAATGGTGTTGGGTACGCCTCCGACCGAGATCGGAATCGGCCCCTTAGTGGATTATTGTGTTGGTACAAATTGGAGATTTGTTGGTGGAGTGCTATTGTGGACCGTGCTGTGCGTACTACATCAGGGATATCTGGTAATTGGAGAATCTGCTTGCTTTCAGTGGGTGTGCAGACAAAATATTGAGTTGGACATTTCGAACTACAGAAATATCGAGTCCTAAATATCGACAGTTTGAAATATCGACAGCAAGAATATCGTGGTCAAGAATATCGATTTGAAGGTTAGAAATTTAGGGGTCTATTACGATGGCAGTCGGATGTCCGCCCGCCGTACCGGCGGTGGACATCCGCCCGCGATCGCAAGCCAGAAATCCGCCGGTCAAATTAGGATGGCGGTGGTGACCGCAGAGGTGTGAAAATCCGACCGCCGCTTTTCCGCCGGTTGCCATCCGCAATCCTGCCTGGCGGACGGAGCAGGACCGGGATAATGGTGGCGGTGCAGAGCAGGCTCCGCCGGCAGGATTATGATGCCAGCGGTAGCCAGCCTTTCCTCAGCGGTCAGACCGCCATTGAAAGGCATGCAGAGATTGTCTTCCGGGGGCCTGTTGTGGGCCCCCAATGTTTTGGGGGGGTGTGGGTGCACTGGGGGTACCCATGGTCTCCCCTACATTTTCCTGTACCATGTGGCAGGCACTGTGCAGTGCCTGCCACGCAGTGCAGGGAAATGCAGGACATGCTCCTTTTGACATCGCAGAGGTGCTGCATGCATCAGCAACCGCCGCAATGTTATAGCCCGCGATCCGACCGCAGCGGCAGGATTTCGAGCAAGGAACATCGTAATACGACCGGCGGTTATGTCGCTGGCCTTGCGGGCGGTCTTTTCCCGTTACCATGGTCGGTTGGGGAGGTTTCCCGACTGCCATCGTAATAGGCCCCATAGTTTTTAAAAATATAGAAGTCAAAAATATCGTTTGCAAAAATATAGTTGTTTAAAATATCGATTTTTTAATTAGTGTAATTTATTTTAGCATATATTTTAAACGTATGTTTATGATATCATAATATCATAAGGGATCTTTCTAGCCCCGCCTGCACAGGCAATAAAGTGGTTGCATCGCAGAAACTATGCAATGAGATTGCCACCTATTTTGATGAAAAGATCGCCAAAATCATCGGAGGGTTTGACCCAGGCAGGATGAATTGCCTCAGATACTAGCTGAGGAACCCTGGGCAGAAACATCTTTGGAGTATTTTCAACCTCTTACCAAGGAGCTTTTTAACAGCTTTGCTCAAAGTGTATTGTCTGGGTCCCCCCTAGACCCCCTCCCTTATAAGATATGGAAGGAATGTGGGCAAGAATTATTCCCCTGGATGCGACAGATTTGCTGTCAATCCTTAGAAGAAGGCGTGGTCCCAGAGGCCTGGAAGCAGGCAGTGGTAACCCCCCTGCTCAAGAAACCCTCCCTGGATCCAACAAACCCGGCAAACTTTAGGCCCATATCTCTTTTGCCCTATCCTATAAAATTTTTAGAAAAGGTTGTCAGCAAGTCCTTATCATGCTACCTTGAAGAGAACCATCTGTTGGATAGGGATCAGTTCGGTTTTCGCCCAGGACATGGGACGGAAACAGCCTTGGCAACCGTATTGGATAACTTGCGAATGCGAGCCGACAATGGTAACTCATCTGTGCTAGTGTTGCTAGATATGTCGGCCGCATTCGACACCGTGAGCCATGCAGTGTTGATGGGAAGGCTGGAGAGAATGGGTGTGAAAGGTCGAGCTCTGAAATGGCTGCAATCGTACCTTTCAGAGAGACAACAGGTGGTAACCATGACACTGTTTGCCTCCTCTAAGTCTCCGGTACGTTACGGAGTGCCGCAGGGTTCGGCAATAAGCCCCATTCTTTTTAATATATATCTGCGCCCGTTGATCCCCATTATAAAATCTTTTGGGATTGACCTGGTCAACTATGGTGACGACACCCAACTGGTGTTCTCTTTGGAAGGGAAGCGTGCGGTGACCATGGATATTTTCCAGGAGTGCATGCGCCAGACCTCCGGTTGGCTCAAAGAAAATTCTTTGCAGTTCAACGGGGGAAAACAGAGGTGGTATATTGTTCCACTGCCAAAATGGTACAGCACCTGCCGCTAGAGTTTAAACTCACTCCTGGGGATGACCCATTGGCCCCAGTTAAGACCGTACGCAACCTGGGCGTCCTGATTGATGACAACCTCCAAATGGCGTCACAGGCTAACAAAACGGTCAGTGTCTGCTTTGCTTTACTAAAATCACTTCGGCAGATTCTTCCACTGCTGCCGAATGAGGCTAGACCCCTTGTAGTGAGGAGCATAATTCTGTGCAGACTGGACTACTGCAACTCCTTGTATCTGGGAGCTCCACAATATATCTTGCAGGGGTTGCAGAGAGTCCAGTCTATAGCAGCAAAGCTGGCATTAAATAGGCAACGCAGATCCTCCACTACATTGGCCCTGAGAAATCTTCACTGGTTGCCCATCAAGGAAAGAGTTAGTTTCAAATCTTTATGTATTGTGTTCAGAGCGGTACATGGTACGGGCCCTCTATCTATGCAGGAGAGATTTACCTGGTATAAGCCTGTAAGACATCTTCGCTCCTCTAGCGCAAACCTGGTAACAACTACCAGATTTAAGAAATCCAGGATGGGAGGCAGGGCCTTCGGCATAGCGGCCTCACGCCTCTGAAACGACCTACCCCAGAGTATTAGACAAGCTAACTCTTTGTTATGCTTTAGAAAGAGTCTGAAAACCTGGTTATTCCACAGGAACGAGAGCAATGCCTTTCACTGTTAATCAGGCCCGTTGCTTGTTGATGTCATCTGCTAAGTTACAGCGCCAGGATACCCGTAGGGTGACAGTTTGCGCTATATAAGCATTACATACAATACAATACAATACAATGTATTTTTAGTAGTTATCAAATTTATTTTAATTAAATGTAGTGTTTTTTTAGTTCTGTAGCAGGTTGTGGGTTTATAGGGCAAAAGGGTGGGAAGTAATTTAATTATAATAAATTAATCATATCTTTTTATTTATTAATATTTATTTAATTGAGATTTTATAGTGTTAATTGTGGGAATTAATTTATTTTTAATTAATTATTAATTTGTTGTTAATTACTATTAATTAATTAATTGAAAATTAAATATGGAAATTGTGTAATTAATTTTAGGTGCAGGTTGTGGGGTTTATAGGGGTAAAGGGTGGGATGTAATTTATTTTTAATTGTTAATTATTATTAATTAATTCATTGAAAATTAAATATGGAAATTGTTTAATTAATTTTAGGTGCGGGTTGTGGGGCTTTTAGGGGTAAAGGGTGGGAAGTAATTTATTTTTAATTGTTAATTATTATTAATTATTTAATTGAAAATTAAATATGGAAATTGTGTAATTATTTTTAGGTGCGGGTTGTGGGGTTTATAGGGGTAAAGGATGGGAAATAATTTAATTTTAATTAATTAATAATTAGTTGTTAATTAATATTATTTCATTAATTGAAAATTAAATATGGGAATTGTGTAATCAATTTTAGGTGTGGGTTGTGGGGTTTATAGAGGTAAAGGGTGGGAAGTTAATTAACTTTTATGTGTTTTAATTTGTTTTTTAATTAATAATATTTATTTAATTGATAATTAATTATGTTAACCATGGAAGTACATTTTATTTTAAATTAAGATGTGAGTTATGAATTGTGTGGTGTTATAGGGTAGGATGTAAATAAAATAAATGTATGTAATAATGTTTTTGTTTAGAAATAATTTCTAACAAAAAAATATTTGTTTGTTTGAAAAATATTTTTATATTTTATTTAATATAATATTTGTAGGTATTTGTGATATGTATTTACCATTATATGTTTTTTATTATAATATTAAATATATTTGTATTCTAATTTGTGACATATTTCTATATTTTTTTTAATTTATTTTGTTTTTCAAATATCTTTTGTTGTTGTTGATATTTTGCTTGTTTTTAATTTTGAATTGACTGTAGTGGGAATAGTAATTTTAATCCCTCTGCAATCCAACACTTTCCCTACTGTTACACTCACTGGAGTGGGAATAGAAATGTTTCCCCTCCGCTATCCAACACTTTCTCCACTGTTGCACTCATTGGAGTGGGAATAACAATTTTTACCCCTCCGCTATCCAACACTGTCCCTACTGTTACACTCACTGGAGTAGGAATAGTAATTTTTACCTCTTCGCTATCCAACATTTTCCCTACTGTTGCACTGACTGGAGTGGGAATAGTAATTTTTACCCCTTCACTACCCAACACTTTCCCTACTGTTGCACTGACTGGAGTGGGAATAGTAATTTTTACCCCTCCGCTATCCAACACTTTCCCTACTGTTGCACTTACTGGAGTGGGAATAATAATTTTCATCCCTCTGCTATCCAACACTTTCCCTACTGTTGCACACATTGGAGTGGGAATAGTAATTGTTACCCCTCCGCTATCCAACACATTCCCTACTGTTGCATTGACTGGAGGGGATATTTAAGTTTCAATATTTTTAAATAGTTTAATGTTTTAATTAATAATAGAATGTTTTTTAACATAAATGTTATGTTACTGGTATATGTATATATATATGTATTTGTTTCATTTTTATATATTTTTAAAATTATAAAATAAATTTAAATTAATAGTTTATTAATTGTTTTACAGTAAATATATATAATAATTGTTATATATGGGTGTTTAACTTATTAAGTTAAGTTTATTTGCTATTTTTGTTAAAATGTATATTAGCTCTATTTATTTTTAATTAAGTTTATTATTTAACCCCTTCGCTGCTAGGCGTTTTCCCCCCCTGTGCTAAGCCTTTTTTTGGCTATTTGGGGTAGTGCGCGCTTAGGCCCCTGTAACTTTTTGACCACATAAGGTATCCACGCCAAATTTGCGTCCTTTTTTTCTAACATCATGGGGATTGTAAAGGTACCCAGGGTTTGTGGATTCCCCTGGAGGGGACCCAGAAATTAGCCAAAATACAGCAAAATTTTGTTTTTGGGGGGAAAAATGCAAAAAAAGGGCTACAGATGAAAGCGTCTTGTTTTTTCCCTGCAAATGGCATCAAAAAAGGGGTTGTGGTGCTGAAATCACCATCTTCCCAGCTTTCAGGGACAAGCAGACTTTTGTCAGAAAACCAACTTTTTTTACACAGTTTTGGCATTTTTCTGGGACATAGCCTATTTTTGCTATTTTTTGTGCTTTCAACCTCCTTCCAGTTAATGGTAGAAATGGGTATGAAACCAATAATGGATCCTAGAAAGCCATACATTTCTGAAAAGTAGACAAAATTCTGAATTCAGCAAGGGGTCATTTGTGTAGATCCTTAAAGTTTTCCTTATAGAAACTAACAGTTAAATAAAGGAAAAATTGAAAATTAGTTGAAAAAAACAGCCATTTGTGTCAATGTTTTCACCTGTAACTTCTTCTAATTATGACAGCTATTTGAAATCAATATACCGTTATATCCGCTGGACCTTTCTGGTTGTGGGGATATATAGGACTTGTAGGTTCACCAAGAACCTGACGAACCCAGAGACAATAACTGGGCAGCATCTTGCAATGGTTTTTTATTATGTACCGGGTATATAGCAATTATTTTGGGAAAATGTATACATGGAAAAATTGTTTCGAAAGACACCTATGTATTTCTGAAATGGGAACAAAATGTAGATTTTAGAAACAGTAGATATTTGCACATTTCCGAAATTGGGAGTACCCATACTAGCATGAGAATTATAGGTCATTTTTCAAAATGACTTATTTTTTACACATTGTCTTTCATTTGGAAGGCAGAAATGCATCGAAAGTCAATAGGTAATAACAGTTGCTCTACAATTCTGTGTTACCCTAAGTCTCCCGATAAAAATGGTACCTCACTTGTGTGGGTAGGCCTTGTGCCCACAACAGGAAATGGCTCAAAATGCAACGTGGACGTACCACATTTTCACAATGAAAAATTACCCTTTTTTTGCAAAGTGCCTAGCTGTAGTTTTTGAACCCTAGCTCTGCGGGCACTTAGGGAAACCTAGCAAACCTATACATTTTTGAAAACTAGACACCCAGGGAATTCAGGATGGGGTGACTTGACTGGCTCTCACCAGGTTCTGTTACCCAGAATCCCTTGCAAACCTAAAACATTGGCAAAAAAAACACATTTTCCTCACTTTTCTGTGGTGGAAAGTTCTGGAATCTGCGTGGATCCACAAAATTCCACCCACCCCGCGTTCCCCAAGGTCTTCCAAAAAATGGTACCTCACTTGTGTGGGTAGGCCTAGTGCCCGCGACAGGAAGCAGCGCAAACGCAACGTGGACGCACCACATTTTCACAGTGAAAAATGACCCTTTTTTGCAAAGTGCCTAGCTGTAGTTTTTGAACCCTAGCTCTGCCGGCACTTAGGGAAACCTAGCAAACCTATACATTTTTGAAGAGTAGACACCCAGGGGAATCAAGGATGGGGTGACTTGACTGGCTCTCACCAGGTTCTGTTACCCAGAATCCCTTGCAAACCTAAACAATTGGCAAAAAAAACACATTTTCCTCACTTTTCTGTGGTGGAAAGTTCTGGAATCTGCGTGGATACACAAAATTCCACCCACCCCGCGTTTCCCAAGGTCTTCCGAAAAAAATGGTACCTCACTTGTGTGGGTAGGCCTAGTGCCTGCGACAGGAAGCAGCGCAAAACGCAATGTGGACGCACCACATTTTCACAGTGAAAAATGACCCTTTTTTTGCAAAGTGCCTAGCTGTAGTTTTTGAACCCTAGCTCTGCCGGCACTTAGGGAAACCTAGCAAACCTATACATTTTTGAAAAGTAGACACCCAGGGGAACCAAGGATGGGGTGACTTGACTGGCTCTCACCAGGTTCTGTTACCCAGAATCCCTTGCAAACCTAACAAATTGGCAAAAAAAACACATTTTCCTCACTTTTCTGTGGTGGAAAGTTCTGGAATCTGCGTGGATCCACAAAATTCCACCCACCCCGTGTTCCCCAAGGTCTTCTGGAAAAAATGGTACCTCACTTGTGTGGGTAGGCCTAGTGCCCGTGACAGGAAGCAGCGCAAAACGCAACGTGGACGCACCACATTTTCACAGTGAAAAATTACCCTTTTTTTGCAAAGTGCCTAGCTGTAGTTTTTGAACCCTAGCTCTGCCGGCACTTAGGGAAACCTAGCAAACCTATACATTTTTGAAAAGTAGACACCCAGGGGAATCCAGGATGGGGTGACTTGACTGGCTCTCAAAAGGTTCTGTTACCCAGAATCCCTTGCAAACCTAAACAATTGGCAAAAAAAACACATTTTCCTCACTTTTCTGTGGTGGAAAGTTCTGGAATCTAAGTGGATCCACAAAATTCCACCCACCCCGCGTTCCCCAATGTCTTCCAAAACAAATGGTACCTCACTTGTGTGGGTAGGCCTAGTGCCCGCGACAGGAAGCAGCACAAAACGCAACGTGGACGCACCACATTTTCACAGTGAAAAATGACCCTTTTTTGCAAAGTGCCTAGCTGTAGTTTTTAACCCTAGCTCTGCCGGCACTTAGGGAATCCTAGCAAACCTATACATTTTTGAAAAGTAGACACCCAGGGGAATCAAGGATGGGGTGACTTGACTGGCTCTCACCAGGTTCTGTTACCCAGAATCCCTTGCAAACCTAAAAAATTGGCAAAAAAATACATTTTCCTCACTTTTCTGTGGTGGAAAGTTCTGGAATCTGTGTGGATCCACAAAATTCCACCCACCCCGCGTTCCCCAAGGTCTTCCGAAAAAAATGGTACCTCACTTGTGTGGGTAGGCCTAGTGCCCGTGACAGGAAGCAGCGCAAAACGCAACGTGGACGCACCACATTTTCACAGTGAAAAATTACCCTTTTTTTGCAAAGTGCCTAGCTGTAGTTTTTGAACCCTAGCTCTGCCGGCACTTAGGGAAACCTAGCAAACCTATACATTTTTGAAAAGTAGACACCCAGGGGAATCCAGGATGGGGTGACTTGACTGGCTCTCACCAGGTTCTGTTACCCAGAATCCCTTGCAAACCTAAGAAATTGGCAAAAAAAACACATTTTCCTCACTTTTTTGTGGTGGAAAGTTCTGGAATCTGCGTGGATCCACAAAATTCCACCCACCCCGCGTTCCCCAAGTTCTTCTGAAAACAATGTTACCTCACTTGTGTGGGTAGGCCTAGTGCCCGCGACAGGAAGCAGCGCAAAACAGAAACGTGGACGCACCACATTTTCACAGTGAAAAATGACCCTTTTTTTGCAAAGTGCCTAGCTGTAGTTTTTGAACCCTAGCTCTGCCGGCACTTAGGGAAACCTAGCAAACCTATACATTTTAGAAAAGTAGACACCCATGGGAATCCAGGATGGGGTGACTTGACTGGCTCTCACCAGGTTCTGTTACCCAGAATCCCTTGCAAACCTAAAAAATTGGCAAAAAAAACACATTTTCCTCACTTTTCTGTGGTGGAAAGTTATGGAATCTGCGTGGATCCACAAAATTCCACCCACCCCGCGTTCCCCAAGGTCCTCCGAAAAAAATGGTACCTCACTTGTGTGGGTAGGCCTAGTGCCCGCAACAGGAAGCAGCGTAAAACGCAACTTGGACGCACCACATATTCACAGTGAAAAATGACCCTTTTTTTGCAAAGTGCCTAGCTGTAGTTTTTGAACCCTAGCTAACCTATACATTTTAGAAAAGTAGACACCCATGGGAATCCAGGATGGGGTGACTTGACTGGCTCTCACCAGGTTCTGTTACCCGGAATCCCTTGCAAACCTAAAAAATTGGCAAAAAAAACACATTTTCCTCACTTTTCTGTGGTGGAAAGTTCTGGAATCTGTGTGGATCCACAAAATTCCACCCACCCCGCGTTCCCCAAGTTCTTCCTAAAAAAATGGTGCCTTACTCGGGTGGGAGGCCTAAGTACCCGCGACAGGCAAGGGCCCACAACGTATTGAGGCGACCTCAAAATGGCCTATCACAAAACGACCTGGTTTTGCAAGGGGGTCCCATGACGTTTTGGCCCGGGGCTCGGCGGCCACCTAGGGAAACCTACCAAACCCACACATTTCTGAAAATTAGACACCTGGGGGATTCCAGGGAGGTATGGCTTGCGTGGATCCCCCAACGTTTTCTTACCCAGAATCCCCTGCAAACCTGACATTTTGCTGAAAAAAAATCCCTTTTTTCACACATTTTGTGTGGTAAAGTTGTGGCATCACGGGGCCCCCAGGTCTCCCAATAAAAATGGTGCCTCACTCGGGTGGGAGGCCCAAGTACACGTGACAGGCAAGGGCCCAAAACATTTTGTGATAGGCAATTTTGATGTCGCCTCAATACGTTGTGGGCCCTTGCCTGTCGCGGGTACTTGGGCCTCCCACCCGAGTGAGGCACCATTTTTATCGGGAGACCTGGGGGAACGTTGGGTGGTAGGAAATTTGTGTCAGCCCCATGATGCCACATCTTTACCACACAAAAATGTGTGAAAAAAGTGATTTTTTCAGCCAAATTTCAGGTTTGCAGGGGATTCTGGGTAAGAAACCGTTGGGGGATCCACGCAAGCCATACCTCCCTGGAATCCCCGAGTGTCTACTTTTCAGAAATGTGTGGGTTTGGTAGGTTTCCTAGGTGGTCGCCGAGCCCCGGACCAAAACGTCATGGGACCCCCTTGCAAAACCAGGTCGTTTTGTGATAGGCCATTTTGAGGTCGCCTCAATACGTTGTGGGCCCTTGCCTGTCACGGGTACTTGGGCCTCCCACCCGAGTGAGGCACCATTTTTATCGGGAGACCTGGGGGAACACTGGGTGGTAGGAAATTTGTGTCAGCCCCGTGATGCCACAACTTTACCACACAAAAATGTGTGAAAAAGTGATTTTTTCAGCCAAATTTCAGGTTTGCAGGGGATTCTGGGTAAGAAACGTTGGGGGATCCACGCAAGCCATACCTCCCTGGAATCCCCGGGTGTCTACTTTTCAGAAATGTGTGGGTTTGGTAGGTTTCCCTAGGTGGCGGCCGAGCCCTGGGCCAAAACGTCATGGGACCCCCTTGCAAAACCAGGTCGTTTTGTGATAGGCCATTTTGAGGTCGCCTCAATACGTTGTGGGCCCTTGCCTGTCACGGGTACTTGGGCCTCCCACCCGAGTGAGGCATCATTTTTATCGGGAGACCTGGGGGAACGCTGGGTGGTAGGAAATTTGTGTCAGCCCCGTGATTCCACAACTTTACCACACAAAAATGTGTGAAAAAAGTGATTTGTTTCAGCCAGATTTCAGGTTTGCAAGGGATTCTGGGTAAGAAAACGTTGGGGGATCCATGCAAGCCATACCTCCCTGGAATCCCCCGGGTGTCTACTTTTCAGAAATGTGTGGGTTTGGTAGGTTTCCCTAGGTGGCCGCCGAGCCCTGGGCCAAAACGTCATGGGACCCCCCTTGCAAAACCAGGTCGTTTTGTGATAGGCCATTTTGAGGTCGCCTCAATACGTTGTGGGCCCTTGCCTGTCGCGGGTACTTAGGCCTCCCACCCGAGTGAGGCACCATTTTTATCGGGAGACCTGGGGGAACGCTGGGTGGTAGGAAATTTGTGTCAGCCCCGTGATGCCACAACTTTACCACACAAAAATGTGTGAAAAAAGGGATTTTTCAGCAAAATGTCAGGTTTGCAGGGGATTCTGGGTAAGAAAACGTTGGGGGATCCACGCAAGCCATACCTCCCTGGAATCCCCGGGTGTCTACTTTTCAGAAATGTGTGGGTTTGGTAGGTTTCCTAGGTGGCCACCGAGCCCTGGGCCAAAACATCATGGGACCCCCTTGCAAAACCAGGTCGTTTTGTGATAGGCCATTTTGAGGTCGCCTCAATACGTTGTGGGCCCTTGCCTGTCGCGGGTACTTGGGCCTCCCACCCGAGTGAGGCACCATTTTTATCGGGAGACCTGGGGGAACGCTGGGTGGTAGGAAATTTGTGTCAGCCCCGTGATGCCACAACTTTACCACACAAAAATGTGTGAAAAAGTGATTTTTTCAGCAAAATGTCAGGTTTGCAGGGGATTCTGGGTAAGAAAACGTTGGGGGATCCACGCAAGCCATACCTCCCTGGAATCCCCCGGGTGTCTACTTTTCAGAAATGTGTGGGTTTGGTAGGTTTCCCTAGGTGGCCGCCGAGCCCCCTGCCAAAGCGTCATGGGACCCCCTTGCAAAACCAGGTCGTTTTGTGATAGGCCATTTTGATGTCGCCTCAATACGTTTTGGGCCCTTGCCTGTCGCGCGTACTTGGACCTCCCACCCGAGTGATGCACCATTTTTATCAGGAGACCTGGGGGAACGCTGGGTGGTAGGAAATTTGTGTCAGCCCGGTGATGCCACAACTTTCCCACACAAAATTGTGTGGAAAAAGTGAATTTTTTCAGCAAAATTTCAGGTTTGCAGGGGATTCTGGGTACGAAAACGTTGGGGGACCCACGCAAGCCATACCTCGCTGGACTCCCCCGAGTGTCTAGTTTTCAGAAATGTGTGGGTTCGGTAGGTTTCCCTAGATGGCCACCGAGCCCAGGGCCAAAAACTCATGGGACCCCCCTTGCAAAACCAGGTTGTTTTGTGATAGGTAATTTTGATGTCCCCTCAATAGGTTTTGGGCCCTTTCCTGTCGCAGGTACTTGACCCACCCACGCGAGTGAGGTATCATTTTTATCGGGAGACATGGGGGAACACTGTGTGGTAGGAAATTTGTGGATCCACGTAGATCCACATTCTGGTCAGCCCCCACCCCTGCGTATAAAAAAGCCAGCATAATCGCTGGCACATAGTGGGCTTTCTGCCCCCCCGGGGGGCAGATCAGGGGCTACTGCCCCCATCTGCCTCCTGGGAGGGGCAGAAAGACAGTGGCATCTTTTTGGGGTGGGTGGGGGCATTGGCATGTCCATTCTTGGCAGCCCCCACCCCGAACTTTGTAAAAAAACAATCCCTGGTGGCTAGTGGGCTTTCTGCCCCCAGGGGTGCAGATAAGGTGCTATTGCCCCATCTGCCTCCCAGGGGGCAGAAAGACTGTAGCATTTTTTGAGGGGTGGGCGCATTGACATGCCCATTCTGGGCAGCCCCCACCCCTACCTATATAAAAAAAAAAAATCCCTGGCGCTTAGTGGGCTTTCTGCCCCTCCCCGGGGGGCAGATCAGGGCTATTGCCCCCATCTGCCTCCTGGGGGGCAGAAAGTCTTTTTTTCTTTGTGGGGTAGGGTGGGGGCATTTGCATGCCCATTCTGGGCAGCCCCACCCCGGGCCTATATAAAAAATTATCCCTGGCATCTAGGGTGTTTCTGAACCCCCGGGGGGGCAGAAAGACTGGAATTTCGTGGGGGGAGGGGTGGGGGCATTGGCATGCCCATCTTGGGCAACCCCCACCCCTAAATTTATTGAGGGGAAAAAAACCCTGGTGTCTAGTGGGCTTTCTGCCCCGGGGGACAGATTGGGGCTACTGCCCCCATCTGCGCCCCAGGAGGGGCAGAAAGACTGTACCCTTGCGTCGGGTGGGGGCATTCGCATGCCCATATTGGGCAGCCCCTACCCCAAATAATAATAAAAAAAAATCCCTGGTATCTAGTGGGCTTCTGCCTCCGGGGGGCAGAAAGACTGTACCTTGCGGTGGGGGGTGGGGCATTGGCATGCCCATATTGGGCAGCCCCCACCCCTAACTATAATTTTTTTAAATCCCTGGTATTTAGTGGGCTTTCTGCCCCGGGGGGCAGATTGGGGCTACTGCCCCATCTGCCCCCCAGGGGGGCAGAAAGACTAATTTTGTGGCCGGGGGGCGTGGGGGCATCGGCATGCCCGTTTTGGGCAGCCCCCACCCCTAATAGCTATCCCATAAAAAATCCCTGGTGTCTAGTGGGCTTTCTACCCCCATCTACCCCCCAGGGGGGGCAGAAAGACTAATAATGCCAACATTTTTATGGGGGGAGCAGAGGCCCTTGCCCAAGGAGCCGCTCCCCCCTCCCTGGTGCCTAGTGGGTGGATCCCTGCTTGGGGATCGCCCTCCTGGGGTGATCCCCAAGAAGGGATCCACTAGGGAGGGGTACCATTGGAAAGGGAGATTCTCCCCTTTCCAACGATACCTCTCCTGAGTTTCTACGTGCTCAGGGGGCTGAGATAGCCCCTGAGCACGTAGAAACTGAAACTGAAATGAGCCTCTTGGCTCATTTCAGTTTCAGTTTCACTGAAATGACATCAGCGCGACGTGCGCGCCGATCGTCATTTCAGGGAAACCAGGGGAGGCCTCGGGAGCTGGGGAAGCTCTTCCCAGCTCCCGAGGCTCTTTTGGCATAAGGGAATCCCTCTGGTGCACGCACCAGAGGGATTCCGAGGTTATGTGTCATGACGAGCTGGACTCGTCATGAGCACACGACCACTGTGTGCCATGGCGAGTCCAGCTCGTCATGAGCACAGAAGGGGTTAATATATTTAATATTTATTATTTTATTTTATATGTATATACAAAACGATATTTTTACATCTATATTTATGTCATCAATGGTTTTTTCTCTATATTTTTGTACTTACCTGTATAAATATGGGATGTCGATGTAGAAATGAAGTTGACGCGGTAGGGTAAGTTTATAAGTTTATTCTAATTCAGCCCAACACCAGTGTGCGGTTCGCAGAAAGAGGTCAGAATCAGTTATGACAGTTGACAGCTGGGGAAGGGAGTGGGAAGGGAAAGTGGAACGTGGGGGAGCCAATAGGAATGGGGGAAACACGATAAGTGCTCTCGCGCAGGAGAGTCAGTGTACAGTTATTGTCACGCGCTGGGTGCAACGCGTGACATTGATTGTGAATACATTACAACACATCTTCCTCTCTTGAATGTTTAACAACAAAGCAATTATTCACAAACAAAATCATCTAAACATTTGGGTTTGTTGATGGTTCTGCCAAACCTTCCTCTGAGACTGTGATGGTCTGACACCACCTCAGTGTCAGAATGAGAGTCGCTACTGGTTCTTCCAAACCTACCCCTGAGAACATGACTGTCAAACCAGACTGCAGAATCAGAATGTGAATCACCATCATCGCTCTGATCAAGACCCGGAGCACGAGAACTGACATCATCATGCTGGTCTGGAGTGTGGCAATCTGTGGAGTCAGCGGTGGGTGGAGGACCGTTGTCATGCACATTTCCATTTCTAGAACTCAACTTGTCGTTAAAGGGCATGGAACCGTGACCCCTTTCAGGTTCGTCATAATCAACCCTCAAATCTTTATTGGTACTATTGGGCTGACATTGACTTGACCCAACCTTCTTAGTATTATTGGGCTGATGTTGGCTCGGCTCTATTCTCGCTGAATGACATTTGGCCAACCTGTTCATATGCCAGACCTTGCCATCACTGAGTCTGGCTGCGTTGTTGTATAGTTTGCTGATGCGGAGGGGAGCGGTGAATCTGCTTTCTCACTTCCTGACTTTCCTTTCAAGGCGAACTTTGACCAGGTCACCAAGCCTGAAAGAGTGTTCTTTGACACCATGTCTGGTGTCGTACCAATCTTTATAGCACTTTTGTGCCATTTCTATGTTGTTTCTGATGGTTTCAGGTGACCATTCAATTTGTTTGGAAGAAGGCATCCAACCTAGGTCTCTGCTCAGGGGTTGTCTGCTCCTCATGAGAACAAAAGGTGATTCATTGGTGCTGGCGCAAGGGGAGATCCTGTATGCCCAAATGAGTTTGAATATTTCCTCTTCCCAGTTGAGGTTGGCGTTTCTGGACAATTGTATATTCCCTTTAATGACTCGATTAAAACGTTCGACGAGGCCATTACCTTCAGGATGGTAGAGTGAGGTTGTGTGATGGGTGATACTATTTCTTTCTAAGAATGACTTGAATGACTCGGAGGAGAATTGAGGGCCATTGTCAGTGAGCAAGTACTTGGGTAACCCCTCGTTTAAGAATAGCTTGTCTAGGAAAGAAATGATCGAAGAGCTATCTGCACTTGGAACAATTTTTATCACGGGCCATTTGGAGAAGTGATCCATGACCACCAGAATGTATTTGATCACACCATCATGACCTTCGATGGGCCCGGTATTGTCCAAACCTATCCTTTCCCATGGCATTCCCGGAGGATTGAGGGGAGAAAGGGAAACTCTGGAGGTTTTCAGGCTCTTGTCCGAGTCGTTGCAGCTCACACAGTCTCTAATCAAGACTTCAATCTGCTTGTCGATTCCAGGCCACCAATAACTGTTTCTAACTCTTTGGTTGGTTTTCGAGATGCCTAGGTGACCTACATGGCATAAGCTGAGGATTTTGTCTCTGAGCGTGATGGGGGCAATTGCTTTACCAGTTCTCTACAGTACCCCATTTTCCAAACTTAGTTCATTTCTAATCTCCCAAAAACTTTGATTCTTTCATCAAGACGCTTTTTCTCAGGCCATGAATTGTTGATGTATTTGCATAATGCAAGTAGGGTGGGATCTTTCGACATGTGATCTTTCCATTCATCCGCCGTGATCCCGTCCAGGTCTGAGTTGAACAGTAATGCTACTTTCTCAGCTTCTTCCTGGTCGTTTATAACTTCTTCGTGAGGTAGGGGCAGTCTGCTTAAGAAATCAGCTACTTTGTTCTTGACTTCAGGCCAGTATTCGACTGTGTAGTTGTAGTCCAGCAAATTGACAGACATCTTACTGAGCCTGGGGGAAGCATTCTGCAGACCAGATGCTGAGAGTATCTTAATCAACGGTTTGTGGTCAGTGCGCAAATGTATGTTGTATCCCCATACATACGCTCTGAAGTAGTTGAGGGCCCAGGAACAGGCAAGCATCTCGCGTTCAATCACCGAGTACTTCTCCTCAGCCGAGGTGAGTGATCTCGACGCAAAGGCTACCACCCACTCATTGTTGTCAGCGTCCTTCTGTGCCAGTACAGCACCAAGCCCTTTGTTGCTGGCATCGGTGGTAATGTAAATTTCTGCTTTTGGGTCAAAACCCTTAAGAAAAGGTGCATTGCTAATTTCCTTTTTGATGATGTTAAATGCATTATGGCATTCCTGGGACCACACAAATTTGGTCTTGTTTTTGAGTAATTGTCTCAAGTTATACGTTATCTCAGAAAAATTTCGAATGAATTTCGAGTAGTATTCAGTTAAACCGAGAAAGGCTCTTACATCATCTTTGTTGGAGGGAAAGGGAGCTTTAATGATAGCATCTACTAATCCTTGCTTGGGTTTAATGCCATCATGACTAATGGTGTGGCCAAGGTACACCACTTTTTTCTGGGAAAATTTGCATTTGTCTAATTCAACAGTTAACCCATGTTTTTTTAAATTCTCAAATACCTCCCTGAGACGTGCATCATGTTCCATTTGGCTGCTGCCCATGACCAAGATATCGTCTTGGAAGAACCTTACACCAGCAACGCCCTCAAAGATGGATGTCATGACTCTTTGAAAAAGCGCTGCGGCTGAGGCCAGTACAAAAGGTACCCTCGTGAAACGATAACAGCCAAATGGCGTTATGAAAGTAGTGTACTTTCTGCTTTCTACATGTAGCGGTACCTGATGGTATGCGGATTTTAAATCTATAATTGAAAACACATGAATGTCTTTTGTAGCATTGAACATTTCACTAATGCGTGGCAAGGGGTATTGATCAACAATAATGTTCTTATTTAAGTCTCTGAGATCTATGCAGAGTCTAATTTTTCCAATAGGGCGTTTAACAACAACCAGGGGAGAGACCCACTCTGCAGATTCAACTTTTTCGATTATTCCATTGTTGACCAGTCTATTTAGTTCCGTTTGGACATCATTTCTAACCGAAACAGGTAGATGTCTAACTTTGTGTATACATGGGGAAGCAGTGTCTTTTAGTTCAATTTTGTGTTGGAAACTGTTGAGAAGACCTACTCTCCCTGAGAACACTTCAGGGTAGTTTCTGTGCAGGGTGCTTTTACATGTATCATCGATGGACATAACAGGTTCAGCGCTGTTTGGGTTGAGAATGATTCCTAGATCAGCTTGATCACACCATCCCAATACAGAAGGACCTTTTTTAGCCACATAGAGTTTGCAGAACGCTTTCCTGTTTTTAAATTCAAATTCACGAGTCCCTAAGAATTCAATGTTATCCCCCATATAACTTCTAGCAATTACATTGGATTTTTCAAGTGAAGCACCGATTTTACCCACAAAATGCTGCTTCCACACATTCTCATTAACAATTGTGAACGGGGAGCCAGAGTCAGCCATAATGTTCATAGGCACCCCACCCATTCTAATTTCACAAATTGGTTTCTTGACTCTAGTGGGAGCAAGTTCCAGTATGTCATATTCGATCGAGAACACATAGTTAACCTTGTCTGACTCCGAGTCATCTGAATTCACTGAACTGGAGTCATCCTCATCTTGGATGTGTTTCACTGGCTTGCTACGTCTGAAGGATTTTCTATTGCATACTTTTGCGAAATGTCCCGTCAAACCACACGACGTGCACTTTTGGAATCTGCCAGGGCACTTCCTAAAGTCTGCGAAGTGGGTGGAAGACCCACAACAATAGCATCTTCTTCCGGTGTCATCATTGTATTTCTTTGAGTGTACCTTCTCATGGTCGTGTTTTTTCTTGTCAGGTTCACCTTTCTTGTGCCCCTCACTCATGTTATGGTGAGAACTTTCTTTAGACCTGAGTTTGCTAGCATTGGATGTGTTGACTGCTTTTACTACATTGGGCTCTTCTAGAACAGCTTTGGCACATCTGCCCGTAAGTTCTGCTTTTTTAACCAAGGCAACCACTTCTTTCAATGGTGATTCACCGTTAACCCAAAGTTTGTCCTGGATGTTGGGGTTGCTAGAGTGTATTATTATTTGATCACGTATGAACTCTTCTTGTAATTGTCCAAATCTGCAAGTTAAGGCTATCGTATTCAAAGCGGAGACATATTCATCGATGCTCTCATCTTTACCTTGTTTCCTCCTTGAAAATTTGTAGCGGTCCACAGCAACGCATACAATTGGCGAAAAATGAGCATCCAAGTCGTCTAAAGCGTGCTGAAACACATAATCACCCTCCCTGACTTTCTTCTCAATTCGGTTGTACGTTTTTAAGCCTCCAGGACCCAAACAATACAATAGTACTTTCTTTTTCTTTACCGGAGTGAAATCTTCATCCTCAACTGTTTCAATGTAGTTGCAGAAATATTCTTTCCACTCCTTCCATGGCATACAAGGTTCACCTTTGAGTGGAAGAAAGGCTTGTGGCTGGGAGAGATTCAATGAGCTTAAGGCACACATTTTGGACGAAAATGTAAAGAAAAGCGCTGTAATATGTGGTACCTGAAGAAAGTGTGCGTGTCCCTGTGAGTAGAAACGCACTGACATGAAGGATGTGCGTTGACTGAGGCAGGTGACACACACTAAAGGATTCGTATGCCAGTGATACTGTCACAAAGTCACTAAATGCACAATAATACTTCCTATTCTTTTACTTGCACAGGAACGTGTGAACTTGTGGGTGAAAGTGTGCGCGTCACTGTGAGTTGAAACGCACAATGGATTTGACAAGTGAGCGCTTCACAGAAACAGGCAACACGCCGCAGATCAAGTGTTGCCGTGAAATTGATGTAACTAAGATGGCGCCGGATGTATGCGTTCCAATGACGTCACACGCTCCTGTCAGCTGCTGTGAGGGAAGCTCCAGAGCTGAGGGAAGGCGGGAGAGGGCGCTGACAGGATGATCAGCTGCTCGCAGGGTCGGCAGAGGGCCACTGGTAGTATGCGGAAGCAGGCAGCGTCCAGAAAATGAGACGGGAATGAAGCGCTTGCGAGGAGACAGCTGGCAGCGCTAGACACGCTCCCAAGCGGCGCAGATCTCACCGTCTATTTGAAGAGATGCCCTTATGATACGGATGACCCTTGGCAGGCGGGCTGCTGAATATCCATCGAAACAGCGGGATCTGAAGAAATCTTCCACGAAGTCAGTCTGCACGTCCCACGGCGTTAGCAGGATGGTACATACCGCAGTGGGGGCTGTCGATAAATTCCGCTCGTCGCCACTTGTAGAAATGAAGTTGACGCGGTAGGGTAAGTTTATAAGTTTATTCTAATTCAGCCCCACACCAGTGTGCGGTTCGCAGAAAGAGGTCAGAATCAGATATGACAGTTGACAGCTGGGGAAGGGAGTGGGAAGGGAGAGTGGAACGTGGGTGAGCCAATAGGAATGGGGGAAACACGATAAGTGCTCTCGCGCAGGAGAGTCAGTGTACAGTTATTGTCACGCGCTGGGTGCAGCGCGTGACATTGATTGTGAATACATTATAACAGTCGATATTTTTTACCTCTATATATATGACTCGAAATTTTGCTATGGGGATGTTTTGGGTGTTGATGGTTTGTCAGTGAACCCTTTCAGTGCAATTGGGATCACTGTGCATCTTACACATTCGTACCGGCCGGTGAATCATTTGGTTTCAAAAGTAAATAGCAGGAGCTCCATCGACTGTTTCCCTGAGGGTTCTTAGCACACAGCGGCACAGAAGAGTGGTTCGTGTCCATTCCGTTCTGGATTCTATGGCAGAATTCTTCAATTCACTGCGCTGATGGCGTTGTGACGTGAGTATGTGGCGTCAGGAGTTCAGACGTGAGGTCAGCTGGATTTCTTTCTGGAGCTACACTTCCGGGAGTGCTTGGAAATGTATGCGCAGAGGGGCATATTTTTGTATAGCCTTGGAGTTGCTGTGGAATCAAGAGCCTTATGTTCATTTTGGATCAAAAGTCTTGGGTGAGAGTGCTTTTAAGTCACTGTATCATGCACTTTATTTTCGCGCGTTCTCAAGACAGTAAATGTTTGATGTTGCTGTGGTGTCAAGAGCATTTTTTTTTATAGTCCGAGCAAAGGTTGTGTTTTTTTTTCTCTTCTTCTACCCAAGGCATCTCCATCATCTGCGCATTTAAGTTGCAAATTTAATGTAGTCCTATTAGTATATTCTCTTTTCTTTTCCTGTCTATCTACTCTCCTTTCCCTGTACCTCAAACTTCATTACCATGTGTGCCCAAAACTATTATTAGCTCCACCACAGTGTTTTTGGGCAGCAGGAAGTAGTTCACCTTGCATGCACTGGGCAGAATGGAAGGCATACTTCCTAAACTATATTGAAACCTTAGATGTTCAGGGCAAAATGTCAGCGGGTCAAAAGAAAGGCATTTTTTTACACTCCATAGTACCTGAGGGACTTAAAGCGTTCAATTAGTTACCCAAGGAAGGTGGGGAAGGTAATGGAAATGTATTTGAGAAAGCTATTGCGGATTGTGATCGCTATTTTTCACCAAAGGCATTTCCAGGTATAAGTTCTTTCAGGGGAAACAGCATATGGGTGAATCTGTAGATAGTTATGTTTCTGCTCTGAGATCATTATACCTTGATTGTAAATTTGGTGTCTTACAAGAAGATTTCATTGGAGACCAGGCAGTCATGCACGTGAACAATCCTACCATTCAGGAAAGACTTTGGGTGAATGGTGATTCTAATCTGGAGAGCATCCTAGCTATAGTAAGAAAATCTGAAATGTTCTGCTGGAGTGACAAAGAAGTGAAAAGTGAAGCGAGTGTTATTAGCAGTGAAACTATAGCTAAGGTTGGCAGCAAGTTCGTTAACAAGAGTGATGAGTTAAAAATAAAAAAACAATACGGTGCAGGGAAACGGAGGTTTACTGAATCTAACATGGAAAGCATGAAGTTTTATAGATGTGATAGCAAATCACAATTCGCTAACAGCAAATTGTGTCCAGCTATCAAGCAAAGGTGCGCGAATTGTGGCATTACAGGGCATTTTGCAAAAGTGTGTAGAAAGAGTAAAAACAATAAGATCTAGTGCTTAGATGAAAGGTGAAAGCAGTGATACTGAACAGTTACATAATGATTGTAAAGAAAGTAATTCATTTGTACTGAATATAAATGATACCAGCCCTGTAATCCTCAACATAGATAACACTCTGGTAAGGAAGAAACCTGTTTGCAAAATGGTGATAGGCAGAGTAGAAATTCAAATGTATGCAGACTCTGGATCGTCTTATTCTATTGTAAATGAATTTGTATGGAAATCTCAGTTTGCCAGAAGTTTGAGAGGTAGCTTAGAAGCTTCGGATATCAACCCTGAAGGGTATTTGGGTGAAAGAATAGAGATTATTGGTTTCAGGTCTTTAATCTTCAGATTTAAAAATCGTGAATGTACAGCAAAACTATATGCGTCAAAGAAAGGCCCGTCTGTTTTGAGTTGGTGTGAGCAAGGAAAACTAGACATTATACTCAATCCCAACAGCCCAGACACTGTTATGGTTATTGGGGATCAGGATGGTATTGGGGATCTTATGTTGAAAAAATTCCCTAGTGTTTTTAGAAGTGAGATTGGCAAATTAGTGAATTTCGAACATGAGATTCATTTAAAAGAAAATGCTTGCCTTGAGATACACAAAGCGAGGAACATTCCCATGGTAGTACGTGATGAAGTGGAAAAAGAACTTATCAACTATGGGGGTCATTATGATGTCGGGCGGATGGCGATCCGCCCGACATCTTTCCCTGCCCGCCCTCCATTTACCCCCCGCCATATTACAATGGCGGGGGGACAGCGGCGGACGGAAAGACCGTCTGGCGCATTTCCGCAGGCAGGCAATCGTTCCGATTGCCTGCCGGGCGTAACTCGGGCCTAATATGGTGGCGGTGAAGGCCTTTCCATGGCGGCATCGCCGTCATGGAAAGGCATGCGGGAATTGCTTTGGGGGCACAGCGGGACCGCTGCACCTCTGGCGGTCGGTCCCGTTTACCGTTACGGTGGCGGGCGGACTTGTCCACCCGCCATCGTAATAAGCCCCTTAGTTAGTGAGGGCATTATCGAAAAAATTGAAATCGTATGAATGGGTTTTGCCCATTGTGGTGGCCAGATGATCCAATGGCAAAATAAGACTTTGCATTGATTTGCGCAATTTTAACAACAACATTTTAGTTGAACAGTTCCTGCTGCCACGCATTGCAGAGTTGTTAGCAACAGATGGAAGAGCAAATTTTTATTCTACAATTGACCTTTCGGCAGCTTACCACCAAATTGAGTTACATGAGAAGGTCAAAAATGTCACTGCTTTCAATACACCTTTTGGTTGTTATCGATATAATAGGATGCCATTCAGGTTGGCGTCCGCAGCAGCTGTTTTTCAGCAAATTATGCACAACCTGTTTGGGTATTATGAAAATCCCGTATGTTTTCAGGACGACATCCTGGTTTTTGGGAGTGAAAGATATGAGCATGATGACATACTGGAGAAAGTTCCGAAGGTGTTGAGTGAGAATGGTTTGACATTGAAACATTGAAAGTGCAGATTTGCTGTGAAATCTGACACTTATTTGAGACACGAGTTGTGTGGGATAGGTATAAAACCAAAAAGTGATTTAGTAGAAGCAATACGTGCTGCTCCCCATCCTAATTCCAAAGATGATGTAAGATCCTTTTTAGGATTGAGTGAATTTTACTCAAAGTACATGCAAAATTTTTCTTGCAGAACATTTAATATTAGACAATTGGTAAAAAACAAGAACAAGTTTGTATGGAGTGATGAGTGTGAGAAAGAATTCTTTGATGTGAAAAAGGCAATTTGTGAGGCCACAGCTCTTTGGGGTTTTGATCCACGGCTCACATGTATGGTTACCACTGATGCGAGTTCCAAGGGTTTGGGTGCTGTGTTGGCACAACAATCTCAATGTGGGAAAGAATTCATTATAGCGCATGCATCTAGGGCACTCACACCTACGGAGGAGAAATACTCTACTATTGAAAGGGAAACCCTTGCCTGCGTGTGGGCGCTAGAACATTTTAGAGTTTTATTTAGAGCAAGGAATTTATAATAAGGAGTGATCATAAACCCTTAGTGCGTTTGTTAACCACAGAGTGTATGATCAAAGCGTCTGCATGCATTGCTAGAATGTCCATGAGGCTCCAGGATTTTGTTTACAACTTAGGGCCCGATTGCGATGTCGGATGGACTGAAGTCCGTCCAACATCGCTCTGGAAATGGAACCGAACGGCCTCCTGTTGTCGGTTCCAGCCCAGCTATTAGGATGCGACCGAACCCTTTTCGGTCACAATCCTATACTTTGCTATGGGAGCAGGCATAGCAAAGAGCAGAGGTGCAGTTCATCCCTGCACCCCATGGCAGGCACCTCAAGGTGCCTGCCACCGGTGCAGGGATCAATAGGGGGGCACCATAGGTGCCCCCTAGGCTGCCATTCAGTGGCCTTGCACCCATGGGGGCCCCCAAAGAGAGTTTCCCAATGCCTTTCTGTGTCGGAAAGGCAGGCACAGAAAAGCAGTGGGAAACTGCCATCGTAATCCCTCAGACGGAAAGAGCCGGCCGAGGGATTACTGCAGGCCCTCCGAATGGTGGACAGGCTCTCTGAACCCGTCGTCAGCCATTCGGAACTCCTGTTTGTAATAATTTCCAACCCACTCCATCAAAATGGGTCGGTCGGAATTTATTACAAACAGGAGATTACGATGCAGTAAGGATGGCTTCGACCGAGGGTCGGAGTGATTCCTTACCGCATCGTAATTGGTCCCATAGTGTATGTTTCGGGAAAAGACAATGTTTCAGCTGATTTTCTATCCGGGATGCCCTTACCTATCAAAGAAGACATCTGCAACGAATGGGATGAATTTCAAATTGCATTGGTGCATGATGAAGGTACCATGCCTATTGAAAAAACTGCCTGATGTGAGGAATTTGCAAAGGACAAAGTGCTACAAAAGGTAGAAAGTTACATTGTGTGTTGGTGGCCCAGTAAAAATGTCATTGTTTTTGGGAGGTACGCAATGATCTATCTTGTGCTGAGGGTGTTATCAGGAGGAGTGACCGAGAAATACCTCCCACTGGTTTAAGACGCAGTATAGTTCAACACGGTCACGAAGGACACAGCGGGATCATTAGGACCAAACAGACAGTGAAAAGAGGATTCTGGTGACCAGGCATCGACATTTTCGTTGAGCGTTTAGTCAGAAACTGTATTACTTGTGCAAATTCAGATAAATCTCTTAAAACCCTAAAGCCCAGCTTGGGAGAGCATATTATTCCAGAGAACCCATGGGACACAATTGCCATGGATATTATGGGCCCAATTGGTCACAATTCTAAGTTTATCCTCTCTTCTATTTATGTTTTTTCACGGTGGCCAGTGATAAAAGTTGTGGACAAAGTAGACACAGATACAGTGTTAATGTTTCTTAAGGATACATTCACAGAAGAAGGTTTACCTGTGCGCATCATTACAGACAACAGTGTGCAGTTTTTATCCGGCAAGGCAAAGAATTACTTCAAGAGAGTGGGAGTCACAAATTGCACCACTTCCCTGTATGACCCTAGCAGTAATGGTGTCATTGAGAGATTTAACAGGGTGCTCAAAAGTGCGAAACAAATTGCTGGGGTGGACAGTGATAAATTGGAGACACGAATATTTAAAACAGTCTGGATGTGCAGAACAACTATAAATGACATGGCAGGGTGTTCTCCATTTGAAATAATGAGGGGTAGGTTACCCAGGACTAAGTGTAACCCTGCTTGGTTAGTCCAGTCAACTTCTACTACCACGGATCTGGAAGTGATTAAAGATAGGATTGCAAAAACGCACATTACCAACAAACGGAATTTTGATAATAAAAGGGGAACGAAATGTAATCCTGTGGTCAGTATTGGAATGTTTGTGAAGGTAAAAAAAACATGGAAGGTAAGAAAAGGGGAAAGCCAGTACATGGGTCCTTTTGAAGTCGAGGAAGTATTAAACAATGCTTTAAGACTCACAGATGGCTGAGTGTAAAACCTTAGCAGAATAGCAGTTCTCAAAGCAGACAAAAATGTTTATGAAGCAAAGTGTCAAAGTAGGTTTGAGGGAGATGATCGCGGAAGAATTGATCTTAAAAACGTAGTTCAACAGGATTTTTTAGAGGAAGAAAACACAGGCAAAGACTTGGTTCCTGAAGTTTGTAATGAACCCATTGAGAGTCAGTTTAATGAGTCAGCAGATAAGCGTCCTCGTAAAAGTCCTAGATGGTTGTCAGATTTTGTGGCTCATGTCAAAGGCAAATTTGAAGAGTAAGATTATGCTCTATTGTATTCGCTGTTTTTATTGTGTGTTTTGTTTCACTTTTTGCTTACATTTAATGTTATTATTGTTATTCTTCTTTTAGTATTTTTAGAAAGGGGAAAGATGTGTTGTGTATTGATGTTTGAATGCACCGCTCCACGGTTCGATCATGATGCTCCATTCTAGAACATCTGGTCGATGCCGTGGCATGGTGCAGGCAGTTGGTGAGAGGCTACCGGAGGAGGAAGACATGTAACCAGTGGTGCTTTCCTTTAAAGAATAAAGCACTTTTACTCAAAGTTCCTGCGACTCCTCGTATTTAACAATAGTGCACCAAGGGTGCAACAGACATTTGCGCCTGTGTTGTACAGCCCCAGGGGCACTATGGTATTACAAACGGTGCTGCAGGTGGTGGTGAAACCCCTTCTGTAACACTAATAGTGCTAGGGTACATGTAGCGCTAGTGCTTTCTTGAGAGAGCGTTTCTTCACTTGCATAGAGATGTGGCCCAATGCAAATAAGGTAATCTCTTTTCCATTGCACCCACACCCTATTACTTACATGGGCATAGAGATATTCAGGGCCTTAGGATAAGCACTGACAATAGGCCACAAAGAAGAGGCTCACTGTTAGTGCACCCCCTGAGGTCAACCCTCTAGATGGGTTGCATGCCCTTGCAGGTGGCTGTAATCACCCACTGCACATTGCTGCAGAGGAGTCTCTGTCCCCTCTTCAAAGTGCAGGCTGCTGCCGCCTGCACTGTGAAACTTGTAATCAGTCTCTTCATTTTTCAGTGAATGCTCTGCCCCAGGCCAACCACAAATTGACAGCTGCTCTTGGGGCAGTACATTTATGATAAAATGGTAGAATGTACCGGTCTGCGCCAGGTGCACCTTTTGAAAGATGCGCTTGGCACAGACAGGTACTGTGCACCTGTTCTGTAATGAAGGCCCAGTTAGTTACTTGGGGGCTGATTACGATGGCGGGCGGTAGCACATCCGCGGTGCTGGCGGAAAATGCCCTTTTCCGCACTCCATCGGCGGTCCTTGCGTCCGCCGTATTACGATGGGCAAAGATAGCCCATTTCCCGTCTGCTGCGGTGTTTCAGGAACCGCCAGGAATCCCCTTCCGCAGCGGTGGCAGACGGAGCCAAAAGGGAGGGGCCGCCGTGCGGAATGCGGTTACGACCGCTGGTTGTATTACGATGCCACAAACAGCCCACCACACCGCTGCGGAGAATCCGCCAATCGAGGATGGCGGTGGCAATACTGCGGATAGCTCCATGTGTTCCAGACCGCTGGGGAAATGGCGGTCTTTGGCCTTTCCGCAGCAAATCCGACCGCCCCGGATGGATTTTCAGCTTTTCTGCCGCTGAATCCTGGAATCCGACCGCCGCGGTAGGGAGTTTCTGGCGGTGCATCCTAATCTGGCCGGCGGTTTTGCCGTGGTACCTGCAGGCGGAAATTTCCCGCTAGCACGGCGGTCGGAATGCTTTTCCGCCCGCCATCGTAATCAGCCCCTAATTTCTTAGCACGGAACCAGTAAATACCTGATAGTATAGAGTAACGTTTCATTTTTTGAAGAAAGCAGAAGTACAAGTTAGAGATGACCGGCCAACACACAATAAAACGTGTGAGAAATCTCGTGTGTCCATAGTGTAGTATCATTAGTCACATGATGACCTAACAGTCTCTAACAGATGAAGAGAAATTGTTATTGTACAGCATTTCGCATTATGCCTGTTTCCACCTCACAGGATTAATAGAACAGTTTAGTCTGCTAAACACATTGATAGTTTTGGTGATGTAAAGAGTTAAGTATGCTAAGTAATTCTAACACAAACAGAAGCAGTCCTTGTGTTTCCAATAAACTGGAGCACATTGTAGATTGTATACACATCTTTGGGAAAACAATTTGTGAATTCATAGTAGTTGTGTGTAAAGCCCACATATTTTCCTCCTTCACATAAAATTCAGACTGTGTGGGTTTTCATCTGTTTCATTTGGATTTGACAATATCCCTTCTGTTCTTTGAATGACTTCCTTTGCCAAACTTGTCTTTTATTTCTTTCCAAGAAAATCGTGCAGATCAACATCTTGAGCTCAAATGTTAAGTCGAAGTAATGTTTTTTCATTATTCTTGAAGCATAATATAAATGCGTATGTGTCTGTGTGCTCCATCACGCTGTATGAATTAAAATTAAGACATTAGTAAACAAGAAATTAATACATAGGATATTTACTTTTTTGTCAACTGGTGTATTTTGAAAATCACTTAATAGTAATATATGTGTGTGTGTGTGTATATATATATGTGTGTATATATATATATGTGTGTGTATATATATATATATATATATCACTTTTCTTCCGTATCAGGACAGTAAACTTCCCAAACAGACGGACACGGACCCAAAGTAAGTGTTCAGATTTAGTTTACTCCATTAGTCGCCATCATATATATATATATATATATTTGAAGAAGGATTCCTCTCAAAGCCGGTCACATCCACCTGCCAGGGCTTGTGTGAGTCATGGGTGCAAGGGCCATGAAAAGGAAGCATTGTGCTCCCGGTCTGGGACACAAAACACTTGCTCTTCAGGATTACGTCCTCAAGTAAGATTTATTTGAAATTTTAAATAATGATGAGGCTTGAGCCAAGTCTGTTTTCAGATCCTGACATGGGTCTGTTGTTGATGTCTATTCAGGCAGTGAAAAATGCGATGTCTGTTTTCAATACTTTTGTTTACAAGGACGTATAACTATATAGTGGCTGTGCACTGAACGCAGACCTTTTAAATATGTTCACTGAAAAAAGTAAAGGTTAAAGTAACATTATAGTTAGGTGACATTTTCATTTTGAAACTCTAAAAACCTCTGAAATTCACCAGTTCCAGTCAGAGTTATCTCAAGTAACATAACTTGTGCCCAAAGGTAGCTATAACATGCGGTGGGCACCCCAGATATAGCATAGGAGCAGGCCCTGGGAGATGGCTCACGGGGGGCGCACAGTCCTCCCCTTTACACGGGTGATGGGGTCACCGAGGCTGAGCTCAATGAAATCTTTTGTGTAGTTTGTGCATGTAAAGCTTCAGGGTGATCCATCAAGTGGGTGCCAAGAAAAAGAGAGGTCCGAAATCAAAAAATCCCCATGTATTTTCCACAGGCTTCTTTAGGCAGGGCTACAGCAAAAACTGCTGAATGGAACAACAACAAATTTGGCAGGAAGCTAGATCTTGGTGTTTGTAATTTGGAGTAAATTCATTCAGTAGTTTTTGAGAAATTAAGGTTAAAAAATAATTGTATATCTGGACGGTTGGATTCGAGGGACTCTCGCGAGAGTCCCTTGACCGAATTTAAAAAATCAGAGGGTTCTGATTGGGAACTTTTTCCCTGTTGGGCCATCTCACTCCCACAGGAGTTTGACTCCCACTGGAGCGAGTACTCTGATTGTCTGATTGTCTGCCAGCAACACGAGAAAAATGTTTCTGGCAGCCATTACAGGACTCGGTGATTCAGTCCTCTGTCTTGAACTATTGGACCAAAATTAGTTAAAAGTTGGAGGATTTTGCCACAATCCCGTGGGAGTTGCGCGGCAAAAAGAAAAACAAAATGGAGGCCCTGGCCACATTGTTTAATTAAGGGGACCGGGCCGCATTGTTTAATTAAGGGGACGGGGTGCGGCTCACATCCCCGAGCTGTGTTCGACCACAGGGACCCCATCACCTGAGCTCCAATTTATTAATATGGGGAGGATTGCGTACCGCCCTCCTCCCTGAGCCATATTTGGCCCTGCGGACCCCACCCCCGAGCCCAAAGTATTGATGAAGGGGCCGCATGGCCCCCCTTTCTGAGCTTTAATTCGCCATAGGGATCCCATCTCCCAGGGCCATCAGTATTAAAAAAAAGGAGGGGGTCGCTTCGCCCCCTTCCCTGAGCCTTTGTTGACTTCATACCCCGGGGCCGGCTCACTTGCTGTGTCCTGGTGAACCCACCCCGGGACACAGAGCACAGTAACCAAAATTGACATTTGCATGGCTTTGTAAATACCAAAAGGACTTTATGTCGGGCTGTGTCAAAAAAGTGCTGCTGCCTAGTACAAAATTCTTGTAAATCTGGGCCTAACCTCCTAGTAAAATTATGATGAAAGGAAAAACCAACACCGACCTAATAGACCTAACTCAGGGCCCCCAGGCCTAACTACCAGGTCAGGAATGTATTTATTTGGAGGGTGTCACACCCCAAGCACCCCCCCAAAGCTACGCTCAGTGCTCATTGGATGACCTCAGGTAGGAATGCCAAATTCTCCATATTGAATATAGCTACAATTTTTGCACATTTGCCATATATATTTTAGCTTGAAATGAGTCTTTGATCTGTGGAGAGAAGCTCCTCCACATCTTCACGTCTGCAAGATATTCTCATTCAAAGCAGGCTTGTGTTATGGGTTTTCTCTCCTGGGAAGTGAGGATTTGTGAATGTACCTAACATGGGACTCAAATGCAGATAATTTATAACAATAACACCATTAACACCAACATGTTACCATAGAGGTAGAAAATGTGAAAACTAATAAATGTCATGATAGAAGCATATATAGTAAAATAATTTGTGATTTAGAAAAAATAGGTTTCAGCACATTGCAGGTTTAATCTTGTGCAACTGTTCACTTGTAACTTAGAACTTAAGCATGTATTCACTTTTTGTATGAAAGTGTGTGCATAGGTGACATTTAGGATGTAGGTGCTAAGCAGCTGAGTCTAACATTTGCAAGGCAGAGTCACAGCTGTTATACACAATGTTAAACCTAGCATTCTTAACACAAAAAGAGATTCTACTTTTACTTTTAACACAAAATTGTTGTGTGATATGGCATAGTTTCTCAAAATGTGAGTACAGAATCCTTTCTGGAGGTACACATTTGGAATCTTACATTTAGGAAACCTATATCATTTCAGGAAGCTTTATAGCAGACATATAAAAGTCTGAAAGATTATAATTTAATAGCAAAAATAGTTTCCAACGTTTAGCAAATAGGCACATGTGGGTCGGGAGATGTTACCTATGCCCATTCTGCATAGAGAACATATCACCAACTGTCCAGAGTCCAAGGGGCATATTTATGACCTTGTCAAGCAGTGCATCACAGCAAGTCACCTTGATGCGCTGCACTGCATGACAGGGAAAGGGCAGGAATGTGCCGTATTTAAAAGAATACAGCGCATTCCTTTTTCCCTGCACTAGCGTTGTTTGGCTGCCTAGCACCAATGCAGGCACCCTTACACCATAGTGCAAGTGTGCGTGTGTTGCATGCAGGATTGTTTTTGTTCAGGAAGGAGCTCCAACTTTGTCACCAGATACATGCCTGTGGTGCCCCTGGGGTTGGCTTAGCCTCTAGGTTGCACAAGCGCACCAGGTACTATATACTGATACTTTATATTTCACAGGCTAATTACCACACCCCAATTCTCATTACCCTCTACTACCACACAGCAGTGAATTCCAGCACGGACCTTCTATTTCCTATCCGGATTGCGCACAATGTACCGGTTACACTAATGGTCAGTCTTTGCACTATTACTAACTATAAAATGCTTACACTAAATCAGCTTCTGTTTTTATCTCTTTACTTGACTACTATCTCCTATTTTCTTTCCATGATTTCATGGCATATACCATGTGTGGTTGACCCGGCGCCTACTGGATGTTTGGCTCGACCTACTGCATACAATTGAATCTATATGTATGATATATGACAAAATACTGTATGTTATCACGTTTTATGGAAATTGTGATGGTCTTGGACCTTTCTTTATCTATTGACTCTGCTATTTGATTTTCAATCTATTGTGATGTCTATGATATCTATGCTTGTTTTGTTACACTTATTTAATTTGGATGAATTCTGGGTTATTTTATTAAGCAACACTTATTTCCACTTTATATATAGTTTTTCTTGCATGTGGTCTGACCCCCTGGTAACGGAACATGCAATGAGTTCTCTTGTTCTGTGTATTGGAATATTTAATTCTTGTACACATTTGGTATTATTTTTCGCGTTTGGTTTTATACTCATGTTTTACTTCCAGCCTTGAAAAAGCCCCAGGCCTGCGTGCCACAGGAGGCGAAACACATGTTGGCTGCACTTCTTTGCTTCATACTTTGACTCACCAAAACTATTTGGACTAATAATAAAATCTGATAAACTGGACTTCATCTTGCAAAGCCTTGTGATCTATTTTCATTGGGTATCCATTAGGATAGAGGACTGACCA
Organism: Calotriton arnoldi; assembly: GCA_963921515.1. Classification (NCBI taxonomy): domain Eukaryota; kingdom Metazoa; phylum Chordata; class Amphibia; order Caudata; family Salamandridae; genus Calotriton; species Calotriton arnoldi. The sequence continues at coordinate 1,112,262 of CAWUFW010003294.1, read as the reverse complement.
ACACACCCTGTTACCAGTCTTGTCCTTCACCGCAATTTAAGCCTTCTCTCTAATGGGTTAGGGGTCCCCCATTTTGGACATCTGGTTCTAGTGAATTATCCCATGGAAAGAGGATGGACACCTCCGGGACCTACAACCCTTTCTACATATTGCATTAAGACAAGTTCAGATTGGCAGTTTGGACACAAATTTGCTTGCACAGCGTTACATATTAATTTTTTAAATGGCATTTTTGCAGTCAATTATTGGTATATATACAAATCGATCAAATGCTTTAACAGTTAGGGCTTGACTGTGACCAAGGAGGTCAGAAGTCAGTGTGTTTCCTTAGCTTTTATTTCTAGAAAAGCTGTACAGAGTTCATGAGCCTCTTGCTGTTCATTGATAGAAAACTGAACAGCTTCTCCACACATATCTACCATGTCTCTAATACCACTAGTAGAATGACATATGGGGTTTCAGACACAATTTATTGATGAAGATTTGCTACAGTCTTGCGCAAATGTTGGTGGGCATGTTGTTGTTTTACTTCTTTGACTTACAGTAAGTACAAAAGTAGATTAACAATGACATTGCTATAGCAGTTAATGCAATTTAAATTGTTAAACTTCTTCTGTGATTTCCTTGTGTTTAATTTTTTCTTTTTTTCTTTGTTGGTTGGTCTTCTTAGTGATTGTATTTAATTTAATATTTCTTTTTGTAAAAGGGAATATTCGCAAAGATGAGGAGCGTACATGTTTCATAAACGATTGTATTCCTTCACATAGATAGAGTCTGCAGTAATTTTTGTATCTTTAAAATCAATGATATATAGTCCAGATATTTTTTAATGCATGACAGAGCAACATCAGCCATTCCCTCTTTAATACTGTAGAACCGATATTAATTATTGCATAATCCAAGCTTAGTCCTTGTGATTTGTGTAATGTCATGGTGGAAGCCAAATAAACAGAAAGCTGTTCTTTTTGAACATATAAATCTTTTATGACTAGGACTCTTGCTGCTCTGGAATATTGTTAAATTGTACAACAATAAATTCAATTTCTTCATTGTTTCCTGAGGTCAAACTCCACAAAAATTCCCATTGCACTATTTACGAGTCCTTCTTCTACATGTAAATGTGACCTTCAATAACATAACAATTTTTACACAAATGCAAATTTTTCTCCAATCCCTCTATCCATGACAAAGATTTTTAAATGTTTCCTAATGTTGAAGATAAACTTTTTGGGATAGGTATATCCATTCTCTGACTCTCTACTCTATCTTTACATGGCAGATGTACATTAGATTTAGTGAAACGCTGTTTCTATCATACTCTATTCATTTTGCACATTTGCCTACCGAGGCAGCACGCTGTTAGTAAGCGGTTCTGCACTTCTCCTACTAAATGTGGTTTTAACGGGCTTATCCTTTTTAACAACTAAGGCTTTTAACTTGTTTTTTATACTTGACCTTACCTTGTGCACCCCTCAACTCTCTGGTCTGCTGCGGGTGTTCGTACCGTTTGAGCAGAAAGAACGAAAGGTGTCGATTCGTCTCCGTTCTTGAGCTGGCCGTCATATTCAGTAGTTAGCCGTCCAGCTTTTCTTTGTGATTCCGGCTGGTTTTCAGCTGGAATTAGGGGAATAAATGGGAGTGAAAACCCGGGCGCGCAGTGGGTGCGCCGATGGCATGCCGATGGGGTGCCAAAGGCAAGCCAGTCTGCATCTGTCCCCTCCTGGACAGCACCAGGCGCCAGGACCCCAGGCCAATTGATAAAATACATGAGTGAGGAATTGCAGTCAATGCAGAACGCTGGTAAGCAGACTCTCTGTATCCCCCACTCTGAAGCACTATGAGTGTCAAACATACAATTTTTACCTTAAGGAAACATATATAGATCAGCAGGAGCCCAACTGGCTCCTAGAAGCCCCTGTGCAGATAACTGAAGGGCAAGTCTCGGGGAGGGAGCTCCGGATGCTTCTCAACACAACATCTGTTGTTAAAAATAAATATATTTTTGCAGACTTTTTGATACAATATAACCCTGACATTGCCTTTATCACAGAGTCATAGGCAGACTATTCCTTGGACCCTGACTTTAATATTGCCATCCCTAGGGGCTATAGCAGTGGTTCCCAAACTTTTTTGACCTGTGGCTCCCTTGACCTAATCGGCAGTTGGCCGTGGCTCCCCACCATTTTTTTACCGGTGGGCGGGTGGGGGGATGTAAGCCCGACCTCGGGACTACTTCCTGTTGTCTTCCTTAAAGTAATTGGGACGCAATGAAGGTATTATAATGATTGGAATGCTTGAATTATTAATCTCATCCACTGGCAATCACTTTGGCTGCATCCCAATCCATCGTTTTTTCCCCAACAGAGTGCCTGGTCCCAAACCCTTATTTATGCCAGCTGCTGCTTTCAGTAGCTTTTGGTACTGAGACCCGCTCTGAGAAAATGGAACATTGAGTTTGGTCTGTCGTAATCAGTATCACCAGCATTATTTTTACACTAAAAGGTGGGCTCCTTATGAGTGGCTTCACCAACACCGACCCAGAGTGACGCATGTAGGTGCAGGACTATGCGTCTCAGTACCTGCGCAAAGGCTTCTTGACGCTGTGCCACGCAGGCCTATGCGGAGAAAGTTATGTGCCTGGCTTCAGAACTCATTCACCGCTAGCAAGAGAGGAGCTGGAGTGAACCAGGGCAGGCAGCTACATGGAAGTGCAAAAATAATCTGTCAAACGTTGTGTGCATGCAGATGAGTGTGTATTTGTGTGTGTGAAAGTGAGCGAGAGACAGGAGTGAGTGACTGCTATTGTGACTTAGAACATACCAGAGTGTGTACTCTGCTGTGTGTGTGCCCATTCGCTGCTCCTGTGCACATGTACGTTCTCTTCGTATTGTTCACAGTGCACTCTTGAGATCTTCTTGGAGTACGTGTGTGAGTGTATACGCATTCAATGCTAGCTTATGGGTAGCTCTCTGTCCTTGTGTGCATGGTCTTGTAGATAGATATGTGTAAATGCTTGACATCGTCTCATTGCAAGCTGTGTACTACTGAACTTGGTGCACATACTCACTGATGTTGTGTGCACGCACTCAGATTGTCAGTGCATGAAATCTAACTTCGTTATGTCCACACTCGAAGTCATCTCTTTTGAAGGTGTGCACTCACCTTGGTGCAGGCACGGTCACTGAGCACGTGCATGCATTCGCCTCGCCTGTCTAGGCATGCTAACGGCAGTATGTGCACACGTCACATGCTCTCTCTTTGGAAGGTGTGTATCCTGTGTGTGTTAGCAATCTCGAGGGTGTGCACGTTACCTATGTTTGCATGCTCTTTGCTCGCGGGGTGGACGCTCTCTGCTCAGAAGTGCCTGCCTTTGTGCACACTTTCGTGATTCTCTCTCTGAAGTGTGTGCACTTTTCTGTGTGCACGCACAGCCATTCAGCGCTTAAGTGTTTACGCACGCTCTTTGCTCGTGTGTGCATGCCTCGCCTGGATGCTGGTTGACGTGTGCCGGAGCACAGGAGCTGCAGTGGCTGCTTTAGAAAGTGAGTGCTGCCTCCTCCCGGTGCTGCTGCCCTCCGCTCCCCGCCCGGGAGGACCATCGGGGCGCCGGGCGGACACGGACCCCAGATGTTCTGCAGGAGGCGGCCGTGCTCCTCTACCCGGGATCATTTTCATGCCACAAACGTGATTATCTAAGCTTCCTACCCCTCGGCGCTCCAGCGGATTTGGCGCAGAAGCCGGACATCCTCAGAGCGGCCCATCACCACCTTTTCCCTCCTAACACTCATGCTGCCATGCACACGAACACACAAGAGCAAGACCTCCCTCCTCACACTCGCATGCATACACACATAGGTCCATCAGCCTGTAGCTCCAGTCACACACACATCCCCTCCCTTCACACAGGCATGTCAGTACCCTCCCCAGATGACTCGCACACATACACACACTGGCCCCAGCCGCTCCAGCAATGGCAGAGACTACGCCTCTGAAAGCACGTAAGCCCGTACGTACGCACGTCGCTCTTGGGCCAAACCATGTTGCAGGATGATGAAGGTGGCATTACTAACTCTCCCCCCTACGCTGCGGCTGCAATTTCCCACATTGTGCGCGCGGCGCCCCTGGCACCTCATTATGGCGCACCGGGGTGCCGCGGCGCACAGTTTGGGAACCACTGGGCTATAGTGTAGACCAAACAAGAAAGGTGGGGGTGTTGCGATTGCTTTTTGCAGCTCAATTAAGGCTAACTTTCTGCCAGTTTTCCATTTGGACTGTGAATCCCTCGGCTTCGCCCTGAAACTGAATAATAGATTCATTTTTCAAGGTTTACTGATTTATCGCCCACCAGGCCCAAAGGGTAATTTTATTCGCAATATTCAGGAGTTTATGGAATCATGTATAAGCTATCCCAGTTTATCGTTAGTAGGTGATTCTAATTTTCATTAGGAGTTGCTGAATAATTCGGACACCAACAATCTGACTGATACCCTTAGGAGCTTTAACCTAAACCAGTTAATAAATGAACCCACGCATCTTGCAAACCACACTCTTGATGTAATATTTTCAAACTACCAGGAGCTAAAAGTAGAGAAGGTCTTGCCAGTAGTATGGTCGGACCATAAGGCCATCTTTTTCTCAGTCAGATTTCCTCATATAGTAACAGAGACAATAATAAATCTAGAAGTATTAATTATCGGTCCTAGAAAAATCTCAATGTTGAGAAACTGAGAGACATTCTCTCCAACACTTGTCCAGCTCTAGATTATAACTTGAACAATGCTGCGATTGACTACACACACATTGGTTAAACTCAGCATCACTGAAGGTCGTGCCGGAAAAAATAGTAAAAAGCTATAGGAAAAATCCATCAGCCCCATGGTTTTCACAAGAATTAAAAGCTTTCCAAGGAAAATGCAGGCATCAAGAGCGCTGGAGGAAAGAATACTGTCCGAATGAAAAGGCAAAATACAAAGAACTACTTGTACAGTATAAGGGCCTAATAAAAACAGCCAAAACAAAATTATTTTCTGAAAGCATAAGTTCAGCAAAAAATTCAAACAGAGAACTCTTTAAAACATTTCAATCCCTGTCAAAATGGAATAATCGGAGCTCTTTTAATCCAGACGAATCATTTTGTAACAAGCTGGCAATGTTTTTTTCATTCGAAAGTTAACTCTATCTTCTAAATTCTTTCACCTCTTCAAACATACTAAGTACAGGTGACGTCTTAACCTATACTAAGGAACTGGATGCACAGCAAACCTCCAGCTCCTTAACTAAACCACCATTCGGAAGTTTTTCTCCTTTTACTAAGGATAAAATAGTCAGTTTTATTAATCTTATTAAATTGGGGGCTCCTTCGGATCCCTGCCCACCACAGGTTCTTAAACAGGTAGCCAGTGTATTGGCAGATCCACTTATGGAACTATTAAATGAAATATTGAGTGCAGGGCATTTTCGGAATATATGGAAAAAGGCATCTATCCTTCCATTGATGAAAAAACCCACCCTGGATCCAACAAAGGTGGAAAACTATAGACCCATATCTCACCTACCTTTCCCTGCAAAAATACTTGAGAAAGCAATGAATGAGGAGATGCTAGCCTTTTTGGATGCTAACTTGTTGCTTGATTACTCACAGTACGGCTTCAGAGCAAATCATTGCACTGAATCGGCCTTGGTAGCAGCTTCTGAGGAAGTAATAATGGCAGTTGACAAGGGTGGAAAAGCGGCACTGATTCTATTGGATCTATCTGCCGCTTTTGATACGGTTCACCATTCACTCCTCATAAAGAGGCTCCATTTGCTAGGCTTTAGAAACTCAGCTTTGGCCCTGTTGAACTCATTTTTGAGTAACAGACAAAAGGGGGTGGAGTTGGGGAGTGCAAGCTCCATGCCATTCTCCCTACCCTGTGGTGTTCTCCAGGGGTCTTCCCTCAGCCCCACGCTGTTTAATATCTATGTGAGCCCCCTTATTAATCTGATTCGCAGCTTTGGCTTAGCTGTATTTTCCTACGCCGATGATACTCAGATAGTGGTATCTATTTCATCAGATGTAAACAAAGAGGCAAGACATTTCTGTAACTGTATGTCCCAAGTTGCACTGTGGATGCAAAACAATTGTCTGAAACTGAGGTGATGCTTTTTGGTAAAGAGACCACCTTCTGGAATGACTCATTGTGGCCGTCGAGCCTAGGCACGTTACCTGTTCCGGTCCAGAAAGTATGAAATCTAGGAGTTATTTTTGATTCAAAAGTATCTTTTTCTGAGCAAGCAAATTTAATCACATCTTTAGGCCTCTTTGTGTTGAAGGTTTTGAAATTTCTTTTTCCGTTTATTACCCTTGACCTGCAAAAAACAGTGATAACAGCACTTATTTTCTCAAAGCTGGATTTATGTAATGCTTTGTATTTGAGTGCTCATAAATGTTTAATAAAGAAATTGCAGGTTTTACAAAATTCAGTGGCGAGATTGCTACTCAAAATTCCTAAGTTTAACCCCATAGCTCAATCGTTGCAGGATCTTCATTGGCTTCCTGTGAAAAAAGGATCGTTTTCAAGGCTATGTGCATAGTCTATAAGGCCCTACATCAGACTGGCCCTAAGTACTTTCAGGAACGGCTCTCCTGGTATAGGCCAAGCAGGAATCTCAGATCCAGCTTCTCACGATCTATCATCATTCCCAGATCAAATAAAGCAAGATGGGGAGGCAGGGCGTTTTCCATAGGGGCAGGAAATTGTTGGAACTCATTACCTCTTATGCTGTGTTGTCAACCTTTTCTGATGCAATTGTGGAAGCAGCTGAAGACTTGGCTGGTTACCGAAGCTGTTGATTAATTTGCTGTTATAATCTATTGTGTTTCAGTGTCTGACTGGTTCTGCTATTCTGCCTATAGTGCTAAGAAACCTTAGGGTAATCGCGCGCTTTACAAAATCTTTTCATTCATTCATTCAGGTAGAATTTCGTGTTGTTCCAGAAGTAGCATTTTTATATTTATTTGAGCACATTCTTCAAGAATTGGCAATAAACACACCACTGGTTATGACTGTAAAAGAAGAGAATGCATAACTTGAGCTGGTGAATAAAGGTTAGGAAACAATGTAGTGGTATTTTGTTCCTTTAGGCTAATCTTTGCTTCTTTTGTCACAATGCCAAGTCCTGTGTTTTGTAACATGTTTGCACATGATTCATCACTGGCTTGCCTCATATTCTGTGTTAGTTCTATATATTTAAAATATTACCAAATGTTGACATTTCCTATACTTCCCAAGGATTTCTTTGTTTCATCCTGCAAAACCTTTTTGAAAACTGGTTCACATTTTACAGGTGCTTTTACCAGTTCCAGCTTTACAGCTAATATATAGTAATGTGGGTTCAAAAGTAGTACATAGACATAATCCATTATCATGTAAATGTTCATGATCTACTGACTGCTTTATGTCTTGGTATATCTGTAGTTGTTCTGAATTCAATTGAGATACTAAGTAATCCAAATTTTGAACATTCTTTTTCTTTTTCTCTGTTGCATGCTCAGCCTTATCCATTGTGATAATTGCTTAATTATGAATTATTAGTTGTCCAAGTGTGTCAGCAGTCATGGAAGTTGTAGGTTCATTCGTTGATGGAGAATTACGTTGAATTTCTGCTGTAATATTATTTTTTCCTGCTATTTCTTGTTGTAGCATTTGTTTAATATGTCTGAAATTAACACACTACAATGTCATTTTTATAGACATTAAATGCATCTTCATTGGAATGAACTGTGCCTATAATCTCCTCCTTTTGTGTCCTTGTTCAAATAGTTGAATAAGTGCTAGGCAATAGAATTCTTTTTTTTTTCTTCTGTGTCACAACAAAGTTTGTGATGATTAATAAGAGTAGGCTTAGCATGACTTATTAAACATCCATGGGTTACTTTCACTCTAAATATTGCAGCGTTGATGTCTTCCACCATATTATTTCAATATGTGTAGAATTAAGCAATTTCATAGAGCAATAGGTTTTCTAACAAAAGACTTCCTTGTGGGTAATACGTGTCCAATATATTGGTTTTCAAAATGTCTTTGTAAGTGGGATCGCAATGTTCAAGGTATTCAATTTCTTAAAAACTGTACAGCGTGATGTTGACAAGCCTAAACGAAGGCCCATTATTGTACATGATTTACCGTATAAGCTTGAAGAATTCAAATGGTCACATGCTTCATAGCACCGACCTTATGGTGAGATAGCATTTGGAAGCTGAATTGGCATAATCTTTTACTTTAAGATTGATCTGCAGATATTTCTTCCCATACTTCCTTCGTATCAGTCTTTCCAGCTTTTGTAATATATCAAGTAACATAAAATGCAACCACAGTAGAATTAGCTACAACAAATTGTATATCCATTTTGCCATCCCACATATGTAGAATAAAAGGATTGTAGCTGTTGATCCATTGTGATCCTTGTGATCTCCTAAGATTGTAAACATTCTTTGGTGATTTTCCAGTAACAGCATGTTTTATTGATGAAATTAAATTGTTCACTCTTCCTTTCCGGAAATTTTGCCTGGGAAATCCAAAGTGAAATTTTGATTTGTTACAATATTTTCTTAAGCAATATTTACCAATGTGATTGAAAGCGTAAAACTTGGTCAAGCTGTTTAGTTGTTGTTGTTGTTTTGGGATGTCGCAAATAACGTAACGTTCAATGAAATGCAGAATGGATTCATCAGAGCCATATCCAAGCTTACGGGCATGTTTGATCCACAAAAGCTTATGAATGGGTGGTGTACCTCTTGCTTGATATTCATTTCTCCAAAAGAAATCAAGTACATCTCCAACTGGATTTTACTTTTTTGGAAACTAAATTAAGCATAGTTTGAAATGTGTGGCTGAAATATCTGCAAACATTGCCAGGATCCAAAGAACATAATTCAGTGGGTGTTTTGCAGTTAATGTCTGCAATATTAGCATGTGCTTCTTCTAGAAATTGCTACAAGACTTCACATGCATACTCAGCATGCTTAAAGTAATAAACCAAGTAGGTGGTCCTAAATTTCTGAGCATACATTTCAATTCTCCTTATCTTCTAAACCAATATTCATTTGTCCCTCTCTGACATGCCATAATGTTGATCAAGTTATATTCCAAATTCTCATCGCTGTTGTGCACCTTTTCAAGAGCATCCTGTGCTGTGAAATTAGTAAAGCCAGTTCCAGTTTGCATCACATGTTCAACAGCATAAAAAGTGACAGAAGGTTCACTCTCATAGAGTAGTGTGAAAAAGTAAGGAATGTCTTGACAAAAGTGTGGATCATCTGAATATAATCTTGTTGCTCAGTACTCCAGTGCAGAAATTTGGACTGGACGATCATCATATTGTTCACCTTTCCCAATGGGGAATAAATGTGGATAAAATCTTGTTTCTAGTGTTTTTTTCAAACACTAATTCGTTATCGTCTAGCTTCCTTCATCTGATAGAGTTCTATAGCATCACCAATCATGTCTCTGGAGCATAAGGGGTATACTGTAATGTTCAGATAATTGTTCTGATTCTTACTCAGTAATCTATTGACATTGTCTGGTTGGATGTTATTTTTCAAATGAAGAGTATGCAGAGGAAATGATGTGAGCAAAGTGCAAATTTTTATAGTAGATGTTGTTTTCTCGAAAGCAATGTATTGCTTTTTGAACTTTGTCAAATCTTATTAATTGTTACCAATTTGTTTTGTCTTTTGTAGTCACTTCATTACCTAAAACTACTAAAGGTTCCTCTTTTTTGCATTCAGTTCTAAGAGTGGTTATGTTTTTGTTGTAATGTAGTGGTAGGAAAACAACTTTTCCTTTTAGCACCTGTACTAATTCATGCAGCTGAAATTTTCCTGATTTTGGTTGCATTCTAATGGTTTGAAAAGGATTGGCAGTGTGAGTTAGAATGCTTTAATATAAACTCCGTTGCTGTTGTTCTGATGGAATTGGATACATTTCCAAATTGTTATGAATTGCATGTGAAGTTATAAAGTTAGGGTCGAGTTTTCCAACACAGTAATTGTAGATGGAATGGTATTCCAAAAGATTGTATCTTTCCTCTGCAAATAGAAACAGTGTCAGATTTATCCATTGAATTTTGTCCCTATTTTCAGTTTTCTCAACTAAATCAATCTTATTTACTTACTTATTATCATGTGTGCTTCAGCAACAGATGCATATCTGATTAGGGATTTCAGAAATGGTTTCTTCACCCCCACGGACCACGCCCGTAACCTCGGCATCGTACTCAACTCCTCCCTCTCCATGACCCAACAGGTCAACGCCGTCGCCTCCAACTGCTTCAACACCCTCCGAAAGACCTTCAAATGGATCCCCCCGCATCAAGGAAGACCGTCACCCACGCACTCATAACCAGCAGACTGGACTACGGAAACGCCCTCTACGCCGGGATCAACAAGTCCCTGCTCCGCAAACTCCAAAACATACAGAACACTGCAGCCAGACTCATCCTTGGTATCCCTCGACACGAGCGCATCACCCAACACCTGCAGAACCTCGACTGGCTCCCCATAGAAAAGAGAATCACCTTCAAGATACTCACCCACGCCTACAAATGCCTTCACAACACCGGACCCAAATACCTCAACGAGAGAATCTCCTTCCACGCACCCAAGCGAAACCTCCGATCCGCCGACCTCGCCCTTGCCGAAATCCCGCAGAGCCAGAACAGGGGTAAGAGCTTTCTCCTACATCGCGGCCAAGACCTGGAACGAGCTCCCGATCGACATCAGATGCACCCCCTCCCTGAACATCTTCAGGAAGAGACTCAAGACCTGGCTCTTTGACTGAACGAAGCTGCTTACCTCCCCCCACAGCGCCTTGAGACCCTCACGGGTGAGTAGTGCGCTTACAATTCCCCTGATTGATTGATTGATTGATTCAAATTGAAGATTATCCATTTTGTAATTGGATAAGTCCAGTAAAGGATTGTGTTATTCATTGTTTGTAAAGGCAACCTCTGAACAATTATTGTTGTCAGGGAGTGGTTCTAAAAATTAAGATTGAATGGAATCTGTAATTTCTTTTATATTGGTTGAATCATAGTGAAGTAGAGTGTAATTTAGTTTTGTCCAATTCCACTTATTGTATTTTTGCATAGTATATTATTCGCACATGCTTTCTTATCGTTGAATGATGTGTGGATAGAATTTATCATAATGTAATTTGATGTCACACATAGGATTTCTGAGACAGGCTTAAGAATGCTCTTGTAGGTTTGTTACAGGGTGAAATGGGCAGATGTCCAATGTTTCTAGTAGTTTGATTTGTTTTATGTACAGATGACCTTTTATATATCATTAAATATGTCAGTAGTATCACAGTGGATGAACCTCTATTTTTACTGTTAGAAGTGCAATTCAATTTATATACGGGCTTTGGTTGTTTTTGTTCCTGCAAATCTTGTGTAAATGTTATTCTTTCTTTCAATTTCTTTTGTTTTTCTTTTCCTATTTTTTTCTCAAGTAAGACTTTATAACAATGTCCTTCATTTGTGACTGAAAGGACACAATTATTATGTTGACGGTAACTTTCTTATTGAAAGTATAGTTCACTGCTAGAGGTATGTCTCCAATTTCTTTGGAAAATATTGCAGAAATTTAGGGGCTTATCGGAAACGGCACCGCTTGACAGGCTGTTGGTGGTCCTGACATAGGCATTACAATGCGACCGCCACCACGGCAGTCGCAATGCTTACATTTTGTATTGCAGCGGGTGCTGCTGGCTGCAGAACATGCCGCAAGACAAAAAGGGGTCACTGCACATATCCCTGCACTACGTGGCAGGCACCATGCGGTGCCTGCCACATGATGCAGGGATGTGTAGGGGGGCACCATAGGTGCCCCCCAGGGCCCATGTCTGAGGGCCAGGAGGGAAGGGGGGCCCGCTATGGTCCCCCAAAGACCCTTTCCTTCTGCCTTTTCATGGTGGGTTAACCACCATGAAAAGGTGGGCGGAAAGGGACATCATGATCCCTATAGCAGTGCCTGGTAGGCACCGCCACGGCTGTAGTGATATGATTCCCCTCCGACGCACAGGCGGGCTCACGGAGCCCGTCAGATGCGTGGCGGTCCGTCATTCTGACCGCCAACAAACTGCCTGCCATCCTAATGTGGTGGGCGGGAAACTTGCTTAGGATGGTGGTGAGACCGCCACCGACGGGCTGTCGGTGGCGGTCACACCGCCATCCTTATCAGGCCCTTTATTTTGTCCGTTTTTTTGTATGCAATTGATGTATTTTATAGTTTGAATTATGGTCCAGGCTTTTTAGGCTCTTCGTTATGAAAATTATCAGTTTTCTTTTTACATCGAATGCTTTTTCAACAATATGTTGAATATATTGTTTCAGAGTGAGTTTGTCTGTCTTTTTCCTTACAAAAAGAAGTGTTTGTAGGAGATTTGTTAAGGACGCACATTTTATAATGTTTTGCAGTAATATTCCTAACCTTGTCTCTTCTTGTAAAAGTATATCATATTTTGTTATTATCATGAATGTTTTTCTTGTAGTTGCTAACTGTTAATATTAGTCTTTAATCAATTTTGTCATATGAACCTTTTTAGTTATAGCGTGTATAAACAGTAGAAACATTGTAAATAGTCTTACCAGTAGTGTAAGTTTTCTGTGACCCTCCTCCGTGAATTTGCTCAATGTTTTTGTTTCTCTGTAGTAGGTATGGAGGCGTTTTGTTGAATATGAGAAAATATGTTATACAAATGAGATAAGGAAGAAATGTTTACCGCAGTGATTGTATTTTTTCCTCATTTTCCTCCATTATTTCACAAGCAGTATTTCACAAATAAGTATACCTGTAGTTTGTATAGAAATAAATAGACGGCTGTGATGAGATGAAATTCTTAGTGTCTCTAATATGTGGTTAAAGAAGAAATGTAGCTGAAATGCTTTCCAACAGCCAGCAGAGTGTCTATGATTGTTGGTGGTTTCTAGTACAATTGTGCTTTCTTCATAGCCCATTTTTACTTATAAAACAATAAGATCATGTTTTACTTTTTATTTGTGCGTGTTATCCAGTTTTGTATTTGGTTTTATAATCATGTGATCATAATATGTTGTTAGTAGTATTGGGCTGTGTTTATAGCCCATTTTGTGGTATTAACCAATGACAGGATGTTTAACTTCTTCAATTTATTTATTAATGTTTTGTCTAATAGTTTACGTTGTTATGTGATCATAAATGGGTGTTTTGGATGTAATTGTGATGATAATGTTCGTCCATCAATGTAGATGAAGACATCAACATCTTGTTGATTGATGGATTGGGCTCTGTGCATCCGAAGATGACTGAGTAGCCTGATTCGGGCATGGAAGGTCCTGTCACACATTGGGCAGACATGTGCTCTGGACTTGCCCAGCTCAGGCTTTCTTTGAGACTCAGCAGCTTTGCCTTGAAGGTTTGGCCAACTTTGTGAATGAGGCTACACTATGCTGGACGGTACAGAGCGAAGGTTTTCCAGGTGGTGGTGTTGATTACAAGGGACTTCAGCGTGTCCTTGAGCCACTTCTTTTGTTCTCTATTGGAGCACTTTCCCTGAGTGAGTTCTCCATAGAAGAGCTGTTAGGGGATGCTCTCAGCTGACATCTGATTATTTGTTTCATACATGTTCCTGTTTTTGGTAGTATTGTGCTACATTATTAGGCCAATTGAATTAAAGCAAATAATTGGCCTCCTTACAAAAAGTTGTTGATGTACTGTAGTTTTCTATTGGTCATTCATATATCTGAGTATATTTGTCTGGCTCTTTCTGACTCACTTTTGTTCAGTAAGTGCAGGTGCAAGATGGTTTGTGTTTGGCTTGTTGGGCACAGTTTCATTTTTTGGGCTAGAGAGCATGCCAGGAAAGCACATTTTGTAGGTGATTTAGCATTGAAATGAGTAGACATAACACGGATTGGGGAAAGAGGTTTGAGATTGCACCAGTTACTCCCTCTACTTTTGCCTCTTTGTGCATGTGAACATCCCCACTTTATATTGCCACTGTGGTGGCAATGATATAGGTCACCTAACTGGAGTGAGACTAGCAATTGACATGAAGGAGACATTTTCTATCTTACAGTTTCTCTTTCCAAGCACATATTTGTCTTGTTCAATATATGCCAGAGAGAAAAGTGGAAGAGGGTAGTGTAAATGCTCCAAAATTAGAAAAGACTCGAAGACGTGTCCAAGACGGGTTCTTCATTGCTTAGAGATCATATAATGCCTTCAGACTTTCATTTGGATATCAAATATTCTAACAAAGCAATTTATTGTCCCAATGTTGTCCATTTTCCTACCTCTGGAAACCATCTGTTTCTAACAAATCTTAAAGCTTCAAAGCCATATTTAAATTAGACTACTTGCTGAATCAAACAAAGGCTCTTTTAAAAGCAACTTTATTTTAGGTTCAATACCATTTTTTCCCATACAAACTTTATTTTCCTGTGTTTTTAGGTGCAATGGTACTTCCTATATACCACCGCTGTAGTACGCCATACACCGTAACCATTTTTAAAAACAATATATATGAATGATACTGCTTTTTCCTGCCTCTACAGAGTGTGGTAAATACACAAATGTTATCATGTACATTATTTTCCTATTTTAAAATGTTTTTTACATCTAAAAACAGACTACAGCCAAAGATTGGAGTAAAGAAGATGGCTACCTTTTCATTTTAGAAAGCCTTGCATTAACCAATCATATTGTGTTTTGTCATCGCCATCTACCGCAGCAGTACAGCGGCAATACCATTGTACACGGCAATCACAGATATCACTAAGATGTTGTGCCTTATAACGGAAAAACTACTGAACCAATCAACTTGAAATACCAAAAAGGACCCTTTCCACACCACAATCTATATTCCTTCCAAATGTCATTAAATCCATCCAGTTGTTTTGGCGCTACGTCTGTCTAAAAAGTTCAAGAAAGTCAAGTGAATATGCATTAGGCAAAAACGCAGTTTGGGGCCCCCTTTTTTCTTTACTCCCCTTGACGAATCAATGCAAAACTTTGCAATGTCCACCAGTGTAGAAAAAGCAAAATGCCTGAAAGGTTTCATGGTGATCCATCAAATGGATGGCTACCCTAGCTATAACTGCAAAGTGATAGATAGATAGATAGATAGATAGATAGATAGATAGATAGATAGATAGATAGATAGATAGATAGATAGATAGATAGATAGATAGATAGATAGAAAACCCAGTGGCAGTCACCACTGGATAGTTATAATTAGGACAGCATTTCCATTTTTTGGTATGCCTATAACTTAGGCATCATTTGATGAATCTTCACGAAACGTTTGAAAAACCAGTCTCACCAACTCAGCTCCTCATTGGAAAGCTTTGGGGTGATTTGGCCTGGGGAGCAAGAAAAAGGGGGGTCCCAAAATGTGTTTCCCCCATTCATTTTGTAATGAAAAAATAAGACCCACCTACAGCCCATATGGCTGAATGGAATTGCAACATATTTGGCAGAAAGCTAGATCTTACTCCTGAAAGTGTACTTTTAGTGATTTGATATATATTGGTTCAGGAGATTTAGAGATATTAAGGTTAGAAAAAGATAGATATTTCAAGCTGCAGAGGATTGGCAGAGCTGACAGATCTTAAGATAATCTTTGTTGATGTGGTACCAACCATCATAGGACTCGAGGACTCAGTCCCCTGTCCTACAAATAAGATTAAAAAAAGATATGAGGGCAGGGTATGGATTCCCTACCCCCCTTGGTCTGGTTACGGGGTACCCAGAGGGTCCCCAACAGGACCAAAAATAATTTTTTTTACAATTTTTACTGTGAATTCGCAGTGGATCTGTGTTTAAAAAAGCACCCCTGGTGTGGGCCAGGGCGTGCAGGGTTGACTATTTCTTAATTTGTGGGAGGAGGCATACAGCCCCCCTCCCTGAACCTCAGAAGGCCCCAAGGACCTCATTCCTCTGGGTCAAAATTCAATTTCAGTGGAGGGGCATGTGGCACCGCTCCCCTAGCCTCAGAAGGCCCCTGGGACCCCATAACATGGGGCAATTTAAGGGTAGGGGCGCATGGCCCCCTCCCCAAGCCTTTATCAGTTTCCGGCAACCACATCCCCTGGAGCCTTGAAAGGGAACCCCATCCCTCAAGGCCAAAATTAAAATTAAAGATCGAGGCATGCATCCCCCTTCCCAAGTCTTGAAAGGCTTTTTTTAATTGGTTTATTAAAAATATTTTATTTCAATCACTTTTATTAAACATTGCAATGTGTGAATTTATGAAATATACATTTGATTATAGTTATTGGTGACTTTTGACATAAGCCAGTATGCCTGCCTTACTTAAAATTACACCATTTATATTGTTAAACATAGTCAGCCGTGCGAGCCAGCTGGGAGTTGGGCACAGGGCCTGGCCACATGCCAGGCGTTGTGCCCAACCCCATATCACACACATTGCCAAAGGCCATGTACTGCAGGACGCTGGACACATGCGGGGGGTTGGGCGCAAGGCCTTGCCCCAGGCCAGGCCCTGTATCCACCCTCATGCTGTGTCTTGGGATGGACATTTTACTTTATGTTTAAAAAAAGCATAGACATTCACTAAAAAAAACAAATGTTAAACTGACATTATAGTTAGGTATGGTTATAATATCTGACTTTGCATTAAAAAGCATGAAAATTCACTGACAAAAAACATAGGTTGAAGGGACGTTACAGTTAGGTAAAAATTGAAGTTAAAACATACTGTTTTAAGTTAACAAAACCACTGAAATTCACCAATATAGTTATCTCAAGTAACTATAAGTTGTGTCCTAAAGTAACTATAACTTGCGCCCTCGCCATGCACTGCTAATTACCTCACATATAACATCACTTAGAAATTTTCGATGACATCATTGATAACATCATTGCAACATCTGAAATTGATCATTCATGACAACACTGTGCATGGTGGGGGTCCTGCTAGTGTCTTAAAGTGAGCAGATTCTTAAGTCATGAAAGGGGGAAAAGCAATTGGTGGATGGAAGAGAGAGGGTGCTTTCGGCAACAATACTTGGATGGCATGCAGCAATTTTGTCATGGCAGTGTGCATCTTGTCCTGCTGAAGAGTCTTATATATTTTGGGATCATCAAGTTATCTGTATTGTTCTAATATAAATATAGGAGCCCAGAGGCGCATTTAACCACCGTCTGGGCCCCGCAGCGTGGGAGCCCGTAATTGCAACAGGTGGGGCAGGACTACAAGCCCCGGCAGTCTCCGCGGCCATCGCCACTGCAATCGTCCTCAGCTTGAGCACAGAGGGGCATTTAACCAGTGGCCGGGCCCCGCAGTGCGGGACGCGTGCGGACGTGCCTGGGACGCACGCGGGCGTGCCCGGGCCGTGCCCAGGCCAAGCCCGGGCATAGGGTGGGCCCGTCTTCGCCCGTCAGAGCCCGGAAGAGGCTGGACTGCGCCACTCCCCTAAACTTGTGGATTCAAGGACATTCCAAGGTACTGTGCCCCACTGTTTGCATCACATATAGTATTTATTGAACTCATTATGGCATTTACCCTATCTGTGTGGGCACCTGCGCGCGCCTAGGCACTGGGCTGTACTGATCAGGGATAAGGTTCAATAGTCCTATAGTTGCGAGCCTTTTTCTTTGCCACCCCCCAGCTACCCACCCAGGTACTTTTAGCACATGATGGGGAAATGCACCGGCCAATCATCATCCGCCCGTCCCGCCATCACCTTGGACAATATGCTGGAGAGGGTAGTTAGCATTGTGTCTTCTGAAATTGAACTGACAGAACGCAGACTGTCCCAGGGGAACAAGACTATATATACCACCCTCAACCCTGGAAGGCCAGCGGGGGGAGCATCAGATTACCTAACACTTAACACAACATCTCGCGACCTAGCGTACCAGGTAGCTGGTTTTAATGATTCCCCTCCCCTTAGTGAAGGCATTTCTGATGAACAAGCACCCATCTCACCTAGGATATCGCCACCCATGGGCACTTCAGAAGCCATATCCACAGCCACAGCTGCTGTGACCTCCAAACGTAAAAGAACTGGCAGGAAACAGGTCAGCTCCAAGAGGAAACAGCCCCCACGCGCGAGCTCCTACCGCAGCTGTTTGTCATCATGGATGCAGTCCTCCTCAACATCTGGTGCTAGCACCCAGGGCCGGGGGCTGAGTGGTAACCCCACCCATTCCATCTGCACACAAACGGAAGCAGGCCCGACCGCATTAGACACTGAGGAAGTTTTTATTAACTCTGTCTGCTCACGGATTGCTGACGCAATAGATATGAAATTTAAATCCCTATGGGAGCGACTGGATCATCTGGACACTGCAGTGAATAAGCTCTCTTTGCAGGAGGGGAGAGCCTCAATCAACATCGTACCCTGGGGGGCACCTATCCATTGCTTACTGGGCACTTTAACTAAAGCCAATCCACCTACTACAACTGCATGCCCGCCTGTCGGGCCTTTAGGCAACCCCCCCTGCAACACTTGTAACATCTGCACCCAACTAAGGGAACACTTTCTCCCGAAGACCAACACAGTGCCAAAATCCTGCCTTCCCGATCATGGTCGCCCTGCCCTGTTTGGGTCTGCCACACCCACGCCATTCATCCCCATGCTTGCACCCATCAACAACCCAATCGGTGAGCGAGCAAGCCTGAAAACATCTTCCAGTACCATCCCTGATCCTCCGAATGGAAGTCTCTACAGGCCGAACAAAGATGTGCTGGGTTTACTGCCAGCAGCATGCCCTTACGTTTTGGTATTGGCAGGAGTGCCACCCCTTAAGAGGGATTAGGGAGAAACTTGGGATCAATTGCGCAATAAATGCGCAGACTGGCTGGCCAAAAACAAGAGGTTCAGGGAGTCAAATATGCAAGAGATCATCATGGTACGAAGAGTGGGCTGGGTGGGCGACTCACCGAAGAATATTGAGGGGGATTGCATTGTCATCAACTTTCGCAGACCGTCTATGGTCAAGTCAATGTTGAGCTGTCAGGAGATCACAACTTCTAATTCGCCAATCATCTGGTCGTTACCACTGAGCTATTTTTACAAACCAACCCCCAGCAGTCTTTCAAACAAACCCGCTTTCCCAGCCGCACAAAACAAATTTTCGGCCCTGTCGGACATGGACTCTCAGGACTGACCACCACTATCCCCAGTAATCGCTGGTGTCGATCACACATCTATACATGTTTAAAACCCACCTGAACCATCCCAGCCACAGGACGAATGCTAAACTCCCTAGTGAAGGTCTAAGGTCGCTGCTCTAAGGTCAGGGAGCAGCGGACAAACTTGTCATAGGGGCATGGAACTAAAGGAATACTTGCAGAATCACGCTTTAAGTAATGTCATGGACATAGCTCCCGTAACCAATGATAACAACTCGCCCGAGCCAACATTCAGAGGGAGGGGTTGCGCAAGTACTATTGACTATATTTTTATTTCTACCGCCATTGAAGATTTTCTAGTGAAAGCAGTAGTTGTCCCCACACATCATGGTGACCATAACCTGATTCAAGTTGTGTTTAAATTGTCCCCGAGGCCGACACCTAAATCAGAATGTGGCCCTAGGGATTTGGCACCCTCGAGTGACAACTTAAGACTAGTGTGGTGAGGGGTTAACAATGCGGACCTGTTCCATACGGTAGTCAGGGACAACTCTTAAACTCCTGCTTGTCTGAACAGGAACCCAACCCCGAGGTGATTAGCGCATTTACCAAACGTTGCAAGTCCCTAAAGTCTACACTAGCAAAACCTCCCGCTGCCTTGCAGCAAGGCCCTAGATAGTTCAATGGTGAGTGCTTAGCGATCAATAGACAACTACGAAAAGCCCTATCAACCAACCCAGGGGGCCCCCTTTTAATTAAGACACTTAGACAGAAGTATAAGCTGGCCTTATCACGCAGGAAGGAGGAAGTACTATCAGATCGATGGGCTGCCCTTGCTAACGCCGCCACACTAAGGAATGGGAAAACTTTTTGGGCTGCCATTAAGATATGAGATCCATGGGGCTATCCCTAACACCAATCAGCTGCAATATAACTAGCGAGGCCTGGGAAGCTCATTTCTCGAAGATCTACACCGCCACCTTACATGAGGAAGACTTGCCCGGGCCCAAACCCCCATAGGGATCTCAATATATTTACCTGAAGTTGAGGACGCCATACATCAGAGTCTGGGTAATAAGGCCCCTGGTCCCGATGGGTTACCAATCGACCTCGTTAAATATAAACCCGAATTCTGGGCCCCCCTGCTCCTGAATGTTTTTAACAACTTATCCTGTGCCCCACTGCCTGGCACCTGGTCAACTAGCACCATCGTCCCAATTTTTAAAAAGGGTGACCGCTCCCAACCCAGCTGTTACAGACCAATCTCCCTGATCAACAACACTCTCAAATTCTTAGGGAGGGTCTTATATAATAAGATCAAAACTTAGACCGAAGACAATTTTATTTTACAACCATGTCAACTGGGTTTTAGGAGCAGTGTAGGCATGATTGAGCAATGCCTTAATCTTAATTTAATAATAGGGAAATACACCATTGCACAGAAGTGACCCATTTACCTGGCCTTTATGGATTTGACCTCAGCCTTCGACTATGTAAATCGGTCACGGCTGTGGTCAACCCTGTTAGACTATGGGTTAGACAAGGCCCTGGTACACTTTTTAGCACACCTTCATAAGGATTTGAGAGCCCGAGTCAAGATTAACACCGGGGGTGAGGCCTCTAATGACATCAAGGTTGGCAAAGGGGTCAGACAGGGATGTGTCTTGGCCCCCTTACTTTTTATCATATATATCAATAACTTACACAAACATTGATTGAGTTAACCAATGATGTCCCCAGAGTTAATGGTAATACACTCCCTGCACTACTATACGCCGATGATGCGGTTTTAATGGGCCGCACACCCAACGCCCTACGCCTCTTAGTACGGGGTTTCATCGATTTTAAGGCCACCCTAGATCTATGTATCAATTTTAATAAATCTTTTATAATGGCTTGTGGACCAAGGAAGCATCTTTTAAATTCAATCTCTGTGGGCAACCAGAGTTTACCACGCACTAACACGTTCCCCTATTTGGGGCTTGGTTTTGCTGCTAATGGTTCCTGGTCTGATCACATGGTCTTCTGCAGGAACAAGTTTACTAAAGCCATTAATTCGTTTCTCAGCCTTCCACAATCATGGATGACGGGGGCCGTTCTAGCTATTTTAAACATTTTTACATTTCAGTGCATTCCTACAGCTACTTATGGCGCAGACGTCTGGGGAATCTTCAGGGGCCACAGTATCCAGCGCGAGGAAAACAGGTTTTGCCGGAAACTTTTGGGTGCCCCAATCTCCACGTCACAATATGTCTGCCATAGTGAACTGAATCTTCATTATATCGAAGATTACATACAGGCACGCCCTGCCCTATTTTGGCTAGCTATCTGGAAAAATCAAGCGGCAACCCTCACACGGGAGATTATAGGAGACTGCCTTAAATGTGAAAAGGGAATGGACATCCCATGGCTAGCAGAGGTGCTCTCAAGCCTAAGCAGGGTTAATTATGAGCATATTTTCACAAACCCAAACGAGGCAGACACTGTTAGCAAAAGAGACTTATGCACAGCACTTTACACGCACTACAGTAAGGTAAGACTAGGCAGGGGGTCGAAGAAACCTACTGTAGCTGCTTTTTCGTCAATTGAGAACACCTCTTACCAGCTAGCTACTTATCTTACAAAGCCTATTGGCCAGTGGGAGAGGGGACTCCTCCTTCGCTTAAGAGCGGGCACCGTGAAATATTTACTCTGTTTCCCTCTTGGCTTCCACGTCAACCTCGATCTCCTGCCATGCCCGTGTGATGGCCAGAGTGGGCAATCTAGATTACATTTCCTATTTTTCTGTAAGTTTTTATAATAAATATGCTAAATGGCTCCTAATACCTTATTTTAAAAATAATTCACCTATTCACCTTGAAACCGCATACAGATCTATTCTCCTTCTGGAAGATGATGAATTGGCCTTTCGAGTAGGTGCCTTTTTGAAAACTGCTGTGCGAGCTCGCAAAACTATGTGCACTTTATGAATAATTTTTTTTTACTTATCTGTTTTTATACAATATATTATGATGTAATTGTTTATTTTTTATGTGCTGAAATGTGATTCGTGCTTTTATGGATATGTATTTACCCGAATAAAGAAAGAACATAAATATACTCAAATATGAACCTTTATTATATTTTAAGGGTCCTTTATACCCCAGATCTCGTTAAAGGGGAATCGATGGAAACATTTTGAGTTAGTACCAGCTTGCATTAAGTGCACTCCACAGTGATATTAATCAACTGCGTTTTCATTTTAATTCTTCTTCGTACAACTACTTTTCTATACGATGTATTGATTTCCAGTCACTCATTTTAAATAAATTAATTTGTTTGTGTAACAAACGTGGTTCAGGTGTCACTCGCACCACTACAGTGGGAGTATGTTATTGTTGTTCACTTTGTACTTTTTCAACAACATTTTTGTTTTGTAGGATTCCAGAAAACATGCAAACTTTGTTGTCATGGGCTAAGAAAGGGTCCTTGGGGGACGTTTCACTATCTTACTTGTAGAAATGGTACTCAGTAGTGCATCCAGTTTCCAAAGCCATGTACTTACCTCCAGACTCTCCTTATGACAGAATCCAGGTTATTTGTACAGATTGCTGCTCCATCGCTCTGCATGAGCCAGGTAATTTGAAGGGAGCTCAGACCAGTGGCTGCTACAAAGTACAAAAATGAATCGGATCATTGTCCTCAACCATGTAACACAGTTTATGTGGGTAAACTACAAGGGTCAGACTGGGACTGAAAATTGGCCCCGCTCCAACATAAAAGTGACCCCCATTAGCGAATCAGATAGCTAAAAAAAAAAGGCTCATGCTTGCATATCAAGGCAATTTTGAACTTGTAAGGACAAACTGCTTATTTTTTGCAAGATATGGGCGACTCACTGCACACATCTGTGCTTGCTGCACTCAATTTTTGTGGTAATACACGAGACTGAAATCAGCCCACCAGAGCATAAAACAGGCCCACAAACAGTCAAAAAATGGCCCACACAATGACCTGCCAGACCAGACCTTCAGGTACTGCCTGATTGCCCTAGAGGCCAGTCTGAAACTGTAAAAATAGCTACAACAAATTGTCAAATGTGGAGTGTGTTTCTGTATATGCTCCTCAAGATGAAGGAAGAAGAGGATTTTGGGAAAAGTCATTTGTTCAGCACAAGAAATATATATTTTTTCACCTGCATGTGGTACAAGCGTTCTAAACTCTGTTTTTTTTCCAAGCATTTTATTGAGTTTTAAGAAAGCCAAAAATACAAAATGATCCCATTACTCTGTTCCGCCAAACATTCTGCTGCCAAACGATAGTCTTTATAGTTACTGAACTCGTTTCATTTTGTGCAGCTTGCGTAACATTAAGGTGCATTTTCAAGGGCCCACGGGCAAACTATAAGTTGTAGAAAGCCTTTGGATGGTGTGAATGGCTTGTCAATGAGCGTACCAGTTTGAGTTTGCCAACCTCACTGTTAGCTGCAATGAAATAAACACAAACAAGAACAAAAAAAGACAGCCTGGGTCATGTGTCTTTCTGCCTTAGTATAATTTCTTTCTGTTTAATCTGTTGTCTGTGTGTGCCTTTTGCACCCCGGGCAATCACCCTGAGTTAATCCAGAATCAGGAGAGTGGGATCCTTCTAGAGGGCTCCGTCAAAACCCATTTCACCACTGTGCACAGCTCATCATCATCAAGCAGGATTCATCATCATCAAGCAAGATTTGTAAAGCCCAGCTAATCACCCATGAGGGTCTCCAAGCCCTGTGAACCCTGCGGGATGGGGGTTTAGTTGACAGCCTGGTCTTGAGTCCTTTCCTGAAATTCCTTTCCAGCAATCCAGCAGTGAGGATGAGGTTTGTAGGTGAAGGGGGAGGTCGTTTCGGGAGTTGGCAGTGAGGTAGGAAAAAGAGCAATCTCCACTGCTTCTTTGGCGGATGCAGGGGGTGTGAGCGAGGAAGAGGGAGGCAGAGCGCAGGTGTCTGGTCGGTTGTTGGAAGTTCAGGCAGTGGTTGATGTATGCTGGTCCTCACTTGTGCAGGGCTTTGTAGAAGTGTACAGCAACTTCAATCAAATGGGCAGCCAGTGCAGCTTCCTGAGGTGGGGGTGATTTGGACTCGCCTGGGAAGGTAGAAGATGAGTCTGTCAGCCGAAATCTCTATTGTCTGCAGTATTTCCAGGAGGTGTACGGCGATTTCTGCATAGACTGCATTGTTGTAGGCCAGCCGGCTGGTGACTAGGGCTTGAGTGACCGTTCTTCTCGTTTTGATGGGAAGCCATATGAAAATCTTACTGAGCTTGCGAAGGGTGAGGAAGCAGGTGGATGAGACTGTGATGATCTGGTTTTTCATGGTGAGCTTGCTGTCCAGGATGATGCCTATGATGCAAGCATGTTCTGTTGGAGTAGGTAAGGGTCCAAGTTCAGAATGACACCAAAAGTCGTTCCACGCTGATGTGTTGTTCCCAAAGATCAGCACTTCTGTTTTGTCATGTTGCATTTTAGGCAGCTGTCTTTCATCTAGTCGGCGACACTTGTCATGCATCTGTTGAAGTTGTCAATGGTGGTGTGGAGGGTCTTCTGATAGTGTGAGGATGAGCTGGGTGTCTTTGGGACACGATATGATGTTTAGACCATGGGTTTTGTCGATGTTGGCCAGTGGGGTCATGTAGAGGTTGAACAGTGTAGGGCTGAGGGATCAGCCTTGTGGGATGCCACAGATGATGTCCTTGGGTTCTAAGGTGAACGGAGGTAGGCGGACTCTCTGAGTGTTTTTCCGGTGAGGAAGGAAGTGATCCACTTGAGGGCGTTACCTTGAATTCCAACATGGTGGATTCTCTTGATGAGGGTGTGGTGGGATAGGTGGTAGATCGCGGCCGAGAGGTCGAGGAGGATCCAGTCCTGATATAATCAGTTGCAGTGATCAGAAATGTTTCGGTGCTATGGTTGGTGTGAATCCAGATTGGAAGATGTCCAAGTTGTTCCGTGAATTGACGGTCGATGACCTTTTCAAGGACCTTAGCTGGAAAAGGGGAGCAGAGAGATAGGACGGCAGTTTTTGAGGCCACTGTGGCCGTCGGATGATTTCTTGAGAATGGGCTTGACTTCTACGTGTTTCCATTCTTCAGGGAAGATGGCCGTGGAGATGAATGCGTTTAAGATTGTGGTGAGCACATTGCTGATTATCTTGCTCCCGAGGTTGAAGATGTGGTGAGGGTAGGGGTCAAAGGGTGCTCCTGAGTGGATAGAGTTCATGATGGCAGTGGTTTCTTGAGTGGTGAGCTGGCCCCAGGTTGTGAGCTCGTGGGTGGGGTCGAGACTTGTGGTCACGAGACAGTTGAGGGTGTCAACGGCGGTGGGCTGGGGTTCGAAAATGGTGGCAATCTAGTCTTGGAAGAAGTTTGCAAGGGTGTCGCAGAGTTCCTGGGAGGGGGTGATGATGTTCTCGGTGGCTGAGGGGTTGGAGAACTCTCTGACAATCTTGAACAGCTCTTTGCTGTGGTTGGAGCTGGCTTTGATTAAGTCAGTGAGGGTGTTCCTTTTCATCCTTTTCAGGTGTTGATAGTATTGGCTGAGGGATGATTTGAAAGTGGCTTGGTACGTGGGCTCATTGGTAGTGCGCCATCTCCTTTTAAGAAGCTTGCAGGTGCATTTAGTGGTTCTCAGTTCTGCGGTGTACCAGCAAATGAGCTTGTTTGGAGGGTTTCTTGATTTTGGTGAGCTTGGTAGGGGGGAGGGGCAACTCTATTGTGCATTTAGTGATCCAAGTGGAGAGGTCCTTGACAGCTTGTTCTAGGTTGGTGAAGGTGTCAGGGGTTGGTGGAGGTAAGAGCATTAGTCCACTGAGACTCAGACCCTTTGTTCCAACTGTGGTGGTGTGTGCTGGGTAGCTTGGTGGCAGAGCCGGGGGATCCTGTGATGGTGAAGTGGATGATGGCGTGGTCTATCCAGGAGAGCTTTGTGACGTTTCTGTACTTAACTCCATTTCTGGCCGTGAAAACGGGATTGAGTGTGTGGCCTGCTATGTGTGTGGGGTTGTTGACAAGCTGTTGTCCATGCTTCCCAGAAAGTTAGTAGTGTTTGTGTTGTTGCGGTCATCAAAGTGAAAGTTGAGGTCTCTGAGGAAGATATAGTGCTTGGAGTCAATGGCGAGCGAGGCGATGAATTTGGGATAGCGTCGCAGAAGCTGGGGTGAGGTCCTGGAGAACTGCAGGTGAGGGTGTCTCTGTTAGTGGTTTTGTCATCGGTTTGGAATTGGAAGTTGAGGTGTTCCATGAATGGGGTGCATTGTCCTAGGTGGTGCACAGGATGTTTTCTTTGTGGATGGTGGCAATGCAAACTCTGTGTTTATCGATGTGGTCTCAGTCTACAATCTTGTAAGCACCCGGTGCTGCTGAGGGTTAAACCAAGTCTTGATGAGGAAGACAACGTCGAAGTGAGGGTGTTGATGGTATCCAAGATCTCGGTGGCGTGTTTGCAGAGTGATTTTGTGTTGAGCAGTAGGCAGTGGAGTAGATTCTGCATGGGTGCAGGAGTCGACGCAGTGTGTGCTGGTGCTTCGGTGTTACAGGAGTAGAGGTCATGCAGCAGGTGAATGGTTCTTCCATGGAGTGAGGTAAGGTGCAGCAGCAGTTGTTGTTGCATGGTCCAGGGTCTAGGGCTCGAAGTTCTGGAGCGGAGTATCTTCAGGTGGCGGGAGAGCCAGGGTTCCCGGTACTGGCACAGTCCAGGCCTGGACACATGCAGACAGGTTTGCCTTTGGCCCCGCTGCAGCCTCCATTACGTAGGTTGGGAGGAGGGAGGGGCTTAGAGGCAGCGGACGGGGTTGCGGGAAAAAACGGTGGAAGTAAAACGGCAGGAGATTGGCGGTGCAACAACAACAGGCAGGCAGTACAAAATGGCACAATACAGAACACAGTAACAAAAGTAAACAATGGCAATATGTAGTTTACATAGAAGCAAGCAGAAAGCACTGGAGGATGGGGAGGAGTAAATGGCTGTTCGCTTGGGGGAGCTGGAGAAAGGAGCCAACCCCTTTGGAACCTCCTGTTCCAATGGGATTATGTTGTGTTGCTGTTCCAATCAACTCCTACTTGCACAATGTCGAGCAGCAGAGGAGCCCATACCTGTGCTGGTGACATATTTCTGTTCCTCCACATAGAGGGCCTCCCACAGTGCCCATTTTATCACTTCCACCCTCCACCATTAAATTGAAGGCACTTTCTCACTGCAATACTCCTTTTGGCGAGCAGGAATGCCATGACTGTGAATTTGCTATTATTTTTCTTCTTCCAGGAGTGGTGAATAAAGCCCATTGAGGAGGTTTCTGCTCCCTGTTGTTTCTTCCATGCTATTGATCACTGCTGCCTAGTACTTTGTGATCACTCGCAACCTCCATAACAAATGGCTACAGTTGCGTACCGTTTTGCAGTGCAGGCATTCTGCAGTAAAGAGCTTGCAGGGTCTACGAAGTTTAGTAGGGGTGTACATTAAATTGCAATAGCTTGAGTCATGCATTTCTACCATGTGCCATGACCCAATAGGCTGGACTGGAGCAAAAAGTAGGCCAAGACACCAAAATAAATGTGCCTCCTATTAGTGAACCAGATAGCAAAAAATGTGGCCCACATCTGCAAATGAGGCCAGTTTTGAACTTGTAAAGGTGCGCTGTATGGGTAGTTTACAAAGTATGGGAGACTGCGTGCACGTGTTTGCTGCAGACAATGTTTGTGGTAGGGTCCAGAAAATCAACAGTAAAAACCGTCCAACCTGGCCACAAAATAGGCCCACAAACTGCTAAAAAAAGGCCCACTAACTTATCTCTCAGACCAGCTCATCGGGCTCTGCCTGATTGTCCTATAGGACAATCTGACCCTAAGCCCAATTCGTATCTTCCAACTGCCTTGCAGGATCCTGAGACCATTTCTCCTGCAAGCCATTCAGATAGCCTTTAGTTTTTGCTAATAAAACTTTATGCAATGACATTACAAGTCGTCTTTCTCACCCTATCAGTCAGTCAGTCAAAGCCACTTTATTCGATTAATCAAAATCATAAAAGCATGTTAAAATACCCAACACGTACAAAACATATAACACTCAAAATCCATCATTAATAAAATATAGCTCTAGAAATTCAGCAATAAAATGTAAAATACATAATATAAAAGGGAGAATCAATTATACAGAGAAATGAGCAATTAGGATTTAGTTTCTTTTTCTCCTTTCTCTAACTGCTGCAACTAAAAAACTAGCGATATTAAAAATTTCCCAAGGGCTATTCAGCATCTGTAGATATGTTAAGTCTGGTCTAACCTGCACAAAGCCTTTGGCTTTTAAAATTCTCACCCTATCATCAGGCTCTGTTGAAGGACTGTGCATGTTTGCTGGTCTCCACTCTCCATGCAAGCTGTTTCAGTGATTCAACTATTTGGACATAAGTTAAAAATCACCATGCAGGTATGCCTTAATGTTGTATCAGATCTGGGATGTCCCACCACTCCCCTGCTGAATAGAGGCTCCTCAGGGCATCCAACACCACAATTGCTCACAGCATCATAAAGCATACCCATACTGACCCCTTCTGCCTTGGTAGTTCTATTATCCACGTCGCCAGGGCATATACCTCATTCATTCCGACTCTCTTTAAGCTTCTTTTCCACCACAACATTAAGAAGCCTAGCTAGCGTTCCCAGGGGGATATTTTCAAGAACATGCGATAATCATCGCCAAAATAGGTTAACGCAATTTTTCATATCGCGGGAAAATAACGCTGTGTTAACGTCACATTCCCAACACAGTGGTAACATGCGATAGTTTCCCGATAATGCGTCAAATGTCCGCGATAAAATTACCGGGAGGGCGATAAAAATCCAAAGCCGAACGTGAAAAAAGTGGCGATGGGCCCAACAGCAATAAAAAAATCAGCGATAAGCTGCGCCAGGCCTGCAATTCACACACGTAAAGGTGGGAAAAATCACCATAAAAGTAGAAAAAAAACCACAAACAAAACCAAAACTACTGCGAAGCACAATGGAGGTAGCCGGAGCAAGTACAGAGGACAACCAGAACCCCACAAGCCCCACTGAGGAACAGCCTGGGATCTCGGGGTCAGGGAAGGGCAAGGAGAAGAGGAAGACGCGGTTCAGTCCACAGGAAAACAGGATCCTGATAACGGAGGTGATAGAACACCATCAACAACTGCTCGTCACCTCCACTGTGTCATTGGCAACAAAAAATGCAATATGGCAATCCATCGTGGACAAGGTGAATGCAGTCGGAGTGCTGAGGAGGACAATGGAAGAGCTCAAGAGGCGCTGGAATGATGTGAAGCGCAAAACCAAGCAGAAACTCAGCAACAACCAGTAGGCAGCAATGCAGACTGGAGGTGGGAGTCCAGCGCCACAGGAGGAGCTGGATGAGATGGAGGAAATGGTGTCCACAGTCATCAGTGTGGAGACGGTGGCAGGAGTTGGGGGCCCGGACACTGCTCAACATGACCTGACACAACAGCAACAGGGTGAGTAATGACCAGGGACTGGGGGGATGGGGGAAGATGGACACAATGGCACACATGCACAATTAAGTATAGCACAGTGCACACCCACAATGACTCTGGATCATGTCCCTGATCCCCTTGGCACACTGCAGCACACCTAGAAACAGCAAGTAGGCCCCCGTCGACTATGTGCCCAGAGGGGGCCCTCCCACACATCACCAATCTCACAACCAACCCATGCACATGTGCCAAACCCAGCAAAGCGGCGTGTCTGTGAGCCACACTGACAATGCAAGTGACACCGCATGACGAATAGCATGGCTGCAGTCAATATATCATGACATGTTGCACGCCACGACACTGAGGTGGCTGAGTGTGGACCACATCCGTAAAGGAGCAGGTCACACTCTGACACATCCACGTGCACAAACAACCCCTGACATAAACAACACATCTGCGGACAAACCATGCCCCAGAGTCCCAACTCCCACCAAGAGCCCAATTTACCCAAGTATGCGACATCTCAGCACTGTATAGGCACAGAAGTCAAAGGCACAACGCCTGAAAGGGATAAGGGGCAGCAAAATCAGAGCTGCAGGGGCGACTCTCCCAAAATGCAGCACACACACATAACATTCAGAGCACATCAACTCTGACAACAATGTGGTACAAACTGCAACACGTTCACAACAGAACAGAGGACACAACTGGTGCCGCTTGTGTGTAGAAACTGGCCAATCACATTTGGCATAGCAGGGAAATGTGAGATGATAATGTACAAGTACAAACACACATCCGTGATGTTGTCGAAATGTCCACTGTCCCGCATCAAATAGGCAGCTCCTCCCAAACAGTCACAATGTACATTGTCATGCAGTCTGTATGTAAACTTGTACAATGCGTCAACATACATGTGAACACAATGTTAAACTGCATCTCCCCTTCACATTGCAGAGGGAGAATCAACACCTCCTGCAGAGCAAACCGAACATCTCTACACTGATGAGGAAGAGGACCTCCCCACCTTCAACACCGACGCCCTCCAAGAGCTCATGGACAGCTTCGGCACCTCACCTCCAGGAGCAGGGCAGCCCAGCTGCATTGAGGAGACCCCACCCCCTGCACAGACCACACAGCAGGAAGCACCCACCACCCCGGCTGTCTCCCAGGACCCCCACGAACAACACATGGCCTTCCAACGCCGTGTGTTAGGGGGCCAGGAGAAGATGGCTGATCATGTGCGGGTGGGGTTCGACCCCATGGTAGCCAAACTAGATGCCATACGTGGGTGTCTAAGTCCCATGAGGGACCACTTACAGTCCCTAACGGACACCCACAGTCCGCTCCATGCTCTCCAACGATCCATGGCTGACATCGCTGGAGTCCTGACTCTGAGACAAGGACAACTGTCTAGTCAGAGTGGCTCCAGCGATGTCAGCCGGGAGTTGGGACACATGCGGAGGATCATGGAGAACAGGGAGCTGATGCAGGCGGAAAGATTGGCTGCCACCGCTGCACACCAGCGAGATGTAGCTGGGATCTTCCATGCCCTGCAGACCCTCATCATGGCATTGCTGCCACAAGGCCTGGCGCCGATGAATGCTGCTGCTGCTGCTGCTTCTACATCCACATCTCCGCCCCCTGATGTGTCAGTGTCTCACAGTGCAGCAGACAATCCACCTCCGGCCCCTGATGTGTCACTGCCACACAGTGTGGCAGAGGTTCCACCTCATGCCCCTGATGTGTCAGTGCCACACAGTGATGCAGGCAAAACACCACCACCCACATGTGAGGCACATGAAACATCAGAGGACGAAGATGCGGATGATTCTGCCTTAGTGGTAAGGAGGAAGCGGTAGCATTCATCTCCGCCATATGGCCTGTTTCTGCTTGGTTCTGCCCTCTGCATCATCACCTTCCACTGTCCCCTGATACACTCTGCGACACTCACCTTGGACCTCGACATGGACTGCCATATTCTGTTTGGTTACCAATGACACAGCAATCAGACTGCGGACTGAACTCTTCCTCTTCAGATGAACTTGTCAAGGACTCTGGCTGGCCCTCCACGGGGCAACAATGTAAAGTGGGGTTTGCATTGCCCTGTACGTGCTCCAGCTTCAACACTCCACTGAATGTGAATAAAACATTCAAATTCACACAGATGTGTCATGTCTATGATCATTCAAGTATGAAAGTATGGATGAATGTAGGGTCAGTGATTCCCCCTTTCGTCCATGTTGCTCATGTTGTGGGACTCGAGTCACAGGGTGCAACATTGCCGATTGCTATCCGGGTGGCGCCGACACTACCACAGAGACACACGCATTAGTTACTTTCTTGTCCAGCCCAGAACTGAACCACGCCCAGAGCCCCGGGCTCATTGTTCACACCCCTATGCTGGACCGGCATACGCCAGCCCAGCCCACTCCGCTTACGCTTACAGGGGGACGACAAAGCTACATGTCCCAGGTCTTCCCTGTAGTGATCTGCTGATCACTGGTCTAGTTGTCAGCATGCCACAGCCACTCCCTGAGGGCTGGTTTACACCCACACCACACCCATCCAGCACAGGCATCACAGGACATGTGACCCTGCCAATAAAAGGGGCCTACCACATCACATTCCCCACTGCCGGAGGGACATGATGGCGTCAGCACCACAAGACTCGATCATGAAGGGGCCATGACTTGTGGCGCACTGGGTTAGTGGCACCCGATGCACTGCGGCCGGCACGGGCCTACCACCACGGGACGATGACTTGCGGTGCACAGAGCTGGTGGCACCCGATGCACTGCGGCCGGCATGGGCCTACCCCCACGGGACGATGACTTGCGGTGCACAGAGTTGGTGGCACCCGATGCACTGCGGCTGGCACGGGCCTGCCGCCACGGGACGATGACTTGCGGTGCACTGAGGTAGGGGCACCTGAAGAGCTGAGCGGGTGTGCAGCCTGCAATGATGCGTAGACCTCGATACGCCATCCCGCCAATCAAGATTCGATTTGAATTGAGAGCCCTGCTGGACCGCAGTGCACGCCGAAGGCAGCAGTCAGCACACACATGACTCCGCGGTGCCGCAGGGTGCGCTGGGGGCCAGTGGCGCGGAATCCAGCGATCGGCTGGGGAGGTTGCACCGGCACGTGGTGGGCCCTCTTGGAGACACGCCGGTGGCGGCAGGTGAGCATTGAGTCCTGGGCACGCATGGGCGGCCAGTCATCGCTGGGCGGCGGACCGGGCTGGGGACCAGGGCTGGGGTGCAGCAGGTGCACAGGATCGCGCAGGCACCACCGGTCATGACGGCGGCCTCGTGGCTGGGTGGGGGGCGCCGCCCTGGCAGACACGACCCTGCATACGATGACTAGATGTGTGCGGGTTGGCTTGGGACATAGCCACCTCGTTTCCAGTGTAAATCTGGCCGTTGAGGGTGGTCGGCAAGTGTGTGTAGGCCTATGGAAAGGATATGGCGGACACAGAGACACACGCAATAGTTACTTTGGTGGCCATCCCGGAACTCAACCACGCCCAGAGCCCCGGGCTATTTATTCACGACATACGCCGGCCAAGGCCACTCCGCTCACGCTTACAGGGGGGGACGACAAAGCTACATGTCCAAGGTCTTCCACACTGCCTGGGAAGTTTGCGACGACATTCGTGAACATGCCCCGGTGGTCCACGTTTGCCTGCACATTGATGGAATGCGTGTGGTTTCTGTTGCGGTTATTGTGTGCAGTGTCGGCAGGGGGCACAAGTAGTACATGTGTGCAGTAAATTGCCCCCAACACGTGCGGGAAGCCAGCTATGGCATAGTTCCCTTGCTTGGTCTCCAGCTGTTCCTGCGCAGTGTGGGGGAAGTGAAGGTGCAGGGGTATCAAGCTGATACAAACCGTGATGCTTACAGGTATGATTAATCCTGCATAATAAGACCGTAACAGAAGTTCGTATGGTCATAACCTTCCTTTTCTTTCCAATGACGGTTACGACCACACGAACTTCTGTTACGGTCTTTTTGTGCAGGATTTATCGTGCCTGTCAGCATTCCGGTTTGTCAAAGTGCAGTGCACTGTGCCAGATTACGTTTGTGATTATGCAGACGCTTGACCATTGTCAACATTTATCCAACAGGTTTCTGAATACTAACTTTCGGAATATGGAATTGTATTGGCGAGTTCCCGCAGCATATGCAGTTAATTGAATCCACACGTTGCCCTGATGAAGTTCCCTGTTGGGAATGGAACGCGTTGGCTGAGCTTTTCGTATTGTTGATTTATGTATTTGTAATAAAGAACTGTTTTTCCACTACAGTTGACTACTGGACATCATGACCTGGCGCACCCCCATTTCAGTGACTACAATCTTGGATCTGGGGCACAGAGGCGTCAAGCAACGGCTGGCATTGGGGTTGGTTGCGCAGGAACACTACGAATTGGAACTTGCGTGTGGTGCGGATACAGGGGCCCGCCGTTGCTTTTGTGGACATGCATCCAAGACAGGTGTGAGGAACTTTGATAGGGCTGGCTGTGAGACTCCTCCGACTCTGGCAGTTGTTGATTGGAAGGTACCAGGGGCCAACAGGTGCAGCACAGCCAGCAGCTTTGTCTCCGGAGGGATGTTGGTTCTCCACTGTGTTGGTACTGTCAGCCTGTGGGCAATGTGGGTCAGGATGCGAAGGATGGTTGTCCTTTTGGGCCTGTAGTGGGCAATGGCATCCTCTGGCGTTGAGTGTCTGAGGCTGGTGCATTTTAGGAACGTCCGCTGTCTTCTTCTGCGCTGCCTAGGTGGTAGTCCGGGGGGGGTGGTCCGGGGGGGTGTTGTGGCCCTCTTGGGTGTCCAAGCTGCATGATCATTGGCTCCATGCCATCTGTTGGTCTTCAGATGTGGCTCTGGGCTGGGCTCCCTTTCTACTGCAGGTTGTCGTCCTGCTTAGCACCAATAATAGGCAGGTGTTAAATCCCTGCTGCTAACGTGCCTTATCGCCTGTTTTTGGATCGCTTCGCCGATCTGGCTGGCCATTGAGAATATCGCGGAGTGGTGTTTTCGTGTGTTTTTGCACGGGAATGCCTACTCTGCATATCATTAGCGTTAGTTGTCGCTCTCATCCGTGGCGATGTTTTTTGCGGCAGCTATCGTTGGAAAACTGGCGATTTCGGCAGTTTGCACCAGCTTGAGAATAGGGCAAAAAATCTATCGCCACTTTTGCGGCACTAAAGTGCCGATAAATCGGCGGTAAGTCCTTGAGAATATGCCCCCCAGTTTCGTCCTGGGGTACAAAAATTATCTCACTAGCTGGCCACCTTGCACGCCTCCTAGCACCAGTTTTTCATGGGACTCTGGCATAGCAAATCATCTCAATATCCATTGCAGCTGAGCTGTCCTACAAAGCTTTGGTTTAATACCTAGAGAAGCAGTTTTGATTCCATCAGTAAGGTTCATGTTTACTACAGTTTTATAATGGGAATGAGCCAGGATATAAGTGTAACAACCAAGAGTGAAACGAAGTCAAGTAAAACGTTTTTAATTTAATCTAATTATCTCACTTACACAATACAACACTTCAAATAATGTTCAAACCCATGTCTACAAACCACACTAAAAATACAGACTGTTAGTAATTAAATATCTGTTTCAGAATTGCTCTGGATTCTGATGAGAGTATGTCCACTACTAAAATAAAGCAAACTTGCTCATGGTTAAAAATTCCATGGCAATGGTGATTTATTTATTTCTTTTCTAAGCTTTCCCACTATGCATAATGTTTAATTCTCTTCAAGATGACCCTAGATCTCTGTTGCTTGGATACAATTTGAGGTTTATTTACATCAATCTTCTATAGTGCACACACACACACACATGCGTGTGTATATATATATATATATATATATATATATATATATATATATATATTCCAACAACAAAGTTGCCCACAACAGAAGGGCCCCCACAGGTAAGTATTGCTGATATCTTTAATGAAGGCTGCCGTGAAGATCACAGAGACATGGCCACACAAATAAAACAGAGTCCTGCCGACGCGTTTCGTGCTGCTGCACTTCTTCCTGGGCTGTGGACTGAAAGCTATGGACACACATTAGCAGTTTCTCCAGCACCTGTGATAAATGCTGATCCCTGCTGATCCCTGCCTCAGTCCACAGCCCAGGAAGAAGTGCAGCAGCACGAAACGCGTCAGCAGGACTCTGTTTTATTTGTGTGGCCATGTCTCTGTGATCTTCACGGCAGCCTTCATTAAAGATATCAGCAATACTTACCTGTGGGGGCCCTTCTGTTGTGGGCAACTTTGTTGTTGGAATTTTAGCGGCTGGCCCAAGCCGCTGAAGGAGCCCCGCTGCCTCTAAGCAGCCCCACGGTAACGCCAACCGGCGTAACAGCATGAGGGACAGGAGCTGTTAATGCAGGCAGTAAGATGTCGGTGTAGAGTCTGGGGATTGCACCACAACCCACTGAGGTATCAACTGTACATAATTGTGACTTTGGAACGCATGGCGACTCATTGAGGAATACGAAGGCACTACGGATCCCAGCAGGCCATGGGAATGGCCACGGCCACTGGGGCAGGGATCAGCATTTATCACAGGTGCTGGAGAAACTGCTAATGTGTGTCCATAGCTTTCAGTCCACAGCCCAGGAAGAAGTGCAGCAGCATGAAACGCGTCGGCAGGACTCTGTTTTATTTGTGTGGCCATGTCTCTGTGATCTTCACGGCAGCCTTCATTAAAGATATCAGCAATACTTACCTGTGGGGGCCCTTCTGTTGTGGGCAACTTTGTTGTTGGAATTTTAGCGGCTGGCCCAAGCCGCTGAAGGAGCCCCGCTGCCTCTAAGCAGCCCCGCGGTAACGCCAACCGGCGTAACAGCATGAGGGACAGGAGCTGTTAATGCAGGCAGTAAGATGTCGGTGTAGAGTCTGGGGATTGCACCACAACCCACTGAGGTATCAACTGTACATAATTGTGACTTTGGAACGCATGGCGACTCATTGATGAATACGAAGGCACTACGGATCCCAGCAGGCCATGGGAATGGCCACGCCCACTGGGGCAGGGATCAGCATTTATCACAGGTGCTGGAGAAACTGCTAATGTGTGTCCATAGCTTTCAGTCCACAGCCCAGGAAGAAGTGCAGCAGCACGAAACGCGTCGGCACGACTCTGTTTTATTTGTGTGGCCATGTCTCTGTGATCTTCACGGCAGCCTTCATTAAAGATATCAGCAATACTTACCTGTGGGGGCCCTTCTGTTGTGGGCAACTTTGTTGTTGGAATTTTAGCGGCTGGCCCAAGCCGCTGAAGGAGCCCCGCTGCCTCTAAGCAGCCCCGCGGTAACGCCAACCGGCATAACAGCATGAGGGACAGGAGCTGTTAATGCAGGCAGTAAGATGTCGGTGTAGAGTCTGGGGATTGCACCACAACCCACTGAGGTATCAACTGTACATAATTGTGACTTTGGAACGCATGGCGACTCATTGAGGAATACGAAGGCACTACGGATCCCAGCAGGCCATGGGAATGGCCACGCCCACTGGGGCAGGGATCAGCATTTATCACAGGTGCTGGAGAAACTGCTAATGTGTGTCCATAGCTTTCAGTCCACAGCCCAGGAAGAAGTGCAGCAGCACGAAACGCGTCGGCAGGACTCTGTTTTATTTGTGTGGCCATGTCTCTGTGATCTTCACGGCAGCCTTCATTAAAGATATCAGCAATACTTACCTGTGGGGGCCCTTCTGTTGTGGGCAACTTTGTTGTTGGAATTTTAGCGGCTGGCCCAAGCCGCTGAAGGAGCCCTGCTGCCTCTAAGCAGCCCCGCGGTAACGCCAACCGGCGTAACAGCATGAAGGACAGGAGCTGTTAATGCAGGCAGTAAGATGTCGGTGTAGAGTCTGGGGATTGCACCACAACCCACTGAGGTATCAACTGTACATAATTGTGACTTTGGAACGCATGGCGACTCATTGAGGAATACGAAGGCACTACGGATCCCAGCAGGCCATGGGAATGGCCACGCCCATGGGGCAGGGATCAGCATTTATCACAGGTGCTCGAGAAACTGCTAATGTGTGTCCAGAGCTTTCAGTCCACAGCCCAGGAAGAAGTGCAGCAGCACGAAACGCGTCGGCAGGGCTCTGTTTTATTTGTGTGGCCATGTCTCTGTGATCTTCACGGCAGCCTTCATTAAAGATATCAGCAATACTTACCTGTGGGGGCCCTTCTGTTGTGGGCAACTTTGTTGTTGGAATATATATATATATATATGTCTATATATATATATATATATATGTCTATATATATATATATATATATGTCTATATATATATATATATCCAAGGATCTCTCCAACTTCAAACTCCTTCGTGGAGAATAACGAGTGTGGACCACAATGCTGTGCAATTATTAATTTTATTTAGTTCACTCTGTCTGCCATAACGTGTTTCGGCCGTGCCCGGCCTTGATCACATGACAACGCTGGCTCATTAGATCACCCCTTTTAAAGTGACAGTGCTTGTAAAACCATTAATGGAGATTAACAACAGACTTCAACTCTGCTCAAATGCATCGTTAAAAAAGTATAAATACCTTTAAAATCACATTACATATATATAAAATATAAAATCACATAATGTAATTACATTTTATGCAGGCTGATACCTTATAGGTCGTAACAATTATTTCATGGCTCAAATGTTTATTTCACTGTTGAATTCATTCCTCTTACACTAATGGTTTTCATAAAACTATCGTGCCCGCATACCTAATTTACACATACCCCAAAAACCCCAAAAATTTCAAAAGTTATATATAATACAATTCAAATCTGTGTGACCGAGCCCCTCTTTGCAGGGTCACTCTGGATTATTTCCTTACCTTTGCGGAGCCCATTTTTATTGGCTTTAGGCCTTTGTGCACTTTACTCTTGCTAATCAATAGTAAAATGGTTGTGCTCTCCTTTGGAACATGGTAAAATAGGCCTACACCCAAATGGTACATTTATTCTACTTGACCTCCCTACTACATGGTACTTAAATGTACCAAGGGCCTGTAAATTGAATGCTACTAGTGGGCAGCAGTACTCATTGTGTCACCACTAAAGTAGCACTGTAAAACACGTATCAGGCCTGCCTGTGCAGTCTTTAGAACAGTTTTAAACTGCCATGTCGACCTAGCAAAATACGTCTTTGGCTAAGCCTACACCTTCCTTTTTAATACTTATCAATCTCCCCTAAGGTTGGCCCAAATTGCTCATAGGGCTGCGTGCATGGTATTTAAAATGTAGGACATGTGTACTTAAGTTTTACATGTCCTGACAGTGAAAAACTCTGAAAGTTATTTTTCACTGTTGTAATGCTATCTCAAACTGTTGCATCCCCATATAAGTGGGGTATGTCCCCCGGCACTGGCTGGCGGGTCCTTAAAAAGGTTTCAATTTTTCGTTTCCTTATTCAAAGAAACACTCAACATCCGTTGATTTCAATTTTTAATAATTATCGTTGCATCACAATGTTATATCTTCATCTTTGGGAAGTTCAAACTACGATTCCCAGAATGCAGTATGGGTGATATATACACTTCATTAATCCCAATGCATTTCGGCTGTTAAGCCTTCATCTGGGGATAATCTTCAATTGAAATATGGACTAATGTCAACAGAAGAATACCACTGATCTAATATCAAAATAATGTAAAAATAATGTGACCAAACCTTAACCCACGAAGTGGCGGGGGAAATAGTCAGGAGACCTTAACCCATGGGTGACGAAAAAATGTCTCTAAAGACAATAATGCAAATATTTCTATTAATAACAACAGTTGTTAAATCCGGTGAAAAGAGTGCCATGAAGTTTAAGTTTTAAGCAAACGTGCAAACAGTTGTGCTGTTAGAACAATTCACCCCATATTGGGTAGCCATCACGCTGCTTACCGGAGTTTCAAGGTGAAACAGACTTAAGGATGATCGCCATTCCTACTCGATTCATCCGTAACAGGGTGTCGCAATATCTAACACGGATATGTGATTTAAATGGCGCCGTCGTAATGACGTTCGCATAGGTTAGTGAAAGTAGAAAAAGGACAATAAGTGTGTCAATAAAGTTATTCAATACAGGCTGCTTTCCGAAGGCCCTATTCAGAGCAAAGTTGATGTTAGTGCTCAATACGTAATAACGTCATCATGTGAGAATTATGTAGAAACTAAGGAAAGACTGCATTTTCACGCAGTGATGTTTAAATGGTCACCATCACTTCACGATGTGCTGACTAAAACATGTAACTAAAGTAAACACTGGTAACACGTAAAAATATAATAAACACACAAATAACACGCAATATTGAATAAGTGTTCATTGGATTTGATTTTACTTATAATCGAGGAGCTATAAAACATCCTAGATGAGCTTGCCAATGAGATATCAAGCGTCAAAGCAGAATTGGATAAATCAATGACTGCAGAGGAGTTGACAAAAACCTTGGAAGATATTAACAACCAATTATCAAAACACACCCAGGAAGTGAATGAACGGAAAATTCGAAAATATCGTAGAGACACCATTGACTACAAACTGGGGGAAGTTTATACGTGGGCAGTTATCTATGCCAGACGAAGGCAAAATAAACCATATACTCAAAATACCGACACCTCCTCTTCCGATAGTGAAACTTCAAACCAACAAAGAAGGTTAGAGAAATCAACCACACCAACGTCAGGATTAAGTTCATCTATAACACCAGGATCAAGCTCATCTACCACAACAGGAGTATCTTTTTTAGAAGTAAACCCCGCCGATCGGGACGACCCAGGAGGAGCAAAAGAAAAGGACAAAAACAAAGACAAAGAACAACCACAAACACGCACTGTGACATCGAAGAAGGACAAAGGCAAAAAAGGGGGACAATAGACAACTTAGTTATTAATATTTTGGATTTTCACTTCAGTGAGATTGAATTGAAAACATTACAAAAGGGAACCTCTTTTGTACCCACCACTCGTACCAATTGTCTGGAATTAAACATCAGTTTTTTCAAACTCATGAGGAAACTAAGATTGCGACATTTTTGGGAAAATATTGTCAACGAACCCATGGACAGAGAAGAAGATACATTGAAAGGCTTAAAATCGAAAAGCACATATATGGCTCCATTGAGCCATAAGAGCCTAGATATGTTTGAGTTTTTAGTAAAACAAGACATAGCCAAGCTAAATTTCCCCAAAAAACCCAAACACAAAAATCTCACTGCAAAAGAATTTGGTATATTGAAATCTATAGCACAAAAAACTGACATAACGTGTCAAAAAGCTGATAAAGGGGGAGCCCTCGTTATTTTGAACACTAGTTACTATAATATGCAGGTGGAAACACACCTACAGGATTCCGAAACCTACATGAAACTGGATATGAATCCGACAGAACAGTTTAAAGAAGTTGTGCAATTGATTGTTCATAAAGCCTTTGACGAAGGGATCATCAATGAAAAAGTCAAAAGATATCTAATACAACCGAACCCTAGGAGCCCAACCTTATACATGGTACCAAAAATACATAAACATCCAGTTAAACCACCATGTCGGCCGATCGTGTCAACCCAAGGAAGCCTACACGAACCAGTGGGCAAATTTCTAGATTGCTATTTGCAACCAAGCGTTATGGCTATGAAAACATACATAAAAGATACCACAGATTTTTTGCATAAACTCAATTAAACTGATATCACAGAAGATGAAGAGATTCTACTATGTACCATAGACGTAAATTCTTTATATACGTCAATTCCACACCAACTAGGAATAGAGGCGGTTGAGCATGCATTATTACACACAGAGTATGAAGAAGGATTAAAGGTATTCCTCTTGGAGCTTTTAGAATTCACCTTATTTCATAGTTATTTTAAATGGCAAGACAACTGGTTTCAACAAAAGACCGGAACTTCTATGGGCAATTGCGCAGCACCATCGTATGCAAATTTTTTTATGAATCGATCTGAGGAGGATAATATCCTGTCAGTACAACCATGGAAAACACTAATAAAATTCATTGACGACATTTTTATACTATGGAAAGGTACAGCAATAGCATTTGTAGAACAACTTAACAAACTAAACCAGATAGACCAGCGGATTCAATTCACATATGACATACAGGAACAAACGATCACGTTTCTGGATGTAAGAATTACTAAAACACGCACTGGATTTGAAACAGATTTATATAGGAAAGAAACTGATAGGAACAACATTCTTCTCTTTCAAAGTTTCCACCCGCAGCCTCTTAAAGAACACTTGCCATACACACAATTATTAAGAGTTAAAAGAATCGTTTCGAATCCAGAGAAAGAAGAGGTACAAATCGATAACATGTTACATAGATTCAGGAATCGTGGATATCCTGATCAAATACTGCTGCTAGCCAAGAATCGTTGCTCATCAAAGACCAGAGAAGAACTACTCACTATTAAAAAAAAAACGACCAAAAAACAGATAACAGTAGTTTCGAGATATTCAACCATGAGTGGTCCATACAAAAAAATCATCAAAAAACATTGGTCCATTTTAAAACTTGAACAAGACTTCAATCATATTTTTGACCAAGAACCTGTTTTTGCATATACAAGGAGCAAAAATGTAGGTGAAATATTAAAAAACCCGATCAATCTACCCCTACAAACCACATATAAAGGCACCATTCCTTGTTGGAACTGCAATAATTGCAACAACATTATGAAGGGATCATACATTACCCACCCGATGAAGGGATATAAAATTAAATTGAAGGTGAATGCTACATGTGATACCTCTAATGTGGTTTATATGTTAAAAAGCCCTTGCGGACAAACTTACATTGGACAGACAGAAAGGAAAATAAAAATACGTTTGAATGAACATAAAAGTAATATTAGAACAAGACAAGCAAAATCCACAGTAGCGCAACATTTTGCCGAAGCAGGACATAACATCAGTCAATTGAAATTTTGTATTCTGGAAATGATAGAAAAACACGAAGGAAGGGACAATCATAATTTCTTGCTGCAATGAGAAATTTATTGGATCAGCCACTTGAACTCTTTGAAACCCAATGGAATGAATGAGCGTATGGAGTTTCAGTGTTACTTATAAAACTGATCGTTTATGTATTTAGTACGCATAATTAGGATTTTAACCCATGCCTATTGAGTTTCATATTCATATTCATCATTTATCATTTATCATTACTCATTTATCATTATTCGTGTCATTTGTGTGTTTATTATATTTTTTACGTGTTACCAGTGTTTACTTTAGTTACATGTTTTAGCCAGCACATCATGAAGTGATGGTGACCATTTAAACATCACTGCGTGAAAATGCAGTCTTTCCTTAGTTTCTACATAATTCTCACATGGTGACGTTATTACGTATTGAGCACTAACATCAACTTTGCTGTGAATAGGGCCTTCAGAAAGCAGCCCGTATTGAATAACTTTATTGACACACTTATTGTCCTTTTTCTACTTTCACTAACCTATGCGAACGTCATTACGACGGCGCCATTTAAATCACATATCCGTGTTAGATATTGCGACACCCTGTTACGGATGAATCGAGTAGGAATGGCGATCATCCTTAAGTCTGTTTCACCTTGAAACTGCAGTAAGCAGAGTGATGGCTACCCAATATGGGGTGAATTGTTCTAACAGCACAACTGTTTGCACGTTTGTTTAAAACTTAAACTTCATGGCACTCTTTTCACCGGATTTAACAACTGTTGTTATTAATAGAAATATTTGCATTATTGTCTTTAGAGACATTTTTTCATCACCCATGGGTTAAGGTCTCCTGACTATTTCCCCGCCACTTCGTGGGTTAAGGTTTGGTCACATTATTTTGATATTAGATCAGTGGTATTCTTCTGTTGACATTAGTCCATATTTCAATTGCAGATTATCCCCAGATGAAGGCTTAACAGCCGAACTGCATTGGGATTAATGAAGTGTATATATCACCCATACTGCATTCTGGGAATCGTAGTTTGAACTTCCCAAAGATGAAGATATAACATTGTGATGCAACAATAATTATTAAAAATATTGAAATCAACGGATGTTGAGTGTTTCTTTGAATAAGGAAACGAAAAATTGAAACCTTTTTTAAGGATCCGCCAGCCAGTGCCCGGGGGACATACCCCACTTATATGGGGATGCAACC
Organism: Calotriton arnoldi; assembly: GCA_963921515.1. Lineage (NCBI taxonomy): Eukaryota > Metazoa > Chordata > Amphibia > Caudata > Salamandridae > Calotriton > Calotriton arnoldi. The sequence continues at coordinate 1,068,478 of CAWUFW010003294.1, read as the reverse complement.
AGTTTGATATTATTACACTCCGATTCAGAGTGTGATACCCAGGAGCACGGTACACCCTTACAACCACGGTTTGAACTAGAAGCAGTGCGCATACTGATTTCTCTACATGTAATGCTATTTCTCCCACAGACTAACACTGGGTTACCTTATTACACTGAATAAGAGATAACTTCAGTTTAGGAACAGATAGAGAAATGATTCTTCTACTCGAATGGATAGTAATTTAAAATACTCTTTAATGGTAAAGTCAGATTTTAACCTGCCATTATAATATTTTCACTTTTAGAGAGTCGCCATTTTTGTGCTGCAAGCCAAAGGTGCGTTTCTGCCAGTGTCCAGGGTCACAAGACTGAAAGACACTGCTGTGGCTTTTTGTGTGTTCTAGATGGAGACACAAGAGGTCTAGGTGTGGAGGGAAAGGGTCTTCCTAACAGGATGGCTAGGGAGGAGCTGTGCCTTGCACTGATTACACTTCAAAAGACCCTGCCTGCAGTACACACAAAGGAACCTCACAAAATGCCTGCCCTTAGCTTTGTCATTCTAGACAGTTGGAGCCAAACCCAGGGGAAGGTGAAGAACTGACCACAACCTATATTGGGGGTAGGCCAGGGAATTGCCCCAAACAAAGGTTGGCACTAAGTATAAATGTAGGACCTTGAGAATCTCTCATCAGAACACTCGTGGACTTGTGGAAGTTTCAGAAGAAGGACTGCCCTGCATTCTGAAGGATTGAAGATTGGACCTGCTTGCTTCACACACAGGCTACCAAGAAGTGACTCCAAGGGTCAATTGGTTGACCACCTGTTTGAGCTACCAGGACACACCAAACTCCCAGAGCCTCTCTGCAACTGGCCAGCACCAACTGGGACTGCCTAGACCTGCCTGATCCCTGCTACTGGTCCCTGCTTGAGTGAGCACGGATCCCCAAGAGGTGCCCCTAGGTTCTGGACCCTTAAGTGGCATCAGAGGGTACTCCTACTGCCTCAAAACCACAAGTCCCGAGCTCCAGGTGAAGATCCATAAACGGGTGCTTTGCAGCACCCGACGATCACTGGCTGCTCTGAGATCCAGTGCCAATGGTGACAGTCCGCTTCAACCGCCAACGTGAATCTCCAGTGAGGATGGACTCAGTGTCAAACAGCAACTGTTTGGGTTCCCGAGATGCTGCTCACACTGACAACAGTTTTCTTGTGTTGACTGCCAATGCGAAGTTCTGTTGCAGCTCTCCTCGGTCTACTGCAACCAGACAACCGCACTTGCCACTTTGTGCTTTTTGGCGTTATGTTCACTAGATACTTTAAAAATTCATAACTCTGGTTTTACTGATTGACTTTTGCTGTTTTGGTGTCAATGTATTTAATAAAATGTGTTTCTAAATTGATTTGGGATTTTTCTTGTGTTGTGTTTTCACTTTATTACTGTTTGAGTGCTGCATAAATACTTTACACATTGCCTTAATTTAGGCCTGACTGCTTTTGTGCCAAGCTATAGGGTGGTTACAGACAAGTTTATTTAGTGACTCTTGTGGTTCACCCTAAAAACATTGTGTTTATTATGAGTGAGACTTAAATCCCACTCAATTTATTATCCAATTTCCTACTGAATCCAAACATTTAGCATTTTTTCATTGATGCATCAGTATGACACCAAGAACGACGCTCTGATTATTCTTTTATATGATTCACAGAGTTCCACAAACCATTTCAAACAAATCATTTCAAATGATGGCTTTTGGTTCAAATGTAAACATATTTTTTCAGCACAAACATATTTGTACCATTTGTGACCAGGTTATCTGACCGTGCTAATTTAAGAACAAGTGCTCAAGAGCACAATTACACAATTTGGTGTGTGCTAATTGGCTTTCATTTCTTTTTGTAGCAGTCAGTGCTGAATTGGAGCAGTAACATCAATGTTCACTTTCTCCTGTGGAGCACACCACACCGTATAAATTGGCGCTAAATAGGCTTTCGGTGCAAAGCGTAACTCACAGTGCAGTTTGTATTTAGCGGTCCTATCATGTGACTGTGAATCTCAAAAGGAGTCAACAAACTGCAGCCTCTTAACAATGTTCTTGTTATCGTTCCTTTCAGCATTTATTTGCTTTAAGACAGGGACAGACCACGATTTGGGCTTCAAAAACTACAATCAGATCACTAATCAGATCACATTTTTTATTTAAGCTTATGGTCCTGAACCAGGCAAACATTGTGTAAAATAGTTGAAATTAAAGACAATAATCTGACAACTGTAACAGTTTTTCTTGTTCAGAACCTTGCCATCCTGAAGTGGTGAATGACATTTATGTGTCCCTGCTCCAGATATCAAACTGATAAAATATACTGCAAAGTTGGAAAACAGTCTTGCGTGTCGGAGCCTAGGCCTGGTATCCCTGGTAACAGCCTATTTTTATTTTAGACTTCTTTATGAGTGGCAAACACAATGCGCATTGCTATGGGACCTGCTGTAAATATTATACTCTATTTTTAATTCGCTGAGTTATTCCATCCATGTATTTGCGCCTTCAGAGGGACCAAAGCAATTGTTTTCTTCCAAATAAGAGTGGCCTGCAAGGAACTCATCCAGGGGTCTATTCACAAACTGCAGTTTGTAGTACATAAGTATTATAAGTACATATTATATTTATCTATATATGTAAACATGTAACCATCACTAAAATATTATATTATTTTATAGTATATTATATTTAATATATATAATATATACATATACCTCATCATTAATTCATTTTTTTATTATATCAACATTTAATAATAAGCTTAGTTAAGACATTAATTCAACTAATATACGTTTATTCAAAAATTGAAAATAATTAAACCAATTTAGCATATATAGTTTAACACAAATTCATATATATATCTGAAACAAAAATAATACTGTTAGGGTGGGATTTTCTTTTTTAATTATTGTTCAAAACTATTTATAAATTAAATTAATATACTTAAATTAATTAATTATTTAACACTATTTGATAAGTTAAAGTGCTGTAACAAATTATTCATTAGTTCTAGGTTAATAATATTTTTAATTAATTTACATGGATAGTATACATTAAAGTATTTTTTACATTGTTTTAACCAATAATACGTTTTTGTAATGTTCAATATACTTTTTCCTAAGTGTGCAAAGTTACTAGTAGCAACATTATTCCCCCTCTCTGGGGGAGAGATGTGGCGCCGCGGCAACGGCGACTGACTCTGGACACTGGGGATCATGGTTTGATCCCTGGCTCCGGCGGCAGCGGTCTGCCTAGCACCATGCGACTCTGGGCAATAGCTCGCTTAATCTTCCCAACGGCCCCTAGCGCCAAGAGACCCCTTCGGGGGTGATTCGTGCGCTATACAAGTACTGAACTTACTTACTTTGTATGTCCTGTTGTCGGAGATATACACTTAGGTGTAAATCTCCACTTGGAAACGGTGAGCAAAAAAAAAGTGTAGAGTTACATTTAGGTGTCATAAGAATATACACAAGTAAATGTATACATGAGTAAATATACATATTCAATTTAGCTTTGTGAATAGGCTCTCCAGTGTTCTGAAGTGATCAAAATGTAATCTTCACGGCCCGATTCTCCAGCATTTCTTCTGTGAAAAGGCCCGGATGTCAAACATTGCAAAAAATATTGGAGGACTCACAGATTAACTGATAACTTTGCCAGCAGCAATTCTGATTTTGTTCCACCTTTTTTTGTACATTTTAATGAAGAACTGATATAAACATTGCTTAAGCCTGACATTTCAGCAAGTCTCCTCTAGCATAAAAAGGCTAAAAGACTGCGGAGTCAACTCTTATCATTACTGCGGTGTTTGCAGTGTTAACAGAACGTTTCCAAGTGTTATAGCCTTAGATTAACTAGCATAGGAGGAATGAAGCTATCAATAGTGCAGCAGATGCAGTTGCACGGGAACCCACGGATCTCAGAGGGCCACTGCAGTACAATTACAGTTGTGCTTTTTCTATCAAACCAGGGGCCCTAGGGCCTATTTTGCTTGCTTGCATTAGAGCCTGTCATCGTTCCTACCCCAAGGTAAAATACAAGTTTTAAATGCTCCGAAAAATGTTTGTTGTGCAGATTGTCAGGCAATCAGAGCCATATTTCCCAATGAGTTGTGTTGCCCGTGCACCTTGCAATGAGGCGCAAAAGTGATGCAACTCATGCGTAAGATTTATCAAGCCATGCAAGGCCCAGAAGTCAGGAAGCTCAGGACGCGAGCTCGCAGTCCGGGTTGCTGGCGGATGGAGGCTACGGCGAATCCCGCCTGTACGTAGCCACAGGTGACCACTGCCCCGCCCTACGGTAATGGAGACCGCTGACATGTGAGCTGTGAGAGGCTCGCTGCTGGAGATGCTCCGTTTCTGGGATTGCTTTGGGTGTACTCCGCTGCTCCTGCTTCCAGGGAGAGGCTTTACCGGGACTGTCGGCTCTCGTGGGCCGGCTGGGCTCTTTGGGGACCGCGGCGGTGATGGCACTGTTTCTCTTTCTCCCGGCATATACCCTGCATACACCGGCCTCCCCTGCGGCCGGAGTGGAGCCGCATACGGGAAGCAGCTTGTTGGCGGTAAAGGGCGGGGCTGCCCTGCTGTGCAAAGAAGGCTGCGTGTGACCCTGGTGGCATCGTGGAGGGCGAAATGCGGAGTGAAGGCTGAAAATAAGTCATAGTTTTAACAAGTAAGCGGAAAAAATACTGAATAAAATCACAGCAGCCCCTTCTTTTTTTTTTCTGACCTGATATTGTGGGTTATAGCCCTCTCTTTCAAATGTGTTTTTCTGACTGCTGGCTCTGGACGAGATTAAAACTCTTTGGGAACTCCTCGGGTCGTGTTGAGAAAAAAAAAAAGCTGTAAACGTTTTGAACTAGGTTGTGCTGGGCTTTATCCTGCTGAATTGTAGTCAAAAGGAAAATAAAAAGAACATATAAGATAATAAATAAATAAATATACATATAAGCCTTATTCCAGAGCATTGCAGCTTTTAGGATCGACTGCCAGGATGGGGAAACATTTAAAGATCGCCAATGTAATGGCTCATGTTGATTCAAATGTGGGGCTTAAGTCTAAAACTCGAACAACCCAGATGGAGATTGCTTCCGCAAACACAAGAGCTGAGCGCTCGCAGAAGGCCCGTCGTGGTTCAGCCCCAACTTCTAGCCCTATGAGCTCTGAAGATGATGTCTTGGAACATGGTGCGGGGAGTCAAGGGGTCCCCAATCAGGAGAGGGCTGACAATCTCAGCCAGAGAGAAACAACTCCGATTTTGGGGGCTGAAGAATGAGACAGTGCACCACCTGGTTCAGCAATTTTAGGGGCGAGCCCGGTCAATAGCCCACCAGCAGTGAATCAAGATGCAATGGTGAACCAGGAGAACAGTCAGGAAAATCCCTCCAGTGCATCTCAAAGCAAGGCTAAGGAATACCCGTTATTTCTGAAATCCAAAGTGCCTTCACTGCCTTTACCAAATTAAATCTCAGAACATGATCTCCGCGAGCAAGTTCAACCGAGTCCTCCCTCAGTCGCCCAGGATCTCCCTCCACTTTCTAGACCACTGGGGAGCCCTCCGTCAACATCTGTAGCAGAAAAAAACATGGTGATAGGACAACAAGCACGGCTAGAGTCGGAAGATCCGTTCGGAGACCAGCTATTAGAGGCTGGGACCAGCTTTCAATTTGATATTAAAGCCATGTTAAATCTTATTCTTGATGAGATAAGGGAGATGAAAGTAACGCAAGCAAACGAGATAGCAGCACTACACAGAAGCAGTCAGTTCTTATCCGGCAAGACTCCAAGAGGCTGAATCTAGGATTTCTCTCCTTGAAGATCAGATGACCTCGATCAAGCATCAGGCTTCATTAGATAAAAAACAGAAACATTTGCTGGAAACCAAATTAGAAGAGTTGGAAAACTATTCTCGACGCTCAAACCTGCGGCTGGTCGGGGTCCCAGAAGGCTGCGAAGGGTCACAAATGCTCCAGTGGGTCGAGTCTTTTATCAAGGAGAATGTGCTGCCCGAGTTTTCTGGTGACCTTACTATTACGCGAGCACATAGAGTCCCAGCACAGCCATTCCCGAACTCGAAGCTGCCTAGAACAATCTTAGTCAACTTTGCGGACTACAGAGTAAAGGAACAGATATTGACTAGAGCTATTCACAAGAAGCAATTCTCCACTCTGGAAGTTCATAGCTGCCGCATTTTCTCAGATATGAGTGCAGCAGCAGCTCGTCGTCGGAAAGAATTCATTAAGCTTCTCTATTTGTTCAAAGCACAGGGGGCTCAGGGGGCCATCGCTCAACTATCGAAGTTGCGAGTTTTAGTTTAACGGAAGTTCCATATGTTTGCAAATCTCGATGAAGTCCAGTAACTAGTGCAGAAAATCACTACGGAAAAGTAAAGAGTTTGAACTAATTGGAATGACTGCTATGAATCTTTTTCCCCTGTTTCTCTTTTTTTTTTTTCACGGGGCGGGGTAGGGTAGTAGGTCACACTAGGGTGCAATAACATGGCACCTGGCGTAGGGGATTTTCAGGGATGGGAGGTAGGGGGTATGGTGGGCTATTCCCCATCTGTCAGGGGTGGGAAGGGTCACGGGAAGCTGATGAGGGTTGGGGGGTAGGGCACAGGGAGGGGTAGGTAGGGAGGTAATTGCAAAAAAAGAGAGCAGAGTTAGAGAAGAAAGTTTAGCTATCAGAGCAACTACGCGAGTAGAACAATGCGCAGGGGCTCAACAAAGGGGCATAAAATGGTTTAGTTTTGGTTTTGGTAATGGGAGTTATTTTGTGAAGCAATATGGATTCTAATGTAAGGATAATATCGATAAATGTTAATGGAGTGGCCAGAGGTGTAGAGGGCCCTATAATAGTAGGAGGGGATTTTAATCTCATCCAAGATTTGAAAAGGGACACCTCTAATAAAGGAAAAAACAATTAAAGCCGAGAACAAAAAGGGTATTAAATTCCATGAAACAGGATTTTCTTCTTATAGATCCATGGCGTGAGGCACATCTAGGTGATATACAATTTACTTGTTACTCCCAGCGGTTTCAGACAGCTTCTCGTAACGATTTTTTTCTTATCCCCTGTTATGTTAATTGTGTTAGCGCTGAAATCAGAGCCAATTCTTTTTCAGATCATTCATTAGTTATTATTGAGATGAGAGCAGAGGCGGAAAGGCGGGAGAGATCCAGGTGGCAGATGGATCGGCTCCTCCTTTCAAGCCTCAAATGGGTAGAAGACACGAAAGAAAGGATTAAGACATTCTTTCAGCAAAATAAGGGCACAGCGACTCTCTTTTCGGTTTGGGGAGCTTTCAAGGCTACATTGCGGGGCCAGATGTTGGCCTTCTCCGCATCGCAATCTAAGATGCGGATGCAGCAAATAATTAAAATGCAACATGCTGTTGATATCCCTTTAATGCAGAGGGATAGCGGCAGGGGGCTGTGTTTTGAACTAGAGCAACAACTAAATAAAGCTAAACAGGAGTTAAGAGAATTCTTTATACTGGAAGAAATAACTAGCTCCCGGACGTACCAGCAGCGTGTATATGAGGAGAGCCAGTTGGTGGGGAAATTACTCGCCTGCTCAAGCAAAGTCAAGCAGGAGTCTATGTTAATTACAGAACTGGTAGAACCAGAGTCAGGGGCACTGACTTCGGACAAGGAAAAAATTGCAAACATTTTTGTGGACCATTATCGCAAGCTATACACAACTAAGTATATGGTATCAAATGATGCGATAACCCAATATTTGGGCGCCATTAATCTCCCGCTCTTGACAATTGACCAGGTAGATGAAATAAGTGCCGAAATCATCCCTATCGAAATTAAGAGTGTCCTTGCTTAAATGCCGAGTAGCAAGGCCTCAGGAAATCATGGTTTACCAACAGAGTTCTACAAGGTATTCTCAGAAGAATTAACACCCTTCCTGGTAAAGCTTTTTAATTTCGTAAGAGTGGGAGGGGAAGTTCCCTCTACTTTTAAGGAATCTATGATAGTAAGTTTTGCTAAAAAATGAAGTGTCCTAAAAACGTCAACTCGTATAGACCAATCAGTCTGTTGAATGCGGACTATAAAATATTAATGAATATCTGGGCAAATCGTTTCTCTCCAATAGCTCAGGAGTTAATCCACAAAGACCAGACGGGGTTGTCTCAGGAAGATACATGTCATCAAATACTGGGTTTTTAGTCCAAGCGCTTGATTTTTTTAACTCAAATAAACTACTTGTCTTAATTACGACGGTCGATGCTGAAAAAGCATTTGATTTAGTTAATTGGGATACTCTTTTTGCGGTCCTTACAAGGGTCGGATTCCCAATACAAATAACACAAATGTTGAGAAATTTATATCAAGGGGCTCAGATCCAAGTTTTTATAAATTCGCAGTTAGCAGGAAGAGTGGATATAAGGCGAGGAACCCGCCAGGGATGTCCCTTATCCCCCACTTTGTTTGCATTTTTTATAGAACCTCTCGCTGTAAAAATTAGAGCCGATCACCAGATACAAGCGCCTCTGGACGGAATTCCCAAAATTAAACTGTTCGCAGATGAAATTATTCTGTACCTCAGGCCAGAGGAGCAGAACGTTAGGACAACTTTGGCAGAATTTATGCAGTTCGAAGCTATTGGAGGATATAAAATCAACTATATTAAAACGGAAATTTTGCTAATTAATGCAAGTAGTCAAATTCTTCCTAGGTTTCTGCAACGGCAAGCCCAATCCCCAGATCCTATCCGTTATCTAGGGATCTATGTTACAAGTAGTTATGAGGAACTTTTTAAACTGAACTATCTAGCGATGGCTACTACGATTAGAAATCTATTAGATAGATGGACTCTTCTTCCGCTCACAATAATCGGCAGGGTGGCCCTCATAAAAATGTCTATTTTACCATTACTAATATTTTTATTTTCAAATGTACCAATTAAAATGTATATGTTATATTTTAAACAGTTGGAAGTTATGATTCGACAATTTATTTGGAAGAAGAAGGCATCACGAGTTAGACTTTCAGTGCTTCAGCTCGATATTAGTCAAGGGGGGTTGGCACTTCCCGAGGTACGAACTTACTATGAAGCAACCTTTGTGGATATAATGGCTCTAATGTTAGATGGCAAGGAATCGTTGGATAGTTTTTTGTCGATAAGATGGTGCAGGAGGCAGAATCCCAGACTTCAGTTTTTATTAAAACGGCGAAACTTCCTAAAAAGACTCGTTATAAGACATTACAGGGATTTGGGGAAAGAATACGTTCATTTTATCATATGAAGGCAAATACAGCGGGATATGAGTTTTTGAAACTCTCGGAGTGCAAAATATTGGGCCTTTATATTCGAAATAATCAGATAAGATTTTGGGAAAGCAAAGGCTTTAGGGAATTAGGCCATTTTATAGTCGGGGAGATGTTTAAAATGGCAGGAGATTCAGGCTAGATGTGGAACTAGCTGCAATTCGTATTTTTTTTGGCTTTTTTCAGATTACTCAATTTGTGAAGAAATTTTGCTTTCCGATAGCCTCGGCTTCCCTATTAACAGCCCTTTATAGAGCTAAGTTAAGGGGTGTTGGAAATTGGTATAGATTACTACGTGACCAAAGAGAAAGCCCTTTAGTAAAAAGTTTTTTAGACAAGATCTATCAAGAAACACAGTGTACTTTTTCAGAATTAGAGTGGCAGGAGATTTCGCTACATGGTAATAAAATACTAAGAGCTGCAAACTGTAAAAGAATGGCATTTTTATCCCGTTGGATGTATTATTATACACCTAGAGTCTTACATAAGATGTATCCAGAAGTAGAGGACAAGTGCTTTCGCTGTCAGCAAATGGGTCAGGGGGGTTGGATGCATATGTTTTTTTACTTGCCCGCTTTTAACTCAGTTCTGGGAGGAAGTGTTCTCCGCCCTTAATGAAGGCTTACAGAGAAAATTAAAACCGGAACCAGAGATTGCATTGTTTGGGTTCATAAGGCAAAGTTCAAATACTCCAATCTCCAAAGGAGAGAAAGCTTTTATAGCGATTTCTGCTTTAGTGGCTCGCTCCTTGATTCTTCAGAATTGGAGGACAGTGAAAGTTCCAACCTACCAAAATTGGCATAAAAAAATGCAACGTACTAAAACCTTCGAGGAAGTATATGCAAAAAGGGTAGGTGCTATTAAGAAATTCTTAGCAGTTTGGAAATTTATGGATAAAACAGAAAGTAAAATGTTTAGTATCCTAGATTGAGGCGGGGTGAGTAATTTTCATAGTATTATAGCATCTTAGACAGAGTTGGGATGACTAACTCTGGTTTCTTGCTTATGGGATGTATCACCTCGGGAAAGGTGGAAATCTAATGGCTGATATATGCAATGATGAAATTAATGGATTAATTATATTTAATCATGTAAAAGCTGCTATGCACCTCACTTTAATTTTGGTATCTAGTCCCTATAGTAAGCCTGAATCTAATAACTTGATTATGTTAAAATTGTTCTGCACTGCACTTTATTATCTGCACCTTGCACTTTTGATTGGCGCGGGATTCGCGCCTGTATGTGATGAGGATTGAGGGAAATCGATTTCAGTTATAAGTTAAGATGATACATTGAATTTTAACCGTATAAGGCAATGATAACTATATGTATCGTTAAAGTTGCTCTTTGTTAGTTATAATTCTGCTCAATAAAAAAAAAGCAAAAAAAAAAAAGCCATGCAAGGCCCCCTTGTGTGGCCCTGAGTGGCTTTATAAATCTAGAGTAACGCAACGCAGAGAATTGCTTTGTTTTCATTACTCTGCCCCAGGGAGGCATTCCATGTGTGGAGCGTGGGTGTTCCCATGGAACAGCCATGGATTTTGGTGCATTCCCAGATTTATCATTATTGGTAGACCTGGGAATGCATCAAAATGCTACGAATACCCAGGGAAGCGTAACGAGGAGAAATATGTTTATTTCTCTGTTTTTTCCTCTTTCTATGTGTGATGCATTCTGCAGCACACAAAGAAAGAGGAAAATGCCTCAGGGGATTGGTTTTGTTCAGGAAGGTGCCTCTTCCTGCACAAAAAAAAACCTGCTTACAACTCAAGCGCCCTTGCACCATGGTGCAAGGGCGCCTGCGTTGACACTAGGCATCACATTGTGCGCCAGCACTCGTAAAAGACAGGAATGCTCCATATTATGTTAAATACCTTTCCCTGTCATGCAGCGCAGCAAAGTGGTGTGCCGCTCTGCGCTGCGTGACTTTTTCATAAATAAATACCTCTTAGTCCTTCATGGAACATTGCTGGCATGTTTGAAATGAGGGATGTGAGCCTTGCTCCTGGGAAGTCAGAGACAAGTCACAATTAGGAAGCTGACTCACAAAAACGTTAATGAGTATGCAAAGAGTATGCAGGGATTACAGGAGTACCTTCTTTGTGCTCTTAAATGACTTTTTGAATCAGCTCCAAAATGAACAGCTTCCCATTAGTAAAAGTGCAGAGGGCACAGTTCTTTCTGCTTGTACTAAATGTATAAGAATATTTCCTGAATATTCCCATTTTATATCCATTTTAGATCTTTCAGGACAAATTCACAAAGGCCTGGAAGAGTACATATAAGACTTCTACAGGAGTACTATTTTACTATGCATAAGTGTCTTTGTGATAGGCCTCTAAGTCTGGTGTACGACATGGACTCACTGGAAGTGGTTTGTGAATCAAACCCGCAGGATCTGCGTTAAGCCAAGCAAAATTGCAAAACATCCTGTCATTTTTGCTGGATTTAGCTATTACTATATTTGAAGGGCTTATGTAGAACAATACCTAGAATATGCTTTTTTTTATTAATGTCATAAAACCACAAACAAATAAATACAACAATTGTAAACTCTTTCATTACATTCGGAACCTTGTAGGATAAATGTATACACAACAGTGCTAGGTGCAGGCACTCACCCCGCCAGTGGGGAACCTACAGTGGAGAAAACCCAGGTTAGATTAATATTTTCACGCTTCCATTCTGATCACCAGTACAATTTTCTCTAAAAGACAAATGCGCCTGCAATCTTGCAATCACTGTAAAATCCCAAGTCTAACGTGAGAACAGGTACAAAGGCTTGAACAGAAGAAAGAAAACAGGGTCAAAGGTACTGAGGGGCAGATTTACAACTTCTGGCGCATCCCTGCAAATCAGCAGGGATGCGCCAGAATAGTTGCGACACGCAATTCTCTCCTTGCGCCACCACGGAAGCGCCGCATTTACAATGCGGCGCACCGTGGCGCAAGGAAAGGCCGTGCGTGTCGCATCCTGTGGCGCAAGGGCGGCGCATTGCTGGAGTCGTGTCGCAAGCGCGACGCAACTCCAGCAATGCTCGTGGGCCGCCCATACCTAACGTGGTGCGCCACTCCTTACGCCTGCTTGAAGCAGGCGTAAGGATTCGTCGCAGCGGCGTCGGAGAAAGTGACTGAGTGAAATCTTGTAGATTTCACTCAGCCACTTTGCGAGGCGTTCCCTGCGCCGGAACGCCCCCCTGCTCCGGAACGCCCACATGAAACCTGACGCAGGTTTCATGTGGCGCAAGGCATTACTACGTGACGCATCTCCCTAGATGCGTCACGTTGTAAATACCCCGCAGCATGGCGCTGGCTTTACGCCGCCGTTGCGTCACAGAAGTGACGCAACGGCGGCGCTAAAGTGGCGCAAGGGGCTTGTAAATCTGCCCCTAAAAGCTTAGAAGTAAAACGTGGTCACAAATTGTGAACCAACTTTTTGCAACTAGTCTTTCATTTTGCGATGAGACCTATGTATTAATAGGTTATATTGCTAAATATCCAGTCACAGGGGGTTGCAGAACTACCTGCCTGAATATTGATTAGGCAGGTCACTATTTGTGACCCATTGTGATTTGCAAAAACTCAGGGATGAGGTGCCACCTTCCCCTTTGGGACTCGCTTAGCACCTCCTTTAATGAGTTGGAAACTGATCAATGGTTTTGGACCACAATTGAAATTGCAAACCATTAATACATGTCATACAGAATCTCAGTTAGGAGGGATTGCCCCTTTCACACTGCTTCCCATTTGAAATTGGGTGTGAGTAGCGTGAACCCTTTTTTTTGCATTGTAAAGGTATTCCAACTAAAAAAAAATGGGTTTATACATTTCAAAAGTCATTCTGAGGTTGCAAACCCTGTGACTTTGCAGGATTCACACAGTATTGTTCTCTGAGGGACCCCTTCTAAATGTTGTTTCTCTAGTATGTTTTGGCATATGTCTTGTGAAACTGACTTTTGTTGATTTATTGAAGGCAAGAGTTATATCGTTCCACACAAGTTCGTGCAAATCCTGCAAATATTATTTAAATATTATTTTGTCTGATATGTCAGCAATGAGTTTTAAAAATAATTTAAAATGCTATTTTATTTAAATATAGTAAAAGGTTTGATGAGAACTATGCAGATAAGCCTGTCAGTCATGCACAATATCTCATTGAACTGAAGGATCTTCAAGGTCATTATGGTGCATTTATTACCCCAATATTATTGGAATCTATGTGGCTAGTAAGGGTAGATTTAAGAGTCTGGCCTGTATAACGAATGGCCTTGGGATGAAATATTGAGGGGCATATTTACAAGCCCCTCTAGCCACAGGAACGTTGTTCCTGTGGCGATTGGGACTTCGTCTTATTTACACGGCGGCGTTAAGCCACTTAATTTGCCTTGTAAATAAGGCACCCTTTCACGCTATACTTAGCGTGAAAGAGTTGGGTAATGGGTGTTGCTGTGGGCGTTCTGCCGCAACACCCATTTATTTTGAGGCTGCCCCATATTTACAAGTGCGGCGGAAATATGGGGAAGCGCCAGAATTCAGACCAGGGAAAACCCAGTCTTAGCATGGTGAGATGGTGAGAAATGCTTTATTTCTCTTTGGTTTTGCTGTTTCTATGTTGGCTGCATTGTGCAGCACACATAGAAACAGCAAAACAGCAATGGGTGTCCCTTCCTGAACATAAACAGTCATTTATAAAATGATGATTTGCAACTTCTATGTGTGCTGCAGCACACATAGGAGTTACAAATCGCCACCTTCCTGCACATAAACAATCATTCCCCCCCCCAACACAGGCACCCTTGCACTCTGGTGCAAGGGTGCCAGCGTTGGTGCTAAGCAGCTTGATTTGGCACCAGCGCTAGGGGAAACGCAGGGGTGCACCGTATCTTTGTAAATCCGGTGCATCCCTGCGTTTTCAGAATGGAATTAGCAAGTTTTGCTTAACGCCACGCTCTGTCATTCTGTTGTACATATGCCTCTGAGTTTTTCCATTCTAAATTGGAGCAGGATCGTTTCTTGAGCCCAATGGTGGCTAGGGTCAAAATGTATTACGATGGGTAAATGTCTCTTTGTGGACAATGTTCAAAACTTCAGGAAAGTTGAAATGTTTCGCTTAAGAACATTTTAAATATTTCCGATAGGTTGAATTTCAAGAAATGTCTTACCTTTCCGACTTTTTAGTAATAAATATATTAAATGTATATTTAATACACAATAATGTTGATAATTGTATGCAAATATATACTTTGGGGGTCATTACGATGGTGGGCGGAAACACTACCGCCGTGCCGTTGGAGGTAAAAACCGCTAGTTACCGTCCGCCAGCAACTGCCCGCCCTCCCGCCAAATTAGGATGTGAAAAGTCAGGCAAATACAGCCCGCAAGCCTGCGACGCCGCCCGCCATCAAAGTGCGCCCGTTTACGTAGCGGTGCCAGCCAACGGAGGCACACCGTCCGACGAAATGACGTACCGCCCGGCGTACAAATTACGATGACACAACCAAACAGCCTCACCGGCAAAGAGACACCGCACGAGAACAGGAGGCGGAAACCACATTGCTGACCACAGAAACACCAACCCGGCCTACTCCGACATGAATCCTGCTCTCCAGGCCATCCCAATGCTGTACCTGATGCAGCACCTAGGAGTGAACGCGCAACGACGACGCAGGTAGGCAGACACACAACAAGGGCATGCAAACACCGCACACAATGCAAGGGCGGAAAAACTGTACATGGGCCCCCTAGACACCCCTGTGGGGACAGGACACATCCAACACTGTACCCACACATATCCCACCTGTAAAATATAATCAACCCGCAACATCCTGGGCACCCACTACCCCGGACCAGGAGGTGACGTCCCCGTCACGGCACCGCAGCGCCCCGGCGATGACGCACATGCGCACAACGCAGAGGCCAACGACAGCGCCACGCATGGGCTGCACACAAACACCACAGGGTCACAACAACACACCACACACACCAGCCCCACCCTGAAGGCACATGTCACGTGGTCCCCCTGCGTAAATCATGACCACAACCGACAACTCACAGTTGCCAAAACGTAGTCACACAAGTGTGCCGAACAGGGGAGCAAAGTGACGTCGAAAGAGGACACACACCTGTGTGCAAAGCATGGAGAAGCACACGGCAGCTGCTACAGAACAGCACAAACAATGGACATTGACCGCAAAAGGCACGCCAGTCACAACAAACAATACCTATACCATCCTGCACGCAATAACAAGCCATGCAATGTACAAAACAGAGAAACCCTGCTGCCTGAGAACAGGTGTTCACAATCACTACGCCCACACACAAGTCCCAATGTACAGCGGAAAAGAAGTGACCCACCCACACACGGGAGAGCAGATAGCAGTGAATGTCCTTCCATTCCCACACCCAAATCACATTGCAACATATCCTGCAGGAGAACGGAGCCATTGTAACAACCACAACCCAAACATAGCCATGCTGAGTCAACCTTCCACTGGCAGATAA
This sequence comes from Calotriton arnoldi, assembly GCA_963921515.1. Taxonomy (NCBI): domain Eukaryota; kingdom Metazoa; phylum Chordata; class Amphibia; order Caudata; family Salamandridae; genus Calotriton; species Calotriton arnoldi. Next base: position 1,052,676 of record CAWUFW010003294.1, on the reverse strand, counting down.
CGCCGAACATGAAAGAAAGATAAAACCACAAAATACAATTATACCACTGCTCCTTGTGGCTCAAATGCAAGTAATCAGGAAAGAGTCAGACACCACTGGCCTTGACCATTCATAGGAGCATGTGGGATGAGGGCCTGTGTCCGCCTCCCAAGCCATACCCAAAGTCCTGCCGCCTAACATCCATACAAGAACACCCAGCATCGTCGGAGGTTGCACTCAGCAGACAGCCCAGGCAGCCGGAGCACGCCATCACAGCACCCTGCAGCAAAATGGACGGTGCACCAGTACTATACACCTACGCCAGACAGATGCAGCTGTACAGCAATAGCTTGCTACAGATAGTGGGCTGTGCAAATCTGGCTATGCTGAATGTAAGTTATCGAGTAACTTACCGCATTGAAATGTTCAGCTGCGTCATCCCCGTTTTCTACTGTCGGAGGTGCCCGTACCACTGGCCTGTGGATTTATGTCTCTCCAACCCGGCATGTCCAATTGGGGACCTGGTACACCTGTTCTCACCCCTGGACGCCCACGACAGGAACTGTTCAGTGTATGGGGGCATGGCGTTTGTGGCTGCAATAGGACACACACTGCAATGGGACCAGTGTGCCTCCGCACAACGTATGCTGGATTACAGTTTCATCGAATGTCACCCGACATGTCCCATCAGGATTCTACAAGGGACAACTTACGAGGAACACGTTGCAACCCACCATCCGCTTCATTGGATGTCAACCATAAATACCACCAATGCGAGGGATGCTCTGCAGGAAGGTATCGCATACCTGACAACCTGTCAATTCATGGGTCCCCAAATCAATACCCACAATTGAACATTCATGTGCAACACCGTACCTATGCTTGGCGTCCGCACGCAGTGGCCAGTTAGCTGTGCAACAACTATACCATGCACTCGGAAACAAACACCTTACCATCAACTCCACCGTCATGACACCTGACATTTCCGGGACATGCACCCTGTCCATCACCATATCCCGTGTCCCTGCATGAACACGGGGAGGCTGAGGAATGGGACCTGTGTACAGTGACCACATGGCCAACATTGCACGAACCACAATGCTACAATATGCATGCCGCGCACCTGAACACATGCTCCTGTAAGTGCACGCTTATCTGTCTGCTGAATAACTTGAGAACTGTCATCTCACCTTCTTCTGAACTTCCGTGCCAGGACATTTGCATGGACAACAAATGCAACACCCTACAACATGTCCCCGGGCATTGAGTCATGTTCAGTAGCCACCATATCGCAACAACATGTGAGACTATGCTGCATGCATGTAGGCTCATGCTCTGATGTCACCTCTGACGCAGGTGTGTCGGAGTCACTATTGTCGTAAACCTGTACCATGGGACTTAGATGTACTGTGCTTATGATGTCAAGCTGTCTGGTAGGGTAAACCAATACTGTCTGTGTCACAGCCTAGGGCACCTCAGTAATGAGCTAATGTACTGTAGCATAGCAAGGGCAGGGCATTCTTAACTCTGAAGCCTTATTTCCACAATTAACGACTTATCACATCTACCTGTACCCCCTTTTGTATGTGTAATCATGCTAAGTATATCCTCCACATGCATTACGCTGCCAGTAGTGTCCACATCCTGCATCACAGAGGAAGTAAGCTCAAATACATGCCTTAAAGCTAATATCTGACTCTGGAGAATTATTGATCGTAGACAAGTACGAATGAGAGAGGATGAGAGTGTGTGAAGTACACGGGACTCGTGAGATTACCATGTAGTCAAGTGACATTGGATGTCAATGCATATGAGTTGCTGCCACTGTGGACCCAGTAAAATACCACAGGTCGTGGGCCTTGGCATGTCAGAGTCTGACGTGGCCCAACAGATCATCACATCAACACTGACGGCCTGGTCACTACAAAGCACAGTCCTACATATGTGTACAATCACCTTCACAGTCTGACATCACACTCAACAAGCAAATATAGGAGCCACGCCAGTAGCACGCCACATCAATGCATGCCAAAACACACACGATATCAGTGTGGGTGGGCAGGGCTGCACAGTGAGTACGAACCGCCGAAATGTACATACATGCTCAATTGAACAAGGCACAATCTTCACATTCACACACCCTGCAGACCCACAATGGCCAATACATATCAAGTAGGAGTCATCCTGAACTGCAAGGACACACCCACACACTGTGCAACAGACAATACACACATGTGCTCACATTAACAGACCCGAACAAGGATACAAACACTGACCATGCCCCTGGGTAACACATGTGTGTAGTCGACATTGCCAGAGCGCACACACACACACCAACACTACCCCAAAGTCACACCACACACACCACACACACCTACACCTCCCAAATGCACACATTGAAAGTAAGCCATGTGCCCAGGCTCGATGTTCATCACAAGATACACATACACCTACACTGCTGGCCAGCCAGAAAGTAAGCTCACACATACCCGCACACTCTGCACATGCTACCTGTCATCCTGTGGCTAGACACACACCCTGTGCTTTGCATGCACGCAAACATGACACGTATACATTAACACAGAAATACCACCAAATACATGCAGACAATCCGTGTTACAGACACACGTCTTCATCACACACACAAGTAGCAGAGTCTGAAAGAAGTGAAGTCCCAGCCACGTATTATACACATAGGAATGTGAGACCAGACATTGCAATTGTTGAGGTACCATTCACGGCATGTGCCTCACTTAACTATGCACACACAGTAACAACTGCAAACAGCAACTACACAGACACAACCCACTACAGGAACAACAGCATCCAGTCACAGAATACATAGACAGGCGGCAACAATGTACAACACCAGGGACAGTGGCCAGTCCGATGTGCAGAGTACTGATACGAAAAGCTACGTATGCATTGTGTGTGAGTGTACCCTGCCATGGACAGCAACACTGCCATGGCAGTCACGATAGCCAGCACAGCCACCACTGTGGCACAGGTAGTTGTGTGAGGGTGCCTAACATTCAAACAGGATGCCAGTCCGACTGGGTGCAGTCTGTATGCTACGGGACAGTTGGATGTCCGCCCCTGAGAGAGAAGCACAACTGTGGAATACACACATGTGGCATGTGAAGCGGGAGGGCTTCTTGGCACAGGTGGGTCTGTGGCACGGGTGGGTGCACACATGCAGTGTCGATACAGACTGTGTGGGGACGAACCCGGCGGGGTAGATTACCACTGTTCTGGGTATGTGGAAAGACCAGCTGTCTGGGGATGAATGTGGACTAGTGTGTGCACAACAGGCGGGCACACGATCTATGCTGCATCAGGTGTGGACGTTGGCCCTCCCTCTGGGGACATGCTGGATACTGCTGTGCGTCAGCCAGGCCCTTGCCGAGACATTTACACCCCTGGCCTTCAGGTGTACCCCTACATCGTCCACCTGCACAGGCTACCCAGGGCATGGGATGGCAGTGGAGCTTGGTGGGTGGGAGGTCATGGCACCCTGCTCCTGGTCACATCTCGCAGGCAATACATTCTCAGTGTGCAGCAGGGCACAAGTCCCGAACAAGACGTGGGGGGACGCAGACGTCATGACAGGTAGTGACGTCACGGAAGATGGCTTGCACCATCAGACTCATTGCCTCCCCTCGCTCACCCCACTGATGCGATTGCATCATAGGAGCACGCGCGTGAGCAGCAGCTCCAATCTCACCCCAGAGAGGCCAAAGAGTGAATGTGTGGCTCCATTCGCTCCAGTCACCGAGCTCACGGTAAAATAAGTGGTGGGACGCCGTACACCCGCATGGTACCCGGACTCGAGCCCTGGTGTGCAGGCAAAGCTACCTAATGTTTTAGCGAAGTGTGTGAGTTGCATGACACCCGTTGGCGGTGGATGGCTCGGAGGCTCTTCACCATGAGGCCCATATCACACACCATGGGTCCCTTGCCAATGGCAGCGGATGCTATGACATTGCGCGCCGGGGTGTGTCTACATGTCGTCTGGGATGGTGTTTGCGGCATGGCCCGCTAGGGCAGCTACAGCTACTGTGTGTTGCATGTGGTGTATCCGGACTCCGGAGACAGCCATGCTTTGTCACTGTTGTCCAGGGCACGAGTCGGGGTACCATGCGGCTGTACGGCGTCCCCCCACCTATTTTACCGTGAGCTCGATGACTGGAGCGAATGGAGCCACACATACACTATTTGGCCTCTCTGGGGAGAGATTGGAGCTGCTGCACACGCGCGTGCTCCCATGATGCAATCGCATCAGTGGGGTGAGCGAGGGGAGGCAATGAGTCTGATGGTGCAAGCCATCTTCCGTGACGTCACTACCTGTCATGACGTCTGCGTGCCACCACCTCTTCTGTCAGGACTCGTGCCCTGCTGTTGTCAGATGCGCCACTTTCCGGGGGGTGGGGGAAGGTCAGGAATGTCAGCCTGACAGTGGCCCAGTTCAAGGACCACCTTGACTGGGGGGACAACTATTGGACAGACTGGTGTAGCCCACCCACGCGTTAATGTAGGCCCTCCATGAACTATGTCAACTGCGGAAAGGTGTTGGCATGGGCAATGAAGTCATTAAGGAGAGCTGTCTGACCCACGCACAGATGCCGCACATGCTCAACAGACCCGGCACTGAGTGCAGCAGGGGTCGCAGGGGCAGCTGTGCCTGGTGTGAAAGACACTCTATCCTTCATCCTTGTGCCGACACGTGTTGCACCAGTGGAAGTAGTTGGGAGGGCGGGCATTGGCCTCCGCGTGGCTGCAGAGGAGCTAGAGTGCACGTCCCCTGTGCTAGCAAACATGGATACATGACCTCTGTACTCAGATGACGCAGCAATTGTCGTATGGGCCTGTGATTCATCCAGCACACGTCTGCCCCCTCCGATGCGCCGGTCACATTAGTCTCACCCAGCTCCTGTGCAGCTGCACCATCCGATGCCTCACCACTGTTGACCGTCCCCTGTCCCTCAGCACACATGGTAGATGACACATGAGGGAGAGCGAGGTGGCCTCACTCATTTGGCATCAAATCCACAGACATGTGCAAGGGAGCCAGCACAGAACATTCCCAAGTGCACATGTTGCATGATACCTGTGCAAATGTATACAGCAACCACAATCAACACGTAATGGCTGGCGTACAGGTAATGAACCCGCCAATAAGTGACACATGTGTTGTGCACATGGAACAACACCCGGACTGTCACCCTGCGGCCATAGCCACTCATCGCTGTGTACACACCCACTCTCCTGATGGTGTTAAGGATGACCACTACATAATTAGGCCAAGGACATACCTGCATGGAGCAGAATGTGTCACCACACACACTGACTGCAACATGACAGTCCACAATGGTTATGAGCCCATGCCAGACAACTGTCCATCGCACGAGCACAACTACTGTTGCACAGTGTGCCGGATGTGTGAGTATCAGGAATATGAGGTGAGGCATCGCACACATGTGTTTAGGACGAAATCAGAGTATGCACAGTGCCACAAACATACATGTGAATTGCCACTCCAGCTGACTACAGGCTGTTCCTGAGGCCTACGACTCTGAACGCATTGACTATGCAGAGTGCCCAAATTACATCTTGACCCTCAGGAATCGCATATGCATGTAAGATGCACCCAGCACAGAGTACACTCACAACCCACTGCATCACACAACTAACATCACATTACCCAGAACATGGGTAGGCTGTGGACACATGCTGCCTCTCGCAGCAAAAGACACAATCCCACAGTACTGTACACCTGCCTGCTGCTGATGCCCCTACAAACGTGCATCCGCCACAGGCTGTGTGACTGTCAATAGCAGACCATTAGTGGTGAAATGCAGCGCCGTGCCAACCTGACAATACGAGGGAGCATCCCCCGATTAGTCGCCGCAACATGGTCACACATCCGGCAGATGACGTCACCCTCTTCGTGGGATTGGCTGCACTGTCGGTTACACATACACAGAAGCATCAACTTGGATGCAATGGCTCATCACAAGGCCTTGGGCTGGTGGACTTCCAACTGCAGGGATGGTACACATGAGGGTTGGAATATCACACATACTCTTCTCAGCATCACCCACATCCACCAATAACAGTGGCATGATGCTGACCCATCCTAAATGATCAGAGACGTGTAACAGAGCCAAGACGGTATGGGACATGGCATAACAGCATGTGTACACCACACGTGAATGCATGCTGGTGGGAGTGTGTACACAGTACCTGTCCATCCCATTCAATTCAGGATGCCAGCACTTTGAGCAATGTGTAGTCTGCCCACATCTACTGTCCATTGTCAGGTAGACCGACACATAGCTCACAAGGCTACACATCTTTGTGGGTGGACTCACTGTGTCCAACACTGCGCAGCCCTCAACGTACTCGCCCTGTGAATGGCTCACCCCGCAATGGAGGTCACATTCAGTGCCACCATCTCTCACACACATCCCTATCACAAGGCCTGGAGTGTTCAATCGACAGGGCTGAGTTAGCGCATTTCCTGAGAGTTGTGAAATAATGACACATGTAACCCACTGTACAGTCAGTGTAGTTTCCTTCTAGGATTGGGCGGTCAATGTGCAGCCCAGGTCTGCCGAGACTGAGAAGGCCAGCAGGGAGCCAGCCAGCCATTCACACAAGCAATAGCTGCCCAGAATCATGCATTGCCAAGTGTCTGCGTCACTGGGTGTCTGACATGAAAATGCCATGTACCACCACTCGGGAGGGACATGCATGGGGAAACACCAGAGAGCCTACATACCCCTTCCACCTGTAGTTAGCATGGTAAGCGGTGCATGTTGGAACCCCACAGGCTCAGACTCATAGTGCTGCGGATGAACGACATGTGTGTCCCCCACATGCACTCCCACACACACTGTAGTTGTCTTACACACACATGACTTTTGCCGGTATTCGCCTTGGGCAGTGTGCGTGGAGCTCGGAATCCAGGAACTGCAGCTCCTCGCTGGTGAGTGGACCTGGACATATCATCAGAGTCGTCGACATTAAGGTGGACAGGTGGCAGCAGCAGCAGGTGTTGTTGAGGGGTGGCAGTCAGCAGTCCCTGGAAGCTGTGGTAATGCCTGTCACCCTCCCACACTGATATAGCCCCCTTGGGGCTGTTTCTGCGTGTCCAAGCTGCTGCGATTGGTGTACCGCTCAGCCTGTGTACGTTGTGTTGTTGGTGTGTGCCATACTCACCCAGCCTCGGAAGCGGTGTCAGGCACAGCAGCTAGGTATATTGCCGTGGTGTTGCCGCTACCCACATATGCAGTCTGAATCCATCATCATGCCTATCAAGCTAATATGGCCTTAATCCCCATGTGCATGCTCATAGCAATGGTATGTGTCAGTGGTCCTTGCTATTGGTAAGGGGACCTGTGTAAGAGTAATGTTGCTGTGCTGTCCCTACTTGTCAGCTGTTCGGTGATACTATTGCTTTGTCAGTGATCTTTGTTTTGTGTATGTGTAAATACCATGTGGTGTGTTGCATTGACATGTGTCCACTTCCATCTGTCCTAGGAGGAGACCAAACATACATCGCCCCTACCAATTGCTGGCAGACATGGAGGATGTGGAGGTCATAAGGAAGTTCCGTCTGGACCGGCCCACCCTGCATCGCCTATGTGCCATGTTGGAACCCCACCTTCGTCCTCGCAGGGTGTATCCTACAGCATTCACCCCCACGGCTAAGGTGATGGCTGCACTGCATTTCTTCGCAACCGGTTCATTCCAACACACGGTGGGCAGTGGAGGTGGGATGTCCCAGCCCATGTTCAGCAAGGTGCTACGGGATGTCCTGTCAGCTATGATGCTGTACAGGAACCGGTACATCCGATTCCCCAGGGCTCGTGATTTGCCTGCGGTGAAGGGTGCTTTCTATGCACTTGGACGCATCCCCCAGGTTGTTGGTGCAATTGATTGCACCCATGTTGGCCTTGTTGCACCACAGGCCATGGAGCACATCTTTCGTAACCGGAAACATTTCCACTCCCTGAATGTGCAAGTGGTGTGCCTGGCGGACATGATAATCACACACGTGTGTGCGAAGTTTCCCGGTTCCACCCATGACTCGCACATCATGCGCCACAGCATCCTCCCACGTCTGATGACCAATCTGCAACCGGACCGTGCATGGATTGTTGGTGACTCTGCATATCCTAATGGGCCTTGGCTGTTAAGTCCACTACGCAATCCTCGTACACCAGCTGATGTCAGATACAATGAGGCACATGGGAGGACCAGACGTGTGGTGGAGCGGACTTTTGGACTCCTGAAGTCCAGATTCAGATGCCTGGACCGCACCGGGGGTGCACTGGCATACTCCCCACAGAAGGTGTGCCAGATAGTTGTGGCATGCTGCATGCTGCACAATCTTGCGATTCGCAGGCAGATCCCCCTGATAGTGGATGACGGTGATCAGCCAGGGCCCCCGCCTGCAGGCCAAGCCGTGTCCAGTGACGAGGACAGTGGAGAGGAGGAAGCAGTGAATGAGCGTCAGCAGCTCATCGCCCGCTACTTCACTTGACGGTGAGTGACCATGTACGACGGCTGATGTCGCTGTAGTTGTGTAGGTGTATGTGTGCATTGTCAGGGCGGCCTATTGTTGACTGAGTGCTGTGTGGCAATGGTCCATGTCCAGGGTAGTATGCCACTGAGAGTGGCTGTGACATTGTGCCCTGTTGCTCTGTGAGATGTGTGTACATTGCTTAGGCCTGATGACAAGTACTGTGTGATGAGTGTGTGACACACACAGTCAATGGACTCTTGTTCTGTTTGTCACCCCTAGGTCCCTACAGCCTCTCCTGGCCTATCGACAGAACACACTACAGATGAATTTCTGAACATGCTGACGTTTGTGCACCATTGATAATAAACATAGCAGATGACATAGGATGTGATACAGGTGTATTTATTTTAAAGGTGACATGTGATTGTGGGAAAGGTGATCAAGAAGGTGGTGCATGCTGTACAATGAGTTGACGGTCCTGTCCGCGTGATGGTCAAGGTGTACCCATGTTGTCCTGGGTCCGCAGTCCAACAGACATTTGCCACTCGACTGGCAGTGTGGGGTAGGATGGTAGTCCAAGTGAATGCAGGGGGTGGCCACCATGGCTGGCTGACTCACTGGCGTTTGGAGCGTGCGAAGTCCTCCCTGGACATCTGTTTCCTCTTCGGACGGCCCCTTCCACGTTTGAGAGGAGGGGGTTGTGTTTGTGGGCTGCTGGTGGTGGCTGAGGATTGCCCACTCGCTGTGGACGCAGGGGAACTGGATGTTGCACGTCCCTGCGCCCCAGCAGGTGGTGGCGTAGGTGGTGTGGTTGGCCTTGAGTGGGCCCTCACCTCCACCACTAGCTGGCCCATGAGGTCCACAAGTTGGCCCATGTGGGCGTCCATGGACCTCAACACCCCAAGGACTTCCCTCGTGTCGGAAGCTGACCTGGCCCATTGTCCCTGGGCCTCTTCATAGGCCCCAAGGACTCTGGCTATTTGCGGCAGGGCTTGGCTCCCAGGCTCTGTTGGCCTTGGCCTGACCCTGCTCCTCCCACCTGGACTGCTGCCACCAACCTGCCCACTCACCACATTGGTCACCCGGGGCCTCCTCCTGGCTCCCAGGGTAGATGTGGAGGTTTGTGCCACCTCTTGGGATGGCTGAGTGGTCAGGGAGGCCCTGGTGGTGGTGATGGTGGTGGTGGTGGTTGCGGCGGTGGTGTTGGCCGCAATGACCGTGGCAGCAGGGGCCTGGGACTGGTCACCAGCCCTGGGAGATGGGTTGGTGGGTAGGAGGGGTCCTGGGGAGCTGTTGCGCCCTGCCACGCCAGATGTGCCAGGTCGGGAGTCCTCGTCCGTAGAGGTGTCCAGGCTTTCCACATCCGTGAGTCCGTGTGGGGGGCTTGTGGACTGGCTGTGATGGCTGGTGTCTCCATCCGCAGCATCATGCTGTTCGTCACCTGTGGGGCGGAGACGAAAAGTTATTGTGTTGCACCTTGCAAGGTTTGTGTTAGATGTCTGACATGCACAGTTTGTGCACAGTTGTGCACTGATTTGCCGGATGCGTGTGTATGTCTCTACAATGTGTGTGCGTGATCAAGGCAATGGAATAGTGTGATGGGTGCATCTGGCATGGGACGGATTTGAAATGCCAATTGGTGTGTGTTGCAGTACCCCTACATTTTGTGGCTTTGGTGGGAACGGGGTACAGCCCCATGGACGGTTTAGTGTTGAAATATGTTTTTGGGGTTCAAATGCAACGCTTGGATACGCAGATGGCAAAAGGGGTATCGCCCCATGAACGCTTTGGTGTTGAAATATGTTTTTGGGGTTCACATGCAACGCTTGGAAACGCAGATGGCAAAAGGGGTATTGCCCCATGAACGCTTTGGTGTTGAAATATGGTACTGTGGTACATACTGTGACATATGGGTGCAGAAGGGGACATGTGTTTTGGCCACACGACACTACAGAGACAAAGGTGTGTGTATGTCTGACTTAGCCAGCATATCTGCTCACTGTTGTCATTTAAGGGCATTCCACAGCAAGCATTGTAGTGAGTGAGTAATGGTTGTATGCCACACGACGTATTGCAGATGGTACAATTCCTTGGTGTGCGTGCTACTCTCACCCATGTGCAGCAATGCAGTGCTCTTGGGGTGTTGACTACATTTTGTATGTTGTTACTCACAGTGTGACGAGCGCTTCAGACACAGCAGACACATTATTGGTCATCGGCAGGACTCTTTGCTGTACTACTGTCTATGGGGCAACTGTTTAGATGATATACCTTTCATGACACTGGGGCTGGATGATGAGATGGATGAGATTTTGAATGTGCATTGTGTAGCTGTGTGGTTCATGGGTCCAGTGGTGTATGTGACATTACTGGGGTTCCACTATGTTTCATTTGGACAAGATAGACTTACATGGGTGATGTTGTACTATGTCAAGGGTAGAAGCAGACACGACTACATGGACAAGACTTGGATGGTGTTGCTGATGTGTGTGATGACTGGCACAGTGCACGCCATGTGGGTCAGTACTCCAGTTAGACTTGTGCATGCAGACGTGACTCCTTACGTGTTACTGCATTTGAGATGGCTCATGTGGGCTATGACTCTGTAATTGATGTCCGGGTGCACATTGGTCACATGTTTGTGACAGGGAGCAGTGCTACCTGTTCCTCTGCTAAGTGACATGTCCCACATGTTAGTCGTAGTACAGTCCTCATGCCTACAGACACCCCGCCCTGTACAGTAGTCTACCTAATTGTTGGTTTTGAGGGAGAAATGCAATGGCTACCACATGGTTATGAGAGGGAGGGGTGCTCCATCTTGCTGGTCTGTGGGTGTGGGGGCCGTGTTGTGAGTCGTGGTGATGGTTTACCATCCACAGACAGCCCTCCATGTAGGGTAACATATCTACCTGTCGGGTGTAGGTGTGCACTGCAATGGCTGACACATGGGTGTGGGGAGTGCTCCATCTTGCTGCGCTGTAGGAGTGGGGGCCTGGTGGGGGGTACTTCTGCAGTCCCCCCTCCGATACACGGGCCTTGTGGTAAGGCTGCTTACCTGTTACTTGTTGGTTTGTGCAGCTATGGCTGCCACATGGGTGTGGGTGTGGGGAGCGCTCCTTCCGGCGCATCTGGGGTACAAGGGGAGCTGGTGGGAGTTGTGGTGCTGGCTGACTGTACACATGCCCCCATGGTTTTCTTTGTTGGTGCCTATGGGCTGAGTGTGTGTGAGTGTCTGTTGCATATGTGAGGGATGTCTTGTGAATTGTGTACTGGACATGGGGGTGTTCGGCCCTCGGAGCTATGGCATTGTGTTAGTGCATGACTGTACATGGCGGTGTGCTGGTATACATTTGTTTGTACTTACCAGCCTCCACTCCCCCTGGTATTCCGATGAGACTCTCCGGATGTAGTATGCCTCGCACCTTCTCCTCCCACGCCTTGAAGGTCTTGAATGGCGCGGGAGTTCCGCTGCCAGTCCTGTCAGCCAGCTCACGGTTCTTGGCCTCCTTCTTCCTGACCACGCTTTTCAGGTCCTGCCACCTCTTGGTTATTTCCCCCGGTTGCGTGGCACGTTCCCAACTGCATTCACCTGGTCTACGATCCTTATCCACATCCTGTTTCTGGTGGCTACTGGTGTCTGTTGGACCTGGTTCCCATAGATTTGTGGGTACACCTTGATGACCTCGTCGACCATGACCGTCAACTCTGTGGCAGTGAACTTGGGCATTCGTTGTGTTGCCATGGTGCGTAGTGTAGTTTTTGTGGTGCTGGTGTGGTGTGTTTGGTGTGTGATGTGCAGGGGGTTTGTGATGCCGGTGTTTAGGTGGTGGTGGTGGTGGTAGTTGTGGTGATGGATGTGATGTGTGCGTGTGTGTGGTATACTGCTTTCCTCTGTGGCTCTCCGTGTTCTCTGCTGTGGTGTTGGCTTTGTCGTGGTGCAAGGGTTTGTGGTCTGTGAGGGGGCTGCTTTTGTACTCACCTATGTGGGTGTGTCATGATGGTCTGTCGTTTTCAGGTGTGTTGGGCGTGGTGTCCTGGGATTTATTCTAATTATATTTTTTGGCAGGGGGATGTGTCTTTGGGATGGGTTCTGTGTCTGGGTATTTTGGCGTCGTTTACTGTGTGGACTTGTTGGCCGTGTTGTGTGTATTTGTTTGTGCCGCCACTGATTACCGTGCACGGACGTGGCCGCCAGGCCTTTTGCCTTGTCAGTTATTCATTTCTGTTGTTCACCGTTGCGGGCGGGAAATGTGTTGGTTTCCCGCCCTCATGTCGGGGGGATCATAATTTGACGGCCGGTGTGTAGTCCGTCCGCGCGGTCGTATTTGGAGTTTTCGGGCGGTATTGCGTCCGTGGCGGACGGATTGTCTTGGACTCTGAAATGGACGGGCGGTATTCTGTGTTTTTTTTCCGCTGCGGGCGGTGGTTGCTTCGCGTCATCATAATTGCTCGGTCGGTATTCCCATGTTGCAGGCGGGCGGTCTTTTCAGGCTATGGCGGTTGGCTTTTTTTTTACCGCCGGTTATCGTAATGGGCCCCTTTGTATTTTAGAAACTGAGCAATACAATTTAAATTATACATCGTCAGGTTCCAGGACTCAAACACAGCATTGTAAAAAACACAATGAACACAAAATGGTCTTTGTTTTATTCAATACTGAGGTCAGCATTGCAGTACTATTAAGCATAATTCAATATGGTATGTTGTATGTATATTTTGTCTTCATTAAGACACCAATTTGTCAGCCATTTGTGAAATATTGATAGCTGACTTGCACCGCCCGCATCATTGGCTGTGTGCATATTCATATCACAGCACCTCCTGGTCAAAAAAGAAGCAAAAAAGAGACAGAATACTTCTTGCTTATTTATCAGGTCACTTCCTTGTTCACTTCCTTGTTCGATGATTATCCATTCTACCTAATCTTCTGCTTCATTTATCCTGCCTTCCCCAGTCTTTTTTCTGGAGGGTTTTTATTTCATAGATGCAGTCAAGTTTGTGACATAGCCAGTTAATCGAATTAAACATCAAATAATCCAATTTTGAGAGGAAAGCAATATTTATCAGCACCCTAAAGATAATGAAAGATGCCCTAATCTCTACATCCCAAGATAAAATTATTTCCAGTGTAGTTAGCTACCTTCTGCAAACAGGTATGTAATACAAAACAATAGCAAACATGTGAATGCCTTGTGCCCTAATTCAGTTAAATGTGGGACACATCCAAAATGTTCTTATTGATTCTTTTCAGTCTAGCTGGATGGTATATTATCCTGTAAAATACAATTGGTGCCTTTTCAGAGAAGATCTCTTCAGAACTGTGTGAACCATGGCTAAGGAGCTTCCAGTCTCATATTCTCATTCTGCATTATAACCAAACATCTTTGGTATGTATTAATCACTCCTTGTTACATTTCTAGACTGATAGGTCCTGAGGAGAGATTGGAGGGTGGTTGTCTTTTGAAGGATGAATTAAAATAAGGTTGTTGCTGGCTTTGAGGACTTGGTGATTTAGTCTTGTAGGACGTTTGATTTGACCGAGCTAATGTTGAGTTTATATGCGCTTCTTAGCACTTTTAATTTAGTGAGAAATATGGGCGATTTGGAGATGACCTAAAAAGATTGCACTAAATTAATTTCATACCTTTGCTTTCATGGGGAATTGTTCAACCATGGATGGTTTGGTTTGTCCACTTGGGCTTCAGCTGTAGATAGGCAAGGGAGTCAACTTCTCCATGGATAATAGAGAGTATTGTCAGGTCAATTAACAGGTCATGTTGGTTAAGTCTTGGGAGGGGCTGGTCTTTGAGCGTGTATGGTGTGATGTATTTCAAAAGACCACATCAAGATTTCATAGTTTGGGATTCAGTGGAAATTAGGGAAATTGGATTTTGTAGATGAATAGGAATGAGTAGGGAATCAGCTAATGTCTGTGGGAAGGAAAAGGTAACAGTCTCAGAGCCAACTATGATGAGGTTCACTATTTTACCTTTAGAGTATGCCAAAAGAGATGAATGTTAAACCATGTTGTTGAATTTAATGACTTTGTTGAGTGGCATAAAAGCATTTGATTTAGGGTAGCCCTAGTCTAGTGGTTCTTACCGCAACACTTACTCAGGCGGTGCCCAACTGCTTAGGAAATGTTATATTTTTAGCAAATAAAGCACATTTACATGAAAAGCAACACTGGAAACTGAAAGATATAAAATGCTCTGTAAATGTGAAGGAATCTGAAAATGAAAGATAAAAATTAAGCTGGTATCCTCACTCTGATTTGTGGAAGCAGTGCAAGCACAGCAAACAGAGTCTAGAATGGACAATTGGTGTTCTCAATTGAAGTGGCACTGGAATGTGCCTGCCAAAAGAAAGCATGAACTAGGAGCAAAAAAGACAGAGTGATATGCTAAAGTCTAACATATTGCGTATTTTTTGAGAAATAAAAGTCCAATTTTCCCATTAAAATCGTGAGTTTTGCCTTTTTTTTTTTTTATAGTGAGTGAGATAAAATATTTCAGAATTTGTTTATTTGTTGAAGTTAAATTAAAGGTTAAATAGATCAGTTAGAACAGGACCAATAATATTAAAAAAATAGCGATAAAATGCGTGGAGAACAAGGGTCCTTAGGGGAATCGGACTTTATAGTAGAAGAAATTACCTGAATTTTAACTTGCATTGAAAAATTGTCTTAAAGCAAGGTAAAGTAGTGCCATGCATCAAGGGGGCGTCCCATGGGGTGTATGGGCATTCCTATGCAACCACCCATAATGTATAAATAAAGTACTATCAACTAAAACATCTAGACAGGGCTTTGCACCTAAAAATACACCTCCTGGAGCAGGCACAAAGAAGAAGAAAAGTTTTCTTTTCTCAAAGCATTTCTAATTTTGGATGTGTGCTTTACCGTACAGCGCACAAAGAAAGTGGGAAAAGTTTAGAAGTAAATCTAAGCATAGTACTTTGTATTGGAAGGGTACTCTCCCACTACACAACCTATGCTCCATTCACACAGACACCAAGGAAGTGTGCATGGTGAAAGGCAGCCACATTATGCACCAGTCCTTGGGAAGAGAGTAGAAGCACCATATCCTGGTAGAAGTTTTGCTATCCTGCTCTCTTCCTTTCATACAACTCTGTTGAGCAACTTAGGTTGCTGCCCACTGTTGAATGATATTTTAGTAAATCTTCCCCACAGTGTGTAGAATATAGAAGATTCACTAGCTACTTCATGAATAGATTCACTGAATTTTGTAATCTTAGAAAGAATAACTCAGTTGTATACAGTTTGTAATCCTTGACAGGGTGACTCCAATGCTAAAATCCTTGGTTTCAAATGATTATCCAGAATTTTCTCTGGGAACAAGGTTCTTAACAGCTGTCAGTGAAAAGCACAATGAATTACAACATCCCAGCTGCAGCACCTAAGTATCATGATTGCCTAGCAAGGAATGCATCAACCGCAAAAAAATCTTTACTCAATTAATCAAAGATGGCCGGCTACATTCTTTTGATGCTCTTGAAATATGTTTTGTCTTGCTTTGACTTGTGTTTTTTATGTAGTGCAGGTGCCGTAGTCACAAAGTCTGTCACCAAGACAGACATAAAATTGGAGTGCACCACTGACCTCCCCTGCAGTGAAAAACTCAACCACCTTTAAAGTTCATATGGGTACATCTCCATTGCTGTCCGGTATATACAAAGGAGCGCAGGCCATGGATCATCACAATACATTGCACATTTTCAAAGTTATATTTTATTACCAGGAAGAAAGTTATTTATCCTTACACTAAATAAGTAGTGTTAGAAAAATAATCACTAATGTAGGAGGGTGTAAACTCTTCCAACTTAATAAACACAGTCTGGTTGAGTGAAACACAATTCTTAGAAAAGGTCTGCTCAATTGTATGTTGAGTTCAAGCTGGGTCAACAAATTTTAAATTAAAGAATACAACATAAAAATCAATTAAAGAGCAAAGAGAAACTAAGGGGGATATTCTCAAGAACGTGCGATAAACATCGCCAAAATAACCTAACGCAATTTTTCATATCGTCGTCTATCGCGGGAAAAGAACTCCGTGTCAACGTCGTATTCACAACACGGCGGTAACATGCGATAGTTTCCCGATAACGCCTCAAATGTCCGCGATACAACTACTGCGACGGCGATAAAAAAGGAAACCCGAACGCGAAAAAAGATGCGATGGGCCCAACTGCGATAGAAAAATCGGCGACAAGCAGCGCCAGGCTTGCAATTCCCACGTCACGCGGGAAAAATCACCATAAAAGCAGCAAAAAAATTAATTAAAAAAATTAAAAAACATAACAACTGCGATGCACAATGGAGGCAGCCGGAGCAAGTACAGAGGACAATCTGAACCCCACAAGCCCCACGGAGGACCAGCCTGGGACCTCGGGGTCAGGGAAGGGCAAGGAGAAGAAGAAGAGGAAGACACGGTTCAGTCCGCAGAAAAACAGGATCCTGATTACGGAGGTGATAGAACACCATCAACAACTGTTCCTCACCTCCACTGTGTCATTGGCAACAAAAAATGGAACATGGCAGTCCATCGTGGACAAGGTGAATGCAGTCGGAGTGCTGAGGAGGACAATGGACGAGGTCAAGAGGCGCTGGAATTATGTGAAGCGCAAAACCAAGCTGAAACTCGCAAACAACCGCAAAGCAGCAATGCAGACTGGGGGTGGGAGCCCTGCGCCACAGGAGGAGCTGGATGAGATGGAGGAAATGGTGTCCACAGTCATCAGTGTGGAGACGGTGGCAGGAGTTCGGGGATCGGACACTGCTCAACATGACCTGACACAACAGCAACAGGGTGAGTAACCACCAGGGACTGGGGGGACGGGGGGAGATGGGCACAATGGCACACATGCACAATGAAGTATAGCACACTGCACAACCACAATGACTCTGGATCATGTCCCTGATCTCCTTGCCATACTGCAGCACACATAGAAACAGCAAGTAGTCCCCCGTCCACAATGTGCCCAGAGGAGGCCCTCCCCACACATCACCAATCTCACAGCAAACACATGCACATGTGCTGAACCCAGCAAAGCTGCGGATCCGTGAGCCCCACTGACAATGCAAGTGACACTGCATGACGATGAGCATGTCTGCAGACCACTCATCATGACATGTTGCACGCCACGACACCGAGGTGGCTGAGTGTGGTCCACATCCGGAAAGGAGCAGGTCACACACTGACACATCCACGTGCACAAACAACCCCTGACGGCAACAAGACAACTGCGGACAAACCATGCCCAAGAGTCCCAACTCCCACCAAGAGCCCAATTTACCCAAGTATGCAACATCTCAGCACTGCATAATCACAGAAGTCAAAGGCACACCGCCTGAAAGGGAGAAGGCCAAGCAAAGTCTGAGCTGCAGGGACGACGCTCCCACAATGCAGCACACACACATGAATCAGAGCACATCAACATTGACAACAATGTGGTACAAACTGCAACACTTTCACAACAGAACAGAGGACACAACTGCTTCCGCTTGTGTGTAGAAACTGGCCAATCACATTTGGCATAGCAGGAAACTGTGACATGATAATGGACAAGTACAACCCCACATCCCTGATGGTGCACAAATATCCACTGTCCTGCTTCAAATAGGCAGCTCCTCCTAAACAGTCACAATGTACATTGTCATGCAGTCTGTTTGGAAACTTGGCCAATGCGTGAACATACATGGAACACACTGTTAAACTGCATCTCCCCTTTACATTGCAGAGGGAGAATCATCACCTCCTGCAGAGCAGACCGAACACCTCCTCACTGATGACGAGGAGGACCTCCCCACCTTCGACACCGACGCCCTCCAAGAGCTCATGGACAGCTTCGGCACCCCACCTCCATAAGCAGGGCAGCCCAGCTGCATCGAGGAGACCCCACCCCCTGCATAGACACACAGCAGGAAGCACCCACCACCCCGGCTGTCTCCCAGGATCCCCACGACCAACACATGGCATTTCAATGCTGTGTGTTGGAGGGCTAGAAGGAGATGGCTGAGCAGGTGCGGGTGGGGTTCGACCTCATGGCAGCCAAACTTGATGCCGACCATGGGTGTCTACGTCCCATCAGGGACCACTTACAGTCCCTAACGGACACCCACAGTCTGCTCCATGGTCTCCAACGAGCCATGGCTGACATGGCTGGAGTCATGACTCGGAGACAAGAACACCTGTCTAGTCAGAGTGGCTCCAGCGATCTCAGCCGTGAGTTGGGACACATGCGGAGGCTCATGGAGGACTCGGTGCGGATGGAGGCAGAAAGGATGGCTGCCACGGCTGCACATCAGCAAGATGTAGCTGGGATCTTCCATGCCCTGCAGATCCTCATCATGGCATTGCTGCCACAAGGCCTGGCGCAGATGAATGCTGCTGCACCGACACCATCCACATCTCCGCCCCCTGATGTGTCAGTGCCCCACGGTGCAGCAGACATTCCACCTCCGGCACCTGATGTGTCACTGCCACAAAGTGCGGCCGACAATCCACCTCCAGCCCCTGATGTGTCAGTGCCACACAGTGCTGCAGCCGAAATACCAACACCCACAGGTGAGGCACATCACACATCAGAGGACGATGATGTGGATGAGACTGCCGTTGTGGTAATGAGGAAGCGGTAGCATTCATCTCCGCCATATGGCCTGTTTTAGCTTGGTTCGGCCCTTTGCATCATCACCTTCCACTGTCCCCTGATACACTCTGCGGCACTCACCTTGGACCTTGACATGGACTGCCATATTCTGTTTGGTTACCAATGACACAGCAATCAGACTGCGGACTGAACTCTTCCTCTTCCGATGGACTTGTCCTTCCCTAATGGACTCTGGCTGGCCCTCCACGGGGCAACAATGTCAAGTGGGGTGTGCATGGCCCTGTACTGCAACACTCCACTGGATGTGAATAAAACATTCAAATTCACACAGATGTGTCATGTCTATGATCCTTCAAGTATGACAGTATGGATGAATGTAGGGTCACTGATTCCCCCTCATGTCCATTTTGCACATGTTGTGGGGCTTGGGTCACAGGGTGCAACATTGCCGATTGCGGTCCGGGTGGCGCAGACACTACAACGGAGACACACGCATTGGTTACTTCCTTGTCGAGGCCAGAACTGAACCACGCCCAGAGCCCCGGGCTCATTGTTCACACCCCTACGCTGGACTGGCATACGCCAGCCCAGCCCACTCCGCTTACGCTCACAGGGGGTGACGACACAGCTACATGTCCCAGGTCTTCCCTGTAGTGATCTGCTGGTCACTGGTCTAGTTGTCAGCGTGCCACAGCCACTCCCTGAGGGCTGGTTTACACCCAACCTACACCCATCCAGCACAGGCGTCACAGGACATGTGACCCTGCCAATAAAAGGGGCCCACCACAGCACATCCCCCACTGCCGGAGGTGACATGATGGCGTCCGCATCCACGGAACTCAATCATGAGGGGTCTGTGACTTGCATTGCACAGAGTTAGTGGCACCCGATGGCCTGCGTCCGGCACGGGCCTACCGCCACGTGGCGATGACTTGCGTTGCACTGAGTTAGTGGCACCCGATGGCCTGCGTCTGGCACAGGCCTACTGCCACGTGGCGATGACTTGCGTTGCACTGAGTTAGTGGCACCTGATGGCCTGCGTCCAGCACGGGCCTACCGCCATGTGGTGATGACTTGCGTTGCACTGAGTTAGGCCCACCTGAAGAGCTGAGTGGGTGTGCAGCCTGCAATGATGCGTTGGCCTCGATACGGCATCCAGCAAATCAAGACTCGAATTGAATTGTGAGCCCTGCTGGACCGCAGTATATGTGCAGGCAGCAGTCAGCACACACATGACTCTGCGGTGCGGTACCGCAGGGTGCGCTGGGGGCCTGTGGCGCGGAATCCAGCGATCGGCTGAGGCGGTTGCACCGGCACGTGGAGGACCCTCTTGGAGACACGCCGGTGGCGGCAGGTGAGCATTGAGGCCTGGGTGCACAGGGGCAGGCAGTCATCGCTGGGCGGCGGACCGGTCTGGGGACCAGGGCTGGGGTGCAGCAGGTGCACAGGATCACGCAGGCACCACCAGTCACGGCGGCGGCCTCGTGGCTGGGTGGGGGCACCGCCCTGGCAGACACAACCCTGCATGTGCTGACGAGATGTGCGTGGGTTGGCTTGAGACGTAGTCACCTCGTCTCCAGTGTGAATACGGCCGTTGAATGTGGTCGGGCACATGTGTGTAGGCCTATGGTCACGATATGGCGGACACAGAGACACACGCAGTAGTTACTGTGGTGGCCATCCCGGAACTGGACAACGCCCAGGGCCCTGGGCTATTCATTCGCGACATACGCCGGCCAAGGCCGCTCCGCTCAGGCTTACAGGGGGGGGACCACATGGCTACATGTCCAAGGTCTTCTACACTGCCTGGGGTCACCTGTTTGCGTCCACTACACTGCAAACACCAGCAGTAGATGTCCACATGGACATGTCTGTGCTCTGCATACTACAGTCTGTCCAGCACATCTCCCCCACACTTGGCATTGTGTCCTTTCTTATTGCTGGGTCACTTGCCTCCTTCGCACATTCTTGGTTCCCACCTCTCCCCACATTCTGCAATTGTGTGGCAGAGGGGCTCTGCCTTTGTGGATGGTTTGTCTACATGTCTGGCCCCTGTTACCACGGTTACTTGTGTTGTTGTGTCCGGTAGTTGGGCATGTTGGTTGGCATGTTGTATGTGATTTTGTTACGTGTGCTCTCCCACAGTTGTGAGTTGTGTGATTGTGGAGTTGAGGTGTGTGGTGTGTTCAGTCAGTACTTACCAATGAGCAGTGCATTGCCATGGGTGCCATCCTGGAAGTGCTGGTTGATGATGGACTGTCGGAAGATGTATGTATCATGCACACTGCCTGTGAAGTTGGCGACGACATTGGTGAACTGTCCCCGGTGGTCCACTATCGCCTGCACATTGATGGAATGCGTGTGCTTTCTGTAGCGGTAATTGTGTGCAGGGTCGGTAGGGGGCACAAGTGGTACATGTGTACAGTCAATTGCCCCCGACACGTGCGGTAAGGCAGCTATGGCGTAATTCCCTTGCATGGTCTCCAGCTGTTCATACACAGCGTGGGGGAAGTGAAGGTGGCACCCCTCGCCCACGTCGCCCGACAGCACAACCTCAACATCATCTCCTACGCCGACGACACCCAGCTGATCCTCTCCCTCACCAAAGACCCTCACACCGCCAAAGCCCACCTCCACGAAGGAATGAAGGCCGTCGCCGAATGGATGAGGACCAGCCGCCTGAAGCTGAACTCGGACAAGACGGAGGTCCTCATCCTTGGTTCCAACCCTTCAGCCTGGGACGACTCCTGGTGGCCAACATCACTGGGAACAGCCCCGCCACCCACCGACCACGTACGCAACCTAGGGGTCATCCTCGACCCCACCCTCTCCATGGCTAAGCAGGTCAACGCCGTTTCCTCATCCTGCTTCAACATCCTCAGAATGCTCCGCAGGATCTTCAAGTGGATCCCCACCGAAACAAGAAAAACAGTCACCCAGGCCCTCGTCACCAGCAGGCTGGACTACGGAAACGCCCTCTACGCAGGAACGGTGGCTAAGCTCCTGAGATGGCTGCAACGCATCCAGAACGCCTCTGCACGTCTTATCCTCGACATCCCCCGACGCAGCCACATCACACCCCACCTGAGAGACCTGCACTGGCTCCCTGTCAACAAGAGGATAACCTTCAAGCTCCTCACCCACGCACACAAAGCACTCCACAACTCCGGACCAGCCTACCTCAACAGACGACTCAGCTTCTACACCCCCACCCGCCAGCTCCGCTCGACCAGCCTCGCCCTCGCCACAGTCCCCCGCATCCGGAAAATGACCGCCGGCGGCAGATCCTTCTCCCACCTCGCCGCCAAGACCTGGAACACCCTCCCCACCAACCTCCGACAGACCCAAGACCTACTGGCCTTCAGAAGACTCCTCAAGACCTGGCTCTTCGATCAGTAGCAGCACCACCCCCCTCTTCCCCCAGCGCCTTGAGACCCTCGCGGGTATGTAGTGCGCTTTATAAGTGACATGATTGATTGATTGATTGAAGGTGCAGGGGTATCAAGATGATACAAACCGTGATGTTTACAGGTATGATGAATCCTGCATGATGAGACCGTAACAGATGTTTGTGTGGTCGTAACCTTCCTTTTCTTTCCTGCGGAGGTTACGAGCACACAGACTTCTGTTACAGTATGTTTGGACTGGATTCATCATACCTGTGTGCATTCCGGTTTGTCTAAGTGCAATACACTGTACCAGATTATGTTTGTGACTATGAGGACGCTTGACCATTGTCACCATTTCTCCAACAGGTTTCTGACTACTGATTTCGGGATATGGAATGGTATTGGGGAGTTCCCGCAGCATTTGCAGTTTATTGGATCCACACGTTGCCCTGGTGAAGTTCCCCGTTGGGAATGGAACGCATTGGCTGAGCTTTTTGTCTTGTTGTTTATGTATTTGTAATAAAGTTCTGTTTTTCCACTACCGTTGACTACTGGACTTCATGACCTGGAGGGGAGGGTCCGGGGGGTGGTTGCGGTGGGTGTTGTGGCCCTCTTGGGTCTCCAGGCTGCATGATCATTGTCTCCATGGCATCTGTTGGTCTTCAGATGTGGCTCTAGGCTGGGCTCCCTTTCAAACTGTAGGTTGTCGTCCTGCTTAACACCAGTAAGAGGCAGGTGTTGAATCCCTGCTGCTAACGCGCCTTATCGCCTACTTTCGGATCGCATCGCTGATCTGGCTGCTCGTTGGGAATATCGCGAAGTGGTGTTTTCGTGTGTTTTTGCACGGGAACGCCTACTCTGCATATCATTAGCGTTAGTTGTCGCTCTCATCCGTGGCGATGTTTTTTGCGGCAGCTATCGCGGGAAAACTGGCGATGTCGGCAATTTGCACCAGCTTGTGAATGGGGCGATAAGTCTATCGCCACTTTTGCGGCGCTAAAGTGCCAATAAATCTGCGATGGATCCTTGAGAATATGCCCCTAAGATCATTAAAACTGGGTAAGGGGAAAATGAGATATGAATTTTGTAAAGTTTTAAGGCATAAAGTGCCAAGAAAAAGTAATGTTTTACCTGGGTTGGATTCTATTTTGTTCTCTTGAGGGACAATTCCAAGATGGAACCAGGAGGCAATCGGGTCAAATAATCCACGAAACCAGAATACATATAACTGATTTACAAAAGGATGATGTGTTGCGTTGCTGATGGCAATGTATATTTTTCTTGTAGCTCCAAGAAATGAACCAGTCTGAACAAGCAGGTGAGGACACATGAGTGGTTCACACAGGTGAGAGGTTAAGGGTATAATAGATAACACTCAACATGCTGGCAGTTGAAAAATGAAATAAATTGAACTAAATGAAAAGATACAATTCAATGAATAAGGGTCACTGTGTTTCCCAAATTGAATTGATTAATTAATGGTTGGTGTAGGACATATGTGTTTAGATAAGAAATACTGAAGGATCATTGTAAAACAACAGTTTGTGGTTGACCAGGATCCAGGTATAATTTCAGGCCAACCGCTATGAAGCAAAGGTTGGGTATACCAAGTGAGTCACTCCAGTCAAAATTTACATTCTAACTTAAATTGTGAAATGGAAGTCAAAACCCTGCAGTAGGCAAAGTCCAAGTATGTGCTCAATATGGTTCCCTCAAAGTTAGATATGTCTTTGTCCAGCTCCGACTGAAGATGTTATTTTTGCCACCAAAATCTTTGTGTGGGTGTAAGCTGGATTTTTCAGCCAGTGGTCAGATTTGCTGCCTCATACTAGTCCATGGTTTAACCTTAGGACTCAGTCACTTTTTTGGTCCTCAAAATACTCCAGTGGGTCAAGGCTAGAATCTGCAGCTGGGCAGTTCTCTACAAGTCCAGATACGTTACTATAAGGTCCTGCTGAACTCATTTTCGAAGGAGACAAACATTTCCAAATGGGACAACCCCTCTTTTCTTACCTGCATTGGGTGCGTCCCCGATGTGGTGGTGAAGAAAAAGATTGAAGCTGCTCAAGCTAGACAAAAAGAAAATTTTAATTTCAGTGTGGGTGAGAAAGAGATATTTTGAAAGTGAGTTTGTCAGAAAGGGGGTAAGTAATATGGTGAACCAGTGACTATTGATAGGTTTTCAGCATCGCAGTTAGTGTCAGAACTTTATCGATGGAATGCTGAGATAGCAGCAAAAGTTCATCAATGTGCTGATTCTGTGACTGGGGATGTTAGTAAGATGTGGGAAAATTGTCTGGATTTAGAGGTTCTATCGGTTTGGAAGTTGCCAGATTGAAACTCAGTTTTCGAGTGCATAGATTTCTCCTCAGGTACTAATTATATTTTGGATATAGGGGCAAGGGGATGTAATAACCTAAAACTTGGCTTTCAAGTGGTCTATTACAGTATGGAATTGTTAGACCTGTCATCCTTAGGGTGGTCTTGCATCCAAATGTTTCCCTGACTCCTCCATTTTTGCTGATCTAATTTTTGTTGGCCTTAGGACTCTCTACATTTTACAACTGCTCACCAGTGCTAAGTGTGTGTACTATTTATTTTAAACATGATGAAATTGGCTTGCACCCAATTGGAACATTCAATTTACTTGTATGTTCCTAGTAAAGTAGTACAACATGTACCCAGGTAAAGTGGTACTACATGTACCTAGGTAAAGTGGTACTACATGTACCCAGGTCCTGTAAATTAAATGTTACTAGTGGGTCTGCAGCACTGATTGTGCCAACCACTCACGTAGCCTTTTA
Organism: Calotriton arnoldi; assembly: GCA_963921515.1. Taxonomy (NCBI): domain Eukaryota; kingdom Metazoa; phylum Chordata; class Amphibia; order Caudata; family Salamandridae; genus Calotriton; species Calotriton arnoldi. The sequence continues at coordinate 1,027,345 of CAWUFW010003294.1, read as the reverse complement.
ACCATATCTCAGGTCTGCCATTGAAGCCTGTGTTTGCGATTTTAAATTGCCAATTCAACCTGGCAAAAAAAATGTTTTGCAACGCCTACACCTTCCCTTTTAATACATATAAGTCACCCAAGGGTAGGCCCTGAACAGCCCAGAGGGCAGGATGCAGTGTTTTTAAAACATTGGACATGACATGTACTTTTAACTTTTACATGTCCTGGTAGTGAAAACTCTTAAATTTGTTTTTCACTACTGCAAGACCTGCCTCTCTAATCAGATAACATTGGGTTTACTTATCACATTTAATAAGTGATACCTTTCAAATGGGAGCAGGTAGGAATTTCCAGTTTGGGGTCTAAAGAATTGTAATTTAAGGTTCAAATCTGTTTTAATTATTATTATTCAGTGCATCTGATACAAACATACAGACCGGATAAAAACCCTAACTGGGTGCTCTGCATAGCAATAAGAGAAGCAGAAACAATCAATAAAGTATCCCAAACAGCCCCCTCCATCTCTCCTGTCTCCCCCGTACTCACTCCAGCAAATGCACTTAAACGACAGACATCCATATTTCTCACCCCATCTTCTGCCCGCCCCATCCCTCTGCTCTGTCAATCACAGCAAGTGTTGATACTTAGGGCATGTCAATTCATAGAATTCTGCAGAGAGCAGTTAGATGTATGGCAGCCAAAGCTCTCTGTAAACATCTAGCTGATGTGTTAATGCAAAGGTCAGGCGTCCATACCCAGTATGCACCATATTCTATGGAGCTAAGCAGTATGTGTCTGGGGTTTCTCAGTGCCCCAAAGCAATAGGATTGGCTGCAGGACCGCTCTCAGCGCTAAGCCAATGTGCTCTCCCCTTCTAGATTTAAGGGTAAAGGTCAAGGGATTGGGGAGCCCCAGCATAATCTATACTTGGAAGCATGACAGCTGTGTGCCGAAGTACGTGTCTATGTCGGTCAGAATTGCATCTCAGTACCGTGTGAGTTTTGGACAAGCCCAAGGGAAGTGCAGTAAGGCCCCCGGACCCAGCAGCCCCTTCATCAGTCCTCATTATGATTCTGCTGTTGCCCTTGTCCTCCATGCCCACTTCGCCGACCTTTTTCCCGCCACTGCTGCCCTGCTGCCGGTTCCCACTCCTGCCTACCAGCTGCGTTTCCCTCCCCCTCCCCTATTTAATGGCGGCCGCTGCGAGGGTGGTGGATCAAGACCTCTGAACTCCTGGTCAGAGACCTGCTCTCTCCCCCTGCAGCTCCGCTGTTGTGCCACTGCTGCTGTTGTGCCGCTGCCCTGTGTAGGAAGGGTTTGAGTTCACTCTTCGCCTGTCTGTTTCTTTTTATTGTGCCTTTTTTACTGTTTGTATTGTGCCTTTTCACTGTTAGCCTTTTAGTTACTGTTATTCTGTAGTTTTTCCTGTTTTTCCTACGTGTTTTGCCCTTGTCCTCCGTGCCCACTTTGCTGCCCTTTTTCCCACTGCTGCTGCCCCCGCGGCCCCTCCCCCTGCCGTTTACCGCTCCCGCCTCCCTGCTGCGCTTCCCTCCCCCTCCCCTATTTAATGGCGGCCGCTGCGAGGTGCAGCACCCCTACGAACGCCGCACCCATGCCAGACACCCGCACCACTGAAGCCTTGAAGTGCATCCTCCTCAACGTGCGCTCCATTCACAGACATGCCATAGAGATCTGGGACCTCCCCGACACCCTCTCGCCAGACGTCGCCTTCTTCACAAAAACCTGGACCAACGCCTCCTCCACCCCCGACATCGCCACTGCCATCCCTGTCGGATAAAAGATCCAGAAGAAGGACCACCCCCACCGCCCAGGAGGAAGACTCGCCATCGCACACAAGAGCTCCCTCTGACTCTCCACCTCCAGCAAGAGCGACTCCCTCTCCAACACCAAACACCTCCACTTCCAGATCCATACCAGCCCCAGAACCACACTTCGTGGCATCCTCGCTTACAGACCCCTAGGGCCTTGTGCCTCTTTTACCACTACCATTGCTGACCTCATCGCACCCCACTCCATCGCCTCCACGGACTACATACTCATCGGAGACCTGAACTTCCACCTCGACAACAGGAGCGACACCGACTCCACTGCCCTCCTCGGACTGAAGCAGCTCGTCACCACCCCCACCCATAAGGCAGGACACACACTCAACCCATCTTCGCAGGAGGGACCAACATCCACTTCAGCCACACCTTGCAGCCCCTCTGGACAGATCACCACTGCGTACACTTCTCCATCAACACCACCACCGCTCACAAGCCCACTCCGCGCCCGCCACGAAGGAATTGGAGCACGGCCACAGAGGAGCACCTCAACTCCACCCTCATCCATGACCCCCCCTCCGCCACGACCGATGCCAACTCTGCAGTCAATGAACTACACTGCTGGATCACAAGCTGTGCAGACAAGCTCGCACCCCTCCACAACCCCGACAAACACCGCCCCTTGAAGGCCACCTGGTTCACCGCCGACCTCCAAGAAGCTAGACGCTCCTGCAGACATCTCGAAAAACGTTGGAGAAACAGCAAAACCACAGAAGAATAGACCACTTACAAGAACGCCATGACAGAATACCACCAACTCATAAGATCCACCAAGAGGACCTTCGTCGGGAACATAATCCTCAACAACTCCAGCAACCCAAAGGAACTCTTCAACATCATCCAGCAATTCACCAAACCCCCCCAGCTAAGCCACAGATGTCACACCCTCCCAGAACCTCTGCAACAAGCTGGGCTCCTACTTCCACCTGAAAATCAAGGCCCTCTACGACAACTTCAGCGAACGGACTCCAGAAACCACCCTTCCCTCCAGTGATGACAGCCAGCCCACCATCACCAACTGGACACCGGTCACCACTGAAGTAACCAACACGACCATGAAGAGCACCCACTCAGGAGCCCCCACTGACCCCTGCCGCCGCACATCTTCCACAGAGCCGCTGGCGCCATAGCACCCAAACTATGCCGCACCATCAACGCCAGCTTTGAATCCGGCATTTTCCTAGATGACTGGAAGCGGGCAGAGGTAAAGTCCAACTCAAGAAACCCTCAGCAGACCTGACGGACCTGAAAAACTACCGTACCATCTCTCTCCTTCCCTTCGCAGCCAAAGTCACCAAGAAAATCGTCAATGCCCAGCTGACTACCTTCATCGAAGAGAACGCCATCCTCGACTCTTCCCAGTCCAGCTTCCGCAGTAACCAAAGCACCGAGACTGCCCTCATTGCCGCCACCGACGACATCCGCACTCTCCTCGACCAGGGCCACACCACGGCAATCATCCTTCAAGACCTCTCCACAGCCTTCAACACCTTCTCTCACCACACTCTCGCAGCCAGACTCCACGACGCTGGCATACGGTGAACCGCCCTCAACTGGATCCGCTCCTTTCTCACCAGCACAACCCAAAGGATCAGACTCCAACCCTTACTCTCCAAATCCACAGAGATCAACTGCGGAGTATCCCAAGGATAATCGCTCAGCCCCACGCTCTTCAACATCTACATGGCCCCCCTCCCCACCATCGTCAGACAGCATGGAATAGTTTCCTACGCCGATGACACCCAGCTCATCTTCTCCCTCACGAAGGACCCCGAAGACACCAGACTCAGCTTCCAGGAAGAAATGAATGACGTCGCAGCCTGGATGAGCAGCAGCTGTCTAAAGCTCAACTCGGAGAAGACAGAGGTCCTCATCCTCGGACCCTCCCCCACCGCCTGGGACAACACCTGGTAGACCTCTGCCCTCGGAAACCCACCCACCCCCATGGACCACGCCCAAAACCTCAGCATCATTCTCGACTCCTCCCTCACCATGACTCGCCAGATCAACGCTGTTGCCTCCACCTGCTTCAACTCCCTGCGCATCCTCCGCAAGACTTTCAAGTAGATCCCCCCCGAAGCCAGGAAGACCGTCACCCACACACTCATAACTAGCAGACTGGTCTACGGTAACGCCCTCTACACTGGAATAAACAAATCCCTGCTACACAAACTCCAGACCATCCAGAACCCCGCGGCCAGAATCATCCTCGGCACCCCTTGACATGAGCACATGACCCAACACCTGCGAGGCCTCCCTGTCGAGAAGAGAGTAACCTTCAAGCTACTCACCCACGCCTACAAATCCCTCTACAACATTGGAACCAAATACCTCAACGAACGAGTCTCTTTCCAAGTACTCAAAAGAAACCTCCGCTCCGCCGACCTCGCCCTAGCAGAAACCCTGCGCATCCACAGAACTAGAGCAGGTGGAAGAGCCTTCTCCTACGTCACTGCCAAGGCCTGGAACAAGCTCCCAGGCAACATCAGACGCTCTCCTACTCTGCAAACCTTCAAGAAGAGCCTCAAGACCTGGCTTTTCTGCTGAGCCGGAGCTGCACCCCCCGTGCCTTGAGACCCTCACAGGTGAGTAGCGCGCTCTAAAGTTCCCTGATTGATTGATTAAATAACAATATGCTGAAATTTTAGTGGCGGGTCCTATACTTGCAGTGTTAATGTGCTGTATGACATGCCCTGTTTTAAATGTCCCCCCATTCCTTTTGCGTCAGGGTACGCCCCAGCTGCAGCTCCCATTGTTTCTGACCCAATATTTTCTCCTCCGTCTGTGATTGCAGCAAGAGGGCATATAATTCGGTGATAATGCGTCACTCGCCCTGCTTTGAAAAAAGCCACTTTACAAAGGGTGTGAGGGCATGTTACCCCCCTCAGATGTCAAAGTACCCATCAGATTCACAGTTACAACAAGACATTTTCTACTTGAACCTATCTCCCTCATAACAAAAATTGCACAAAAACCATAACCGCCTTAAACAAACTGCGAAACATGCAATCCCCCATATTTTGAAGTTATTCTAGTTTATTCTTGCATACTAAATATTTTACAGGCCCTATAGAATATGTTTTTTTATCTAACTCACCAAAGAGCTAAATGAAGCACTTCAAAAGTAATGATACGCTGTCTAAGGATAATATGACTTAGACAAATCTGTTGCATCTTCTGGGCAGTCATATGATCTTTCATTGTACGCACGTTACAGACATTGTAACCACCTGCAGGTTAGAGGGGAGCCATGCAGGCCTGGGCACTTAAAGAAAATAGGACTTCTAGTTGATGTCTCTTATCCTCATATAAGGTACATAATAAGCTTATCAGAAAAGACTATACTCTTGAGGGTTACTAAACATGGAACTACGACCAAACATCATGCATTACTATTGGCTATTTCCCTACCTGGCTAAAAACAAATGGGCCTAAATGGCATCAAGATTCAACTCCTGCTTCTTGGCTCTCCGGGTTTACCCACACTGTTTTTTCCATGGCCTAATAGCATGGGCTCTGCCTGATTTCACTTAGACTCTGTTAGGGATCTCGGGGTCATCTTTAAAAACGGGTTCAGATTTTTATCACAGGGCAAAGCCGTAGTAAATACTGCTCAATTCCAAGTATTTCTATTACCTATTTAGAAAGTCAGGAGTAAAGTACTGTACTTGAAACAGATTGTACAATTTGTGGGCAGCCCAGAGCACTTTGAAACTTTTGCACTGTTTGTTCATCAGAAATAAGGGGCATATTTATGAGAGGGTTGCACCACGTTTGCAACGTGGTACATGTGTGGCGCAAAACTCTAAGTCAGAATTTTGAAGCCACGCCAAGCCACTTTGCATGGCTCTGAGTGGCTTCAAAAATCTGGAGTATCACAACGCAGCGCAAATGGCTGCTTTGTGTTACTCTGCCATTGGAAGGCATTTCATGGGCATTGCATGGGTGTTCCCACGCAACACCCATAGATTTTGATGCATCCCCAAATTTAGAAGAACTTGTAAACCTAGGGATGTAAACCTGGGGATGCACTAAAATCTTATACCTTCCCAGTGAGAAATATCTTCCTTTTTCTATGTGTACTGCATTGTGTAGCACACATAGAAAGAGGAACATGCCTCCCAGGATTGTTTTTATACAGGAAGGTGTCCCTTCCTGCACAAAAACAATCATGCATGCAATGCAGGCACGTCTGAGTTGGCTCTAGGCAGCCAAAACAGCACCAGTGCAGAGGAAAAGGTAGGAATGCACCGTATTCTTTTAAATTCGGTGCATTCCTGCAGTGCAGCAAGGTGACAATTCCCATAAATATGCCCCTCAAAATCAACCAAACCAAGCTAGACTGAACTAAACGAAACCAAACCCTGACTCTGCCTTCCACCCACATCCAACTGTATCTTTTATTTATCAGAACTTTGGTCTTTTCTCGTAGGTATGCTCAAATTCTGCAACAGCCCAGCATCACAGGGATGTCTCAACTCTAGCTGGTGAACGAGTGTACAGGCAAATCTTTATTCGATTGCTCATTGATAGTCCAATTAACATTTTATTTTTCTGCTTCTACAACCTGATCATTAAATGCATTCTCAATTGCTTTTATCTAATTCATCCGTGCCCTCATCCTATTCCTCTTAGCTAAAGAATTATAACATGCTTCCTTAGATAACAGAATGTGCCATAGATCAGAATCACATATTCGTCGCACAGAAGTAACAACTTTAACAGTTTTTCAAAAAGAAATGTAAACTTGTATCACTTTCTTCAACGTAGCAGGCAGAGGCTTCGATGGTGTTGCATTAAAGCAACCAGTTTTCAGGAGCAGAATGCAATGGTGTCAGCTATGACATAATAAAGTGAGGTGTTTCCCCGAAGTCAGGTTAACCTGTGCATTCCACACCAGTATCCTCAATAGTGAGACAGTCAATACATCATTTTTGTCACTGTGCCACAAAGTAATTCAATAGTACTTCTTCATATACTATATGCAATTCACTAAGGGGAAAGTTGAGATTCCTGCCAATGCCTGTTTTATACCTTAAGCTCAATCAACATAGGGACATATTACCAAGAAATGGCGATAACTAGCGCTAACCTAGGTTAGCGCTAGTTTTCCTATCGCTCTCAATCCCTGCAAGTTATCGCCCTGCTAGCGACGTATTAGCAACGTTTTGCTAACAGGCGATAGCTTCAGGGATCAGCGGCGAAAACCGCCGCTAACATTAGCACGATGACGTTAATGAAACCGGCGATAGCGGGTGGAATCCAGCGATAAGCCCTTAGCGATAGAAAAAGGCACGCTAACCCGCAAGTTTGGACTTAGCCTATCTGTCCACCTCCAATATAAAAGATGCACACAAAAAAAGGAAAAATGCAGATTTGAGCAGCCAGGGCATAGTGCAGCACACATCAACAACCCCCTCAAGCCACCCAACATCCTGGTTGACCAGGATGAGATCCTGGTTCCCACGCAGGACCTGCGTCTGGTTCCTGGATCCCTCGCTGGACCTGCGTCTGGTTCCTGGATCCCTCGCTGGACCTGCGTCTGGTTCCTGGATCCCTCGCTGGACCTGCGTCTGTGGCCTGGATCCCTCGCTGGACCTGCGTCTGGTTCCTGGATCCCTCGCTGGACCTGCGTCTGTGGCCTGGATCCCTTGCTGGACCTGCGTCTGGTTCCTGGATCCCACGCTGGACCTGCGTCTGTGGCCTGAATCCCTCGCTGGATCTGCGTCTGGTTCCTGGATCCCACGCTAGACCTGCGTCTGTGGCCTGGATCCCTCGCTGGACCTGCGTCTGGTTCCTGGATCCCTCACTGGACCTGCGTCTGGTTCCTGGATCCCTCGCTGGACCTGCGTCTGGTTCCTGGATCCCTCGCTGGACCTGCGTCTGTGGCCTGGAGTGGGATGTGGAGTAGCTGTGGAGTCGATGAGCCGTGGCGGGAGACATTGATGTGCGACGATCGCCCGTACCTGGTGGTGAAGTCTGGCAGGTCGCATAGAGACACGTTGCTGACCTGTGTAAGAAGCCTGCCTTGCGCACCTTGGTGCAGTCAATGGTAGAGATGATCCTGCGTACCAACGTAGTGAGGTCCGCTTCGCATACTATGATCCACCACGACACTGGGGTGCACGGAGGGGATTACCAACGGTGGGTGCCGTCTCCCTGCATCACAGGACGGATGATGTTGGGCTGGCCGGACGCTCTGGAGGGTGAGGCCCCTGTGCTACGCCGAACTTGTGTGGACTGAGCGCTGCAACTACACACCTAAGGGAGCCCTGCTGCATCAACTGCATTGGGTGGTCCACCAGCGGACTACGCGGTGACTGCTTTACCCAGCCCAGTGAAAGCACACCTGCCTCAGGCTCCTGCTGGCTGAGTCACAGATTTGGAGAGAGTGCAGTGGATTGCACCATGGGGTCAATGTCCAGGTAAGGAGAAGGTGGGACGCGTAGTGCAGGAGGGCCAGGGGGGGGAGTCACTCATGCCTATCACATGTAGATGACGCGCCCGCACTGGCGGCTCTACCGCTATGTTGGAAGAGCGTTGCCCCACCACCTCAAGCAGTGCAGAAGAGGAACAATCATCACATGATGATAACTCAATCAATCAATCACACAGGGGAACTGTAAGCGCGCCACTCACCCGTGAGGGTCACAAGGCACTGAGGGGCCGCAGATCTGTTAGCCGAAGAGCCAGGTCTTGAGGGTCTTCCTGAAGGTGTTCAGGGAGGAGGCACCTCTGATGTCTGCCGGTAGCTCGTTCCAGGTATTGGATGCAATGTGGGAGAAGGATCTTCCGCCTGCTCTGGCCCTGTGGTTGCGCTGGGTTTTGGACAGTGCAAGGTTGGAAGATCGGATGTCTCATTTGTGTACGTGGAAGTTGATTCTGTCGTTGAGGTATTTGGTTACGTTGTTGTGTAGGCATTTGTAGGCGTGAGTGATGATTTTGAAGGTGACTCTTTTCACCACGGGGAGACTGTGGCGTCTACTTAGGTGTTGGCTGATGTGTTAGTGCCGGGGGATGCTGAGGGCGAGTCTGGAGGCGGTGTACTGTCATGTCGGTAGTTTGCGGAGTAGGGACTTGTAAATGGCGGTTCAGAGTGCGTTTCCATAGTCCAGTCTGCTGGTGATGAGTGCATGGGTGACTGTCTTCCTTGACTCTGGGGGTATCTATTTGAAGGTCTTGCGAAGGATGCGGAGGGTGTTGAAGCAGCTGGAGGTGGTGGCGTAGACCTGTCTGTTCATGGTGAGGGATGGGTCGAGTACGATGCCGAGGTTTCTGGCGTGGTCCGAGGGGGTAGGTGGGCTTCCGAGGGCGAATGCCAACAGGTGTTGTCCCATGCTGAAGGTGTGGTTCCAAGGACAAGGACTTCTGTCTTCTCGGCGTTGAGCTTCAGGCAGCTGTTGGTCATCCAGACTGCGATGTCCTGCATTCCTTTCTGGAAGTTGAGTCTGGCGGTGGTGGGGTCTTTGGTGAGAGAGAGGATGAGCTGGGTGTCATCAGCGTAGGATACGATGTTGAGGCCGTGTTGTCGGACGATGGCGTCGAGGGTGCCATGTAGATGTTGGGCTCAGAGATGAACCCTCTGGGACTCCGCAGGTGATTTACGTGGGATCGTAGAGGAAGGTTGGCAGTCTGGTCCTTTGGCTTCTTCCGGAGAGGAATGATCGGATCTAGTCGAGGCCTGTTCCTTGTATGCCGACGTCGTGTAGTCTGGCGACTAGTGTGTGGTGGGAGACGGTGTCGAAGGCCGCTGAAAGGACGAGTATGATGAGGGCTGTGGAGTGGCCTTGGTCCAGGAGTTTGCGGATGTCGTCTGTGGCGGCGAGTAGGACGGCCTCGTTGCTGTGGTTGCTTCGCAATCCAGATTGGGACGGGTCGAGGATGGCGTTGTCATCAATGAATCGTGTCAGTTCCCTGTTGACTGTTTACTCTGCAACTTTGGCCGCGGAGGGGAGGAGCGAGATGGGCCGGTAGTTCTTGAGGTCGGTGGGGTCAGTTGTGGTCTTCTTGAGAAGGGGCCAGACTTCTGCACGCTTTCAGTCGTCTGGGTAGGTGCCTGTTTTGAAGGTGGTGTTGATGGTGTGTTGCAGTTTGTGTGTGATGGCGGCCGCGGCTCTGTGGTAGATGTGGCAGGGCATGGGTTGGTGGGGGCCCACGAGTGGATGCCTTTCATGGTTGAGGCTGTGTCTTCGGCTGTGACTGACGTCCAGGTGGAGATGGTGGGCTGGCTGGTGTGTCCGGGGCCCGGGGTGTCTGTAGACGAGGGTTCCTCGGAGTGTGGAGTTGTGGCTGGTCTGGATCTGGAAGTGCAGGTGTTCGGCAGAGGGGAAGGTTTCGCTGGAGGTGGTGAGGCGGAGGGTGCTCTTGTGGGCAATGGCAAGGCACCCTCCCGGGTGGTTGGTGCGGTCCTTCCTCTGGATCTTGTATCTGTCCGTGATGGCGGTGTTGATGTCGGGGGTGGAGGAGGCGTTGGTCCAGGTCTCCGTGAAGAAGGCGATGTCGAGCGAGAGAGAGTCGAGTAGGTTCCAGATTTCCATGGCGTGTTTGTGCACGGAGTGCCCGTTGAGGAGGATGCATCCTAGGGTGTCGTCGGTGCTGGCGTCGGCTGTGTTGGAGTCTGGGGTGGTGGTTAAGCTCTGACGGCAGTGGAGGCAGGAGAACAGGCCGTTGGTCGTGTTTGCCGAGGCTTGTTGTCAGTCTCTGACTTTCCCGGGGTTGAATGCGTGGAGGGTGGCTGTGCTGTAGCAGTGGGTGGCCCGTGATCCAGGCTTCCTGGCACTGTTCGCGGTTGGGTTGCAGACGTGCGCAGACGGGCTTGTCTTAGGCGCGCCTTCTGCGCACCAGCGGCGCGTGTCCGCTGCGCAATCGCGCAGCGTCCGCCATTAAGTAGGGGAGGGTGGAGGAACGATCAGCTGGGAGGCAGGAATGTGCGAGGACAGGGGTGCGGGGCCGCAGGGGCAGCAGCGGCGGGAAGCGGGTAGCGCGGGCTCAGAGAAGCCAATAAAACAGTTAAAAAGGGAAACACAAGGGATAAATAACTGATGTAATCATGCTATGTATCCTCAGGGGGTGGGCGGGTGGGTAGGACTGCTCCAAACATGGAGCAGGGAATGTACGGATTGGCATGCACACTCAAATGCGCAATGACTGTTTGGTCGGCCCACTCAGGCCGCCCAATGCAGACATGTGCACTTCTCTGTTCGCAATGCAGGCTGCATTACAGCCTGCATGGAGTACATGCCCACCCCTCCGGCCCCTGGCTGCATGACTTTTCCCGTTGCCAATTACCAATCCCACCGCCGCAGCGCAGCGTTGTGATTGACTCAGGGGAGGGAGCCTGGCTGCCTACTTCCTTTTCCTGGAGGCAGACGCAGGAGAGCAGGAGCTACGAAGACACGGGACACAGCTTAGAGGTAAGACTTCCCTCAATACATTTTTGACAACACATGCTCACACACACATTCCCGCGTCCACGCAACATCCAGTGTTCTTTACGGGGTTTACCACCTCACAGCTGTCCAGACACCCCCCGCATTTCTCAATGGTGGCCGCTGTGCGCCCATGCACAGCGGGCGTACCACTTGTGTGCCAAAGGCACATACGTAGTTGCGATGCATGCCATAACATCGCATTCCATTCCAATACATACTAATACCAGGCACATTGCAACAGTAGAGTAGGTGTTGCATAGCGGAGACATGAAGATCACTGTTCCCACTACAGTGAGTGCGACCCACAAATAACCTTTGCACAACTAACCTAACCGTGAACCCTGGAATTCCTTTCTGAACCCCCAAAAGACACCCAAAAGATCACATTTGAGACAAATGCACCCCCCAAATTTCTCTTTATTTTGGCACAAAACACACCCAGGATTTAGAAATTTGACCCCAAAAAACCACACAAAAATTTAAAAAAAATCCCCAAAAACCACCCCATTTTTCATATTTTACACCAAAAAACACCCCATTTTTCATATTTTACCCCACAAAACACCCCATTTTTCATATTTTACCCCAAAAAACACCCCATTTTTCATATTTTACCCCTAGAAAGAGTCCAATTTTCATTTTTTACATCCAAAACCCATACACACCTGAAAAAGTTTAAATTACCCCATTACTGACCTCACAATGCGTTGTAATCAAATGCGATGTTAAGGGGCCCGCGTTGTCGGAGTTGCGTTGTTAACGATGTACTGCCTGCGTTGTAATGGTCATCTCCCGTGACAAAGGCAACACATAAGCTACGCCGTTTGCGTCCGTCTTCCCCTGGACCGTGCTCAGCACCAAGGTGCTTTCCTCTTGTACACTCCACCGCTATGACACCAGCACCCTCCTCACCATCAACCCTGGACGCCACCTCGCCTGCCAGGACAAACCTCTGCTCCGTAACGGACATCGCCTTCGCCATCACTGACGGATGCAGTATCACCCGCAAGGAGCACCCCGACCATCAAGGAGGAGGCATTGCCGTCACCTACCGAGGCACACTCCGACTGACCACGCACTCTAATGTGCCAAGGGAGACCATGGACCACGTCAACTCCCAGATCCAGACCAAGCCCAAGAACATCCTCTGTGGCACCCTCATGTGCAGGCCCCCCGGGCCATGGCCCCCCATTCTGCAATCCCATTGTAGACATCATTGCACCCCAGGGTCTCCCATCCCCCGACGACATCCAACTCGGTGAACTCAAGTTCCACCTGGGCAACCCCAGTGAACAGAGCACCACCCCCTCCTGTCACCGACATCAGACGCAAGCAGCAAGTCACCTCAACAGGCCACATAGCAGGACACACGGTCGAGCACGTCACCTCTGCCAGCGGGTACTTCAACTACAGCCACAACACCGGACTATCCTGGCACTACCATCATTGGATGAACAACGTCTTCACCTTGCCCACCGGACGCCAGCGCCGTCATCGCACCCCGTCGCAGCTGGATCAAGGCCACCGCAGAACGTCTGGTCAACTGCCTCCGCACCAACACTCCACCAATGCTTCCAAACGATGACACCGCAACGGGCAACCACCACCGATGGATCTGCAACATCGCCGACATTCGGGCACCCCTCATGAACGGCACTGCGTCAGTACCTTCCGCCTGCCTGATAACAGGCGTGAGGGTGAGGCAGTGCCATAGGGATAGGCTGGCCCCATGCATTGCTGGAGTTGCGTCATGGTTGTGACACAACTGCAGCAATGCGTGACTTTAGCGCAGACAGATACGTCAGGATTCCTGACGTATCTGTCATTACTTGCGTCATGGAGGGCTGTCAAGTGAGTACAGCGCATCCATGCTGTTGCAAGGAGGGCGTAATGAGAAGTGTTGCTACGCTGTCTTGTCGTAGCGCAGCAACACTTTTCATGAGTGGGGCACAGGAATGCGCACTAACTCATTGATGGTGCGCATTCCTGCACTGTATTTTTGTCGCAGGGCAGCGCTGCAACATTGCTTGCAGCGCTGTCCAACACCAAAAACATGCATACATGTGGGCCCAAGTCTTGTCCCCATTTTCAAGACCAGCTATTTTTTGGTCTTAAGTTCCTGCAGCTAACGGGCCTTAACGCAACTTTTTTTATCACTTCGCGGGTCCGGCCCATCCTTGATAATAGGGCGCAGTGGTGTTAGCGTGAGTTTTCTGTAATTTTGAGACGGAACGCCTACCTTGCATGTCAATATCGCTGGCATGCAAGGCGATAGAAAAACCGGCTGCTATCGCCGGAAAGCTGTCGCTAACGCCTGATAGCAACAGCTTGTTAATAGGGCATTAAAAAAATACTGCATTAGCGGCAAGGAAGTGCCACTAACGCGGTGATAAATGGCTTGATAATATGCCCCCTAGAGTCTTATTGACAAAGACTATTTTAGTACTCTTGAATTCCATCTGTAAGCCAGGTGTACTACAAAGGGTCGGTTTGTTGCAATTCTTAAACCCACATTTACTTCAGTAGTACTACAGTCCAAACAGTTAAATCTATTCCAAACAAAGCTCTGGTGTAAGTCACACACCACACATGGCCACTCATAGGCACTGCAAGTAAATCACATACAAATCAATTGAGGTATGGATTAGCACTATTACCCCCAGGTCCCTTATGTCCTCGTCCCATTCTTAACCAAGTGGAGATAACCATCTCCCGACAGAAAAAAGAGCACAGGAATGCTAGGACCCTAACCCCGCCCCTCCCACTGGGAGTACATAATCAGCACTTACCCAGCATTCCGCCTGTTTTTTTTTCTGTCTGTTGACAGAAGTGGGATGTGGATGCTTGTGCTGCTCCTGCTGGGCTTGTGTGGCTTTCCTTCTTCGTACTCCCCGTCCGGCTGCCTGGCTGTTCGGTCGGGGTGTCTGCTGTCTGGCCTCCTGGCCTGCCGGGCTTGCTGGGAGGCTGGGTTCTCCGTGGCCAGCTCTTGTGTATCGGCCGGCCCTTTGCGGCTGGTGCGCCGGCCTCCGGGGTCTCTTCCGGGTCGAAGGGCACGTCTTCCTGGGTCCTGGATGTGTGGAAGACGCGGTTGCTTCCTGGATGTCCGCCCGGCCCTGGCGTGGTTCCTGGTGGTGCGCCTTGGGCTGTTGGGAGGAGGGGGACCTTGTTCATGTCTCCCGGTCCCCCTCCCGGGTGAGTACTGTGTAGCGGTGTCTGTTTTCCCCCTTCTTTTGCCCCTGGTGGTGTGTGCATTCATAGGGGGGACTCGCCTCCTCTGCGCGGGAGAGTGTGTGTGCCAGTGTGCTGCTTTCTTTTTCCTTTCCTGGCAGGCTGGACTTCTGGGATTCACCGTTGTGGGCGCCTGCGGAGCCTGGGGGTGCCGGGGCTTGGCACCGGGGCCTCGTGCATGTGCTGCACGCTCTTTTCTTCCTTCCACGCGTTGGTGGTATTGGTTGGGGTGCCCCTCTCGGAGCTGCTGCCTTTGGTGCTGGGGACGCCGGTTCGAGTCTCGGCTTGGGCTGGTTCAGGTCTCGTGCTGGACTCTCCCTTTTGGTTTGCTGCGATCTCTCTACCTTTGCACTTCCCCTATGTCCCTGCGCATTCTGTTCCTGTCCTGAGGGGGCGTTTACTGGGGCTCTGGCTTGCTGTTGCCGGGAGATGCTGGGTGTTGGTCCTGGTGCCTCGTGCGTGTGTCGCTTGTCCTCTGCCTCTTGGCTCCTTCTTGTGGGGCTGGCTGGCGCATTTTCTGGCTGCTTGCCTCTTCCATTATGTGTGCTGCCCTGTGACATTACCGCCCTCTCGGCCCCTGCTCTCTCGGATGTTGGAGTGGGTCTGGCCTGGTTGGTCCCTGGTTGTGTGTCCTCCTGGGGCTGCCTGGTGCTGTGGGCTTTGCAGCCTTCTCTTTTTTTGCTCCTGTTGCTGGCAGTTGTGCTGTGTTGTGTTCTGGGCGATGCGCTGTTCCTGCATTCTGTGGGTTCCTTGCCATGGTCCTTGTGTTCCCCTGTTGCACTGCCGCGCTTGGGTGCGCTCTGCTTGCCTCTCCGGGGCTGCCCTGGCACCTCTTTGGGCCTTGGCTTTGCGGTTTCCTGTGAAGGCTGGTTTCTGGTTTGCTTCGGTGGGTGCAGCCGCAGCCTTCTCCTTGAGTCTGGCTTCGCCTGTCTGCTGGTTCCTCCTGCCATGCTGCACTGTCCGGGATTGCTCCTGCTGCGGCCCCCTTTCTGTTGGATGCGTTTGCTTGTTGGCTGTGTCCTCCTGTTGCGTGGCTGGTGCTGGTGTGCTGCCCCTGCTCTTTTCGGATCCCGTGCACGCTCTGTGTGCTTCTGTTCGGTGTTGGTTGGGGCGCTGTGTAGCCAGGCCTTCTGTGTGGGTTTTGTGGCTGGTGTGCGTTGGGCTCCTGCTCTTCTCTGTTCTTTGGTGAGCGGTGCGGCTGGGGGTCTGCCTCTGGTTGTCCGTTGGGGCCTTGGTGCCTCGGACCCATCGCGGCCTGGCTGTTTGCCGTGGGTTGGTCTTTTCTGCCCCCGGTGTGCCTGGCGCCCGGGTTGGTTGCTCCTCCTGTCCTGGCCTGGTGGCTGGTGGTGCACCTTGGGCAAGGGGGAGGGGGGAGCGTTGTTAGTTTCTCCCGTCCTCCCCCCGGGTGCGTTCCCTGTGACAGTTCGCCTGTTTTGCTCCTTTTTCCGGTAGTCCCTGGGAGTCCGGGGTTCGTGCCGCTGCTGTTTGGGGCCAGGCTGTCTTTCACTGGTGCTGTGTCCTGGTCGTTGGCGCCTGGTCTCCTCTCTTCCCTGCGGTTTTCCCTGTTGCGGGTCTGCCTGGGTTCCTCGTGTGGTTGCCTGGCCTTGTGCTTGTTTTCCGACTTCGGCCTTTCCTCCCTGGGGGCTCCTGGTCTCGTCTGGTCTCCGGAGTTTGACGGGGTCGGGCCTGGTTGGGGCCTGGGTGGGGAGCCGCCTGGGCTTTCCTGCTCCTGTGGGCTTTTCGGCGCCTGTCGGTCACCTTCCTCGCTGATGGCCTTTCCGCCCTGTTTGCCCCTGGGCCTCGTCTGGCCTTGTTCCGGCCTATGTGGGAGCCCTGGTGTTCTGTGCTTCTGAGTTGGCGTGTCCGGGGTTCCCTCTGGTCGTTCCTGGTCTGCTGGCTTGCAGCTGGTTCGGCTTGGTCTCTGACTGTGCCTCCTTCGTTTCATTGGCTATACTGTGGCTTTGTGCCAGCTCTGGGGTGTGTTTAGCCTGGCGTCCCCGGTCCCTTTCCTGGTGCTGGTGTCCTGGCTTGTGGGCTCCCTGCCTGTTGGGTGGCTGGTCCCTCTCCTGTCGGTTCCTGGTTCTTGCAGGTTTGGGGTGTTCCTGCCGTTTTTGGCCTCTTGGTTCCGTCTGGGCCTGTCTTTGCCTGTCCGCCCGCTCCTGTCTTTCCTGCGTGCCCACCAGGGTCCTGCTCCCGGGGTGGCTCTGTCAGTGAGCGTGCCCCCCCTCCCCTGTCGGGGTGCGGTCCTGTGGTTTTTGTTTTGCCGCTGTGGGGGTCTGCCCTCCTTGCTGCTGGTTGTCTGGGGCATGGTGCTGCATGTGCCTCTGGCTTCTCTGGTTCCTTCGGTTCCCGGTCTGTTGTTTCGCTGCCGCCGGCTCTGTTTTTCTTTGGCTGTTGCCTCTGTTGTGTCTTCGGACGGCCTGCTGTGTTGTCCAGCGGTTCTGTGCTGGGGGTCACTGTCGGCCTCCCTGCCCTTTGCCTCAGCCTGTGCGCTGCGGGGACTTCTGCCGGGTGCGGCTTGGGCCTCTGGGTCCTCCTGCCTGGACGGGTTGCTTGGTTTCGGTCCTGGCTTCCTGGGTTCTTTTTTGCTGGTTGTGGCTGTTTTCTTGCTGCCTGGGGCAAACAGGGCGGAAAGGCCATCAGCGAAGAAGGTGACCGACAGGCGCCGAAAAGCCCACAGGAGCAGGAAAGCCCAGGCGGCTCCCCACCCAGGCCCCAACCAGGCCCGACCTTGCCAAACGCCAAAGACCAGACGAGACCAGGAGCCCCCAGGGAGGAAAGGCCGAAGTCGGAAAACAAGCACAAGGCCAGGCAACCGCACGAGGAACCCAGGCAGACCCGCAACAGGGAGAACCGCAGGGAAGAGAGGAGACCAGGCACCAACGACCAGGACACAGCACCAGTGAAAGACAGCCTGGCCCCAAACAGCAGCGGCACGAATCCCGGACTCCCAGGGACTACCGGAAAAAGGAGAAAAACAGGCGAACTGTCACAGGGAACGCACCCGGGGGGAGGACGGGAGAAACTAACAGCGCTCCCCCCTCCCCCTTGCCCAAGGCGCACCACCAGCCACCAGGCCAGGACAGGAGGAGCAACCAACCCAGGCGCCAGGCACACCGGGGGCAGAAAAGACCAACCCACGGCAAACAGCCAGGCCGCGATGGGTCCGAGGCACCAAGGCCCCAACGGACAACCAGAGGCAGACCCCCAGCCGCACCGCTCACCAAAGAACAGATAAGAGCAGGAGCCCAACGCACACCAGCCACAAAACCCACACAGAAGGCCTGGCTACACAGCGCCCCAACCAACACTGAACAGAAGCACACAGAGCGTGCACGGGATCCGAAGAGAGCAGGGGCAGCACACCAGCACCAGCCACGCAACAGGAGGACACAGCCAACAAGCAAACGCATCCAACAGAAAGGGGGCCGCAGCAGGAGCAATCCCGGACCGTGCAGCATGGCAGGAGGAACCAGCAGACAGGCGAAGCCAGACTCAAGGAGAAGGCTGCCCTGCTCCTGCCCACCCTTGGGGCGTGCTGGGCCGTGGGGTTTGTGTGCCTGTGCGGTCTGTTTGGCTTCCGCCCTGGCTTCTGTTGCCTCTCTGGCTTCCCTGGATTTGGGGGTTCATTTTCCCTCCCCTTGCGGTTGGGGGTTTCGGGGTTGTGGCCGTTGGCCCTGTCCCGACCCTTCCGTGCCTGTGCGGTTCCGGGCTGTTGGTCCCCGGTCTTTGCTGGCCTCTCTGTTGTTTGGTCGGCTGTCTGCCTGGTCTTTCTGAGTGTCTTTGTGACCTTGGGAGTTGGCCTCCCCTGCCCCTGCTGCTCTGGGGTTTCGTGTCGGGCCCTGGTTCTGTTTGCGGCCTTGTTCCTTGTGGGGCGTTTGGCCGTCTGGGGTTCTGGTCTCTGGCTCTTTCCCTGTCCTTTTCTGTTTGGTTGGGGTCTGGCTGTCTGGTCCTCCTGGTTTTCGTTCTTTAGGGGGCTGGTTTCTGTTGGGTTCGTGGGCCTGCTCCCTACACACTTGGTGAGCCTTGTGGGTCGACGTTCCTGGGGTTGTGTTCCTGTTGTCCCGGGTTTTTTTTGTGTGTCCCTTCGCCTTTGCTGGCTCTTGGCCTGCTCATGGGCTCTCGCTGTGGCTCCACCTCCCTGGCTGGGTGTTTGGTGGTTGTCGTCTGGCGGCTCTGGTGGTTGGTGCTGGCCGTTCTTTCCTGGGGCCTGGTCCTCCTCTGGGGATTTCGGGCGCTTTGTCCTCTGGGCTCTCTGGGGGCCGGGTCGTTCTGGGGTTGTGCCTGTGCCCTGTTAGCTGGCCCTGGCCTCTTTCCTTTTTTTCTTTCTACGGTGTGTTTGGGGCTCGCTCTGTGTCTGGCTACTGCCGGGTCCTGTGTGCCTCCCTGGTGGTGCTGGGGTTGTCGGCCTTTGTCCTGTGGGTTCCCTTGGCCGTGTCCTGTTTGGGCTTCGTCTTCTCTGGTCTGCTGCGGCCAGGGGTGTTGGTTGCTTTGGCACCTGTTTTCCTTTCTGGGGCTTTGCCTTTGGGGTCTCTTTGGTGTGCCTCCTTTTCGGCTTCCTTTTTTGGCCTGGTCGCCTTTTTTTTGGCGTACTTTCCTTTGTGGCGGTTCGGGCTTTCCCTTGGTTGGCCTGGGTGCTCTGTTTCCAGTTTCTCTGGTTGGCTGCCTCCTTGTTTTGGCTGTCGCCTTCTGTTTTCCTTGGTCCGGTTTCCGGTCCTTGGTGGTGTCCCTGCTGGCCTGTTCCGGCTCGCTGGCCGGTTGGGCCGCTGGGGTTCTTCTTCTTTGTGTGGCCTTCTCGCTGTTCTTTGTTGTTGGCGGCCTCTGTTGGTTTATTTTTGTTGGGCGTTTTCTCCCCCTTCCTTGTTTGCTGGGGGGGGGGTGGCTCCTGGTATGTGCTGGCTGCCCTCTGTGGGTTGTCCTCTTCTTCGGCTTGGTCGTCTTCCGTTTGCCTTGGTGGGTGCATTCCTGCTTTGGTTGGGTGCTTCCTGTCTGGTTGCTCTGCCTGTTTCCTGCGGTTCCCTCCTTTTGCTTCCCTTGGTTGCTGCCTTGGTGTGGTTTCCTGGGTGTGCTTGAGGGTTTGGAAGGCCGGGTTTTCTTCTTTGGTATTCTCCACTTGTTTATGAATGGGACGAGGACATAAGGGACCTGGGGGTAATGCTCTATTACCTACCGGTAATCTTCATTACTCCGGGTCCCGTTGTCCTCGTCCCATTCTTACGCCCCGCTTTCCCTCCCGGACGGCCGGCCTTCCTGGGTGGCTTGGTGGTTCAGGCGGAATGCTGGGTAAGTGCTGATTATGTACTCCCAGTGGGAGGGGCGGGGTTAGGGTCCCAGCATTCCTCTGCTCTTTTTTTCTGTTGGGAGATGGTTATCTCCACTTGTTTAAGAATGGGACGAGGACAACGGGACCCGGAGTAATGAAGATTACCGGTAAGTAATCGAGCATTAACACATAGCCCAACACATAAAAAATAAAGGAATATAAGTGCAGTAATTTTACTTTAGACATTTCAGACTCCTATGTATATCTGGTTGTGTAAATATTAAAAAACATAGTAACAAGATAATTAATGTAAAAACTGGAAATAAATCATATAATTGTAAACATTGCAGACACCTATACAAAACACATTACAAATCATATTACAAAAATGTAAACATAAGAGATACATAGGAAATTAAAAACATAGAAATTTTAAAGAGTTAAAAACACCATCGATGTAACACTATTCTTCGCACATTCAAAGACATATAACACACTGCTTGTCTCAAGCACACACATACATATCACAAAATAAATGTAGTTGATGTAACATCTCACAGCACAAGGGGCAGAGGTCAGAGCCTAGAGAGTGGGCTTTATTTATGAGCTTCCAACAGCGATGCTTGTCAGTTGATTTTTAATTTTCCTGAGACGCTGCCTGTTTCCCTATTCTTTTCAATACAGAGTTCTACATAGAGTAGGCCAGGAAAGCTCCAGCTTCAGTATATAGAACAAGATTTGAATGATGTACACCTAAAATGTGCTCAGATCGTTACTAATAGTAACTTCTCGGTTGTATATTGAGTTTTATATGACCTTAGTCCCTCAATTACCCCTACTAGTCTGAAATATCTGACTAGAGTTAGTGAATTTCATCTAGGCAGAGATTTGCACCTCAGTGGATTCATAAATCTAAGGTGTCAAAGAACTCTGCACATAGATTTACATTTGTGAATTGGGCCTAAAAGTACATTTTGAGTAAGCCAGAAATACTCATGAAATTTGGGAGCAAGCCAGGAGTGCTACAAAAGTGAGTCGCACTTATGTGGTGCAAAATGTTTGTGAATCAGGTCCATAGATTTTACTTGGGTTGTTGAAGAATATTCCTACTCTCTTTAACTACTACCTTGTTACTGTTATTTTGAACAAAAGATTCACAGAAAACAGTATTACATGAATAATAGGTCCAACATTATCCTCACCAACATTCTATGTCAGTTAAGAATCCACCACAGGTTGGCCCTGGAAAAACATTTTCCATCCAGTGTTCACTGGTCAAATGGCACAATTGTAATCCTTTTGGTGTAATTCCATGTATGCCACCATTGGACATCTTGGTTCCTGTTACATATCAGGCGCACATCCCTGATCTACACTATAACACTGACCAGTACTGTGTGCACAATTACTCAAAACCTGCATCTGCCCCGGGAACAGTGCATTAGTGAAAGGTGGACTAACTGGAACTGCTGGCCAAATGTTCACTGCAGTTTTAACTGACCTCGTTTTGAATGAAGTGAGGGATACCCCCACAGGCAGTTGCAGTGTGTGACTGGATCTGCTTGTGAGGGGATGCCTGGAGAATCTCTAGTTCCATGGTACATCTCTGCCAAAGGGCACACAATGATGGCACTTTCAGACTCATTCTTTGTCCCAGGGCACACATTTGTAATAGGACACAGGCGCAAGGGCAAAGGTGTACCTATATTTACTTGGAGCTACGCAAATAAGCAAAATACCCCCTTGGGATCAGACCCAAGCACATTTTGCACAAGCATCTGCAAACCCTTCCCTAAAACGAAAGTATTCGGGGTGAGCAAAAAGCAGGTGCGAATGGCCTCTGATGTACCTCATTAGCATAGCAGCGTTTTAGTAGGGACCTAGGAGGCTGTTAAAGACCTGGACTGGATTCCATGAGCCTCTGCCTAGAGATCTCTCCAGTAGCATAGGCCAAGTGCGGCATTGAAGATTCATGCAGTAGCAATTGTGAGCACACACTATAAGCCAAGCATCAGCTAACAATTTCTGACCTTTGCTCCCGCCCCACTAAAACATCCATAGCAACGCCTTCCATACACTTTTCATATCTACTGTTCCCTTTCTACCTCTCTTTAATGGAATCGTCGATTCGAAGATGTCAGCCTAACCTAATCTTGAAATAATTACACTTCAGAAAAAAGTCAAAAACCTCCTTGTCAGAGTTTAATTTAATGCTGCATGTTTTATCATGCAAGTTAACTGTTTTCTTGCGTCTATTGTAATCTCACTTCAGTTATTTTGCTCTGGTTACTTTTAGGGCACCTATCGCCCATGTTGCTAGGTCCGCGTTATAGAAAAATATTTCATAAACAAAATAAAAAGAATTACAGTTGTTCTCATTGTCTTGAAATATTTGGAAATGGCTAATTGTATTTAGAGATAGTACCGAATAATATAAAACAGTTTTAAAAATAAAATATGTATATATAAGAATCACTCCTCTGTCCAGAAATCAAAACAGAACGTTTAATTATCTTTGCCCCTGATGTGACTTCTCAATGATGTATTGAAAAGTTTAAATTAAAATACTTAATAGGGCAACATTTTTTTTTATGCTGTGTGTTCTTTTGGTAAAGGATTTTCAGTAAGTATTCTGTAAAGTAATAAATGGAAGGCGATTGAGGCCTTACACAACTGACTTTACAAGCCCCTTCGTGGACACAACAGCCCAAGATATAAAATAATCAATGCAGCAGTACATTCATTTATTGAGTCCTGGGACTTCTATTGTCAGTTTTCATGTCGAGGAGGAGGACAGTGCTGCCTGACTGGGATCTAGCAGTGATTTCACAGTGACAGAGAGTGTGCTGGGAGGTTTTAATTGGCAAACTCAGCAAATACGACCTGCCAATCAGGCCCCCGGCACTCATGTAGCGAGCCCCGAGGGCTGCGTTTTACTAACTGACATTTATCTCTGGGCAGGTAAATTAAGGTGTCCCCGCAGTAATAAAAGTCACTTTGTAAAATTGAGATCTTTGCATTGCATTTTTATTGTCTTCCCTCTGACATACATCTCCAGTTTATAAGCTGGACATCAATCTTCCACGCTTTCCTGTTGCAGTTCTGTGCTAATGGTCTATGTGGGTCTTTTTCTGCTTTCATTTCTGCCATGGTAGAAAAATATAGTAGCAAAGGCATTTCTTGAAATACATTTTAATATGCAATGCACTTGCACTACATTCGGCCATGTTTTTATTCCCAATTATTATTTGTTGGTTTAGAATACACATGCTACTTGTTGAATATAATTATGAAGCGTCAAACACCCGGCATGTGTTGACATGTTAGCAGTGTCTTCCATAAGAGATGCTAGATCGTTACATTCTGTGAGCACAGTATCTGCTTTCTTTCTTGTAAATCTTGCAACCAATCAAAGATTAGCATGGAAAATCCCGGTAAAAAACTGTACACTATTTCCAACTCATACATTTTGACAGTAGTAGGGGTATTCAAAGGTTCTTTGGGGCCCTTTGATTACTTAGTAGTAGTGGGTTTCACATAAATGCCAATCTCAACTTGAGAAGCAGTCACCTGATCAGTTACAGATTCAGATGCATATGCATTTTTTGGTCTGGCTTCACAGCACAGCTGTCAAATTCACCTACTGTTATCTGTTCTTTAAAATATACATAGAGTGGCCTTTGACTCCACCCAGAGGAGTATTTCTGTCTCACCTCAAGCCTTTGTCTCTTTCGTGTGCCATTCTGCCTCCTATGGAATGCTTGCGTCATAATGCATGAGGTACTATTTTACATCTCAAAAGTACATGGAATCATCACAAATTAAATTGTTTATCTCATAAATGTGCCGTATGTAGAAAACAATTATTTTTGTTTAGTTTTTTTCACTGTTGCAGGCTTTTCTTTAATGTTTTAGTCTGGACTTAAAATGCAAGACAGACTTATGGCTATTGCAAATGTTTATTGTATGTCACAAACATCTAACCTTTCCCCAGAATCAGATTGCTTGGCGTCTGTCAGAACTCATGAGGCGTCCACAAGACAAGAAGAGGCTGATTGGCCACACATGTGGTGGGTTGGGTGGTTAGCCTCCGGTATCCTGGGGTCCATCCTACCATGGCTGAGGAAACTCAGCCAAGTACTGTTTTCACACTTGCCTTTCAGAGTAGCGAGGGTAAGCTTCTAAGCAAGATAGAGTGGTGAATAGAGACGTATAAATCAAGCTGTTAAACAACAGACACAATAATTCACGGTTCAGCCCAGTCTTTGTCTTATTAAAAAGCAAAACAAAATGCTACAGCCACATACATGGATATTCAGCAGGTTTTTACAAGACAACTAGGGGGCTCTAGTCAAGTTCTACATGAATTATACACCTGATTATAGAGTTCTAGCAGCAAAG
The DNA here is from genome assembly GCA_963921515.1 of Calotriton arnoldi. NCBI lineage: Eukaryota > Metazoa > Chordata > Amphibia > Caudata > Salamandridae > Calotriton > Calotriton arnoldi. Next base: position 1,003,197 of record CAWUFW010003294.1, on the reverse strand, counting down.
AAAAATATCATAGGCAGAAATCTGGCTGAGGTCCGAGCACACAATTGGACAGTCAATCAATCAATCAATCAGGGAATTGTAAGCACGCTACTCACCCGTGAGGGTCTCAAGGCGCTGAGGGGGGGGTCCGCAGATCTGTTTAGCCGAAGAGCCAGGTCTTGAGGGTCTTCCTGAAAGTGTTCAGGGAGGGGGCGCATCTGATGTCTGCCGGTAGCTCGTTCCAGGTCTTGGCTGCAATGTGAGAGAAGGATCTACCGCCTGCTCTGGCTCTGTGGATGCGCGGGGTTTCGGCCAGTGCGAGGTTGGAAGATCGGAGGTTTCTTTTGGGTACGTGGAAGTTGATTCTGTCGTTGAGGTATTTGGGTCCGTTGTTGTGTAGGCATTTGTAGGCGTGAGTGAGGATTTTGAAAGTGACTCTTTTTCCAAGGGGAGCCAGTGGAGACTTCGTAGGTGTTGGCTGATGTGTTCGTGTCGGGGGATGCCGAGGACGAGTCTGGCAGCGGTGTTCTGTACTGTCTGTACAGTGTGAGGTACTACTCTCTTTAGTAACCCATGGGCCATTTTGTCTCATATCTGGATTAAAAAGAGCTTTCAATGGCAATAAATAATCTCTCTAATGTGAAGAACGTTCTGAGTCTAAGACACAGACTTGTGGTTTCTAGGTTCAAGATGATAAAGCTGAAAATGTAAATTAAAATTAATTAACAAAGTTGATAATTTGCCTTAGATTTTAACATAAAACACACTGTAATATGACACGTAGTCAAAATGTGCAAAATGCCTTAGGCAGTTATATTGACTGGTAGGCCGCCGTTATATTTCTCTTTCACAAATAGCTTTAGAAATTGCTGAACTATGCACATATGTATTTGATAGCTTGACCTTAGTGTGACTTTCTTAGAATCTTTGTCATAACTGCAGAATGTTCCGGTTTTATAAAATGTATTACCTTCTTTAAGCGACATGTTCTCGTTTGTACAAAGCTTGAACTTCCTATCTATCTCGTGTTCATATAATACTGAATAGAGAATCGCATATTTTAACAATTACTCTCACTTACATCACATCTGAAATGCATTACCTAACTAGAAATCTGCAAGCAAATGTTTCTGTCTTTAGTATAGTTCATTGTCACGCAGTGAAACATTAAATAAATGGTAGACTAGACTCTGCATTTTACTTCCCTGGGAACCAAGGTTAATGCTTCCAGAAACACCAATGTGTACTGTCTTTTACATATTTGATAGTAGACTGTCCATTTCATGTGTTTTTCGTCGGAAAGGAAGAAAAAAACCTTCTCACCATTGAAAGATGTCTTCCCATGGGGGGCGTGGCCAAGCCGGCGACTAAAATGGCCGCTCGGCTCTGAAGCTCCGTCCGGCCCTCCAGCAACACAACGTGTTCCTTCTGCCAGAGCCGGCGTCGCGAGGCGAGCGCTGAGAGGCAGACGACCGAAGCGATGCTGCACCCTCCGGTGAACAAGCGGAGCCGCTAGGTGCACGGGGACGGCCGGACTGGCCCTGCGACACAGCTCCCCCTCCGCGAGTGTGGCTCCTGTCTCCCGGCCCGAAGCATGAGGCCTGAATCCACCCGTAAGGGCCCCGGCCGCAACAGACTCCGGTGAGTGCCGCCGTGCACCCCCCCCACGGACAAGGCGCCCGCAGCCCCTCTACAGCAACGCCGCCACCCGGGAGATCCACCTATACCGGCACAGGGACAGAGCCCTGCCATGGCTGCGGGGGCGGCGGGGGCAAGGGCGCGCAGCGAAACAACGCGCGCCTCATCAACTCCTGCCGGGGATGTTCTTCCGCGACTGCCTGCTGCCTGGTGTGGGGCGCTGTGGGCGAGCGGGGGACTGGAGTGCCTGGCACCCCATGGGGCACCGCTTACTATCACTTGTTGCATGCGATCTGCGCTGGGGGCCGAAGAGCAACGGCTGTCACATCACTGAGGGTCGGCCTGCATTGTGATATCCCCCCTCAGTAGCCTGCTAGCGAAAACGACATTGCGCTGCACTACAAGGCCTACAATAAAGGTGCCTGGTCCCCTGTGGCCATTGGATGCCTGCTTTATATTTGCGGCCAAGGAAACTGTGACACAGCCATGCGGAGCTGAGGCGTGCCCCCCCCTCTCTTTCTTTACTGTGTAATCAGTTATTTGGAGCGGGGTGTTGCATCTAGCTTGCCTGCCGTGGCACACTCGCAGATCGACCACTGGCCCTTTTGATTAAGCGCATGGAGGCTGGAGGTGGCTGACTGCTTCAGCACGCACGCGTCACGGAAGGGAGCAGTTCATCCTGAAGACGCCCACGGAGACCTAGCGGGTGGCGACAATTGCACCTTCTGCGGCATTGGCCGCAAGGACCCCAAACAGAGAACGCTCCCTTTCAGAAAACTTGCAGACACCACCCCAGAGCAAAATTCCATCATGGCGGACTCTGCGCAGGGCCCGGTGACGGGAGACGGAGCCGCGGACACTGCACACTCACTACTCCAAGAGATGCGGGCGGGCTTTAAGTCGCTAGATAGCCGCTTCGATTCCCTCGACAACACCATCGCCAGTCTTGGCGCTAAAGTTCAAGCGCATGACAAAAGACTAGACGTGGCAGAGGCCCGCATCTCTGATATTGAAGATGGAACGGCCCAGTCAGCAAAGCGCCTGGAGCGAGTGGAGCGCATTTTAAAAGAAGTGGCTATTAAAAATGAGGACTTGGAAGCGCGCAGTCGCAGAAATAACGTGCGCATTCTAGGCGTCCCGAGACAACTCCCACCGGGCGCATGGACCTGTTCATTGAAAATATGCTGGTGGGCTTGTTTGGCAAGGAGGTTTTCACCCCTGGCTTTGTCATAGAGAGGGCGCATAGATCACTCGGCCCCCGCCCCAACCCGGCCTTCCTCCTAGGCCCATTGTAGCGTGTATCATGAACTTCCGGGACAGGGACACAATTCTTCGCCTGGCACGAGAAAAGGGAGATGTGGGCTGGCAAGGCGCCAAACTGTCCTTCTATCCAGACTTCACCGCCATGGTACAAGATGCTAGGCGGAAATTCAGTGGTGTTAAGGCCGCCCTGAGAAATTTGGGTCTACGTTATGGTATGCTGTATCCTGCCAGGCTGAGAGTTGATGTGGAGGGCAGGGCCCGCATATTCGATAACCCGACGGAGGCGCAGGAGTTCTGCCGTGTATACAAACAGAAGAACATTCCTACGAGCGGGGCTGGGTCAAGATCTTCCCCCCTGCACAGCGGCTCAGATGCAAGTGCGGAACTGTTCTCAAGTGCTGGCACGGGATGATTGGACTATTTCATATCACATGATCTATTGTTTCAATACACAGGAACACGTTACATAATGTTGTTTTGATATTACAGTTTGCTGGAGACCGGCCGGGGCGTTGCTGCCCCCCATGGTGTATCCTTTGGATATGGTTCGGTCCACTTTGGGGTACTGTTTATTGGGAACGTCATTTATGTGTGAAGATATTTGGTACTTCATGTTCACTTACAGTTGGGGTATGGCCCTTCTCCTGTTGGGGATTTGGCTGGGTGGGGGAGGTGGGCGGGAAATTTCATTAACAGGTCAGTCCTTTTCACATGGTTGCAGCATTCCAGATCAATCATTGATGTTCGTAGTCAATTGTATACACTCCCAGAAACGCTTCGTCGGCTAGATGACCAAGTTTGGTAATGTAGAGGGCCCAACGAACCTCACTCTGCTCTCATGGAATGTGAGGGGCTTGAACAACACTCGAAAACGCAGACAGGTCCTTCATTATCTAATAAGACACAAGGTAGATGTTGCTTTTTTACAGGAAACTCACCTCCCAAAGAATGACAGGGCGCGCTTTGGGTATAGTTGGGGGGCAAATAGATATTTTGCAAACTACAGTAACTACGCCAGGGGGACAGCCATTCTAATACGCAGCGCAGTTCCATTCTGCTTAAGCTCCTGCCAACAAGACAGCGAGGGACGCTATCTGACAGTATCTGGGACCCTGTTTGGTAGGAAGGTTACATTCTTATGCATATACGCCCCCAATGTGGATACCCCAGAATTTTTCCACGCTCTGTCCACACAGCTCGACAAACTTGACCCACAGACATTGATAGTTGGCGGGGATTTTAACATACTGCCAGACCCCGTCGCGGACAGTACCTCGGGGGCACAAGACACTAAACCTCGAGCTCGGCGCGCACTCAAGGAGCTCTGCGACAGGTTCTCCCTATTAGACGTATGGCGTACACGGAACCCAAACACAACAGAATACACACACTATTCAGGACAACACAACACGTGGACGAGGATCGATTTTTGGCTGCTCTCACCTGACATACACGGCTGGTGCTCGCAGGTGGAGACTCTCCCTAGGACATATTCGGACCATTCCCCGGTTAAATTGCAGTTACAGTTCCCCCGCCCAGAGGGCTTTGAACGCCAATGGCGGTTCCCTAACCGCGCTTTACAGGATGAGGCCTTCCGGGCCGAGATACAAGAAGGCCATCGAAGATTACTTTGATATAAACACTGGCTCGGTAGATTCATGGGCGGTTCTATGGGAGGGCTTCAAAGCGGTTCTTAGGGGTACATGCATTGCGAAACACGCTGGCGTCCTCAAAGATTTACGTACCACATTGACGAGACTCGAACGTGACCTCAAAACACTGGACGAGGCCACTACACAACAACCTACACCTACATATGAACAGAGGCGATTGGTACTCTTGGAGGATTACAGAGACACTGCAGATAGGGAAATTTTATTTATGGGAAAATACCAGGCTGCCAGACGGTACGGTGAAGGGGAAAGACCTGGTAAAGTTCTTGCTCAACTGTTGCGCCCACCCTACCACAAAACATACATTACTGAACTGCGGGCCTCCGACACACACACTTATACCACCACGAAAGACATTCAGAGTAGCTTTCTAGGATTCTTCACCAAACTATACTCGTCTACTATTGGAGAGGACCAGGGAGCGCAAGAGGGCTACTTAGACGAAGTTGCGTTAGTATATCTTGAAAAGCATATGCAGGACTTTTTAGCTGAACCCATTTCAGTTGCAGATGTGCTTCTTGCTATAGACATTATCCGGGGTTCCTCGGCGCCGGGGTTGGATGGATTCACGGGGAATTCTACAAAACGTTTAAAGATATCTTAGCCCCCAAACTTATTGAAGTCTATGCAGAGGCTTTGGAAAGGCAGATTCTCCCCCCTACGCTTCGTGAGGCGGTCATAATTTTGCTTCCCAAACCAGGCAAAGACCCTACGCAATGCGGCTCTTATCGGCCATTATCCCTCTTAAATTTAGATTATAAAATATTAGCTAAAGTTATCTCAAATAGACTGTCCCAACTGATGCAATTTATAATCTCCCCAGCACAATCCGGGTTTGTGCCGCACCGCTCCACCTCCCTGAATCTCCGCACGCTCTTTTCGGTCATCCATAGGATTGACCCAGCTACACCGGCCGCCGCCATTCTGCTGGACACAGAAAAGGCGTTTGATTCCCTGGAATGGTCCTTTTTCTCTCTATAATGCGCCGCATGGGCATGCCCGTGGGCTTTATTGCCACAACAGCCCTTTTATATAATAAACCAACTGCCCGGCTGCGCGTAAACGGCACACTTTCCAGTCCCTTTAAGCTAACACGAGGAACCAGGCAGGGATGCCCACTTTCCCCTTTATTGTTCATATTGGCCATGGACCCCCTCATACGCCACTTCCAGGAAAAGCATTTACATAGGGGACTGCAATTCAATACCGGCCCCCTATTGGTATCATTATATGCAGACGACACGATATTGTATGTTAGACACCCCCAAGATAACTTAAATGAATTGATTGGAGAAATCATCAGATTTGGCAGATTCTCGGGACTGGGCATAAACTGGCACAAATCAGTCATATTTCCATTGACAACCAGCACACAACCATGGGAACTTGAGTTTCCCCTTGAATGGTGCACAGAGTCCGTAAAATATTTAGGTATTCACGTTCACCTAGACACCGCCCAAATCCTCAGTCTTAATTATGGTAGGGCAGTAAGCACGCTCACTACTCAAATTGAAAAATGGTTAAAATTGCCTTTGTCGATGGGAGGCCGAGTTGCTATTATAAAAATGGTTGTCCTTCCCAAATTTTTATATTTATTCAACAACATACCGATTCCTCTCACTAATCATTTCTTTAGCACACTCCGTTCTCTCCTGAGTCGTCTTGTTTGGGGCGGTAAACATGCACGGGTCCGGTGGGCAGTCCTCACGATGCCATATGAAAGAGGGGGTTATAATGTTCCAGATTTTGAGCTCTATTACTTGGTGGCACAGTGTAGTTATGCATATACCTGGTATCATCCAGATGCCAGAATCCCCTATTTGAGGACTGAAGCGGACTTGATACTGCCCGGGCACCTCTCCGCTGTATTACCCATAGGTTTTCCCAGATACCCGCTCGATATTCAGACAGTATCCTCCACGAGCTGGGCATGGCATAGACTGTGCCGTATCACTGGAACGGAGAGGTTATACTCCTCTGCCCTACCTGTCATTAATCATCGATTAATTCCCATCACGGGGGAGCGACTGGTGCAGCGCACTCTGACGAAGCTCGACTTAACCAAGCTGGGAGACCTATACACTGATGGCCACATCTTCTCACCCTCGGAGGATGCACACTTTAACGCAGTAGACTTTATGGACAAATTTGTATTGAACCACCTTCACTCCGCATTGCACTCCAGTTTCCCGACATTCCCACTAGAGCCAGCCTCGTTCCCACCCCTAACGATGCTTATAGAAAATGCAGATGGTACGCACATGATATCTAAACTTTACAGAGCATGCGCCACATTGAAACCTGTGCAGGACAGCAAGACTCGCAGTGCATGGGAACAGGACCTGGGTATTACAATCACTGATGAACAATGGGCTCACTGCTGCTCGGTCACGCAAGACATTTCTCTTAACAGCAGACACAAACTCCTACATTTTAAATTTTTACGTCGCATCTACTTTACCCCGGCATTAGCACATAAAATAGACTCATCTAAACCACACAATTGTCGCAAATGTTCTGCCCCACATGCGGATTTTGCACACCTTACTTGGACATGCCCGCAACTACACGACTATTGGGTGCAAGTACACCGCACGCTTGGGCAAATGTTGACCATCCCATTGACCCCGGTTCCAGAGATCGCCCTGTTAGGCTACACTGCAACTTTTCCCCCAAAAATCCGTAGATTTGCTGCATTAGGTCTTTTGTTGGCTAAGCGGGAGGTGGCACTGCACTGGGGGCGCAAAACTGCCCCAAACGTCCAGGGTTGGCTGCGCAGTATCGCTTATTGTAATGTACACAGTGAACTTTATGCAAGCATGATGCCCAGCACGTCACGCCCCAAAGATATCTGGGGACCCTACAAGACGTATGTCGAGACTCTTAGACAAGAAACCGAGTCCCAGCTAGAACAGGGTATTGTCCCGGCTGGAGTGGGGTGAGAACGTCATACCGTTTGGCTTGAATACTTCTTGTTGATGCAAAATGTAGGTACACGACACTGACTGGTGGGTTCGCTCTATGGGGGAAGCAAAGTAACTGTTTGATGCAACCTGCCTTTTCGTATGTAACTGTGAGTGAGGTTGGTTTATGGACCATAATGCTGCTAGCAATTATTAATGTCATTGGTCTTCTTATTTGATGTTTCTTTGAAATATTACCATGCTGCTTAAGACACTGAATCTGTATGATGAGACAGCCTGTGACTTTGGACTACTGCACGAACATTCATGCATGTTGTTTGTACTGATGAAAATGCAAAATAAAAAATAAAGTTATAAAAATAAAATAAAAAAAAAGATGTCTTCCCATTGGACCAGAGTGATCTAACCTGCAAAAATGTTGTTTATATGTGTTCTTGTCTTTTATATTAGTGCATGTTACTAGCTAGCTTTAAGGCTTTTACTGCAATGCTTCTTTCTGAGTAAATTCTCCTAAACATTCTTGGAGACTTTAACCACCCTGTTTGTCCCTGACATTTGTAGCTGCTGCTGCAACCATTGACTCATACTACCCTGTTGAGGATTTATATGTACAGATTGCTACTGCAACTGTATGCTGATGCAATTTCAATATTGAAACTCGGGTGAGTTTCATTAACTACTCTTTATGGGGAGTTCACTTACATAATTTGGTTTTGAACTTTATGCTGCTTTGATCTTACTCTTTTCCTGAACTTTTTATGGGTTCTATTAACTGTTAATTTGGACCCTTATTCAGAATAGGGAATAATTCCTTTAAGGAACACCACTGTCATTTTGCATTATTATTATTGATCCTAACCATATTTTGTAATACATTTCTGTAAGCTGATTAACCTGACTTACTAATTTGGATAAAAACAAAAAGATTACTAATCTCTTTTCGTGAATAAAGGTTTTCAAAACCAATCTAAATTCTCATTATTGACTGACCTTAAGAACTGATAAGTATTGATGCCGATTGATATGATTTGCTTTAGCTTCCATTAAAAAATGATGGCAAAGATCTGTTGCCTTTGAGAAGAATTTGGCGCGGAGTCGGAGAACACTCTTGTTGAGTCACAGGTAAACTGGTACTGGAAATCATAAAATTTGGACTCTTTCCACGCTATCAAAAACATGTATTATGTGTTCATTTAGATGGTGCCAGTGTCCTTCACGGTCACAGTCAGTGGGCACGAGATCACAGGCAGTGGCACCACCACTTGCGTCTTGACAATGGATGCAGAACAGAACAGCAGGCCTCTACAGCAGTGACTTATTGGCAGTTGCAGCCTGTAGGTTGCTGGGGGTCCACCGTTAGCGGTGAATTGTTGGGTTTTGCAGGACTTGCAAAACATGTTCATGTGGTCAAGTTGTTGTGATAGTGCATGACATGCTGTTACTTGGGGTTAAGGGAGCTTCATGTACTTGTCACGTAAACCACACAAAGATCTGATCTTCTGAGTGCCCCATACTCTGCAAACACAACTGGGGTTCGCCTACTGGATGGTCTCTCCTTCTACAGGGCCAGGCAGACCCCTTCCCTCTCTGGGCAGGCAGACAGGCTTCTAGGCTCTTGGCAAGCCCATAGCTGTCCAGCAGGTTGTGCAGCCTTCAAGTAATATCACTTCACTTCTGGGAGACTGGCTGTCAGACAGACACCGGCCCTGCATCACAGTAGCTCTGTAAGTATTCTGCAGAGCACATGCTTCCTTGAAGAAGGTGAACCGGGAACAATGTGCCATAATTTGGGTACCAACTTTAGACTGATTTTCCAGACATGTGATCTTAAGCCGCTGTCCAAAGTCCAGGAACCAGTTTGTAGTGATTCCTTTAGGAAAAAAAATGTCTGGCTGCAGAGCAGAGACATTCTTTGTGAAAGGTGATGGCTCTTACAACAGGGGCTGTATTGCAAAAGACCCCAGGGGTGCAACAGGCATTTGCGCCCATTTTGTGCACACCGGGGGCACTTTAGTACTCCTCCAGAAAGGGCCACAGGTGCTTGTGCTGCCCATTCTGTGATACAGATAGCTCTGATGCACACGTAGCCCCAGCACTATCTCAAGAGGGTGTTCCCTCATTTGCATGGGGCGTGGCTGCATGCAAATGAGGGAATCTCCTTACCTCTGCGCCTGTGCCGTATTATAGATGTGGGCGCAAAGGCAAAAAAGCTTTCAGGAGGCGCACTGACAGTGCGCCACAAAAAGGTGGTGCACTATCAGTACGCCCCATGAGTGAAGCCCTCTTGAGGGATCAAAGGGGATCCCATGCACTCCCCAGCCATCCCATTGCAGGTGGGTGCATGCACTCACTGCATCCGTCTGCAAGGGGATCTCTAATCCCTTTTGAAAGTGCAGGTGGGCTGCCCCCTGCACAGTAAAACACAGAGCGGCTGTGAAGCAGCGACTACATATTACACTTGAATGTGCTGCCTCCAGGCCAGCACAAGTTCGCGGCTGCTCTGAGGGCAGTGCAGTCAACCTAATAGAGTGCACTTTTGCTGTGTACACACGGCGCAACTGTTTGAAGGTGTGCCGTGGTACAAACAGGGAAAGTGCGCCCTATACATAGTAGGGGCCCAGGTAGTGAAGACAGTAGCTCCAAGCAGGAGTATCCAAAACAAGAGCACAATGGAGTGTTAAACCTTTGCACCTGCCTGTCATCAGTTTTCCTGAAGTAACAATCATAGAGAGACAAAAGAGACAGCCCTGCCTAGAAATTCCCTCCTTCTAAGAACATAATCTGCTGACTCACACTTATTCCTCTACCATTCAGTAGCAGCTGGCATGCATCGGGGGTGGCAGGGTGGAGACAAAAAAAATACGTACCTCCTTGCGTCTCTCCTCATTGTTGTCCCTCTGCTCTAGCCAGAAGAGGAAGCAGCCAGGCTCCCCTGACCAATCACTGAAATGCAGCATTGTGATTCTGAGCGCCTTGGTTCGGCACTCAGATGGGGAATGGGGGCCTGAGCATGTTCTCCATGCAGGCTGTAATGCAACCAGCATGGCAAACATGAAAAGTGTGCATAACTGTTTGGTCAGCCGAAGGGGGTTGATCAAACATTCATGCACACTTTACAGAGGACCACCACTCCTATCCCTGCTCTGGGAGCAGAGCAGCCCTACCCCGCAAAGATGCAGGAACAAATAAAATGATAATAACGTCTGTTAGACCTGGCATCAGTGGTGTGGGTTTCCCCAGTATTTTTGCCTTTGCCTCCTGTTATTTTGCTATGCGTGGACTTCGTTTTTGCTGGTCTAGATGCTTTGGGCACTTTGCCAATGCTGTTCAGTGCCAAAGTGCAAGTGCTCCCTGTAAATTGTTGTTATGGATTAGTGTTTCCTTGATTGGTTTATTTGGTTTACTGTTAAGTCCCTAGTACAGTGCACTGAGTGTGCCCAGGGCTTGTAAGCCAAATTCTGCTAGTAGGCCTGCAGCACTGATTGTGCCACCTACACAAGCAGCCTTGCAACAAGGTTTCAGGCCTGCCATTGCGGTGCCTGTGTGCAGTCTAGTACTGCCATGTCGACCTGGCAAGTGCACCCACTTGCCAAGCCCTAACCTTCCATTTTCTTACATGTTAGTCACCCCTAAGGTAGGCCCAAGGTACCCCTGTGGGCAGGGTGCAGTGTATGTGAAAGGTAGGACATGCCCTGATGTGTGTGGCATGTGCTGATGGTGAAATACTGTCAATTTAGTTTTTCACTATTGCAAGGCTATCTGTCCCCATAGGATAGAATGGGGAGTTTGCTCATAACATCCTATGAGTATTACTGCCCATGGGAACAAGATAGGAAAATAAAGTTTGATATGCCTGAACTCAGAATGTTCAGATGTATCTTTTAGAGAGGGTGATTTTTACATTCTGGTTTTGAAAATACCACTGTTGGAAAGTACGTATTTTCTTGTCTAACCATTCAGTGTGCCTCTGCTAGGTTGTGTATTGACTGTCTGGCTTTGGCGTGACAGGGGCTGGGGATGTGCATTCTGTTCAGACAGCCACTTTGGGGGGTTCAGGTGTGTCCTGCCTTTCCAGGGTGAGTCAGGGCTGGGATGAATAGACCTGGGCTGCATTCACATTAGGGGGAGGAGATTTCTTTCACACTTGAATATGCCAGGTCTGCCAAGGACAATGCTGTCTCCACCTCTTGCCATTAAGCTGCACCAGAGAGGACAGAACTGGTGTTGGCTGGGCAAAGAGCTTCTCTGCCACAGAGAACAAAGGATTTTGGATTATAACAAGAGGGGCCCAGACCCCAGACTTTTAGTTCACTTCTGGGAAATCAAGAGGAACCTTTGCCAAGGAGAAGAGCTGGAGAAACTGAGGAGGAATACTGCTCCTGTGCTGTTTGCTGTCTGGGGCTGGCCTGCAGTGGCTACTTTCTGCCAAGAAAAGGGAAAAGGACTTTGCTGTATGCTGTGTCCCCTGCGTGAGGAAGATCTCCATGGGCTTGAAGAAGAGCTTGCCTCCTCTTCTGAAGTTTCAGGGACACAGAGACTTCACCCCCAGCTCCCCTGAAAATCCTTGCTGGGAGTTCTGACCTGCCAAGAGGTGCCTGTAACTGTTCTGGGCCTCTGGAGGTTGTTCTGGCTGTGGGAGCTGGAAAAGCAACGAACGATGAGAAGCGCAACGCATCCGTACCTGTTTCCGATGCATCGCCGAAGAAACCGACGCAGCGCCTGCCCGCAGCTCGAGAAATCACGGCACGCCGCATCGAGTGCACCGGTCTCTGAAGTTGGAGATCACAGCACTGATTCCGACGCAAGCCCTGCTGTGCGGCTGCAAGCACCCACGCATCGTCCTGGATCGTTGCATCGCATCGAGGCGCCAGGTCCGTCGCATCGTTAGGGGACGCAGTAAGAAACCGACTCATCACCTCCCCACGCAGTAAGAAACCGATGCATCACCTCCTCTACAGTAAGCAACCGATGCATCACCTCCCCTGCGCAGTAGTAAGGAACTGACGCACCACCTCCCATGCGCAGCAGTAAGGAACCAACGCCTCACCTAGCCCGGAAGGAACCGATGCATCACCTTCCCTGAGTGTAAGGAACCAATACATCACCTTCCCTGCGACCCTTTTTGTTTGTGTGTGCGACGCATCCAAGGTACTTTGTGTGAAAAGTGTCGCATTTGCAATTTGCTTTGAACTGAACTATTTCTACCATTTGAAAGTCATATTTTTATTACTGTATTGTGGATTTTGTTGTTTTGGTTTAGATAAAGTTTACCTATTTTTCTAAACTGGAGTGGTGTCCATTTGTACTGTTTTCACTGTATTACTGTATGTGTTCACAAATGTTTAACACACTGCCTCTGAGATAAACCTGTCTGCTCGTGCCAAGCTACCAAGGGGGTGAACAGCGGTTATTTTAGAAGTGTATCCCCCTTAGCCTGACTAGGAAGAAGGGTCCCTACTTGGACAAAGGTACCTACCTCTGCCAACTAGAGACCCCCATTTCTAACAATGTCCAGTTATTATCATTTTATTTTTCCTTCATTTCCACTGCTAAAAGCAGTGGGGCGATGCCTCTTCGCCTTAGCGGAGGAGCGCCACTGCTACCATTAACCAACAAAAGGTGGTGCTCAGGAAAGACTAATCAGCGATCCTGAGCTAGAAGGTTCTCATCAAATTTCTAAAGTCAGCCCTGGCTCCATCCTCCCACATTGTAGTGCCTATGGCAATTCCTTCCCTTCATCTTCAGGAATGCTTGCAATAAATGGCCTTTGTCTGAGGAACCTTCAACTTGTGCCATGTAAAAGCAGGAACAATCTAAAAGGGATCTCTCTGATCTCAGCAGCTATACAATTGCAACAACATGTAGTTCTTCTACCTTCTACATGTGACACACATGCACTCTACACGTAAACAGAATATCAGCACAATAGTCTACTGCCACATAGACATGGATTGGGCCTATAGGAACCAGAGTAAAATGTCTGTTCAGTTCTATAATTCAAAACAGTACACTTCCATCAGTTTATGTCAACTACCCAGTACAAAGACAGTAGTCCCATGTCAAGCTAGAGGACACTTGGTGTATCCATCCAGGTCACAGACAGAGTAGGTGTTGGACCTCAGAATCATCATGGACATCTTAGCCCATAGCCCATGCTAGATTATCAGAGCCAAAGAACAGTCAGGGTACCAGTTTCATTTGCAGTTGGGTCACTCAGGGCAGTGTTACATGCCTGTTTACCATGCTGGGGGTATTACCATCCCAACATTATCGTACTAGGAAAAAGACCTATATTTATGAATTACAGAGATGTCTTTGCTCTTTTCTTAAATTATTTTTCACTGCTGACTGTACGAAGGATGTTTGTAGTTTATTCCGAAGGACAGTACTTCTGGTACGGTGAAGAGTGTGGTCTGATTTAATATAACATTCTCATTGCACTTTGAGGCCAGCTCTGCTGAATGGTCCTACAGTTGAACTTGGGTGAATGGTTTAACTCCTTACATTGAGATAAAATCTTAGAGGCTTATTTACAAGCTCATTGCGCAGCCGGTGTGTCACTTTTATTGATGCACCAGCAGCGCAATGGGCTTCCCCATATTTACAAGACATTGTAAAGTCACCCTGCGTGACTTTTCATGACCTTGTAAATATGTTTCCCTTTATACGCAGAACTCTGCCTGAAAGGGGAGTTCTATGGGTGTTGCTGTGGGTGTTCCCACATAATATCCATGGAACCTGACACTTTCCCAGATTTACAACATTTTGTGAACCTGGTAATATGTCAGAATCCTACAGCATTTTTCTCCCTAAGTGGGATGGGTATGCCTAGACGTCGGTCCCTTGCTCGCTCTGCCACTAGATTCAACCTAGCCTGGCTGATGGGGGTGATACCCCGAAACCAGTCACAGGATTCTTGTTTCTGGTCCAGGGAGTAGCCGGCTTGGCAGTTCAGGCTGGACTGTTCCCATTAGGAGCAGGGTCAAGACTAATTTGCATAAGGCTGGGTCCAAACTAGGGTGGTGTAGTGAGCAAAAGAACAATGGATTTAACCCAGATCTCTTCACTGTGGTTGAATGTTTGATTTATTCAGCATTCCGTCCATCATTTGTTGCCGCAGCACTTACGGAAAGTTGGTATTTTCTTACTTTAACCATCCTGTGCGACTGCCTGTCCCTAAAATACATGTCTGGGTTGGATGTCAGCTGGGCTCTGTGAACTCACTCTAGACAGTCACACACAAAGGGAGCTGAGGTTTGCCCTGCATATCCTGACGGCCCATCACCAGGTTGATGGGTCTTCCTGAGAAAGAGTGAGAGGGAGGAGCTGATACTTGCACCTGAATCGGGCTGTGCCTGTCCCCATACAAAGAGCTGCATACCTCCCTGTAGAGTGTCTGGAGCTAGGGCAGGAAAGTGCAGGGTCTTGTGCGCTACAAAGACCTTTCTTTGAGGTCTCCCTACTTCAAAGGCTAAAATGGGTATCAGTACTGGACTTCTGACACCATATACTCAGAACACTTCGGGACTGAGGACATTCTGCCAGGAAGAAGCGCTGTTGTGCTGCCAGGAGGGACTGCCACTTTCCTACCTTGCTTTGCTGTGTTGGCCTGCTGCTTCTTGCTTCGGAGTGATAGGACTGGACTTTACTCTCTTCATCCTGCTTCTAGAGGTTCTCTGAGGGCTTATTTGGACTTGCCTCCTGTTACTGAAGTCTCAGGGACATCAAAGACTTCACCTGCATCTTGCTACTAAAACCCGGGCTCCTCTGCTGTGAGTCCAGCTCTGTTAAGTAGTGCCAAATGTAGCTATGGGCCGTTGGATGCCAGTGCTTGGTGCAGAGGGTAATCACAGGTAAACTTTTAGTGTGTACTACACTTACCCTGACTAGGATTGCGGCTCCTGCTTGGACAGGGTGCATACCTTTGCTAACCAGAAACCCAATTTCTCACTGTCTAAAGAGGACAAATCCCCCAAATTTGAAATCAGACCCATAGTGTTTGACGTATGTCTTACAAATGAATTACATGATGTGTATGTTGTCATCTTTCTTGAACTGACTCTTTTTACTGTCTTTCTTCAAAAACACCAATAATATTGCAGGTATATATGAGAGGAAAATCCATCTGATAATTCAGAATCTTAATTTTCCATCTAATTATCCATTAAGTCTAGTTTTATTCGCTATGTATGTAAATATCACTGTTTGTCATCCTATGGTTTTATCATGTTTCTCCATTATTACGTAAATGTGGGGGGTGGCCATAATGAGGACCTAAGGGGACTTAATAGATGTAAGAGCTATGTGGTTCATAAAGCTGTGTAGAGAGCTGGAGAGGCTCTCATGTGCTCTCATGTGCAGAAATACATGCTGGGAAACCCTGGTTCACTCGTGCAAAAAACAGTCACTCAGAAATAGGAGATTCAAGAAGGTTTATGGTATCTTTGTCAGGCCTCTCTTAGGGGCATATGTACAAGGAGATTGCACCACTGAAATGTCACTTTTTTGGACATTCCGGTGGCGCAATGCCCAAGCACCATATTTGCAAAGCAGTGTTAAGACATTTGGTATAGCTTAATGCCGCTTTGTAAATATGGCACTGCAGGAGGCTGGCTTAGTATATGATGCACACATTTAAGTGAAGCACCTTGCAAAAATCCAGACAATCCTTATGGTGATTTTAATGGTCTTAGACAACCTTAGAAAGCTCTCTAAGTGGTAGCTGTGGAGAGCAGCCTTCAAGCTTATCCAGAAGGAGTGTTAAGCAACTTGTTTCATCAGATCTAATCATGTAGTGTTGGTTAACTTAAAAAGAACCACAAAGTGTAGTTATAAAAATATGTCTATTTATTACACAATACTCACTAACACATTGTTATATCTCCTACATGGAGATATCAACACAAATACACAATAATACTTCAATTGCAAGAGGTAAGTAAACACAATACACAGTGGTCTCCAGGGGGGGACCAAACAATATACTAAAAAAGTGGAATGTGAACTGCGACCCAATTCGGGACATGGACCAGAAGGCTCAGAAGAGCTGGGAACACAAGGAACCACCCAAGGTCAGTACCCAGGAACCCCACAAAGGCTGTGTGCAGAGTGGAAACACAGCTGCGTACTCAATAGAAGTACAAAAAGGTTGCATTTGCAGTTTTGAAGAAGAAGGGCCCTTCCCAGTGGACCCTGAAGAAACCCCATGGAAGACAGAAGGCTGGAGAGTCACCCCACCCGTGGATACCCCTGGAACCAGGATACCTACACCAGGGAAGCCGGGTGCATAGGAGCGAAGTGACGTCAGATACCGCCGTTGACCACAAGGGAGGATTTCAGAAAAGATGCTGCTTGCAAAGACTGTGCAAGAGTCCGATGGAATCCCAGGGTGGTTTCTTGAAGAGAAGAACCTGCAAGCAGAGGGGACAGAGTCTATGTCACTCGGAGGTGACCAATAGGCACAGAAGAGCAATGCCCACTGATGTCGAAAGATGCAGGAGTGATGACGGTGACCTTGTTGCTGCACCTGTGAGGAGATGCTGAGGAGGACCAGGAGCCATGCACGAGCTGTCCCACATCAGAAGTCGAGAACCAGGGGGTCAGTGTCTGGCTGGTGCACCAACAAGCCTTGGCAGTAGCAACCGGCATGGAAAAAGATGAAGGAGCAGCGTTGGGATCAGCAAGGTCCAAGAGACCCATCAAGTGCAGGAGAGTCAGAGCAGGCCCTGAGCAAGTAGAGGAGCCCACCGAAGCAAGAGACGACCCTCGAGAGGACCCACGGACCAAAAGCACAGGATTCGCAAGAGGACCTCAAGCAGCTCACCAAAGATGAAGACCTACGGTGCAGAAGATGTGGTGAGGACAATGATCTTGGCAGAAAGAGATGCTGGTGGCTGGGGCTACTTGTAGCCTGAAGATCTCTGGAGTGCAGATCCAACAAGCCATGGCAACGGCAAGTCAAAGCGGTATACAGGGGTTCGGTCCCAGTGGTTCCAACGAGGGATACTGGCCTCAAAATTACAAAGAGGACAGGTCAGTCCTGGAGGGAGTTGCAGAATCCCGCACCTGTGTTGCTGAGCCTTTCGAGTTCTGTGGGATGCCAGGAGCAGCCGACCAGTCAGCTTTGTTACATGACCAGCAGATGCAGGGGAGTGACTCCTTCACTCCAAGGGAGATTACTTCGGGTGTCCATGGTGCACACAGGTCTTGTTGAAGATCCTGGAAGAAGAACAGACGAGACAGAAAACTTGCAGAACAGCGAGACCAGCAGCAGCAGGAGTCTTCCTTGATGCAGTCTCGGTTCCAGGCAAAGTCCAAGTGTCCAGACAGTCGAAAAGTGAAGTGGTTTCAGGCTTGAGTCTTGGCCCATGACGAATCTGAGGACCCACTCACAGGTAAGCCCTTTTATACCCTAAGAAAGGGGTTAGGACTATTCAGGGGTCCCTCCTAGAGGTGGGGCTGGACAGAGGGTAGGATACTCCCATGTCCTTTGTCCAGTTTCGCACCAGAGCAGGAGCCAAGGGCTCCCTGAACTGGCCCAAACTGGAGTATTTATTTTATTTTTATTTAAGAGGTTTTATATAGCGCTGGCTTCACCCTGAGGTATCAGAGCGCTTTACATTGGAAAGACGATAGTACATGGGTTACAAAACAAATAGTAACAAAATGAAACATTAAGATATGGTAGACTTAAAGAACAAAATGAGTAACATATCTTGATTATGATACAAAGTGAAAGGATGAAGCTATTTACAAAAACATATGAATGAAATAATTGCAAATTGTTAAACAGTAAAAGGAGCTGGACTCATTTTTGTCAAGGACGGGTGGCGAAGTGTTAGGAGAGAGTTGAAAGGAGGGGGACGTGAGAGGTGAGGATGGGTACTGTGGGGGGTGAGTAGGTGTTAGTAGAGTACAGGAGAGGTGGGAGAGAGGGGGAAGGTAGGAGATTGAAAAAGGAAGAGATTGTGCGGCAAGTATGGAAATAGAGTGATTATGGACCCCAATATTTGTTGAGCAGGTGCATTTTAAGGTCTTTTTTTTAAACTGACGTATGAGGGGTTAAGTCGTAGGTCTTTAGGGAGGGCATTCCAGATGCTGGGGGCCTTACCAGAGAAGGAGCGAGATTGTGCGGCTTTCTTTTTTAGCAGAGGGGGGACGAGGAGGAGAGAGGTAGTGCTTCTCATCGGTCGGGCACTGCCCGCTTTTTTGAGTTTGTTTGAAAGGTAGAGTGGGGTCTTTTGATGGAGGGCTTTGTGAGTAATGCATGCTAATTTATAGGAGGATCTGCCTTCAATAGGAAGCCATTTAAGGGTCTTTAGAGCCGGCGAGATGTGGTCAGAACGTTTGCAGTCAGTTGTAAGCCTAGCCGCTAGGTTTAGAACAGATTTGAGGGGGGCCAGGTGAACATTGGGAGAACCGGAGAGAAGGGTATTACCATAGTCGATTTTCGAGAGGACTAGGGATTGTACAACTGATTTGAAATCTTCGGCTGGAATGAAGGGTTTGATTTTTTTGAGAAGTTGGAGCGTAAACAGTGCTCCTTTTGCTGAGTTTTTTATATGGGCGTTGAGCGTAAACTTACTGTCGAAGGTGATGCCAAGGGATTTTACTGATTTGGAGAGGGAGAGTGGACAGTTTAGGGCATTAAGGTCAGTGATCCATGTTTGGATGGGAAGAGGGTTGTTTTTAGGAGAGAAAAGAATAATTTCAGTTTTATTAGGATTAAGTTTGAGATGATTGGAAGAGAACCAGGTTTGGATATTGGTCAGGGCAGTGTTGAGGTGCATTACATCAGAGTGGGATTTAATTTTATAGTACAGTTGGGTGTCATCGGCGTATAGGTGATAGTTAATACCGGCTTGTTTGAGAATGAGGGTAAGGGGTTCCATGAATAGGTTGAAAAGAGCAGGAGAGAGGATAGATCCTTGGGGGACACCGAGGGAGACCGGAGTGGGGCTAGATAGGCAGTTTTGGATTTTTACTTGTTGGGTTCTGTGTTGGAAATAGGAGTTGAACCAGTTGAGGACAGTGCCATTAAGGCCAAACCGAGATTTAAGTGTATTGAGTAAGGTTGAATGGTTAACTGTGTCAAATGCCGCAGAGAGGTCAAGGAGAATGAGTAGGCAGGTCTCGCCATTGTCTAGGGCAAGGTGGATGTCATCAACTATATTTAGAAATGCAGTTTCAGTGCTACAGCCTTTACGGAAGCCAGATTGTAGGGGGTCGAGTAGGTTGTAAGTGTCTATGTGTTTATCCAATTGCTGAAGGGCACATTTTTCCAGGGCTTTAGAGAGAATGGGGAGGTTTGAGATGGGGCGGAGGTTGTTGGGGTCGTTCGGGTCGGCCTTAGGGTTTTTTGGAATGGGCGTGATTTGTCCGAGTTGGAGGGAGGCCGGGACACACCCCGAGGAAAAGGAGGAGTTAATGATATTGGTCCAATACGGGACAATGACGTGCTTTAAGTCTTGGACGAGGGAAGATGGGAGAGGGTCTTTAGTGTGGGAGGATGGTTTTAATTTGGACAGGATGTTAAAGACTTCTAGTTCGGAAACGGAGTGAAAATTCAGCCAGGAGGCGTTGTTTTTGAGCTGAGTGTTGTCGGGGGGAAATTCAGGAGGGGTTGAGGAAAGTGGGGGTGGGGAGGACACAGGGGGTGTTAGCAGAGGGGAGGGTGTTGAGAAAGTATCAAGGGAACAGATGGGGTTGGGGGCGATTTGAGTTTGCAAGGAGGGGACAAAATTTGCCCTTCAAAGCAGTCTGGTGGCACTGGCAAGCGCCACCCCACCCCAGCCAAATACACTAAGTCCTGTCTGGGAGGTGGTCTACCTTCCCCTGCTTGAGCTCAGCTCAGCAGCAGGAGGGCAAAATCCTGTTTGTGGTCGGCGGCAGCAGCACTAGTTGCTAGCAGACCCTGAAACGCTGTTACCGGGAGTACTCGGGATTCTCAGAGGAGCCCCCCAGTGCATGGAATCATACCTACAACACCGGTAACAGTGTTGGGGTATAATTTCGATATGTTTGATAGCAAACATGCCCAGATTTGGCACAGCCACTATGTAGTTAGCCATCGCGTAAAGACGGATGGCCACTGTATGTATCAAAATGGCTGACCACACTTAGGAAGCCTGGAAAATTGACTCCGGTGTTTGTAGGGGTGTCCTGCTCATGCAGGGTCACCCACACACTTTTAACCCAGCACCCTGCCTTCAGGATTGAAAGACCTGCCTTAGGGTTGACTTATGAGTTTTAAGTGTAGTGACCTCAGATATGAGAAAGCCTATATCTGTTATAAGTGATGCTAGCACCAGCTTACACAGCCTGCAAAGGCAGGCCTGTAGTCACAGTTTGAGTGGTCTCTCATGAGTGGCACAATACATGCTGCAGCTCAGGGGAGACCCCTGATGGACATATGGCCTGGGTACATCAGTACCATATACTAGGGACTTCTAGGGGTACACCAGTAGCCAATGGTGGAGGTACAAAAGTACTTACCAAGTCAAATTTAGGGAGGAAGGACAATGACTGGGGTCCTGATTAGCAGAATCCCAGTCAGACTAGTCAAACAAACATACTGACACCAGCAAAAACTGGGGGTGACCATGAAAGCAGATCCAACTTTCCTACAGGTACCCTTTCACGCAGGTATCTGCGTGAATGGGTCGTGCTATGGGTGTTGCTGTGGGCGATCCACTGCAACACCTATTGCTTTTTGATGCTGCAAGGATCTGTAAGTCTGCGGCAGCACCAAAAACTAACGCCATGCAAAAGCAGGCATTAGATTGGGGAAATGAGGATAAATACTTTTATTTCTCCTCTTTTTTGCTTTTTCTATGTGCGCAACATTCTGCAGCACACACAGAAAGAGCAAAATGCCATTAATGATTGTTTATGTGCAGGAAGGTGTCCCCTCCTGCACAAAAGCGATCATTAAATAATGGTGGTTTGCTACTTCTATGTGTGCTGCATTCTGCAGTACACATAGAAGTAGCAAATCGCCATTATTGATTGTATCACTATGGCGCAAGGGTGTCTGTTTTGGTGCTAGGCAGCTATTTTTAGACCCAGCGTAAGGGAAAACACAGGGGTGCGCTATGTTATAGTAAATATGGCGCATCCCTGCGTGTTTGAAGTGGTGCAGCGCTGCAAAACATGCCACCGCACTGTACCATTTTCTTGTACATATGCCCCTTAGTTTGTAGACAGGTGAAATGCTTCTAATGTGCAGAAAAATATGTATGGAAGACCTGGGTTAACTTTTTCTCCTTTTACAGTTTTTTTTAATATAACGTGAACTTTGCCCAAGAGCAATTAAACCCTTCATATAAGAACATTATACAAAGTCATACTCGTTCTTTTTTAGGCACGAGGTTAAGTAATTTTGACAGCTGCAGGACTCAAACCTTGTGCATCATTTACAAAAAAATGACACAGCGTGGTGCTGCAAGCCGTTTTGCTGGGCCGAGCTGCGTCATTTTAAAAGCACAGGGATGCATTGCATAAACAACAATACGATGCATCATTGTGCTTTACCCTGTGCTGGCGCACAACTGACTGCCATGCACCAGCGCAGGCACTCTTGCGTCATATAGCAAGGGTGCCTGCGTTGCGGGGATGATTGTTTTGGTGCAGAAGGGACACCTTACTGTACAAAAACAATCAATTATGGCAATTTCCTCTTCTATGGTGATGGAGCACACATAGAAAGAGGAAAAACAAGGAAAAATAAAAGTAGTTCTCCTCGTTCCGCCACTCCTATGCTTCCCCTGGGTAGGCATAGGATTCTGACGCATTCCCAGCTTCACAAAAGTTTGTAAGTCTGGGAATGTGTCATGTTCCAAGGATGTTGCGTGGGAACACCCACAGCAACACCCATGGAACGCCCTTTCACGCAGAGTAATGCGTGAAAAGTGCCCATATTTACAATGCCATGAAAGGTCATGCAGGGTGACTTTACATGGTCTTGTAAATATGGGCAGGCAAACTGTTCCACCAGTGCGTCAAAGTAAGTCATTTCTAGAATTAACGCCCCATCCTCTCCCCTAATTAGGCAAATAAAATTAACTTGAACCATTTTATTTGCCACTTAAATGTTTGGCGAGGTGAAATGCACCTGAAGTGCAGAAATATATTGATAGAAACCCTCCTGGGTTATAGGTGGAAACTGAGGTGTAAAGCATTATCACATTTCTCAAACATTAGGCTCGCAATAGGCCATGCAATTAATTTCATTTAACGTGCTGTAAAATATAGCTGGTGTCGGATTCTGAATCAGCCTGGCTGATGAGGTGTGAAACCCCGAAACCAGTCCCAGGATGCTTGTTTCCACTCCAAGGAGGACCTGGCCTGGCAGTTCGGGCTGGACTGTTTCCATGAGGAACAGGGTCAAGACGGATTTGCATATAGTTTGGTACAAACTGGGGTGGCTTAGTGAGCAGAAGAACGATGATGGATTAAACCCAGATCTGTAACTGGGGGTGACTGTCTGAAAAGTTTCAGCACTCCGCCCATCATCTTATTGTGTTTGCAACATTTTCTCCAATCACGTGTACAAATCCTCCTAACAAAAAGTGTTCTACACTTCCAAGCCTGATGAGCTAATTTTATTTTTTTGTCAAAATCTCTTTATTGCATTTTTCAAAATTAACAACTTGTAAGGCTCAGCTTAACCTGGCCGCAAGCCAAGATCTTCCAGTAGCTAGAGACAACACACATCTTGTCCACAAGTTCTCAGCATAAACATTAGTATAAACGGGTACAACTTCACCCACTTTCAAGCAGTATATATCTAGAACTCTACGTGTCCCTAGTTGCACCTCTTCATTACGAGAGAGACCCAGCAATGTCTACAGTTGACTGGTGAGAGTGAGGAGTAGTCAAAGTCCTAAATGGGGGGGAGGGTGGGGACCCCACAGCTCCAGGGGAGGACACAGGAACAGTAAGCCCCAGTGCATCCAGTGGGTCCACTGCAAGATCTAGGTTAGCCAAGTCTGGAAAATACCACAGGCGAGGAGGGGCAGACCCTCCAAAAGGTACCCCACCAAAGGGCTCCAAATGTTGTCAAAACCTCTCTGAGAGTCGGTCATAATGTCAATCATGTGTTCAAGGGCCAGCGCTCGCCACAGCTGGGAATGCCATTGGCAGAGAAAGGGGGCCTCCGGTTTCTTCTATGCTGCTGCCACTGCCATTTTAGCTGCCCCCAGACACAACCACATGATGGAGCGATATCCTAGAGTTTGATGCTTTAGACTAGGGTCACGCAGCCCCAGCAAAACCCGCTCCAGAAAGTCTGATATCAGGTATCCTAGTATCTCTTTTATCTGAGACAGAATTTCCCTCCAAAAAGGTTGAATGAAGGGACAGTCCCACCATATATGGTGGAAGTCTCCCAGCATCCCACACCCCTGCCAACATCTGTCTGTTGTGTTCAGAAAGAGAGTGTGTAGTTTTTTAGGGTGTAAATACCAATCCACATAATCTTGTACTGGGCTTCTCCTAGAAACATGGATCGATTATACTTAGAGATATAATTATAGAGAGTGCTCCATTGTTTCTCTGTTATGGGGATATGCAAGGTGGATTCCCAGAAAGCTGCATGTCGTGGGAGCGGAGGTGGGCCCGCTGTGAGGAGGACTGAATAAAGAAACGAGATGCAGCTCTTAGCTGTTCCCCCAGCCTCCACACATTTCTGTATAGGGAGCAGCTCCCTGGTTGCCGCAAGATGCATCGGGGGCTGCTGCACCCAATAGTTTAAAAGTGGAAGAGCAATTTTCAAGGGAGCGTAGTTCCCCTCTTATAAACAAGTCTGATAACATTAGACAGCCTCCCTCCCTCCATCTATCAAAAGGGCCCCCCGACAACGCTGGTGGGAATGCAGGATTGAAATGGATAGGCGTGTAAGGGGAAGGGAAAGTCGTCAGGGATAGTGTTTTGGTGGTAATATCCCAGACCTTGAGGGTGGTAGCTGTGGGTATGCTAAGGGAGGCATTTCTTGGTCTATCCTGTTTCAGTTTCCAGAGGAGGTCCCATATCATTCTACCCACCACCATTCTATCCATATAAAGCCAGTGTTTGTCTGAGGCTTTATGGGACCATTCAACAATGACTCGGAGCTGGGCTGCTCTGTAATAGAGAGGAAAGTCTGGAAGGGAAAGTCCCCCTGTTAGTCGTGGTCTGGTCAACAACCGTAGGGATAAACAGATCCTGCGACCCTGCCAGATAAATTTTGTTATCATAGCCCTTAGCACCATGAAGAATTCCCTGTCAATTGTGATTGGTAGACCCTGAAATAGATATAAAATCTGGGGCAGCACCGTCATCTTGATTGCATTTATGCGACCTATCCAGGTGGCGTAAGCAGACCCCCATTTTTTAAAATCAAATTTGAGTTGTCGTAGCAAGGGGGGAATTAGCTTTGTACAGGTCAGATAGTTTGGGGGTGATTTTTATACCTAGATAGGAGATTTCTTTTTGAACGCACCTGAAGGGCGTAGCAGCCGCAATGGTCGCCATCTCCTCCAGGGGCACTGACAGGGTAAGTAAAAAAGATTTTTAAAGATTGACCTTAAAACCTGCCACCCTCTCATAGCTACGGAGTCCGGCTTGTATAGCTGGCAGGGAGGTATGAGGATTTGTGATTGACCAATGCTTTATTCTTTCAATTTCTTATTCTTTTTTTTTATTTTTTAGTCATCATTGTGCATTAACCTATGTGTTCGAGTGACAATAGTTCAAAGCCACAAGTACATATCCTTTGCACCACTCAGAAACAAATTTTTCATGTGATGTGCAATTAAACTGAAAAGGGTTACTATTATTCCTATATGCACACCTGCCAGTTACATATCACCTAAACTATTATATTAAAATTAAATTATTTGGTTATTTTGTTCAAGCTTGAATATTTTATTGCAAGCATGTGGCACACGCTTGCAATAAAAAATAAAAAAATATATATTAGCGTGCTATGCCCAGACCTATTGGCTTTGCCATTGCTTGTTAGTGTTATAGACATTTTAACCAACATGGAAGAATGCTATTTAAGTCATGCCCTGTAAAAGTATACTATAAAATAGTTTATATTTACAATTTTACATTTGTTAAAATTCATATAATTGTGGATCAGATATGGTATCATATCGGGGATGAAGTAAATAGATACCAATGGAGGGGCAAAAATACTTTAGAGTAGGGCTGGGAGCTGGATAGTTCAAGTTGGTTCAGTCTGGCACAGATCTGGAGTGTGCTGGACAGTTCGAGTTGTGTTGCAAACTCGCAGGCTAGGTTTTGAAGTCTGCAATAGAACCTTCCGCCCTCTAATGCCTATGATCTTAGCATCTCCTCTGCTTTGTATACTGTACAGCTGTGGAGCCGACTTGCGATGAAGTAGCCAGTGTACTTTTGAATATCCATCACACATTCCACATAAAGGTCCCGATTACGAACGGGGTGGGGGTTGCATTCCAATCAATGAATAAACAGAAGTTTACACCATCCACACAATTCGGAAGGGCCTTTCGTTGAGTCTATTTCTGTTGACGATGGAAGAGTTCTTTAAAAAGCGTACAATATCGACGACCTACTACTTTCTTCTTAATTTGGGGCTGAGTTGTGGGCACATCCACGCAATGACATCGTTGTTTTTGATTGTGGAGGTTGGAAGACCCACTCCTGCCTGCAATGAGTGTAGCAGCCACTCAGAGACTACTTCATTCACTGGTGTGAGATTCCTTAAATGACTCCTGGCTGCAGTCAGAGCTTGCACAAGCAACTGACGCCAGAATCTTTAAATTCTTTCCAAAACTCATGACGACAGTCACATCCAACATAAGACACTCTGGCTCATAACACAAATGTGTACAAGTAATGTCTACAAACAGCTCGCGCCAGCATCTAACGCAGGGATATTTCTTGTGCCAGACACTCAAAGCAGTAGTCTTGGGTCTGCAGCAGATATGTCTGCAAGCAGTAAGGTCATGTATGTACTCTCTTCTCTGCAATGTTCAAAGCCTGCACCAACTGTCCCTGCCGGCTTTAATGGCACAGCGAAGCCGGAGAACAAAATGGCAGTTAGACTTTTAACAAATTCTAGTCAACAGTTCCAACCTAAACTCTTCATCCTCTTCTAACAGACTGAGGGGCAGATTTACGAGTTCTGGCGCATCTCTGCAAATCAGCAGGGATGCGCCAGAAAAGATACGACACGCAATTCCCTCCCTGCGCCACCACGAATGTGTCGCATTTACAATGCGGCGCACTGTGGGGCAAGGATAGGGCGATGCGTGTCGCATCCTGTGGCGTAAGGGCGGTGCATTGCTGGAGTCGTGTCGCAAGCGCAACGCGGCTCCAGCAATGCTCAGGGGCGCCCTATGCCTAACATGCTGCGTCACTCCTTACGCCTGCTTCAAGCAGGCGCAGGGTTTTGACGTAGCATGGACGTAAAAGTGACTCAGTGAAATCTTGTAGATTTCACTGCGTCACTTTTACGAGGCGTTCCTGCGACGGAACGCCCACCCTGCGCTGAACGCCCACATGAAACCTAACGCAGGTTTCATGTGGCGCAGGGCTTACAACGTGACGCATCTCCCTAGATGCGTCACGTTGTAAATAAGCGCAACGTGGCGCATGAGTTTACGCCGCCGCTGCGTCACAGAAGTGACGCAACGGCGGCGTAAATGTGGCGCATGGGGCTTGTAAATCTACCCCTCACTGGCTAACTTTCTGCCTACTCCTTTTTGGTCACTAGAAAAACAATTATTCTCTTTTTTAAGGCTGGGGAAGAAATCTCTTCTTTCCCTAAGCCAATTAACTTATACTGCAACATTCTGAACTATTACCCAACCTTAGAATCAAGAAAACTAATAACTACTTTGTTATTACACAATCTGATTTGAAATTCCGAGCAACATGTAAAAGATGTTCACTTGTTTTTACCAGTTAAACTCCACCTAATAGGTAATGTATGTGCGGACCCCTATTTACCTGGAGGAATTTTTCATTCTGTGGGGTTTAATGTAGACATGTAATACTTGCTCTGAGCAGGTGGTACATGTCTTTGAGGCAGGGTGTGACACAGAAGAAGAAAGTGTGGAATTGATTGAGGGTTTGTGAATTAATGGAAAAGCGAAAACTGAGAAATCACATTGGATCAAATTATGGAGAACCAATTTTGAGGAAACACAATTTTAAGGAAATATAAATAAATAAAACATTAAAGTAAATATTTTAAAGTAATGATCATTTTAAGGAAATATCCAAAATTACATTAAGCTTGAGTGGAGTTTAGGGGTAATGAAGGGTCTTTGTGTTTAGAGATGGGTGATATTTAGGGGTAATGAGAGGTTTTTAGGGGTCAGGAATGGGTGGAGTTCATATGTAGATAGGTGGAGCATGGGGTAGAAAGTGCTTTTAGCATTCAGGGATGGTTGGCATTTAGGGGTAGAAAGGGCTATTTGAATTCAGGGATGGTTGGCATTTAGGAGTAGAAAGGGCATTTAGGATTCAGGGATGGATGGAGTTTAGAGGTCATGGATGTATGTAGTTAAGGTGTGGTGAGTGGTTTATAAGGTTCAGCGATGGGTGGAGTTTATGGTTAAAAAGGACTTTTAGGGTTCAGGGATGGGCGGAGTTTAGGGTTCAGGGATGGGCGGAGTTTAGGGGTCAGGGATGGGTGGAGTTTAGGTGTATTGAAAGGGTTTAGTGGTCAGGGATGGATGGTGTTTATGTGTTGTGAGAGGGTAATTGATTGATCGTGTTTAGGGCTAGTGAGGGGCCAACAAATTAAAAGCCTCCTAAGTATATGCCTGACAATGTACAAGATATAAATGTAAAGTCATGTCCCCTGAAGTAAAGTACTGAAATAAACACCTCAGACAAAAATGTTTTTAAAAATAAGGCCTACAACCATTAGATTTATACCTTAGAAATAAGCATGCAAAAGCCAATTTCGAAAAAAATGACATTCTATGAATTGGTTTCTATGAAATGGCTAATGCCATTCATCCAGCAAATTTCCATTAAACAGTTTGGGGGAAATGGTTTCTCAGTAATTGTATTCCATGAAATTGATTTTCAATAAATTCACATACAACCATGAAAGGAGGTAGGATGTTGCCTGGCAGGGCGAAGCATTGCATGCTCCCCCTGTGGCTTGGTAAAGGAAGGGGCATGGCTGGGTTACATTCTAGCCCATTCCCAAAAACAATTTTGCCTGCTCAGTTTTTCGGCTGGCATATTGGGTCCAGTGTTCCCACAATCAGAAAAACTGGGTCTGGGAGCTCACTTATAATTGAGTGGAGCAGAATTCCTCATAGGAATTCCCCTCTAGTGGGTGTCTTGTTTCACCAAGCTTTGCTTTAACATTTTGAATGAGAGGTAAACCTTTAAAATAAGAAGCGATTAATGCGTAGAGATTAATGCTCAAATAGATGTAGAAAGAAAAAAGAGATGTGAAGAGAGAGAGAGAGATGTGAGGAGAGATGAAAGAGACATGTAGAGGTAGTGAGAGAGAACATAAATATGTAGAGAAATAATGTAAGGGCATAGACAGGTATAGAAATGTGAATGGAGACAGATTTGTGAGAGATGGGACAAGAAGACATTAAAGAAAAATGAAGAGTCATATAAGTAGAGTGAAAGTAATCCTGGGGCCTAGCTGAAGAAAGATGTTGGGAGCGAAAATAATTCAGCTGATTCGGTCAGATAATTTCACTTAAATTAAGGTGATATTTATTTCTAGTCTCAATATGAAATATAAGGTATATTTAAACTACAAGTAGGCATCCATTAAGAACAGGCTGGAAAACATAAGTTTGTGACTGAATCTGCATTATAACTGGTGCAGTAATAGTACACTTACTCCCCAGCACCCACACACATTTTACCAAACCTTGTGGAATTTGTGTTAGGAAAAGTCCGAGTCGTGCAGCTGGAACAAGGGAAAATATGCGGTATTACCGTGTTTTTCCTCATTCTGGGGCACAGAAATAGGGATAGGGAAGTAATGCACCATCTTGTGACTAACCAACTCTGTGGTACTGGTGTTTACCAGGTGTGGTATTACCTCCCGAAATAAAGGCCCTTCTGCATTGACGGTAATCTCGCGACATTTCTATTTCACGTGTACAGCTTCAACAGCTTTGACAAATTGCCTGGCATCTGGGGTAGGACGATTGATGACAAAAATGTGCATATGGTGATCATAACGTTGTACTGTATGAATTGTGTTGCCATCAATATTGACGAATAACGAATTTAGCCCTTACAGGGTGGTCCTGCGTGGATATATATTAACATTTAATGCCCGCTGGGAACACGGTTATGCAGACCTGTCACTTTTGCAAGTTCGTTTGATTATTCCAGTCAGCCAACATTTCCACATCTCTGCTGAAAACAATCTTCATATTCAATATATTCTGCTAGAAATTGTCATAACTGAATCGTTGAGCGTTGAGTTTTCCCATTTTGCTGAACAAGAGTGTGCTTTGTAATCATGCATTATGCATGCCTGTTCTGAAGAATAATAAACAATAGATTAATATTCTAGGCACATTCCAGATCCAGTATGCATGCGCTGGTATGCATATATTTACAATGGATGCCAGAGAAACCTTGTGGTCGCCTGTTCTGTTTCCTTCACATCTTCACGCCTCAATGTTACACATTCTTACTCTCTTTGCAAGTCAAAACTAAACTCACTGCCCACATTCGAGTTTGTTTGTTGCAGCGGGTGGGTGGTCGGCCTTCAGAAAGTTTTTGGGGCTTTTGCTGGTTTTGAATGTTTGAACAGACTATGCACAGATCCCTAATGTAGCTAGCTGTGTTTGGTTTAAAGATGATTAAACCAGGAACGCCTGATGTTTCATAGTTGAATTTAAAATGAGGGTGTACATATAAATCATTGTATGTAATAAGGTAAGCCTAAAAGAAGTAATATTTGCGTACATGTTCATGTCAGAAACTGTATTGAAAATAATTGCAGTCAGTACAGGTTGACCCTTATTACATTTATGGACGTCAGTCAGTAAAAATGTTTTATATATATGATTACATGGTTTAGAAGAACAAGGCTAGAATATGAGGGTAAGTAGAAGGCTGGAACATGAGGGTAAGTAGAAGGCTGGAACATGAGGGTAAGTAGAAGGCTAAACATATGGGTAATAAAGAAAGCTAGAACTGAAGGATAGAACATGAGGGCAAGTCGAAGGCTAGAACAGATGGCTAGAACATGAGCGTCAGTAGAAGACTAAAATATGAGGGTAAGAAGAAAGCTAGAATATGAGGGTAAGTAGAAGGCTAGAACATGAGGGTAAGTAGAAGGCTAGAACTGAAGGCAAGAACATGAGGGTGAGTAGAAGACTAGAATATGAGAGTAAGGAGAAAGCTAGAACATGAGGGCAAGTAGAAGGCTAGTACACAAGGAGAAGTAGAAGGCCAGAACATGAGGGTAAGTAAAAGGCTAAAACTGTAGGACAGAACTTGAGGGTAAGTAGAAGGCTAGAACATAAGGGTAAGAAGAAAGCTAGAACTGAAGGATAGAACATGAGGGTAAGTAGAAGGCTAGAACTGAAGTCTAGAACATGAGGGTGAGTAGAAGACTAGAACATAAGGGTAAGAAGAAAGCTATAACTGAAGGATAGAACATGAGGGTAAGTAGAAGGCTAGAACAAAAGGGTAAGAAGAAAGCTAGAACTGAAGGATAGAACATGAGGGTAAGTAGAAGGCTAGAACTGAAGGCTAGAACATGAGGGTGAGTAGATGACTAGAATATGAGGGTAAGAAGAAATCTAGAACATGAGGGTAGGTAGAAGGCTAGAACATAAGGGGAAGTTGAAGGCTAGAATATGAGGGTAAGTACAATACTAGAACATGAGGGTAAGAAGAAGGCTTGAGCCGCAAGAGTGTAAATGGTGTTTTTGGTCAAATTACATCACATCTTGAAACAACCCAAACTTCAACCCACAGCTCTTTCTTAGCAAAAAACAGGGCTCCTCTGAGAGCACCTTAATCTTCATGGAAATACGATGTTGAACAGTAAATACCAGAACTCCTATTCAATGCAGATTTGTATTTTCCATCATCTGGAGCTGAGATAGGCCCAACACATTCATCAGCGCCACCAAATGGATGACTGCTAGAAATCAGCACTGTGCAAATAAAGACATGAATAAATAACTGTTAGACCTGTCAGCCTTAGTGTGTTCTTTTCCCAAACGTTTTGCCTTCTTCTTCCAGTTTTTTTGCTGATCTCGTTTTGGCTTGCCTTAGGGCTCTACGCACTTTACCACTGCTTACCACAGCTAACGTGCATGTGCTCACTCCTTAAAACATGGTAACATTGCCTTATCCCCACTTGACATATTTAATTTACTTATAAGTCCCCAGTTGAGCGGTACTACATGTACCCTGGTCCTGTAAATTAAATGCTTCAAGTGGGCCTGCAGCCCTTATTGTGCCACCAACTTAAGTAACCCTTTAACCATGTCTCAGGCCTGCCATTGCAGCCTGTGTGCGCAGTTTTTAAACTGCCATTTCGACCTGGCAGAATAAACCTTTCACCAGGCCCAAACCTTCCTTTTTAATACATATAAGTCACCCCTAGGGTAGACCCTAAACAGCCCCTCGGACTACATTTACCACGTGGCTTAGCAGTGCTAACATGCGTTGTAGCATGAGGACGCATCCTACTTTATGACATTTCAAACACAGAACGAGCGAGCTGTAACATAAATAAATCAGTTTCCCACACCGCTAGGTACCAGCAGAGTAGGAATGGATGGAGACACGTTAGCCATGGTGAAGTAAGTGATCCCGAGTGCCAGAGGCATTTATGGCACTAGTAGAAGTATAATTACTCACTCTAATGATTCAATGTATTTTTTATTTGTTTCTTTCCCTCCCCTATGCCCCATTTACTTGCCATTATTACTTTACCTGTGATAGTGTGTGGCCACAGGGACATGTCCCACACTCCTCCCATGTGGCCTCATGGCTATACACGAGAGAGTAGGAAAAACCTCTTGCTGATGATTTCAGTCATCACACGTTTGTTTCTCTGCATGTACTTAAAGCATGTATTATATGCGCTGATACTTTTATGTCGTGAAGCATGTACTTAGTCTTGAGTTTTATGCACAATGGCCACCATGAAGATTTTTTCCACAACGTGCTCTTTGGCTCACCGATTTGAAGGGATGACTTGAAAGTGCACCACAATAGTTCATGTAAAGCACGTAACTACACAATCATAAGCAAACTATGGGCCTCAAGTTAAAGAAATTGGCATAGGGCAGTGACGCAAGACTTTTTTCTGCGCTGCCCTATGCCAATTTGAAAGGGCAGGAAAGCACTGTAATTATGAGATACATCGTATTCCTGTCCTTTCAGCCAGCACTGGCACACAATTTGGTGCCTACCGCCAAGGGGGCACCTTCTTGCACAAAAACAATCCATCCAGGAGTTTTCATTGTTCTATATGTGCTGCAGAATGCAGCACACATGGTAAGAGGAAAAACGAGGAGAGATGAAAACATTTCTGAGCTGGCTCTGGTGGCTTAGTGGACTAATGCATCCACTGTAGGGGCTTGTGTTCAACCTCAAGGTTACAGGTTCAAATCCCAGTGTGTCAACTAAGTCTTTCATCCTTCTGAGGTTGATAAAATGAGTACTTGAGTTGGGTAACAATAAACATCTGTTATTCAGCACCAAGATACCCTTGGGTGAATGTGTATTTTACAACTACACATTATGTTATTTCTCCTCGTTACACCAGGTCTGGGTAGGCGAAAGGTTTTGGCGCTGCCCTGGGATTACATGATTTTGTAAATCTGGGGCACGGTCAAAATCCATGGGTGTTGCGTGGGAACACCCAACGCAACTGCCATGGAATGCCTCCTTGATGCAGAGTAAGGCAAGGCAGCGCTTTGCGCTTCGTTGCCTTACTCCATATCTATGAAGACACGCAAAGTCATGCAGGGTGGCTTTGCGTTGCCTCATAGATATGATTGAGAGGCCTGCGCCACCGGAGCATCAAACAAAATTATGCTCCAGTGGTGCAGTCCTCTTGTAAATAAGTTCCTCAGTGTTGTCATTGTCTTTTTTCTCACAGGACCTAAAAAGGGAACTCGACCTGAACAACGGCACTATTGTCCTCTCGCATCCTGCATGCATGTTGTATGTTATTGTTTTGTCCTGACCAAATTCAGTTTGGTTTGACTGATATTAAAAAAGTATTCTGGAGCATAGTTTCCAAAGTCCTGATGAAAGCCCTTGACCCTATGGCCACTTTGACATAGGGCTGAAACATGTGGAATTTTACACATAGGTTGTAGGACAATTATCTCTATAGACACCACTATTATTATTTTAACCTTACCAGAAACACCGGGAATAAAGAGATACTGTAGGAGGCTGGCTTAGTATATGGTGCACACTTATTTAAGTGAAGCACCTTGCACTAATCCAGACAACCCTTATGGTGATTTTAGTGGTCTTAGACAGCCATAGAAAGCTCTCTAAGTGGTAGCTGTGGAGAGCAGCCTTCAGGCTTAGTCCAGAAGGAGCATTAAGCAGCTTGTTTTACCAGATTTAATCATGTAGTGTAGGTTAAATGAAAAAGAACCATACAGTGTATTTATAAAAATATGTCTATTTATTATACAACACTCATTAACACATTGGTATATCTCCTTCCCGGAGATATCAACACAAATACACACAATACTTCAATTGTAAAAAGGTACGTAAGCACAATACACAGTGGTCTCCAGGGGGAGACCAAACCATATACTTAGAAAGTAGAATGCGAACTGCGACCGAAGTCAGGACTTGGACCAGGAGACTCAGAAGAGCTGGGGACCCAAGGAACCACCCAAGGTAAGTACCCAGGAACCCCACAGAGGCTGTGTGCAAAGTGGAAACAGAGCCACGTTCTCGATAAAAGTCAACAGGAAAGTTGCGGTTGCAGTTTTGAAGAAGAAGGACCCTTCCTAGTGGACCCTGAAGAAACCCCATGGAAGACAGAAGGTTGGAGAGTCACCCCACCCGTGGATTCCCCAGGAACTAGGACACCTACACCAGGAAAGCCGGGTACGTAGGTGCAAAATGACGTTGGAAACCGACATAGACCACAATGGAGGACTTCAGAAAAGATGTCGCTGGCGAAGACTGTGCAAGAGTCCGGTAGAATCCAAGGGAGGATTCTTGTAGAGAAGAACCTGCAAGCAGAGGGGATAGAGTCTATGCCACTCGGAGGTGACCAGGAGGCACGGAAGAGCAATGAGCACTGATGACGGAAAATGCAGGAGTGATGACGGTGACCTTGACACCAGGAACCGCTCATGAGTTGTCTCACATCGGAAGTCGAGAACCAGGGGCTCGGTGCCCGGCCGGAGCACCAACAAGCCTTGGCAGCAGCAACAGACGTGGAAAATTATAAAGGAACAAAGTTGGGACCAGCAAGGTCCAAGGGACTCACCAAGTGCAGGAGAGTCAGAGCAGGCTGAGAGCAAGCAGGGGAGCCCACTGAAGCAAGAGAAGACCCTCGAGAGGACCCACAGGCTGAAGGCACAGGAATAGCAAGAGGACTTCGAGCAGCTCACCAAAGAAGATGGCCCACGGTGCAAAGGATGTGGTGAGGACAAAGATCTTGGCAGGAAGAGATGCTGGAGGCTGGAGCTTCTTGTAGCCCGAAGATCTCTGGCATGCAGAGCCAACAAGCCCTGGCAACTGCAAGTCAATGCAGTGCCCAGGGGTTTGGTCCCAGCAGTTCTGACAAGAGATTCTGGCCTCAAAATTGTAGAGAGGACAGGTAAGGCTTCGAGGTAGTTGCAGAACCACCACCTGTGTTGCTGAGCCTTTTGAAGTCTGTGGGACGTCAGGAGCAGCAGACCGGTCAGCTTCATTGCTGTGCCTGCAGATGAGTCCTTCACTCCAAGGAAGATTACTTTGGGTGTCCTTGATGCCCACAGGTCTGTTGAAGATCCTGAAAGAAGCACAGACATAGATGACGAAGAATACTTGCCAAACAGCGAGACCAGGAGCACCAGGAGTCTTCCTTGGTGCAGTCTCAGTTAAAGGCAAAGTCCAGCGAAGTCCAAGTGTCCAGACGGTCAACGAGTGACTTGGTTTCAGGCTTGAGTCTTGTTCCATGATGAATCCAAGGACCCACGCACAAGTAAGCCCTTTCATACCCTAAGCAATGGGGTAGGACGACTCAGGGGTTCTTCCCAGAAGAGGGCTGGACAGAGGGGAGGATACTCCTGAGTCCTTTGTCCAGTTTCACACCAGAGTGGGAGCCAAGGGCTTGCAGAACTGGTTCTAACTAGAGTATGCAAGGAGGGCACCAAACGTGCCCTTAAAAGCAGTCTGGTGGCCTTGGCAAGCGCTCCCACACCAGCCCAATACACTAAGTCCTGTCTGGGAGGTGGACACACCTCCCTATGACAGGAAATCTATTGTTCTACCTTCCCCTGCTCGAGCTCAGCTCTGCAGCAGGAGGGCAGAATCATGTCAGGGGTCGGCAACAGCACTAGCTTGCTGTCAGACCCTGGAAGGCTGTTACCGGGAGTACTGGGGGCTTCCCGGAGGAGCCCCCCCAATGCATGGAATCATACCTCCAACACAAGTAAAGGTGTTGGGGTATGATTCCAACATGTTTGATACCAAACATGCCCAGGTTCAGCACAGTCAATATATAGTTAGCCATCGCGTAATGATGCATGGCCACTATATGTATCAGAATGGCTGGCCGCACTTACAAAGCCTGGAGAATCGACTCCGGGGTTTGTAGGGGGTGTCTCACACTTATAACCCAGCACCCTGCTTTCAGAATTAAAAGGCCTGTCTTAGGGGTGACTTATAGGTTTTAAGTGTAGTGACCTCAGATATAAGAAAATTTATATCTGTTGTAAGTGGTGCTCGCACCAGCTTATACAGGCTGCAATGGCAGGCCTGTAGTCACAGTTTGAGTGATCTATCATAGGTGGCATAATACATGCTGCAGCCCATGGGAGACCCTTGGTGTACCTATGCCCTGGGTACCTCAGTACCATAAATAAGGGACTTTTTTGGGGTACACCAGTAGCCAATTGTGGAGGTACCTAAAGTACTTACCATGTGAAATTTAGGGAAGAAGCACAGTGACTGGGATCCGGATTTGCAGGATCCCAGTCAGACTAGTCCAAAACACATTGACACCAGGCAAAACGTGGGGGTAACCATGCTAGAAGGATTCTACCTTCCTACAGATGCCCTTGGTGTTTTGAGATATTTTTATATTAAGACCCCAGCATGAAAATTATCCTAAGTGCTCCCTGGAACGTAGTTGAGCCCATCCTGGTTTTTAGGGACCAGTATGAGACCCGATGACGAAGCATGACACCAATAGGTTGTGTGAGGGTCTACCTAACAACACTATGGGGCATATTCTCAAGGACTTAACGCCGAGTTAGCAGCACTTTATCGCAGCCAAAGTGGTGATAAATTCATCGCACCATTCACAAGCTGGTGCTAACAGCCGATATCACCAGTTTCCATGCGATAGCAGTCGCAAAAAACATCGCCACGGATGACACCGGCAACTAACGCTAATGAGATGCAGAGCAGGCGTTCCCATGCAAAAACCCGCGGAAACACACTACGCAACATTCCCAACGACCAGCCAGATCGGCGATAAGAATCAAAAACATGCGATAAGGCGCGTTAGCAGCAGGGATTTAACACCTGCTCCTACCTGGTGTTAAGCCGGACGACAACCTGCACCATGAAAGGGAGCCCAGCCCAGAGCCACACCTGAAGAACAACAGATGCCATGGAGCTACTGATCATGCAGCCCGAAGCCCCAAGAGGGCCACAACACCCACCGCCACCACACCCAGGCCCCCCCCTGGACACCCACCGGGGCCCTACCCCGGGCACCCCCCCCGGACATAGATATTTCACATCCACATTACAAATTCATGAACACAACAATTCGCCTGATGTCGCACAAGTACAACAACCAACATCCATGTGTGGTCCGAAAAAGGAAAAACATACATACATCTTAGAATTCCAAAAATAATCAATTTATTCAAATTCAACTCAACATCAACAATTGGAAGAGTCATTGCGGGTCTTCTCTGGACAAACCGTAAGTCACAGCCTGCAAGACAAAATTGAAGATAAGAAGGTGTGTCATGCGCTCAACAAAGGGCAGAGAGAGAGAGAAAGAGAGAGAGAAAGCAAGGGAGAGAGAGAGAGAGAGAGTGAAAGAGAGGGAGAGAGAGAAAGAGAGAGAAAGGGGGAGAGAGGGAGAAGGAGAGAGAGAGACAGAAACAGAGGAAGAGAGAGAGAGACAGTGAAAGGAAGAGAGGGAGAAGGAGAGAGAGAGTAACAGAGAAAGAGAGAGAGACAGTGAAAGAAAGAGAGGGAGAGAGAGAGAGACAGTGACAGTGAAAGAAAGAGAGGGAGAGAGAGAGACAGTGAAAGGAAGAGAGGGACAGGGAGAGACAGTGCCGACACTGCGCACCCAGGCTGCTGCACCCCAGCCCCTCCCGCCGCCCAGCGGGTATTGCCCGCCCCTGCGCACGCAGGCCTCACTGCTCACCTGCTGCCACCGGTGTGTCTCCAACCACATGCCGGTTCACACTGCAGGCCACCAGGTCCCTCATCTGAAACAGAGTCCACAGCTAATGATGGCAGAGTACATATCATTGCACACGGCTACATTGCTTGGCCGCCCCAGCGCACACAGGCTGCTGCACCCCAGCCCCTCCCGCCGCCCAGCGGGGATTGCCCGCCCCTGCGCACCCAGGCCTCACTGCTCACCTTCCGCCACCAGCATGTCTCCAAGAGGGCCCACCACGTGCCGGTGCAAGCTCCAAGCCCGGGGCCCACAACCTTGGCAGCCTCCACATCACGCATCCCCGCAGCGCGGGCCACCAGGTCGCACACTTGATTCTGGGTCTTGATTTTGCAATGGCAGAGATCATATCAGTGCACACGTCATCATCGCAGGCTGCACACCCGCTCAGTTCTCAAGGTGCCACTAACTCTGTGAAACGCGAGGCAACGCCACGTGGCGGTAGGCCCGCGCTGCCCGCTGGCTCAGGCCTACATTGCGGTCCACCAGGCGCACACGTCATTCTGGGTCTTAATATTGCAATGGCAGAGACCATATCAGTGCACACGTCATCATCGCAGGCTGCACACCCGCTCAGCACTTTAGGTGGCCCTACCTCAGTGAACAGTAAGTCACCGTCCCGTGGCGGTAGGCCCGTGCTGGCTGCAGTGCAACCGGTGCCACCGACTCCGTGCAATGCAAGTCATGGACCCAAAATGATTGAGTCTCGTGATAGGCCAGGTGGACGCAGCCATGTCACCTCAGGCAGTGGTGAAGAACTGGGACACGTAGCGTCGTCGTCCCCCCCTTTATA
Organism: Calotriton arnoldi; assembly: GCA_963921515.1. Lineage (NCBI taxonomy): Eukaryota > Metazoa > Chordata > Amphibia > Caudata > Salamandridae > Calotriton > Calotriton arnoldi. The sequence continues at coordinate 964,308 of CAWUFW010003294.1, read as the reverse complement.
CGTAAGCCGAGTGGGCTGGCTCGGCATACGCCAGGCCAGCGTAGGGGTGTGAACAATTATCCCTGGCCTCTGGGCCTGGTTCATATCTGGGCTGCACAGGAAATCAACTGATGCATGTGTCTCTGTTGCAGTGTCTGCGCCACACGGCCCGCAATCGACAATGTTGCAATGTTGCATGCAGCCGGAGGGTGTCCGCGCACGAAGGGACTGTACAAGGAGCGCAAGGCCGCTCGGGGTCTTGGCTCATACATGGCAACTGTTGTGTGTGTTCATCGCTATAGGGGGACCATAAGCACAAGGCCTAGCCTCAATTGCAGCGCGAAAGCCACATCACATTCCCAGGATACAAGCAGTAGTCTGACTAACATTAGGGATGAAAGCCCCTTTGTCTCAATTCAGAAGGCGGAAGGACATCTGCACCCCCGACCTTGGAAATGCATGCGGCAGGCACCCCCTGAGAGATACCATAGCAGATGATGACGACTCCCACACTACACATGGCGCCAATGAAAGATCAACGTCTCCACACCCCACACACAGAATCCTTGCTCGAGGTACTCCTGCATGGAACGGCCTTGACACTTACGTACAGGACAACCCATACGTACAAACTTTGCACACTCATATGACTCATTGCTCCGAGCTGTGGCATATCATCCACATAACAGCCGTAGGTCAGAAGAGTGCCAGTTCTACGAGTGCGAACAACGCTATGTCAGAACATCCCGGGCACATGCACAACCCCTGTCGCCTGGACTCAGAATGCATGTGCGTGCAAGACTGCGGGTTGACACACACCTGTGCAAGGTGAGTGGACGGCGGCGCCTGGCAACGTTCCTCAACCTGACACACCGCTGGAGGGAGAGTACACACATGGCAATGTAGTACTACATGTGACCTTGTTGGACTCCTTCACCTGCTCAGCGCTGTCCGGTGGTACAGGACTATGCAGATCCCATGGGCTGTGAGTGGTGTCCCCTGACACGGTGCAATGAGCATTCGCCAAACACCACATGACTTGTCCAGCAAGGCAAGGTGGGCTGAGACCATCGGCATCCGTCATGGTTGGTGTTTATTTGTGCCTCCCCATGTCTTGCACCTCTACATGTTCCTTTGCTGCCTGTTAGTGTATGATGCATTGGTCTGCATGTTGTGGCCCTTGTCTTGCCCGTACTGACACGCACATGCTAATAAGGTGAACCCAACTTCACTAGTGTTCAACTGTGATGAGTGTTGATTAGCATGGCAAATCGTGTGCCTCAATGAGCATTGTCCGTACACAGGGAGGGACTGACTGACGCATTTCACTTAGGGGTGAGTCCCTATTGCCAGCTCCACCTCTGTGAGCCAGACATTGTGGTTGGGATAGTTGCTGGTAGACCTGTGCGCTTACGTTTCTTCAGCAATGTGAGTATGGTGTCCAACCTCTTGCCATGTGGATCAATGTGTTCCATCAAACCAGGCTGTGTCCACACAGTTGAGTGTGTGTAGGTATGCGAAGAGATGTTCTGTTGTCACATGTGATGTGGGACACTACTTTAGGCCTCCTACCGACTTTGACATATTTACACACAGCCCTATTTAATACATGGACGTGGGGCTACGTTGTGGGGTTGCGAGATTGTTGCTCATGATCAATGAGGCCACAGCTAGTTCACACCTTCACAGTCATCTAATTGGCCATGTGTGTCACGGTCAAACATGTGCATTGATGTCATTTCCCAGGGTGTACCTTTTTGTGCAATCAATGTCCCTACAGTCATCCATACTGTTATACTTGATTGAACATAGACATGACACATCTGTGCGATTAGGAATGTTTTATTCACATCCTGTGGAGTGTCGGAGCTGGAGCAGTACATGGCCATGCACACCCCACATTACATGGTTGCCCAGTGGAGGGCCAAACAGAGTTCTTTAGGGGATGACAAGTTAATCGGTAGAGGAAGGGTTGAGTCTGCAGCCTGTTTGCTGTGTCATTGGTAACCAGAGCAGATATGGCAGTCCATGTCGGGGTCCAGGTGAATGTCGCAGAGTGTTTCGGGGGACAGTGAGAGGTGTTGTACCAGGGCATGATGCAGAGGGCTGTACCAAGCAGAAACAGGCCATATGGTGGGGGATGAATGCTACAACCTCCTTTTTGACACAGAGTCATTACTGTCCACATCTTCGTCCTCTGATATGTCTTCTGTGTCAAGTGTGCCAGGTGTGTGTGGTGGTGTTATGGCTGCATCACTGTGTGCCACTGACACATCAGGGGGCGGAGGTGGTATGGCTGCATCACTGTGTGCCACTGACACATCAGGGGGCAGAGATGTGTGTGTCGAAGTTCCTGCAGCAGTCATCTGGGACAGGCTCTGTGGCAGCAATGGCAAGATGAGGATCTGCAGGGCATGGTAGATCCCAGCTACATCTCGCTGGTGTTCAGCCGTGGCAGCCATCCTTCCTGCCTGCATCCGCTCCATGTTCTCCATTGTCCTCCGCATCTGTGCCAACTCTGTGATGTCGCCGCTGGAGCCTCTCTGCCTAGACAGTTCTTGTATCAGAGTAATGGCTCCAGCGAGGTCAGCCAAGAATTGTTGTAGGGCATGGAACGGACTGTGGGTGTCCGTTAGGGAGTGTAAGTGGTCACTGATGGAACTTAGACACCCACGTATGGCATCTAGTTTGGCTGCCATGAGGTCGAAACCCACCCGCAACTGTTCAGCCAGCCCCCTCTGGCAGTCTGACACACGGTGTTGGAATGCCATGTGTTCTTCGGTGAGGTGCTGGGAGCCAGCCATGGTGGTGGGTGCTTCCTGCTGTGTGGTCTGTGCAGGGGGTGGTATCACCTCGATGCAGCTGGGCTGCCCTGCTCCTGGAGGTGGGGTGTGGAGGCTGTCCATGAGCTGTTGGAGGGTGTCGGAGCAGATGGCCAGGGGTTCCTCCTCCTCATCACTGAAGAGATGTCTGGTCTGCTCTGCAGGAGGTGTTGATTGTCCCTCTGCAATGTGAAGGGGAGATGCAGGTTAACAGTGTGTTACATGTATGTGCACGCATTGTACATGTTTACATACAGACTGCATGACAATGTACATTGGGACTGTTTTGGAGGAGATGGGTATTTGATAGGGGACAGTGGACATTCCGACTACATGACGGATGTGAGGTTGTACTCGTACATTATCATCTGACAGTTTCCTGCTATGCCTGATGTGATTGGCCATTTTCTACGCACATGCGGCACCAGTTGTGTCCTCTGTTCTGTGGTGTAAGTGTGGCACTTTGTACCACATTGTAGTCCATGTTGATGTGCTGTGATTGCTATGTGTGTGTGCTGCATTGTGGGAGAGTCGCCCCTGCAGCTCTGATTTAGCGGCCCCTTATCCCTTTGAGGCGGTGTGCCTTTGACTTGTGTGCTTTTACGGTGCTCAGATGTTGGCGACTTGGGTCAGTTGTGCTCTTGGACGGATTTTGTACTCTTGTGCATTGTTTGTCTGCAGATGTGTTGTTGACGTCAGGGGTTGTATGTGCACGTGGATGTGTCAGAGTGTGACCTGCTCCTTTGAGGATGTTATCCACACTGGGCCACCTCAGTGTCGTGTCATGCACCATGTCATGTATTTTGACTGCAGCCATGCTATTGGTCATGCAGTGTCACTTGCATTGTCAGTGTGGCTCACAGAGCCGCTGCTTTGCTGGGTTCAGCACATGTGCATGGGTAGGTTGTGAGATTGGTGATGGAGGGGGGCCTTTGTGCACATGGTGGACGGGGCCTACTTGGTGTTTCTATGTGTGCTGCAGTGTGCCAAGGCCATCAGGGACAGATTCCACAGTCATTGTGGGTGTGCAGTGTGCTATTCTTGATTGTGCATGTGTGCCATTGTGCCCGTCTCCCCCCGTCCCCCCAGTCCCTGGTGGTTACTCACCCTGTTGCTGTTGGGTCAGGTCATATCGAGCAGTGTCCGGACCCCCAACTCCTTGCACCGTCTCCGCACTGATGACAGTGGCCACCATTTCCTCCAGCTCATCCAGCTCCTCCTGTGGCGCAGGACTCCCACCTCCAGTCGTCGTTGCTGCCTTCCGGTTGGCAGCGAGTTTCTGCTTGGTTTGGCTTTTCACATCATGCCAGCACCTCTTGACCTCCTCCATTGACCTCCTCGACACTCCGACTGCATTCACGTTGTTCATGATGGACTGCCATATTTCCGTTTGTGTTGCCGTTGACACAGTGGAGGTGACGAACAGTTGTTGGTAGTGTTCGGTCACCTCCGTGACGATGATCCGGTTTTCCTGCGGACTGAACCCCGTCTTCCTCTTCCTCTTCTCCTTGCCCTTCCCCAGCCCCGGGGTTCCTGGCTGGTCGTCTGTGGGGCTTGTGGGGCTTGTGGGGTTCGCGTTGTCCTCTGCACTCGGTCCGGGTGCGTCCATGGTGCTACGCAGTTAAATTTTTTTGTCTTTTTTTTCCTCTGCTTTTATAGTGCATTCTCACGCATGACGCGTGGGAATCGCAGGCCTGTCGCTGGTTTTCGCTGATTTTTGTATCGTCATTGGAGTCATCGCCACTTTTTTCGCGTTCGTGTTTCGCATTTTTTCGGCGTCGCGTTGGTTTTAACGCGGGCATTTGTCGCGTTATCGTGAGGCTATCGCATGGTGCCGCCGGGTTGTGAATACTGCGTTAACACAGTGTTATTTTCCCGCGATAGACTGCGATGTGAGAAGTTGCGTTAAGCGATTTTGGCGGTAGTTAACACACGTTCTTGGGCCCGATTCACACAACTAACTTAAGACAAAATCCTAAACTTACTACCATTTTGGTATTCACAGAAGGCACTTACTCATTTTGGTATTCACAGAAGGCACTTACTCATTGATGAGTAAAGTGCCTTCTGTGAATACCAAAATGAGTAACTTACTCATTTTGAGTAACTTACTCATTTTGTGTAACTTACTCATTTTGGTATTCACAGAAGGCACTTACTCCTCAATGAGTAAGTGCCTTCTGTGAATACCAAAATGGTAGTCAGTTTAGGATTTTGTCTTAAGTTAGTTCTGTGAATCGGGCCCCTTGTGAATATCCCCCTATGTTTGTGTCCAAGCTTCACTTCATCTACACTGTCTTTCTTGCAGTAATTACAGGAAGAACAGCTAAATGTATAGGATACCTGGTCGTGCAGGTTAGGCCCTAAACAGCCCAGAGGGTAAGGTGCATTGTATGTAAAAAATACTTTGAACTTTCATATGTACTGGAAGTGTCAAACTCTTAGATTTGTTTTTTTACTAATGCAAGGCCTACCTCTACTATAGGATAACATTGAAGTTACCTTATTACATTTAATAAGTGTAATTTCAAAATGGAAAGATATCATTGGTTCAGGTTTGGTGTCTCTGGAATCCTAATTTAAAAACCCTAACTTATGGTAAAGTCGGATTTTGAATTACAATTCTGATAATATCACTTCTAGAAAGTTGGCATTTTCTTGCTTTAGCCAGTTGGTGCCTGTAGCCTGTCTCTGATCACATTACTGGGTGTACTTGGCAGTTAGGCTTTCTTTAGTCCTCGTAGACAGCCACACACAATGGGAGCTTAGGTGTGTCTCAATGGGCCATTTCTGGCACGATGGGAGGGAGGAGCTGGGTAGAGTTTCACGTACACCTGAATAGGCTGTGTCTTGTCCACAGACAAAGGGCTCAATATCCACCTGTACTGAGTCTGTAGCCAGGGCAGGAAATGAGTGTAAACACGAGGGCATCTATGCACTTCAAAGGCAAGTCTCCCCCACTTCAAAGGCACCACTGCATATAAGTACTGGGCCTCAGACACCACCACTTCAGTACATGTCTGGACCTGTGGATACTCTGCCAGGAATACGGACTGCTGTGATGCAGAAAGGAGTGCAACTTTGCTGGACTGCTACTGTGCTGGACTCCTGCTTTGCTGTGCTGACCTACTGCTGGCTTCCCTCCTGCTTGGGTGATAAGGACTTTGCCTGCATCTGTTGAAATCAGGACCCCAAAGTGACTCCAAGGGCTAGTTGGCTGGCCTCCTGACTAGAGCCTCAGGGACAGAAGGCTCCAACAACCTTGAACCCAGCACCTGTACTCTGCCATCTGTGAGTCTACCCTGCCAAGTGGTACCATCCCAGTCCTGGACTCTTGGAAGTTGGCCTAAAGTACTCTGCCTGCCTCTGTGGATCCAGTGGAATTGACGCATCTGCTCTACTGAAAAGCGCAACCCATAGCAGAACCAACACATCACTGCTGCAGCGTGGATCGGATTGGTTCCGTCACAAAGACCTGCATCGCATTGCAGCCCATTACCTCATCAAAACTACCCCTACGCGACACATCCTCGATGCATGCCCTTGCATCCCTTGTTAATGGCAGCCTCGACTATGATACCGGACTCCGCATCGCAACCTCGCAGCTTCACAGAACTGACGCATCGCCCCGCCTACGCAACACATCATCGATGCCTGGCTTTGCATCGCAAGACTACATCGATGGGATCCTTGCTGTCGACACAGGACACTGCAGCCTCACCACATCTCGGAACTAATGTTTTGATTTGGCTGTGCGACGCATCTTTGACGTGGACCCTCACAACACTCCACAAACCAGAATTTAAGGTACTTTGTTCAGCAGGCCCAACTAGGTCCCTGTAGCTGGCTGGCGTTCCATCACGGTTGGCCTGAACTTTGTGACAGTTGACGCCTTGTACTTTTTGACGCTATTTTTACTAAAATCTTTAAAGTTAATATCTTGGGTTTTACTGATTGGAATTTTGTCAGTTTGTTCTTGTATATATATCATACACCAGTGAATGCAGCAGCTTTCATCCATCCTGACTCGTTCTGTTGCTGTTGTGAAAGCAGCATTTGTTGTTATTTTTTATGTATTTAGTTTTTAAGAAACAATATAGATATAGTCACCTGTTTTCTCAATGTTTATTTTGGAATCAGTAGTTAACAGGGTCATTTTTTGATTAGTGTTTCTAACTAACTACCATATCAGGGCACATACGGAAGCATTCCACAATCCAATACAACACAAGAAAGACTGGGAGTGGAGAAATAAAACGAGCACTGTCTGAAGTATAAAAATCTACAAATTAATAAACTAAATACATGCTAAAAATGATTAAAATATTTGGTATTTATCAACATTCCCCTGTTAGCTTACACTTTCAATGGACTCCTTATGGTTGTTCTGTGCTGGCATCATTCTATGAAATAGATCAAAGAACAATGCCAGTAACTATCAGTAACTATAAGGGGTCCACCTCACCATTTTAGATCACTACCCATGATACCCCATGATCTGATTTTCTTTCTTCATTAACTTCATAAAGCTAGGAAACATCATTACCCTAAACTGGAAAGAGCACTAAGACCTACTGTTGCATTTTCCTTCTTTTCCTCTTCTTTTTTTGCTTGGTTTATCCCATCCTCCTTTCCCACCTCCTCATTGTGGTACCTTGGTATGGTCCACTGCCAGGTGTGAACTATTATCAGCCAACTGTCATTCCTGTGTTGTGTCAGAGCACAAATCTGTCTTAAATTCTAACTCTTGGGGCATGCCACCAGCTAGGACCAGGAGCGGCGTAGTCCTGATATGGACTTAGGTGCTCCCCGACTGGAACCGTCACTCCTTCTTGTTAGGGGAATCCATTTAACAAGGCTGAAACTTTCAGACAAGAATCGCTGTTCAAGCCTTTATATAGGAGATTAATAGGCAGATTACAATAACATGCTATAAGGAAATTTAGCAGCAAAGCATACAGATCATAAGTACAAAGAACTCACTACAGTTCTGCATAAAATCCAGCATAGATTTGCTTTCCAAGGTAGGGAAAAAGCGATCTCCCTCTAGTCACAGAAATCCACGTTCTTTTACAGTGCTTTGGACAAAGACTTTCATACATTCTGTGGGAATACATAGTTCTCAGGCTTTGGACCAATAGGAAACGGGCTAGAAGAATCATTTTACTACAGAATACATTCGAGGATTCTCTCAGGGTAGCAATCCATTGAGATTCAGTTATTCTCACAGTCTTAGCTGCACAGTTAAGCTGATTCATTGTTTTAGCATGAGCCTGGGGCAATGAGAAAATGTCCTTGATTCAGTACAACGAGCAACTTTTCTGAGAACACTCTCTGTTCAGTCATGTAAACACTAACAATACTTTATTTAGCGCAGAAGATGGTATTAGTCATCACGTGATATATTGTGACGCCAGAGCAAGATGGAGGACAGTGAAAACACAAGATAATGTTAGCATAAACTCGGGCATATTTATGAGCCCCTTTGCGTCGCTCTTGCACCACACCATGTGGTGCAAGAATGACACAAATTAAAAATGAGATTTATGAAGCTACGCAAAGCCACCTTGCATGGCTCTGAGTGGCTTCATAAATCTCGAGTAATGCAATGCAGCGCAAATCGCTGCGTTGCATTGCTCTGCACTAGGGAGGCGTTTCCATAGGCATTGTTTGGGTGTTCCCACATAACATCCATGTATTTTGATGCAGTCCCAGATTTACCAGAAGGGGTACACCTGGGAATAGGCCAAAAACCTCCCCAGGTGAGGTGTAAACAGGAGAAATATGTTTATTTCTTCTCATCTTTTGCTCTTTAAATGTGTGCTGCAGTCTACAGTACACTAAAGGGCTGATTATGATGTCGATCGGAAAGCCTCTGACTGCAGGTCGGAGGGTTTCCGACCGACATCTCCAGTTTCAATTCCGACCACCTAATAACAATGTAGGCAGCCGGAATTAAACCCGGCCAGTCATTCTGGCTGGATTCCAACAGGCTCCTTGAGTGGGAGGCCCCAACGTAATCCTGGAGGACGGCATTTGCGCCGTCAGGATTACGATGTTGGTTTCCGACAGGGTTTCCATGTCAGGCTTTCCGACATGGAAAGCCTGTCGGAAAGTGACTTTGGGGGCCCTCATTCCTCCATGGCCTCTGGTTGGCAGCCGAGGGGGCAGCTAAAGTGCCCCCCTGTTATCCCTGCACCGTGTGGCAAGCACCTTGAGGTGCTCCCTGCACTGTGTGGTGGGCACCTTGAGGTGTCTGCCACACGGTGCAGGGATTAACAGAATCTCCCATTTCTCCATGGGAGCTTGTGCTACAGCCGGTTTACGGCCGCAGCACAGGCTCTCATAGAGAAATGGGAGTATGCGACTGCACCATGTGCGGCCACATTGTAATGGCGGTGTCAGGCCCTCCGACCGGAGGCCGGTCGGTCCCAAGACCGCGGCAATGTCCGCCCGACATCATAATCAGGCCCATAGTGTGGCAAGGTGAAAGTATTTTGTGATATGGCAGTGGGCCTTACCATGTAATACTAGCACAATACACAAATATAGACCCTAGGTACTCTCTCAGTACACCTTCTCTTAGTCCTAGGAAGTGTGGCAAGGAGCAGACAGGCTACTTAGAGGAACATGTGTTAAGCATTTCACATCACCAACATGGACAATAAGTATGACAGCAGTCCTTGGCTCATGCATGCATCAAGTGTAACAGAGAAATTACAATGGTTATACAGAACAAAAGAATTTTCAAATCGGTTGTCCTTCAAAAACTGCGAGAGGAGCAGGATGACTCGTACAGCTTAAAGAAACTTTGTAAGGACGCTTGATAATGAACTTTTGAACTATAACTGCTCCCTCACCTACGCTGACCCGTTTCTTCTGAATACCTGATGTTATTGTGCAAAACCAAGATATAACTATTTCACTTACGCATCTACAGTTTTTGAAGGATGACCGATTTGAAAATATAAAGAGGAACTGAGGATTTGTGGCAGGAATCTGGTGTGTTTTAGCATGATCAACATTTATTGATACTACTTTATAGTGCCCTGAAGAAGCCCTTGTTGTTGGGCGAAACGCGTTGGCTGCGCCTGCATGCCTGATAAAGAAGAACTTTGAATAAAGAATTTTCCTGTTCACATTGGGAACTGTGGATTGAAACTGTTGGAACTTGGACTTTTCATTTGTGATCATATTGCCTCTCATTTTGTTGTTATATTTGTATCTGATTTAGGGCCATGTGGCAGCTGGTCATTTGAGGTGGGCAATATAAAATTTGTGACTTAGGTGTGACTATACTGGGTGGTGCAGTAATTTGTGCCTTGCTGCCATTCTTTGTTCTATGGACAATAAGTAATTGGCACAACTCAAGAGAAATTCGACACCAATCTATAAAAATAGCTCTGATTTTTATATATTTTTAGACACCAACATGAAATCAATACATACTGTATAACTGGAGTTATCAATTTTAAAGTATTAAATAAATCAGTACTTTGCAATGTGAAAACATTAAAACTGCGGTCAATGGTAAAAACACATATATGCAATAGGTTACTTAGAGAGTGAGTTCAACAGAACCCACTTGGAGGTAAGGTATCATGACCAGTTCATGACAGCTAGCACAATTTTAGCTGGCTCAGGGAAGCGGGTTGCAGGGGTGCACTTTAGCTGTCAAACTGAGCTGTCAATCAGGCTTGTGCTGTTGAAATGGTTACCTTAGCAAAACCATCTGTATGAATGTTGAAGAAAGCTGTGCCTCACTGAGGGTTGGGACTATAATCCCCAGAAGCCACCTGGCCATGGATTTTGAGTTGCCATGCAAAGACGACTCGAGGAACAGGACTTCGAGGTCATGGACTTAGCGGTTTGTGCCTGCCAACTGCAGGAGACTAGTTCCTCTGGCCCAAGGGAGTTCTTGTGAAGTCAGGAGTTTGCAGAGGGGTTCACCTTCACTTTGGAACTGGCTTCTTGCCTTGGCCAGGTCGAAATCCAGCAGGCTGGCTGCGACAGGTGCAGAGTTTAGTGCCTATCTTCGTGGAGCCCTGCCTTGTCGTGGAAACGGGTCTCTTGTTGTTATCACGTCGCATCTAAGGTTCTGATGTCTGGGGTGCCCCTTAAATCCTGGAGTTAGGGGGTATTAGTGTGTGTGTGAGGACTAATAGCCAATGGGCTTCTAGTCCTGTGGCTAATCTGCCCCTGTAGTGACAACATGCTCTGGGTGTATATCACTAAAACTAGTCAAAACCTGTTTTCTAGACTCAATTCAAGATGGCCAAAACCATCCTCGACTGTACACCTTAGCTGCAACACCCTAGAGGTGTGGTCAGCCTTGTGAAGGTGGATGCCTCCTGTATAGCTAATTTCCCACATGCTTGCAAAAATGGCTACCTGGGGCAGGGGGAGGCTTTGTCCTCGAGTGGGGGACAAGTTCCTTTGTCCAGTGGCACCAGTGAAGCCTTTGAGGCTCACCACCGCACTGATCTAATCACTAGCCATCCTGTATGGGCGGAGGTGTCATCTCCTGCTCAAACAGGTCTTTGTCTCTGGCCTCTGGGAGTGGCACACACTCCCTAGCATGCGGTCAGACTTCTGTCTTGGAGGCAAACATTCAAAAAATCCCACCAAAGCACGAGAACACTAGGTTAACGTGGCGTACACATTCTAAAATGCCACCTAGGTACATGCTGGTTAAGCCTCAACACCCCCATCGTGTCAGGGGTTAAAAAGAACATTGTTTGACACCAAACATGAAAGAAATCAGCTGGGCTACCATGGAGCTGGGCATATAGGTAATGCCCATATGCCAAATCATGTTATCTGATGAACCGCTGGTCACTTGCGGTAGAATTACATTTAGAATGCTGCCACAGGGCAATATATGCTTGCACATATATTCCCACAAATATAAAATAATGCACCCTGGCTTCTGGGCTATTGGAGCCCTGCCTTGGGGTGACTGACATATATTAGATGCAGTGAGGTGACCGTGTCACACATGGGGTGTGCAGGATCGAACTTGAGCAGGCAAACTGCTCGTGCAGGGCTAACATGGCCGACCTGCAGACTTCGGTTTTACTCGGGTCACTGAGAGTGGCACAATAAGTGCTGCAGCTCTGGTACCGCATTTACATCCCTGCCCTGGGTACCACTGGCACCATCTACTAGGGCCTTACAGGGGTGCAAAAGTACTTGCCAATTGGGTGTACTGATGCACATTTACAGTTTAAGGGAAAGAGCACTGGTGCTAGGGCCTAGTTAGCAGGGTCCAGCACACTTTCAGATCAATTACCACAGCATCTAGCAGCAAAAAGCCTGGGGACATCTGCAAAAAAGTCTAGTTTACTAGACACATAAAGAGGAAAAACCCTCAAGATATTGTTTTTGTGCAGCAAGGCGCCCCTTCCTGCACAAAAACAATCCTCCTTACAACGCAGGCACCCTTGCATCATGGTGCAAAGGTGCCTGTGTTGGTGCTGGGCAGCCAAAAGGGCACCAGCGCAGGGGAAAAGGCAGGAATACATTGCATTGACTTAAATACAGCGCATTTCTGCCCTTTACCTGTCATGCAGCCCAGCAAGGTGACCTGCTGCGCTGCACTGTGTGACTTGACCATAAATATCGCCCTGAGTTCGTAATAGTCTTTATCAACATGAGTTAAAGCAGAAACAGGGATTAAAAGACACAGTTTACCAACATCAGGGCTAACCCTTGCCACTCACTCCTTGGCAGTTGTTTTAGAGAAGAAGAGGGTTCAAACAATGCATCAATAATAATCATATTAACTATTCTAATATATTTAGTCAATAATGAGAGTTGATAAACGTTTAAAGGGTTATATTAATTAAATCTTTTAGTAAATCATATTTATTGAAAATCACAAGTTAAATTCAGGTTAATCTCAATAGTCAATATAAGACAGAAATACAAAATCAATAATGGTTAGTAACACCAATCAAGATTATGCATCAAAGCACGTTCCATAAAGGAATGAATCCCTGTTCCAAGAATAAGGTAAAAATGGAGTTAGTCAGTACCCATTAAGGGTTTTAATTCGAGAGAGAGTGAGAGAAAGCATAAAGCTTCAACAAGTAAATCCGCTCAAATAGATCAAAAATATCAAAGCAAGAACTCCCCATAAAGAGTAGTTCAAGAATCACAATAGAGTCTCAAAGCAATAGGATATAAAGGGGCTGATTACAAGATCGGTGGTCCGACCGCTGGACCGCCGGTGTGGCGGTCAGGAGAACGCCACCAAGTTGGTGGCATCCCAACTGCTGTATTATGACACTACCGCCGGACTGACGGTGTGTCATCGGCGGTGGAACGGTGGCGTATGCTTCAGCTCTTAAGGAGAACCTGAAGTACATGCCGCCGCAGTGTAGCGCCACTTGCACTTCAGGTGCACTCTCTACCATGCACCGTGTCATGCATGGCACACAGTGCACTCAAGACAGTGCAAGCAGAGGGTAGCACAACATGTGCCCCCCATGCCCAGTTCCCAATGGGCAATTGCGCCTTAGGGCACTGTTTGGGGCACCTTCCCAGCCTTTCTGCTGACCTTTTCATGGCGGGATCCCCGCCATGAAAAGGTTGGCGAAAACACAGGTCGTAATCAGCACGGCGGTACCGGCATCGGCACCGCTGCCATAGGCCACTGCTTTCCCGACCGCCACAGGATCCAAGATCCTGGTGGTTGCGGCAGTCTTGTGGCGGTCCAACTGCCCATCTCGTAATCGGGCGGTCGAACCACCGAGGAAGTGGCTGTGAGACCACCACCGTCGGTAATGCGGTTTCAAGACCACTGTACTTGTAATCAGCCCCAAAGTCTGGGTTAGGGTAAATAGGAAAGACTGTGGAGATGGCTGTGATCATCAGGAAAAAGTGTGTGTGTGAGTTAACCTACTCTGGGAACATGCACTATTATAGACTACACATTTTGCGAGGCCATTTGTGACATTTTGCTTGTCTCGTCTCCATCAGCCAATCATTGTCCGATGCTCTCCTGGGAACAGGATCACTCGTCATCTTCTTACACGAATACAACAGTCCTTAGATGATAATGTTGCGTTTTCAGTAAAATAATATCAACTATGCTTTCATGTGGAGTCCGCTTCCTTCAGGCTAGCTTTCCCACATATGTGCAAAGTTATTTAATTTTTGATTTTCCAGTATCAGCTTCTAACCAGTAAACTATGTAAAAATGGAAACATCTGTATTAATGAAAAGAAATAATTTTTGCAGGATAATCATGAAGGGGGAAAAACAAGTTGTTAGAAATTTAAATTTGCGTTTTAAACTGCAATTCAATAATTGAACTATTCATTAACCCATTAAACGACAAAGAGTTTCTTATATGTAACAGTGATCTTTGTGTAAGTAGAAACTTTCTGTGAGAATACTTGAAACTATATGAGCAACTTATTATTTTTTTATAAAAACAAGTTCATGGTGTGGTCAAGAATCAAACTTTTTATGTGCATTCATAATTTACTATTCAAGCTTCTTTTTCAAGCAGCATTGCTTTAACCATTTTTAAGGCCTAATACGAATACATAAAATAGCCCACAGTTTTATGCATTTTATGTTTGTTTGCTGAATTCATTATTTTATCAAGGCTTGCAAATTTATCCTGCGCAGTAATTAAAACTAGCTTTATTTTCTTGTCAATTTTAAATCTGCCTCTCACAGTTGCTTCTGATTGGCCTGGTGCTGGTGTATAAAATCCCTTTATCAAGGTTCTGGTTTGTCATCATTACAACATTTACCATTTCACATGACTCTATTCGAGATCCACAAAACTGGACACACTAAGCCAGAGAAAGTTGCGAGTTTCGCGGCGCTCACTCAAAAACCAGTAGAAAAAAAATCCTCACCCCGTGCAATATAAACAATTAATTTGAATTCAAGCAAATGGATAACCAGAAAGCTGCAAAGGCTCTGGTGAAGGCTGTAAACTCTCAAAACAGTACGAACAACATACAAAAAGATTAATATACTAATGGGGTGTCTTTAATTTTAGTAGACTTGGTGCCCATAAATTTGCGTCTATAAAAGATAGCAATAATTCCAGCGTTGCTAAAGGCGAGAGAAAACACTCTAGACCCTCCAATATTCCGACCCTAAGGTCTGTTTTAAGCAATTCTTATCCTCTGCACACGCACATATCATATGCAAAATTCAGCAAGTCAACGTATACAAGCAATGAAGAGAGTGATTCATATGGTTTTCTTTTTTCCTTAATCCGAATCTCCCAGTCAACACGTGTTTCGTCGATAGGGGAAGACCCCACGACTTCTTCAGGGCTGTCAGGCTCTCTTGTTTCTAATCTCTATATCGCCTCCGCCGGTTCTACTTCCGACCCGGCTGGTCTAACATGTGTGATATTGATTCCAGAAGTACACCAATTTCCATTTAAAGCAATACCTGTATTCAGGACCGGTGTTTCTCCAGACTACATGTGGTCTGAGCAAGAAACGCTGGGGCATATTAGCAAGACTGGCGATAAAACGGCGATAATGGGCTTGCTAATAAGCGTTATAGAATTCCAATAGAAGCCCAGGTTAGATGTCCTGCACATCTAACCTGGGCTTCTATTGAATTCCATAACGCATATTAGCAAGTCCATTATCGCCGCTTTAGCGGCAGTTTCCTGCCGCTAAAACGGCGATAATTTTATCGCCGGTCTTGCTAATTTGCCCCGCTGTTCGTTATGAGCATCCATGTATTAGTATCCCTTGTAAGCGAGTACGCTGAGTGCTCCTGGAATCCGCTCTGCGTTCGAGTTCTGAACCGGAAGCAAAAAAGACCCATGTAGAAAAATTATCACAAATGCCAGTTTCAGATCTGGGACCCCTCGAATTGCCCCAGAATATGTATAAACACGGTTCCAATCCAAGCTGTAAAGCAACCATCCCGGGTTTAGCTGGTGTTACAACAAATATTCCCAACCTTTCTTACAACAAGACTTTAAAAATGCACAAAGAAACAAAATCATTTGGCAACATCGACCATGAAACACTACCCTTATATTATCCACTTGGATGGTAATAATTCAAGGCCAAAATCACTTGCTTCCTCTCTTCCAGATCACAATTTGACAAACTTGGCTTGTTTGGATCTCCTTCTCATTCTGTAAAATGTGGAGTCCATGAAGGCTCTATCATTCCCTTACCACCCCCCAATGCCCCCTCCCCTGCACCCCTTCACCCGGCTCAGTCTCTACATGGAAGTAATTGAACAAAATCCCCTGGAAAAGGAAAGCCACGTTGCGCCAATATGCCGGCATACACAACTCCAGGGACTGCATGATATATTTTTCACTGAAACTAAAGCCACAAAAAATGAATGTCTCCTCTTCTCCTGCATAGAAACTCCCCTTCAGTTCGAAAATGGCTTCTTCAACTTTCATACTTCAGCAGCAGCAGCACATTCTGCTAAATGGCTGGGTTTCACTATTAACCAAAGCATCACAATGTTACCTAATATCACAAAGCTTGCGAAGACTGTCCCAGAGGGAGAGGTGGCCTAGTGGCTAGAGCTGCTGCCAGGGCCGACCTTGAGCATGGGTGAGCTGGGTCCAGGTCCAGGGGCCAATTTTCTAAGGGGCGCATGCAGCTGTGTACGCTAAATTATGCCAACAGCAGCATCCTTCCAATCTTGCTCTAGCCTTGTCCCTGCCTATTCGTTTGTGTGTGATTTGACAGTCTAAAGTGATTTTAGTCCTTCATTATCATATGGCAGCCAATGTTTTTAACGCCCCTTTATCCTCCTTCCTTGCCCTCCCTTCACTCTCTGACCCCTGCTGGCACACATCAACAAAACCATCATCAGCATGAGGCAGCTAAGCTATCGGTGATTTATGTGACCTGGGGGAGGTCTGGGTATGTTTGTGTTCAGGGGCCAGTCCCTGCTCATCCAGGTACTGACCGGTGAACACAAAAGGGCTCCCCTACTGTCTCATTTAATTCACTGCCATCAGCAAGGGCGCCACATTTTTCTCCGCCCACGCCCAGGGTGCTATCAAAGGCCAGCTCTGGCTGCTGCCTTTGGAACCTGGCGACTCAGCATCAAATCCAAGCCTCCGGGCTTGACTCAGCAACTTGTGGATCTAGGCACATCATTTAATCTCACTGTGCCTAGAAAACATTGAACTGTCTCTTGCCTCCCAACTCCACTTTGGTTCCTCTCAAACCTATTTTCCATGAGGCAGCTGCAAAGAAAAATTAGACCATATGAGTCTCATTCTGAGGGATCCTCTTCAATGCCAGAACCGACTTTATAATGATCTGCATCACACATAAAGTGCTGTATCTTTGCTTTCCCAGCTAACTAAAAAATTAAGCTAGGATAATTTTCCCTACATTTTACTGTAGGAAGCCTCTACAGTTGGCCCGAGATCTCCGCATGGTAAAGTATAGGGAAAAATAAAAAAAGTTTCTTTAACTCGACACGCTGGTGTGTCACCAAACAATGACACCAGTCGCCACATGACACCAGTCACCATATCATCTGGCAAGATGGCACAGAGAGTTAACACCTAACCCTGACACCTGCTTCAGCCCACAGGTCACAAGTTCAAACCTTGGCAGGGCCAACTCAGCCTTTCCTCATTCTGAGGTCGGTAAATTGAGTATTGTTACCTTGGGCAAGAGAAACGACACCTGTCAGTTACAGTGCTTTAAAATGGGACAACTGCAACAAGGGGTGCTATGTAAAGTGCGAGCTATTATTATTGACCATTTTCTTGGCACTCCAATGAGGCAGGAATGTGCGATGTTGGTGCAACATAAAACAAAGAAGTAAAATAATAAATAGAAAAACTGTATTTTGTCACACGAGGGGGAAATTTGAAATACTTTGTAGGTGAGTAATATTTGAAATTCATATACAACATTGGCTGGACTGTCATTAAGGTGTGAAGCTTGTCGCATTGACACCGACTAGTTGGCCCATACATATTTTTCACTGTGATGAAACAAATCTGAGTTTAATAATCTGCTAGGATGATCTGCGTTGTTTCAGTAATGAAGGGTACCTCCAATCATTCATTTGTAAGAAATGTTATGCGCCGTTGCCCTCTTTTTCTTTTTTTTAATTGGAACTGCTGCCGGTGTTGCCGAATGCCAGGGATGCAGGATACCAAGGTTGTCTATTATTGCTTCCATCTCTGCCTCTTTCCTCCACTATCATACACTTCCTCTTTGTATAACTCTTGCAAGTCCTTTTTGGCCCTGCTATTTCCATTCGTCACTGTTTTACTAACTTTCTCTTCATTCATATTTCCCCCTTTTCGGTCTTTGCCCAAAATAAAAACAGTGCCAGTGCCAACCACCACCAGCAACCACCAGCACAGATTTGGCCATGGGTATCTCCTCCTGAAGAACTATGAACCAGATAAATTACACATCAGGAAGCAAGACACCACCCCTTCCATTTGCAAGGATGATGAGGGTCTGTCAGGCTGAGCAAAGGTCATCTGACAGGCGCTCACCATGTTCGGGTCAGGCAGCCAGGCACTTTAAATGTGCTACTGCACAGGCACCAGAAATCCTGAGGCAAGCTTTGCTGGGCTGAAGATTTCACAACCCAGAGGGTGTGACCTCATCAGGCCAGAAAAACCCTCTGAGGTCGTCCTCCTCATGATGAGGGGTAGAGTCACTGATAGAATCACACCTAGCTCCTTCAGGTTTAAGCCATGAAGTGCCCAGGGCTGACTGCCTATCAGTGAGGCCTCGTCACAGAGTCGGGTGGGGTCAGCAACTCTCACTGACCCCATCCCACTCTGAGGGGAGGTAGGGTAGGTCCTCCTCTCATTGGCTGACCCATGACAAGGTCAGCTAATGAGATGAGGTGGTGGGATCTTCCAGCTGTCCCTCCCTTCCTTGTAGCCTACAGGAACCACTGAGGCCTTTCTGCTCCTCCCTCCCACCACCCAATGTGGGCACCGTAGCCCAGTAAGTGCTTCTTGAATGTTGTATGTATGAATGAATATATGTGGATCTGTGCATGTTTGCTGTGAGTGGATGTGTGCCTGCGTGTGTGCTTGTGAATGGTGTGTGTATACTCGCTTGTGAATGGATGAGTGTGAGTGAGTATACAAGTGGATGGGTGAGTGTGAATATGTGTGTGCACTTGTAAGTGAATAGGCGGAAGTGAGTGTGTCCATATGTGCCCGCTCCACTGCTTAGCCACATTACGGGGCCACTACTGTGTATAACGTCATGTCAACTTGCATTATGTTTATATCCTATTGAAATACATTATAAACATAATTACACGGTATAGCTTTTAGAAAGCAATGCGCATAGTTATCACTGAAAAACCTAAACTCTAGTATGACAACTTGTAGCTCTGTCGGTTGTTCTCGGCTTACATTGATTATTCTAAAAAAATATATATATTCAGGAAACAATCGCTGTTTTGTTTCCTGAGTTTTAGAAGCCTCTTTAAGAATGATTAGATGCTACAGAAATACATCAAATAAATATACATTAAAGTTGTCCTCTGTGCTCTTCTTAGTAGAGATGTGCTCCTGCGAAAGGCTCTGAACAATGCATGAAGCTTTCTGCCAGCCTCTTTCTCCTCTTACAATAAACAACATCTGTCCGCCGATTGCTCATCACTGCTTTGCTTTGACTGTCATGTGCTGCTGCCTGGGCTCCTCCCTAACCTCAAATACAATTATGCTGAACAAATACACCTGTTCTCATCGGTGGTACATGAAAGGTCCACAGAAAGGAGCTGCTTGTGTATTTTTGGACAGCACACGCGATGCGCGAGTATTGTTCAAACACAGGCAACTGTCTCTAGGGCTTTTTATATTTGTTTTAAGGTTTATTATAGCCGCAATAGAAATCCCTCCTAGTGAGGGTAATCAGATGCCGCAATTGACTCACGGCGTGTCACTATCATCTGCCTAGAACGCTGGGAGCTCGTCAGCAGGCTGCGCCCACTGCGATTGTGCATTGGGGATTTGGGGGGCAGCCGACCACAAGTAGGTCTGCCTCCTGGGTTTTAGGGGGAAATGGTGCAGTCCAGTGACTGCACAGGGGTTTGAGCTTCTTTTGGCCAGCCCAAGCTATATATAGCCTGCCATTTTAAGGTACCAGCCACCATTTTGTCCTGGTGACACGGTGGCTTGTACCTGTGCAGGAGCTTTTTTTGTTTAAGGTTTCTTGCAGAGCAGCAGGACATTTAGGAGATATTTTCGTGGATAAAGGGACAGTGTGCCAAACATGACGTGGTAAAGGCAAAGCAGGCGAAATAACGATTGTTTCTTTGTCATGAAAATTGTGTGTTCAATAATCGTGCAACTTCATTTGCACTACAGACAGCGCTGTGAAATCAGCAGTTATTTCAAATGGGCACTCACAATGCAGAAAATTCCACAAAAATTAATTTAACTTTTTGAAGCAAACTAAGAGTTACAGAAAAAAATAGGCAGAGCTTTTATTACACGAAGTGCGTAGATGTCAGCTTGTTTTCGGCTGACTTCAAAATTGTACGTTTCGCACAAAATATGTGCTAGGAGTTAGGAGGGATAGTGTTAATATGACAGAGTTCCTGGCAAGACTAAATGATTATTTTTCTGGTGAATAAGATTTTTAATGGGATCTGGTAAATGTGCAGATTTTTTTTCTTCTCTATATTAGGCATATATTTGGTATTCCTATTGCCAATATTTTATTTTGCTTTTCATTTAAATCAGAGAAAATTGCCTAATTAGGGAGCTCAATTTGATGGAAAGTTGCTTAAGTATTTCCTTCAGTGCTATGCAAAGGCGCTATAATTTAAATTTAAGTAAACTGGCCACCCACGACACAACTGCACCAAAAAATCAAGAATAGAGTGCTGTATGTACCTCATGGCGTTTTGCAGCAGCCAGCTTTGGTCAGATCTTGTCAGTTTCAGCTGTGATGGGCATTTTGCAGTGACATTTGCACCGGCAGAGTGCAAACATCAATTTTGCGCTGACTGGCCAGGGAAAATGGCATTTTCAATCAGTGGGTAACTGAGAAATGCTGGTGCAAATCTGATACAAAATTGTTCACCACGGTGCAAAATTACTCGGCACTATTACACCAGTGACCGGAACTGGTGCCATTCACAAGATCAGTCCTCCTGCCTACCAGTGTGGTATTTAAGACAGAAGCCTTAATTATGACTGCCCTGCGAGGGTGTGGGGGGGGCTAGATAATTATTGCCCCCAATTTTTTGAGTCTAGTACATAAATAGGGCAACCCATTAGTCCCCAAGGAACTGGGTATAATCAATAACAAAATACAAATGTTCCTTGAGGAATCATTTAACTATAACTTGATATTTCGAATCGTCACATATGTGAACAAAATATTCGACAATCAGGGAATTTCTCATAAATCAATGTTTTTTATATTTGATTCAATCAATTTTATCAAAAACAGCAAAGAATACATTTATCATATCATGTACGGCAACAAATTTACTACTGACTCAATATATATATATAATACACAGTAGTAGCCAACACCTTTTGTTTTGAACAAACGTATGGACAGTACATAGAATCAACCATACATTGGAATCAATTGGTTGTTTACATTGATTTCATTATGCATCAGCAAACATAAATGAAAACAAAAAGTTGTAGTAGCGTCGACGTTTCGGTCTCATTAACGGTCTATAAGATCCACGAGACCATCTTCAGGACGGTAACGTTGCACCATGAATTTGATGAAAAAACAGATATCTCTCTGTGATTCTTGAACCTTTAACATAAAGTGTCTCCAAATAGAGCAGCCGTACGTGTGAATCCGCGGTTTTGGCTTGTTAAAGAACCGGAATTAATCCGTTCTCCACCCGACTAGCAGACCGAAACCGCGGTCTCGTGGATCTTATAGACCGTTAATGAGACCGAAACACCGACGCTACTACACCTTTTTGTTTTCATTTATGTTTGCTGATGCATAATGAAATCGATGTAAACAACCAATTGATTCCAATGTATGGTTGATTCTATGTACTGTCCATACGTTTTCCCAATTCTTTGAGGCTTTTCTTTGATTGGGTGGGATAATTATTACCAATTACAAATGTTGCCCTCCAAATGGTGCATAAAATAAGGGTGTTGATGCTTCCTGCTACAAAATCATCTGTTCCCGGTAATTTTCCTGGCCTATCAGAATGTATCTGCAGGAAACAACATGAATACTTAGGGGCTTATTTACAAGCCCATTGCTTTTTTTAATGACGCTCCGGCGGCGCAGAGTGCAGACCCATATCTACAAGGCCTTGCTTGGCTTTTCATGGCCTCGTTGATATGATGTAAGGCAACGCAGTGCAAGCCGCTGAGTTTCCTTACACTGCGTTGGGGGGGGCGTTCCATGGGTGCTGCGGTGGGTTTTCCCACGCAACACCCATGGGTTGTGAAACATTCCCAGATTTACAAGGATTACTATGATCGCTTCTCATAGACAACCACAAGTTGCCTGAGCCTTTTTCTTCGTTTCCCCTTGCTATGTGAGTTCTTGGATACAAGCTTGTGTCCCACTGTAATTTATTCGCATCTTTTGTTTAATTCTTTTATTTGCATATTAAAATTGCCCTTATCCGGCTGGATAACGGCAGAAATATAGTACTGATTGGGTCTATATTTACTATTATTATTGTATCTCTGCGCAGGGACCACTGTTTCTTATAAAAGTTAAGTACCCAAGGTCCCTGACCTATCCTTAAATGGGTTCCCTTGCTTTTCAAAATATGCAGTGAAATAAACAGCAAAATACCAGTGGGGCGGTACACTATGCTAAGCAAAGATTTTTAGCTAATATCTTTTAAGCCATGCCCTTAATTACATTGGCCGTGCTCCTTTGGGTAACCCGCCCACCCCCAGTTTTTTCATCCCACTCAAAGCCCTTGGAGTAGGGCAGCACAGCAAAAAGACTTGCGGCGTTGCCATACGCCAATTCATTGTAAATGAGGCCCTTAGCTTGTCGTACCCCGTAACTCCAAGCAATTTATAATTCCGATCCACTTGTAATCGGGCCAGAATAGGAGCGTAGCAGTTATTTCTCATTCGACTTTTATGCAAGCATTGACATGCACGTGTTGATCTAAGGGAGTTTCGTGACAACACAAGAGCTCTCATCAATGGACTTTTTTAACTGTTTAGCTTTATTTGAAAGGCCACATTCATTAAATTATTTGATTTTACACAGGGCCACTTCTATAAGGATATAACAAATGTACCACGTTTTATTATTTGGCTTTTAGTTTAAATTGAAACAGACGGCCACCATCTTTGTAACAGATGTTCATTTAATTACTGTCTTGTCGAAACAGACGAAAACTACACAGCGTTGGAGCCCATTAAGGGACTCAAAAAGTAGGAGCTTGATGTTAGATGAACTAATGGACAACCAAGGAACACAGGGATGGTATGGGTTGTGCCCTTTTCTTTGGAGCATCAGGCCCCATGTCATTCTACAAATGCCACTATGTACATTCCAGCCATCAATCAAACACAGCACCCTGTGAACCGTATGTATAAATATATAATTTATAGACAAATACTGCCTTCTCAGGCTGACAAGCCACTGCACCAGTGCCCAGAAGATCTGTAGCTTGAAGTAGTTGACAAGTTTAAGGGATATCTTATTTCTAGGGTGTAATATCCCTTTTTTCAAACATTCACAAGAATAAGGGTGAAGTATGTGAAAGTAAGCTCCATAGCTAAGTGCAGGGTCTGCCGGCACAGGTAACAGCGGTGGGGCGGGCCAGGTGGCGGGTAAGTGGACAGATGATGGGATAGGGAAAATAAAATTTAAAAAAAAAACACTTACCTTGCTCTCGCTGCATTGCCGACTCGGCGAGCGGTGCATATCAGGAATTTTTATCAGAAAGCACTAACCTGGTACTCCTGATCAACAGGAGCAATGCACTCCTCCATCATGCTCAGCATTTTCCACTAGCCATATGCAAAAGGAATACATGGACAAATACTAGAAACAAGGAAACGGAAAGAAATGAGAGAAAAAAACAGAGACACTGTTTATCACCAATCTAAAACCTCACTCTGCTGGGCACTGATATCAGCAGGTCAAAGTGGATATCTTAAAGTAAGATGAGGTATCGTAATAATATGTCATTAGGATTCCAATCTACTAACAGTGAAAAGGCTATGTCTTAGCAGTATCCCTATGAAACAAACTCTCTGGGGCATATTCTCAAGGACTTATCGCCGAGTTAGCGGCACTTTATCGCAGCCAAAGTGGCAATAGATTTATTGCCCTATTCACAAGCTGGAGCTAACAGCCGATATCGCCAGTTTACCTGCGATAGCAGCCGCAAAAAACATCGCCACGGATGACACCGGCAACTAAGGCTAATGAGATGCAGAGTAGGCGTTCCCATGCAAAAACCCGCGACAACACCACTTCGCAACATTCTCAACGACCAGCCAGATCGGCGATAAGATCACAAAACATGCGATAAGGCGTGTTAGCAGCAGGGAATTAACACCTGCTCTTACCTGGTATTAAGTCGGACGATAACCTGCACCAGAAATGGGAGCCCAGCCCACAGCCACACCAGAAGAACAACAGATGCCATGGAGCTACAGATCATGCAGCCGGACACCCAAGAAGGCCACAACACCCACCGCCACCCCCCAAAACCCCCCCTCCCCCCCGGGGCTCTACCCCGGACAAAGATATTTTACATCAACTTTACGAAATCATGAACAAAACAATTCTTCTGATGTCGCACAAGTACAACAATTAACATTCATGTGTGGTCAGAAAAAGGAGAATCATTCATTCATCTTTGAATTTCCAAGCAAATTAGTTTATTCAAATTTAACTCAAAACAACTATTCGGAAGAGTCATGGTGGGTCTTCTCTGGACAATCTGTAAGACACAGCCTGCAAGACAAAATTCAAGATAAGAAGGTGTGTCATGCGCTCATCAAAGGACAGAGAGAGAGAGAGAAAGAGAGAGAGAAAGAAAGGGAGAGCGAGAGAGAGTGAAAGAGAGAGAAAGGGGGAGAGAGGGAGAAGGAGAGAGAGAGAGAAACAGAGGAAGAGAGAGAGAGAGTAACAGAGAGACAGTGAAAGAAAGAGAGGGAGAAGGAGAGAGAGAGTAACAGAGGAAGAGAGAGAGACAGTGAAAGGAAGAGAGGGAGAGGGAGAGAGAGCACCGACACTGCAGACCCAGGCCTCACTGCTCACCTGCTGCCACTGGTGTGTCTCCAACCACGTGCCGGTATACACTGCAGTCCACCAGGTCCCTTATCTGAAACAGAGTCCAGATTTATGAATGGCAGAGTTCATATCAGTGCACACGCCATCATCGCTTGGCCGCCCCTGCGCACACAGGCTACTGCACCCCAGCCCCTCCCGCCGCCCAGCGGTGTTTGCCTGCCCCTGCGCACGCAGGCCTCACTGCTCACCTTCGGCCACCAGCGTGTCTCCAAGAGGGCCCACCACGTGCCGGTGCAAGCTCCAAGCCCGGGGCCCACGACCATCATGCAGACCCGCCCCACGGGCCACCAGGTCACACACGTGATTCTGGGTCTTGATTTTGCAATGGCAGAGATCATATCAGTGCACAAGGCATCAGCGCAGGCTGCACACCCGCTCAGCTCTATAGGTGCCACTAACTCTGTGAACCGCGAGGCAACGCCATGTGGCGGTAGGCCCGCGCTGCCCGCTGGCTCAGGCCTACACTGCGGTCCAGCAGGGCTCACACAAACCCTTACCAGTCCGGACCGCCAGGATGGCGCATCATCGCAGGCTGCACACCCGCTCAGCACCTAAGGTGCCCCTACCTCAGTGTACCAAAAGTCACCGTCCCGTGGCGGTAGGCCCGTGCCGGCCGCAGTGCTTCCGGTGCCACCAACTCTGTGCAATGCAAGTCATGGACCCTTTCTGATTGAGTCTCGTGATATGCCAGGCGGACGCAGCCATTTCACCTCCGGCAGTGGGGAAGAACTGGGACACGTAGCATCGTCATCCCCCCCTTTATACGTACGCCGAGAGGGCTGGGTCGGCGTACGCCAGGCCGGCGTAGGGGTGTGAATAATTATCCCTGGGCTCTGGTTAATTTCTGGGCTGGACAGGAAACCAACTGATGCGTGTGTCTCTGTTGCAGTGTCTGCGCCACACGGCCCGCAATCGACAATGTTGCAATGTTGCATGCACCCGGAGAGCGGCCGCGCACAAAGGGATTGTACAAGTAGCGCAAGGCCGCTCGGGCTCTTGGCTCATGCATGCCAACTGTTGTGTGTGTATCGCTAGTGGTGCACCATAAGCCTAAGGCCTCGCCTCAATTGCAGCGCGAAAGCCACATCACATTTCCAGAATGCAAGCAGTAGTCAGACTAACATTAGGGATGAAAGCTCCTTTGTCTCAATACATAAGGCGGAAGGACATCTGCACCTCCGACCTTGGTCTTGCATGTGGCAGGCACCTCCTGAGAGAGATACCATAGCAGATGACGACTCCCACACTACGCACAGCGCTAATGATAGAACAACATATCCACACCCCACACACAGAAGTCCTTGCTCGAGGTACTCTTGCATGGAATGCCCTTGACACTTACGTACACAACAACCCATACGTCCAAACGTTGCACACACATACGACTCATTGCTCCGAGCTGTGGCATATCATCCACATAACTGCCGCAGGTCAGAAGAGTGCTGGTTCTACGAGAGCCACCAACGCAATGGCAGAACATCCCGGGCGCATGCACAACGCCTGTCACGTGGAACTGTACCGTGACCGAATGCTGCCTGTTAGTGTCTGATGCATTGGTCTGCATGTTGTGGCCCTGGTCTTGACCGTACTGACACGCACATGCTAATAAAGTCTACGCAACTTCACTAGTGTTCAACTGTGATGAGTGTTGATTAGAATGACAAATCATGTGCCTCAATGAGCATTGTCCGTACACAGGGAGGGACTGACTGACGCATTTCACTTAGGGATGAGTCCCCATTGCCAGCTCCACCTCTGTGAGCCAGACATAGTGGTTGGGATAGTTGCTGATAGACCTGTGCTCTTACGTGTCTTCAGCAATGTGAGTATGGTGTCCATATTCTTGCCATGTGGATCAATGTGATCCATCACTACAGGCTGTGTCCATCCAGTTGAGCGTGAGTAGGTATGCAAAGAGATGTTCTGTTGTCAAATGTGATGGGGGACACTACTTTAGGCCTGCCAACGACTTTGACATTTCATACCCAGCCCTATTTCTAACATTGCGTGGGGCAAAGTTGAGGAATTGCGCGATTGTTGTTTCAGAGCAATGAGGCCACAGCTAGTGCACACATTCCCAGTCATCTCACTTCCTATGTGTGTCATGGTCAAACATGCGCATTGCTTTCATTTCCCAGGGTGTACCTTTTTGGGCAATCAATGTCCTTACATTCATCCATAATTTCATACTTGATCGATTATGGACATGACACATCTGTGTGAATTTGAATGATTTATTCACATTCAGTGGAGTGTCGGAGCTGGAGCAGTACATGGCCATGCAAACCCCACATTACATTGTAGCCCAGTGGAGGGCCAGCCAGAGTCATTTAGGGATTGACAAGTACATCGGAAGAGGAAGAGTACAGTCCGCAGTCTGATTGCTGTGTCATTGGTAAGCAAACAAAATATGGCAGTCCATGTCGAGGTCCAAGGTGAGTGTCGCAGAGTGTTCCGGGGGACAGTGGAGGGGTTGTTACAGGGCATGATGCAGAGGGCAGAACCAAGCTGAAACAGGGCATATGGCGGAGAAGAATGCTACTGGCTCCTTCTTACTACAAAGGTGGAATCACCGGAATCTTCGTCCTCTATGTCATCTGTCTGACATGTGGGTGCCATTTGCCATTTCAATAACTTTATTTCGGCCATTACGGCCTTAGAAGTTTCATGAGCATAAAATACAATACAAGCATAGCAAACAATCAATTAAAATAAACCATAATAGCATAAAAAACTTCCAACTTAGAGTCCAGGTTTCCAAAGCTCCGGAAGAAAGAGCAAGTCCACAAAAATGCATTTGTTTAACAGATTAAAAGAGAATCATCATTCAAATACTGTAGCCTTGAGTAAGAGAATCTACCTGACCCTCATTAACATTTAGGACCCTAAAAGTGCCAGTGCATAAAGTGCAAAATAATCTAAAAATTCATTCAAATGATCCAGGCTAATTCAGTATAACTGTCCAGAACGACGACAAACATAATAAAAACAGTCCTATAAAACCAGGAAACGTAACAACAACAGTCTATGGCATAATGGTTAGCAGCATAATCCATCGTACAAAGCAATTCCTTGTTTAGTACAAATCTAAATTGCATGTTAGCTACTTGCCCAGAATTGGATATACAGTTTCCTAGATACAATGATTGTACTACATGATTATATCTAAGCCATTCTAATTTGATCAATCTTAATACCATATGCTATAATAGCCTATATATACACAGTAAAAAGAGCATTTGAGAGTAACAAGATATTGTATCCATACTTGATCTCTCCATTAAGCTTGCAATTAGTAATGCTTATTTATATAAACAATCCTTATATTGATCAATAAGACAATTACTATCAGCCTAAAAAAATTTCAATAAAGTGCCTGTGCAACATTGGTCAAAAGACCAATCCTGTATTAGAATAACCATTAGGCTCGTAGCACATACCCTTAAAATAACATGTAGTCAAATGCAATTTAAAATAACCCTAAAATTGATCTAAAAGTAATTTTTAGTTAAAAACAAAACAATATGAACACTAAATTGATTGCCAGCATTATAAAGTGTTTTTATAAAAGCTCTTCGGGTGCACCACATAGAGAACAAAAAACCTGCCACTGAATAAACTATGGGTATACTAGTGTCGTATTTCAGTAACCTAAAGGCATCTGAGCATTGCCTAGTTCCTAAATTCCTACAAATCTGGGCCAGCCATCTTTTTCTTATTTTTGTGTAACCAGTACAGGCAAAAAGTACATGGCTTTCAGATTCCTCTCCACAATTACATGCCGGACAGCCCAACATTTGGTGGCCCGCCCATTTATTTGTAAAGGCACGCAATGGCAATACCCCATACCTAAATTGTAGGTAAAGCTTACGTGCGGCGGCCGGCTTAATGTCGTTAAGTGCCGGTAAGAACATGTACTGATCTTTAGATTCCAAAAATGTCACCGTAAGCTTCCCCATGCAATATTCCCCCTGGAGTTGGGACATTTTAATCTCCCAGTAACGCACTTTAAGCACTTCCCTTGAAACTATAGGGCATTGAATTTCAGGGTTATCCCACAGGTTACCCAAACCCATTAATAAAAGGGAGTTCCTGACATAAGTGAACCACAGTAGTCGCCTAGCCCCTGGTAGGTTCAACACCTCCCTCAATTCCTCCCTATATACAAGCAATTCCGGGGTAGCCCACAACCGTCTCCAGAATAGAAGTGGTCTTAATGCTACTTCATCCGCAATTGGCCTAACACCCAGGTCCAGCCGTAATGGAATGAGTGGGGTACTACGCGGAAGGCCAAACAGTTGTCTAATAAAATAATTTTCTGTTTGTATTAGACTGTCAATACAATCATGTCCCCAGATTTCGGCTCCATATAAGGCAGCACCCCTCGCTTGTGCCCTATATAATTCTACTGCTGGACCCACGGGTTTCTGGGTGGAGTTGCGAATCACCTTAGACAAGCCCCCTACAGTTTGTGTTAACCTCAGGCTTGATTTTTTAATCTGTGTCCCCCAACTCATTTTGTCTGTAATAGAAATGCCGAGGTAGTCAAAGGAGGATACTCTTTCTAATGGTCTGCCTTCTAAACAAGGGTTTGGCCGGGTGCTTTTGGGAGAATTAAAGGCCATAAATTTGGTTTTTGTAAATTAATCTCTAGCCCCCTTTCTTTACAGAAATCGTTAAATTTATTTAGGACTCTCTGAATGCCCATCGGGCTTTTAGATAATAACATGTGGGTGCTGATGTTTGGTCTGCAGCACTGTGTGCCACTGACACATCAGGGGCCGGAGATGTGTGTGTAGAAGTACCAGCAGTGCATCCGTGGCAGCTATTCTTTCCGCATGCATCCGCTCCATGTTCTCCATTATCCTCAGCATCTGTGCCAACTCTCGGCTGACATCGCTGAGACCACTCTGACTAGACAGTTGTTCTCCTCTCAGAGTCATGACTCCAGCGATGTCGGGCATGGATTGTTGGACATCATGGAGAGAACTGGGTGTCCGTTAGGGAGTGTAAGTGGTCCCTGATGGGACTTAGACACCCACGTATGTCATCTAGTTTGGCTGCCATGAGGTCGAACCCCATCCGCACCTGTTGAGCCACCTCCTTCTGGCAGTCTAACACATGGCCTTGGAATGTGATGTGTTCTTCGGTGAGGTGCTGGGAGCCAGCCGTGGTGGTGGGTGCTTCCTGCTGTGTGGTCTGTGCACGGGGTGGGGTCTCCTCGATGCAGCTGGGCTGCCCTGCTCCTAGAGGTGGGTTCCCGTAGCTGTCCATGAGCTGTTGTAGGGCGTCGGTGTCGAAGGTGTGGAGGTCCTCTTCATCATCACTGATGAGTTGTCTGGTCTGCTCTGCAGGAGGTCTTGATTGTCCCTCTGCAATGTGAAGGGGAGATGCATTTTAACATTGTGTTGACATGTATGTTGACGCATTGTTCAAGTTTACGTACAGACTGCATGACAATGTACATTGTGACTGTTTGGGAGGAGCTGACTATTTGATGTAGGACAGTGGACATTTGAACTACATCACGGATGTGAGGTTGTACACGTACATTATCATCTCACAGTTTCCTGCTATGCCAGATGTGATTGGCCAGTTTCTACGCATAAGCGGAACCAGTTGTGTCCTCTGTTCTGTAATGAGAGTGTTGCACTTTGTACCACATTGTTGTCAATGATGATGTGCTGTTATTGCTATGTGTGTGTGCTGCATTGTGGGAGAGTCGCCCCTGCAGCTGTGATTTTGCTGCCCCTTATCCCTTTGAGGCGGTGTGCCTTTGACTTCTGTGCTTCTACAGTGCTGAGATGTTGCAGACTTGGCTAATTTTGGCTCTGGTTTGGATTTTGGACTCTTGGGCATTGTTTATCCGCAGATGTGTTGTTGACGTCAGGGGTTGTTTGTGGATGTCTCTACAAAAAAAGTATGCGGTTCCTAATATTAACAGCAGGTGGTTATCAAGGGCTCCACACAATGGTATAGAGCGAGACTTTGGAGGAGAATCTCCTCCTGTTGGAAAAAGACCCTCACACACCCAGCCAGCTAGGTGTCTTGCTTCATCATCGGGTCTGCTCCTTATCGGGCAGTGTGCTCTACTTAATTGTGCATGTGTGCCATTGTGCCCATCTCCCCCCAGTCCCTGTTCGGTACTCACCCTGGTACTGTTGTGTCAGGTCAGGTCGAGCAGTGTCCGGACCCCCAACTCCTGCCACCGTCTTCCCCACTGATGACTGTGGCCACAGTTTCCTCCAGCTCATCCAGCTCCTGGTGTTCCGCTGGACTGCCACCTCCAGTCTGCATTGCTGCCTGATGGTTGTCAGTGAGTTTCTTCTTGGTTTTGCGCTTCGCATCATTCCAGCGCCTCTTGACCCCTCCAATTGTCCTCCTCCTCACTCCGACTGCATTCACCTTGTACAGGATGGGCTGCCATATTGCATTTTTATTTGCCAGTGACACGTTGGAGGTGACGAACAGTTGTTGGTGGTGTTCTGTCACCTCCGTGATGATGAACCTGTTTTCCTGCGGACTGAACCTCGTCTTCCTCGTCTTCTTCTCCTTGCCCTTCTGTGACCCCGAGGTCCCAGGCTGGTCCTCCTGGGGGCTTGTGGGGTTCTGGTCATTCTCTGTACTTGCTCCGGCTTCCTCCATGGTGCTACGCAGTTTGAATTATTTTGTTTGTGTTTTTCGGTGCTTTTATATTGCATTTTCCCGCATGACGTGTGGGAATTGCACGCCTGTCGCTGGTTATCGCTGATTTTTTTATCGCGGTTGGCCACATAGCAACTTTTTTCGCGTTCGTGTTTCGCATTTTTTCGGCGTCGCGTTAATTTTAACGCGGCCATTTGACGCGTTATTGTGAGACTATCGCATGGTGCCGCTGGGTTGAGAATACAACGTTAACACAGTGTTATTTTCCTGCGATGTGCAAAGTTGCGTTAAGCTAATTTTGCGATAATTATCACACGTTCTTGAGAATATCCCCCTCTGTGTTCTAGTGGGACTCATAACAGGATATGTATATCCTGTGCTAATTTTCTGCACTCTCCTTAACTCAGCAAACTGTTCCTGTACCAACGAACTGATGCAGATAAGGATTGTTCTGAAGGTTGTGTTTGGGGATGGTGGCCATGCAAAGAAAAAGAAAGCTGATATTCCAACAATCAATATTATTGTATATTGACTCTGCTAACCACAACATACTACCCTAATTCGTTAGTCAATGCACACCAAAATCCGCTGTTAATGATTTGAACTTGCATAGTACATTGAAATCAATTAATGTGTTGTACAAAAACCTGTCACAACACAAAAGTGGCGTGACACACTGTTCTCATGCTCAAAACCAAGGGGCATATTTACAAGAACTGGCGCATCTCTGCATATTTGCAGAGATGCGCCAGTTCATTTGCGTGACGGAAAAATAGCCTTGCGCCACCATGGATGCGCCGCATTTATAATGCGGCGCCCCATGGCGCAAGGACAGACAGATGCGTGACGCATCTTTTGTCGGAAAGGCAACGCATTGCTGGAGTCGTGTCGTAAGCACGACGCAACTCCAGCAATGGTCAGGAATGCCTATTCCGACCATGCAGCGTCACTCCTTACGCCGGCTTCAAGCAGGCGCAAGGTTTTGACGCAGTGGCGTCGTAAAAGTCACTCAGTGAAATCTTGTAGTTTTCACGGAGTCACTTTTACTAGGCTTCCTTGCGATGGAACGCCCACCCTGCATACATTATACCTGATGCAGGTATAATGTAGCGCAGGGCTTTACAACGTGACGCATCTCCCTAGATGCGTCACGTTGGAAATATGTCGCATCGTGGCGCATTGTTTACGACGCCGCTGCGTCACAGAAGTGACGCAACGGCGGCGTAAAGTTGGTGCATGGGGCTTGTAAATCTGCCCCCAAATGTTTCCAAGCACGCCTGCAACAATGTCTACCTTGCTTTCTACTGTTACTCTCCCTCCCAAGAAAAGAAAGGCAATTCCAAGAATTGGACGAGGTAGGAGCGATCACTTTCCATTATAGAAACATCATTTGGGACTGTATATTGACAGCCCCCAACATTTAAAAACTTTACTTAAAAAACAGTAACAAAAGTGACACAGTGATATTAAAACATTCATCCACAATAGACGCACATGTGAGAAAAACACGTGGGTATAGGGAGCCAAATTGTTTTCCCAAAGTGATTTCTTTACCTAGTGTTCGAATACTAATTGCCTTATGGTCATACAAACACCTGTGCCAGCTCTTTAGAAGAGGGCTACCCTTGCAAAGATACAAAATGCCCCATTTTAGTCAAGTAATCCACAGCCACCAGAATTACTGTGCAACTTTGTCATTTGGTTTCTTTACAGTTAAATCCATTGACTCGGTATGCCAAGATCAAGGTCAATAAGCCCACAGGTGTACTATAAAACCTATTATTTCAAGCACGGGTGGGTCGAACACGTTTGACAACAAATGTAACATCAGTGAATGGATTGGCTCACCAAAAATATATCCAGAAAGCTGCTAATCTTTTAACTATTACAGGACGAAAAGCAACTTTAGAGTCACAAATTCAATTCATAGCATGCTGTCATGACTGAACTGACAGTAATATAGATGCTTTTCTCATGATACAATAATCCATCTTTCAGATGTCTGAATTCTTGTTACTTTAACCAAATATTCTAATCTGTTGATTGAGTTTCTGGACATACTTTTCTCATAAATGATCCCATATAAATTAAATCAATAGAATGATTACTCAATATCTAAGGATACAGAAATAATAGTTGTTCATCTTCTAATTTGCTCTAATTTTCAGATTGACTCTGTTGGGATGAACATGTCACGTGTATGGATTTCTCTTAGATAAAACACAAAGCCATAGCATGGGAGGAAGCATTTGCTATCATCACTCCAAGGGGTATATTAACAAGAGGGGGAGATAAAATTATCGCCGCTTTAGCGTCCGTTTTCTGCCGAAAAGCGGCGATAATTTTATCGCAATATTAGCAACGACACGCTAGCGCGTGTTTCTGTGATTTAGCACCCGCTTTGCATCGCACCGTTAATGAGATGCAAAGTAGGCGTGCCTCAATAGACTACATGGGTAAATATCGCGAAGGCAGTTTCGCGATATTTACAACAATGCCCCGGCCTGCGTAGCGATAAACAAAATTGCGCTAACCGGCCATTAACGCTGGATTTTAACGCCTGCTAAAATCCAGTGTTAGGCATACTTTGCATGGGAGGTGGAATGTGGGGTTACGACCACAGGGTCGTATCAGCAAGGTCATCGCTGTATTGCAGGGAACATCGCTGGTTTTCCAGCGATGTTGGGACATTTCCTGCTATCGCTGGAATTTTCATCGCCAATGCGCTAAGCGTTGTAAATACAGCGCTAGCTTGGCGATGAAATCCAGCGATAGCCGGCGATAGGGAAACTCGCGCTAGGCGCGGCCAGCGATAATTATCGCTGCCGCTTGTTAATATGCCCCCAAGTGAGACGCTAAGGTCCCTTGACATCAAGGACTGTCTGAGATGCAAAGATGTCATCAAGTTTGTGTCTGCTGGGGGCATTAGTCTGATGACAGGTTGAGAAAGTTGCAATGGCTACAGGTTGGCTAGAAGCGATTTCATCTGTCCTGTGTAGTGCCTGTCAGACTAAAGATTAAGCCACTGAAATGGGGTAAATTCCTGTGCTTAAGAATGATTGCTGGGATAAGTTGCAGAAAGCTTTCCGGGCGGAATTGTAGAAAGGTGGAGGTCTATCTATGAAAAGAAAAGAAAGGAAAGAGTTTGTGGTTGCAATTGACCTTACAAGAAGGGATTCGTGTTCAGCAGTACAGAAGCAGAGACGTATTCAGATGCAAAGCGCCTAACAAGGTGTGCAACGAAGTAATAGAGAGAGGTAGATGAGAGGTACTCAGGCACAACATGTCTAGTGGGAATTCCAGTAGCAGCAGTTATATGAAGGAGAGTGATTTCTTAGATGACAATAACTTAAGTAACGAATGGTATGACGAAATAACCGAGAATTCTTTAGAAAAAAGTACTCTACAAATGGTAAAAATTAGGATCTTCAAAGAGTAATTAATGTGCTAGGAAGTTATTCAGAACATTAATAACCAAGATACTAAAGTTAGAAAAGGGCTGAACCCGAAAATTATAGGACGTAAAGCAAACACTGCCCAAGGGTGTCCCTTCAGAAGAATGCAAGACAGCAGAATGCAGTGGTCTGTGAATGATTTAATCAGAAGCAATTTGCAGACTACTGTACTTCAGCAGAACAGTTCTGAAAGTTTGGGAAGGCAGAAGGCTTATTTAATACCAGGTGTGGCAGACAGGGGCTTAGAACGAGGCCTTTTCTTGTCCTAATTTGGACAAATGTGCTTTGCCTCTTCGCCTTAATACCCTCAGATGGACAATACAGGAGAACAAAAGAAAAGTGTAGAAGCGTATGGCCTGGTGACTTTTACAAAACAATCACAGTTCTCCAGTGGCTACAATGTAGCTCCTCCAAAACCTTTATTATCATACGTGACGAAGTGCACTATTTGGAGCAGTTACTGAGCAAAATCCATCAAGGAATAATTGCGCCACATCAACCCCGACTGCAATGTCAGACATACAAAAAAGGTGTCAATAGTAGGCACTTAAAACCAACAGATGGTGCATTAACGAAGGCAGTGTTTGCCAGGGTTTAAACGTTCTAGTGATGGAGACACGACTACAAGTTGCCAGAATGGAAGCTAGTCTGTTGCTAGCAGGAAGCATGCAAATGTTATGAGTCATTTCAGTTCCTGTACATGTGGCTCTTTTTAGTCTGGCAGGTCGACAACAATGTTGTTATTGTAGCAGAGAAGGTGAGGTATTCTTCGCTCGCGTTGCTGAACATTTGTGCCCAGGAGCACATAAAAACATATTAGTGGCCGGTCATGTTTATAAATACCATACTTACTGTTTCAAACTGTACTTTATACAATCAAAGCTTTTATTTCTGTTATATCATGCCTCAGATCCACTAGCATTCAATAATAATAGTTTGCTTTTAAAAATAAAAGTATTCAGATTCACATTTTTACTATTTCTAAGCATTGTAAATAAAAAGTTTTATCAATACCCAATTTCATGGTACTTCAGTGATAAATACGACCCTGTAAATGTAACTAATCCCATGCAATCTGCACA
Source organism: Calotriton arnoldi (assembly GCA_963921515.1). Classification (NCBI taxonomy): domain Eukaryota; kingdom Metazoa; phylum Chordata; class Amphibia; order Caudata; family Salamandridae; genus Calotriton; species Calotriton arnoldi. Next base: position 928,084 of record CAWUFW010003294.1, on the reverse strand, counting down.
TTTTAAACCTTGGCCCTCATTTATGGGGATTTGGCATAGGGCAGTGCAGCAAGTCAGTTTGCTATACTGCCCTACGCCAAATTGAAAGGTCAGGAATGCACCTTATTTATTCAATATGGTGCATTCCTGTCCTTTCGCCCTGCGCTGGCACTGTTTCGGCAACCTAGCGCCAATGCAGCAAAGATATGAAGGTTTTTTGGACTATAGTTAGTACAGGTGCCAGTGAAGGGAAGACAGCCATTGAGCCGAATATAGCATCTGAAGTATGGGAGACACATTTCCAGGCTCTATATACCACCAAGGAAGCCATGGGCCAAACCGATGAAGTCTCTATAATTCCCCTGGGGCTCACCCAGGAGGAGGTCCCAGGGATTACCATGTCTGAAGTGTTAAATGCAATTAACAAGCTTCCTTTTGATAAAGCGCCGGGTCTAGATAAATTACCAGGGGTCCTCTTTCAGGGGGAACCAAAAATATGGGGACCCTACTTATGGGCTTTATTTAATGCTATCATGAATGGCATGGCGCTCCCTGACACCTGGCTAGGGGCAGAAATCGTCCCTGTCCTTAAAAAGGGCTCACCTCTTCTTCCAACTAATTATAGGCCGATCAGCCTGATCGATGTTACCCAGAAATTGTTTGCACGGGTCCTCCTTGACCGCCTCCAGGCATGGATGGAAGAACAGGAGATCTTGAGCCCTTACCAAGCCGGATTCAGAAAAAACACCTCCACCGTCGACCAGATATTTAGACTCCAACTTCTTTTCTGGAAAAAGGTGACAGTAGAGGGTGGCAGCCTCTACTTAATATTTGTGGATCTGAAACCGGCGTTTGATCTCGTGCCCAGTGCCAAACTATGGGGTGTATTGAGAGACCTGGGGATCCCCACGTACCTCCTTAGTATTTTGATGAGATTGCAAGAGGCCAACTTTGCGCAAGTGAGGTATGGAAAATGTGGTGAATTAACCCCCGCTTTTCGGTTAATAAAGGGGTACTGCAAGGGTGCGTGCTCGCACCTACTCTATTCTGTTAATTCATCAATGCACTGGTCAACCAACTCAGAAAGGTGAAGGACAATGATGCTCCCAAGTTAGCATGTAGTAAGGTCCCAGCTATGATGTTTGCTGACGACACTATTTTACTTTCCAAGTCGCCTATGGGAATCTGGCGGATTCTAGATAGCTTTGTTGCCTTCTGTAGAACCAGAGGGTTGGAGATTAATACACAGAAGACCAAATTTATGGTCTTCAATCCTGCCAACAAGTCCCGCTCTAACCCCTGTTTCAATGGCACCATGCTTGAAACAGTGTCGGTTTTTTTACTATTTAGGTGTCACCCTGACCGAAAACCTGGAGTGGGGGCCGCAAATGGCCAAAGCAAGCCTTAAGCTTGCGCAGATTGTAGGAGGAATTGCAAAAATTTATAGAACTTCCACCCACAAACCAGCCGGCCCAATAGCTGAGATTTATAAAGTACAAGCCAGGGGTGCTACATTATATGGGGCAGGATTATGGTGGGCATTGTACCGCTAGTAGCCTGATTAAGGTAGAGAACAACTTCATGAGGCAGTTGTTAGGCCTCCCCCCTAGTACTCCCCTCACCCCTCTACACCTGGATCTGGGCAATAGGCCCATAGGGGAAGAGATCAGCCTTAGACCCATAACTTTCTGGCGAAGATTGTGGGTGACCCCGTAACTGGCCTTTTATCGGTCTGAGCTTAAAGAACTATTGAGTTTGCCTGGTAGTAGTAAAATACCCTGGTTTGTATACATAAAGGATGTCTGTCATAGGTTGGGCAAAGCAGGCTTATGGAGCAACCCTAAAGAATCATGCCCTTTACTTTCCCGGCCAGAACTTGTAAAATCTTATAGGAGGCACAAACTTGCCGACATCCAGGAAAGCTCGTCCTCCGATCATTTGACAGTCGATTTTTTAAAAATCAAGGACGAGTACATTATAGAACCCTTCCTGGATGACATTCAACCAACTCTGGCAAGGAAATTATTTGTACAGTTTAGATTTGGGACTCTACCGCTCCGTGCCTTCTCGAATAAATGGTCAAAATCTCAACCTGGAGGGTTCCCTGCCTGTAACTACAAGGAATAGTTACATGTCTCTTTTTTCTGTCCTGGTTATAAACTACCCAGACAGCGCTGGCTCATTCAACTCTGCAGGAATTTAGGTATCGTACATTGTGCAGAGGCATTTAGGGGCCCATTACGATACCCGGCGTAAAAAAAAACGCCAGGCATGGAAGCGGCAAAAATCCGCCCGCACACACCGCCTGAACACCGACCACGCCATTATGAGTACACAAACCGAAAACAGCCATCGGCGGAAAAATCACACAAAATACCGCCCGCCATCGTCCGAGTCGGAGTCAAACCGCCCGCCACAGACGGAAACACGCACGACAACACAAAACCGCCCGCCCACACGGCCGACACACCGCACGTGAAATTACGATCGCACCGCCATGAGCGCGGAAAAACAACAAATATACCGCCCGCAAGCGCAAACAACGCCGATGAGAATCGACACGGCAGAAGCCATGGCGCCCACGTACCTGCACAGAAACCATCCGCACACAAAACCAATAGCACACAACATGGCCAACAAGTCCACACAGCAAGGCACACACAAATACACAAGCACAGTACACATCCCGAAAACACCCCCCGGACAAACAAAAAATACAAAGGCCAGAACCCCAGACACAACACACCTGAAAACAACAGACCATGAGGACACACCCACATAGGTGAGTACAAAAGCAGCACTCCCACAGACCACAACCCCTTGCCACATTGCAAACCAGAGAGGAGAGGAGAGGACACAGTGACACAGCAAGGACAGCAGCACACCACAGAAACGCACACATCACAATCACCACCACCACCACCAAACACCGGCACCACAAACCCCCTGCACATTACACAACACACACCGCACCAGCACCACAAACACCATGGCACCACAAAGGATGCCCAAGTTCACGCCCATGGAGCTGACGGTCATGGTCGACGAGATCATCAAGGTGTACCCACAAATCTATGGGAACATGGTCCAGCACACACCACTAGCCACCAAAAACAGAATGTGGAACCGGATCGTAGACCAGGTCAATGCAGTCGGGACCCTGCCCAGGAACAGAGTCGAGATAAACAAACGTTGGAATGACGTAAAGAGCCTGGTCAAGAAGAAGGAGGGCAAAAACAGAGAGCTGGCTGCCGTCACTGGCGGAGGGAATCCCGCGCTCTTTAAGACCTTCAAAGCGTGGGAGGAGAAGGTGCGAGTCGTAATCCATCCGGAGATCCTCGCCGGATTAGCAGGGGAGTGGAGGCTGGTAAGTACAAACTAATGTATACCAGCACACCGCTATGTACTCACATGCGCAACTACCATGCCACAGCTCCCAGGGACAAACACCCCCATGTCCAGCACACAATACACAACACATCACACACACATGCAACAGACACTACCACACACAGCCCAAACCGAACAACTGTAAGATGCGTGGGGACATGTGTACACTAAGCCAGCCACGTAACCACCAACAGGTCCCCAAATATGCCAGAAGCGCCACAACGAGCACCCACCACACCCATGTGTCCGCCACAGCTGCACTAACCGACAAGTAACAGGTAAGTGGCAGGAACACAAAGTGCAGTGGGTGGGACGGTGGACAGCCCAAGTACAACACACACCAGGCCCCAGTCCCACAGCACAGCAAGGAGGAGCATCCCCCACACCCCACAGCCACGTGTCAGCCACCGCAGTGCACAACGACAGCCGAAAGGCAGACATCACGGTCCACAGCAATCAGTGTCAGTGGGTGTACAGCCACCCCACGACCCACTACACCCCCCACCCCCACAGACCTGCAACATGGAGCACCCCCGCTTAGAGCCATGTGGCATCCAGTACAGTGCACGCACGAACAACTTGCAGGTGGGAAACTGGACAGGGCTGGATTACTGGAGGCATGAGGACCATAACACCACCAACACATGGGACATGTCACGTAGCAGACGAACACGCAGCACCGCCCACCGTCACGAACAAGTGAACAATGTGCACACGGACATGAACAACAGACTCACACCCCACATGACCCATCACAGACATAGCAACACCCAAGGAGCCACGTCTGCATGCACAAGCCACACTGAATATAGTCCCACACGGCAGCCACTGTGCAACTCATCACACACAACCGAAACACCATTGAAGTCCTGTCCATGTAGCCCCCACTGCCTGTCAACCCCACACCCCACAACTACGCCTATGTAAGACAAACAACACTAGACGCAACAGAGCGGAACAACAGAAATGCACACGAACACCACTGAACCCATCAAACTCACAGACACACCATGCACATACAACATACCATCCATCCCATCCGTCAGCCCCAGTCTCATGAAAGGCATGTCATCCGCACAGCTGCCACACATACAGCAGTCACGCTAAGACACATGCCCATGACCAACCATGTGCCAGAAGTCAATTAAGCGCACGACACACTGTGAGCAACAACACACAACATGGGCCACCCCCCGAGCACTGCAGTGATGCACATGGCACAGGGCAGCACGCACACCAAGGAGATGGGACAACTGCAATACGTTGGCTGGCACACAACTATCACTCACTCATAACGATGCGTCCAATGCCATGTCCAGTAACCACAACAGACAGCAAATATGCAGGGCATGTCAGGCATGCACACACCTCAGACCATGCACTGTCATGCTGCCACAACACATGTCACGTTCGGCACCCATGGCTCACAGCATGTACCCCAAAAGCATATCCCCTCCCAAACGCGAATCTGGGGCATGGCCCCCATGTTGCCATATGCGTTCCTAAGCGTTCCATTTGAACCCCAAAGCATATCCCCTCCCAAATGCGAATCTGGGGCATGGCCCCCATGTTGCCATATGCGTTCCTAAGCGTTCCATTTGAACCCCAAAAGCATATCCCCTCCCAAATGCGAATCTGGGGCATGGCCCCCATGTTGCCATATGCGTTCCTAAGCGTTCCATTTGAACCCCAAAAGCATATCGCCTCCCAAATGCGAATCTGGGGCATGGCCCCCATGTTGCCATATGCGTTCCTAAGCGTTCCATTTGAACCCCAAAAGCATATCCCCTCCCAAATGCGAATCTGGGGCATGGCCCCCATGTTGCCATATGCGTTCCTAAGCGTTCCATTTGAACCCCAAAAGCAAAGTACAAACCAGACCCAGGATGGGCCAGGAGCCCGCATACACCAGAGTCACAATGAGTAGGGGCACAGCAACACACCCATCGGCATGGCCAATCCGTCCCATGCCACATGTGCACAGCACACAGTCCCATTGCCTAGCACACACAACTACAGATGCCACAGCCACACACTCGCCTCCGGGAAACCCATGTACGAGATTGCACGAACTGCCAATGTCAGACGACTAATACATACTTCGCCAGGTGCAACACAATAACAAATCTCATTCTCTCCACAGGTGACGAACTGCTGGATGCTGGGGATGGAGACAGCAGCCAGCACAGCCAGCCCACAAGCCCCCAACGAGGACACACGGATCTGGAGGATCTGTCCTCCTCTTCGGACACGGACCACCAAGCTGGCCCATCTGGCGTGGCAGGGCCCAGCTGCTCCCCAGGACCCCTCCTACCCACCAACCCATCATCCAGGGATGCTGAACAGTCCCAGTCCCCTGCTGCCACTGTCGTTGCGGCCACACCCACGGTCATTGCGGCCACTACCACTGCCGCAACCGCCACCATCGCCGCACCGACCACCACCGCCTCCACCACCACCATGTCTTCGCTGGCACCAGCCCCAGCGCAGGTGGTGGCCCGGACCACTGGATCCACCCTGGGAGCCACAGCGAGGACCGTGGTGTGCAATGTGGCTAGTGGGCAGGCCGGTGGCAGCAGGACTGGTAGGAGGAGCAGGGTCAGGGAAACGCCAGCCTCCCCTGGGAGCCATGCCCTGCCTCAAATGGCCAGAGTCCTTGGGGCCTATGAAGAGGCCCAAGGACAATGGGCCAGGTCTGCTACTGACACGCGGGAGGTGCTGGGGGTGCTGAGGTCCATGGACGCCCATATGGGCCAATTCGTGTCCCGTATGGACCAACTCGTGGACCTCATGGGCCAGCTGGTGGTGGCGGTGGGGTCACAGGCAAGGCCAGCAACACCACCTCCGCCACCACCTGCTAGGGCGCAGGCTCGGGCAGCAGTGTCCACTTCCCCTGCGTCCACAGCCAGTGAGCACACCTCACCCACCACCAGCAGGTCGCCACCACACACCCCCTCCCAAACGTGGAAGGGGCCGTCCGAAGAGGAAACAGATCTCCCGGGAGGACTTCGCACGCTCCAGTCGCAAGTGAGGCAGCCAGCCAGCCTTCCGCCAGCCTTCCTTGACCAGCCACTGCATTGACTTGCTCTACGATCCCACTCCACACAGCCAGCTGGATGGCATGTGTGTGTTGGACTATGGACATAGAACCAGTGGGTACACCCTGATCATCACGCAGCCATGACCGACAGCTCATTGTCACTGCACGCACCACTTTTGTCATCACCTTACACACAATCACATGTCACAGTTTGTAATAAATGCACCTTTTTCACTAACTGCTGTTTGTGCCCTGTGTTTTATTTGTACGGAATACAACGGCCACCTTGGGCGGAAAGGCACCTGATGCGTGGCATGGCAATGGAATCCGGAGGGCCTGTAGGGACCTAGGGGTGGGAGACAGAACAGGAGCACATTCAATGAGTGTGTCACACACCCATCACACAGTACATGTCAACAACTACAAGCAATGTACACACATCGCACAGAGCAATAGGGCACAATGCCACAGTCACCAACAGTGGCATACTACCCTGGCCATGGAGCGTTGACACACTGCACGCAGTGAACATACGGCCACCCTGACACAGCACACACACACCTGCACAGATACAGACACATCATCCGTCGTACATGGACACTCACCGTCAAGTGAAGTAGCGGGCGATGAGCTGCTGGCGCACATTCCCAGCTTCCTCCTCTCCGCTGTCCACCTCACTCGAGCTGTCCTGGTCTGCGGGCTGGGGCCCTGGTTGATCTCCGTCATCCACAATGAGGGGGATCTGCTTCCGAATGGCCAGATTGTGCAGCATGCAGCACGCCACCACTATCTGGCACACCTTCTGTGGGGAGTACGCCAGTGCACCCCGGTGCGGTCCAGGCACCTGAACCTGGACTTGAGGAGGCCAAAGGTACGCTCGACCACACGTCTGGTCCTCCCATGTGCCTCATTGTATCGATCGTCTGCTGGGGTGCGAGGATTCCTCAATGGACTGAGCAGCCATGCCCCATTCGGATACGCAGAGTCACCTGGTTGTGAGGGACACAGAGAACCGTTGCAATTCCAACTGGACAGGGGACAGCATCGCACAACCAGCACGCTACACCACTCCACATACTCACCGACAATACAGGCACGATCCTGTTGCAGATTGGCCATCAGTCGTGGCAAGATGCTGTTGCGCATTATGTGTGCGTCATGGGCCGAGCCTGGAAACTTGGCACACACGTGGGTGATCACCATGTCCGCAAGGCACACCACTTGCACATTCAGGGAGTGCGTGTGCTTCCTGTTGCGGTACAGGTGCTCAGTGGCCTGTGGTGGAACAAGGCCAACATGAGTGCAGTCAATGGCTCCCACGACGTGTGGGATTCTGCCAAGGGCATAGAATGCACCCTTCACTGCCGCCAATTCACGAGCCCTGGGGAAGCGGATGTACCTGTTCCGGTACAGCATCATGGCTGCCAGTACATCCCTCAGCACCTTGCTGAACATGGGCTGGGACATCCCTCCTCCACTGCCCACTGTGTGCTGGAATGACCCAGTGGCGAAGAAATGCATGGCGGCCATCACCTTAGCCGTGGGGGTGACAGCAGTCGGATACACCCTGCGGGGACGGAGATGGGGCTCTAACATGGCACACAGTCGATGCAGAGTTGGCCTGTCCAGCCGAAACTTCCTGATTACCTCTGTATCGTCCATGTCCGCCAGCAATTGGTATGGGCGGTCAATGTTCGGTCTCCGCCTGGGTTAAATGGCAGAGGACACATGTCAAAGCAACACGGCACATAGCAATTTCGCATACACATCACTGACATGACTGAGCAAGCACATGAGCCACAGCCCAGCTGTCAAGCTGGGACGGCACGGCCACAATACACTTACACAGGTCTCCCAACAATGGCAATGGCAAGTGAGACATACCACTGCCATGTGCATGCACATGGGGATCTAGGCCCCAATGACTTGCGGGCGTGCTGATGGGGACTGACTGCATATTCGTCAAGCGGCAACGCCACGGCAACATGAGTGTCTGCTGAGCATGGAACTGCTTCCGAGGCTGGATGAGTATGGCACACGACGACGACGATGTGGGCACGGGCTGAGCGGCCAATACAAGTGGGACCTGTGGCACGAGGGGATATGAGACAGTAGTAGGTGTCAGCACTGCACCCTATGTACAGCACTGTACGGATCACAGCTCCCGAAACATTGACTGGTGTCCACATTGACAGCCCCATGCCAAGACGGCTGTGTGCTTGCAGTCACACGTCACAGGTGAGAGGTTACATTGCACGTGCCAGGTGGCAGACGTACATAGTGGGAGCTGGCATGTGTGTGCATGTGTCTCCTGTTCAGGATCCACCAGATGGGCGCTGACTCTGTACTGACCATTGGACACAGCATGTTCCGTGGAAGGCTTGTGTGTGTGGGATGGTGGCACTGGATGTGCCTCCGTTGGGTGGGGGCCATGCACAGGGCGGGTACGTCGATGATTGCGCATTGTTGGTCACGGTGGGTGCACCAACTAAGATGTGTTGCCCTGTGTTCAATTCCTATGTCCGCATGATGATGGACTGTGGATGTGGGCAGACTACACATTGGTCGATGTGCTGTCTATATGCATGTGCCTTCACACCAGGCACAGCTGCCCCTGCACATGTGACCCCTGCTGGACTCGCTGCTGGGTCTGTGGAGCTGATGCACCTTCTGCGCGTGGGGCGGGCAGCTCTCCTCACTTCCTCATTGCGCATGTCATGTCTTTGCCGCAGGTGACATGGATCATGGAGGGCCCACATGTACGCGTGGGTAGGCTACACATGATTGTTCACTGGTCGCCACCCCCAGTCAGTGTTTCGAATGGGAAGGTTGTCGTGCTGGTGGTATGTTCGATGTGGCGGATGGGCGGGCCTAGGTGCGGGCTTACATTCCGGACATGGGGGTAGTTGGATTGGCGACTAGTTGCAGTACACACGGGACACGTCTCTTCCTTTCCACATCTGGGTCATCCCTTGTACTAACTGACAGTGATACAGTCATCTTCGCCCCAGCCCTCATGTCCTCCCCTCGCCCCCAATATGCATGCTCACCTGCGAGGCTAGCGCTTGCACAGGCAGCCCCAAGCTCGCACCAGAGAGGGCAAGGAGTGTCTGTGTGGGTCCAGTTGCACGAGTGGGCTGTCTCAGGGTATGATGTGTGGCGGGATGCCGTCCACCTGCGTGGTGCCCCAAATGGAGACCCGGCCTGCATGGACTATGCATCACAGTCTTCGCCTTCCGGATCCGCCACCTGCGACACCCAGTGGCTGTGGCTGCCCTTGCGGCCAGGCCGCGTCCGTCTGTGGCTGTTGGCCCACACATTCACTCTTTGGCCTCTCTGGGGAGGGCTCGGGGTGGTGGCGCACGCGCTTGCACTTAGTCGCAATGGCATGTGTCGTGGTTGGTATGATGGGCAATGGATGGGATGGTGCGAGCCACCTCCCGTGACGTCAGTGCTGCTCGTGCTGTGGTGCGTCCCCCTGCACTTCCATTTGACTTGTGCCATGCTAGACGTTGAGGTTCTATTGCCTGCGTGATATGACCAGGAGGAGCGCGAGGAGACCTCTCACACACCATGCTCCACTGCCATCCCGTGCCCTGTATCGCCTGTGCGGATTGACTATGTTGGGGTTACACCTGGTCGACTGGGGCTGTGTGTGCCTTGTCAAGGGGCATGGCGGGCGCACAACAGGATCCAGCTTGTCCACAGAGGGTGGGCTGAGGTGCGCCTGGTACCGCTTTGTACGTGTGCCCGGCTGCTGTGCACACACGTGTTCACTCCCCCCGACAGGTGTCCTCTCACAATGCCCAGGGAAGCGGTGGTGTACTGTTCATGACCCCTCCCAACACGGCGTGCTCCAACTTGGCATGTGCGCATCTACCCGTCGCACCCACCCACCTGAGCACTGCGTCCATACGACTTCACACGACACATGTGTGTCTTCCACAGTAGTGCTACTCATTTGCGTTGACATCCAATACCAGTGGACTACATGGTCATGTCACGACTGCCGTGTACTTCACATACTCTCATCCTCTCTCATTCGTACTTGTGAAATGAGTCAGTGGAGACAGTTCTGGTTTCAAACATTATATTGAGTCTTCTGTCCTCTGTGATGCAGTATAGTGGACACTACTGGCAGCGGAATACATGTTGAGGATATACTGAGCATGATTACAAATGGGATAGGGTGTGGGGTTACATCTGCTTGGCCAAGGCTGTGCTAATGTACATTTACGTATAGCTGCGGAGCTGCGGACTTTGACACAGACGGTATACATGTAGCCTACCAGACCGCTCGGCATCATGGGCACAGTCCATCTCAGTTCCATGTGACAGGTTTGCTGCGGTTGTTCCTCATGCACGCGTGCATGTGAGATGACATCAGGGCATGTGCTTGCGTGCATGCAGCGGCGTGCCACTTGTTGTTGCACTGTGGTGGTTACTGGACATGTCACAGTCACTGGGGTCGTGTTGTTGTTGTATGCACTTGTCGTCCATGCAAAGGTCCTGGTATGGGATTCCCGGGGTGGGGGTGGGAGGGGTGCAGCACCCACAGACTCCAGGCGACCTATTCATGTCCACTGAGCGGTGTGTGTGTCCATGTGCGCTGGATCCATGTCGTGTCCTGGTTGTTCGTGCAGTTCCGTCCATGTGGGTGCGATGCACAGAGCCCATGCCACTGCCTCCCACGATGCATGCGGTGTTCCTGGATGTGATGGGGAACAGTGTGCATGTCCCGGTCATATCCGATGTCATGGCGATGTCGTTGATGGTGTGGTTACAGTTGCCGGTCGTTTGGTATGGCTGTTGTGGTGGTGACTGGCCAGTCCGTGCGGAAGCTGAGCATGGGTGCGGGGTTGGACTTCATAGGTCACTCGGGGAACCTGCGTTGTGGTCCGACGTATTTACAGGTTGTCAGGTATGCGATGCCGTCCAGCAGGGCTTCCATGTCATTGGTGGTGTACATGTTTGCCAGCCAATGAAGCGGATGGTGGCTGTCAAGGTGTTGTTCGTAGGTTGTCCCTTGGAGGACCATGATGGGGCATGCTGGGTGACATTCGATGTAGCTGTTCTCGATGATCCGTCGTGTGGAGGCACAGTGGTTCCATTTCAGTGCGCGTGCGATGTTGGCCACATACGCCATGCCCCCATAGGCAGAGCAGGCCCTGTCGTGTGCGTCCAGAGGGAGGAGTAGTGGTAGCAGGTCCGCCTTCAGACATGCCGGGTTGGAGAGGCATATCTCGACGGGATGCTGGTAGGGACACCTCCGACAGTAGAAGACGGGCATGACGCAGCTGAACAATGTGATGCGGTAAGTCAGTCGGTAACTTACATTCAGCAGGGACAGGAGATCGCATCCCAATGTATGTATCGTGTTGGTTTGGTACAGCTTGAGCTCTTCGGCGTAGTTGGGTAGGTGTGTTGCGGTTGCCATTTCGCAGCGGTTCGTAGAGGTGGCGTGCTCCGGCTGTGTGTGCAGTCTGCAATGTGCACGCTCCGGGGTTGCTGTGAGCTCTGTGTAGTCGTGGGGAGACAGGACTTGTGTTCTGTTGGCTTGTTTGGAGGACACGGGCCCTCTTCCCACATGCTTCTCAGACAGTTCAAGGTCGGTGCTGTGTGACTCCTTCCAATTAACTTGCATGTGGCCGACATGGGGGAGTGTTTTCTTCTTTCTTCCCCGTCCGTTGTGTGCTTCTGTGATATGCGCTATCTGCCCTGTGGTCGGTCTCCTCGGCATGCCTGTGTTGGTCTATTCTTGGACAATGGCTGTATTCACCGGCTTCTGTCGTAGGGCTGTGGTTTCGGTGTTGGAATGGAAGGTCATTCAGTGCTGTCTGCTCTCCCTTGTGTGGGCGGCAGGCTGCCTTTCCGCTCTGCGTTGGGCCTTGTGTGTGGATGTAATTCTTGGGCCACCTGTTGTCGGTCCCCGGGCTCTTTGGTGTTCCGTTTCATGTGTCTTGTTCATATGTGCAGGGTGGTATGGGTTTTTCAGTGTGGTACTGGCGTTCCTCTTCCCGAAGGGCCCTGCTTCTCCTAGTTGGTGTTGCCGCCGCTGTGTGCTACGCCATGTTTGTTACACTGGGGTGTGTCCTGCAGTTGCGTGTCTTCACTGACATGTGTGCGTCGTTTGTGTGGCGTTGGGTGTTGTCCGTGAATTGGGCGTTGGGGACATGTCTGTGGCCGGCCTGTCACGTGTCATGTGCGTTCGGGGTGGGGCTGATGTGTGTGCTGCTTGGTTGTGTCCCTGTGTCTGTGTGCGACGCATGCATGGCGCTGCGGTTGGCATCTGCGTTGTGCGCATGTGTGGCGGCGTCATCAGCGCTTTGGGGCCGTGACGGGGTGGTTGGTTCCTAGTCCCAGGTGGTGTGTACACATGTGTTCTGCGATGTTAGGATTTGGCCTGTGTGTCATATGTGGATGCGATGGTGGATGTGTAGTGTGCACGCGCTGGTGGGGGGTTGTCCGCTTTTCCGCCCTTGCACTGTGTGCGCTGTTTGCGTGCACTTGTTGTGTGTGTGCCTACCTGCGTCTCCGCGGTACGTTGCGTCCTTGGTGGTGCATCAGCAGAAGCATGGGAAGGGCCTGCAGTGCTGGATTCATGCCCGGGGTGCCGCTTCTTCGTTGTCCGTGCTCTGCGTCCGTGTTTCCGCCTCTCTTTCACGTGCGGTGTCTCTTAGCCGTGGGAGCCGTTTGTTTGCGGCATCGTAATTTATGCGCCGGGCGGGACGTGTTTCGTCGGACGGTGTGTGTCAGTTGTGCTGCGCCGCTACGTGAACGGGCGCACTTTGATGGCGGACGGTGTTGCTGGCTTGCCGGCGGTGTTTGGCCTACTTTTCGCATCGTAATTGGGCGGGCGTGTGGACTGCTGCGTGCCGGCGGTAACTGGTGGTTTTTGCATCCGCCAGCACGGCGGTTGTGCTTCCGCCCGCCATCGTAATGAGCCCCTTAGAGTCCTAAAGTACCACACTCATGCCCCTATTGTTTTTGCTGTATCGCCTTTTTTAACTCTTATGTGGTGTGTTCGTTGGACTTTCTTAAACAAGTTACCTCGGCCTTAGATACTTGTATTGTTTGTACCTTTTTAATCACTTTTTGCACTTATTCATTCCTTTTTAAAGTTTTTATGATAACACCCTTTGAAGAAATACGTTTTTAACCTTGGATCGTATTGTATTAAGTGATTCCCAGGCAGTTTGATTTGGAAGGGTTGAGTTTTGACTTGCCTAGGCTTATTCCCTGGAAAATTCTAAAATGCACTTTATTATTGTTAAATTTGTCATACGGTACAGTTATTCACTGGGACACTTTTTAGCCTATACTTTTTATATGAACTAGTTTTATGTTTATGTATTATCTATGGTTCACTTGTGTATACTCCTCCGAGAGGAAACATTTTTTGTCTGTTTACGTACTTTTATGGTCCATGGGACCGAAATAAAGTTATGGAATGGAACAAATAAAAGTATTCATATTCATATTTTTACTATTTCTAAGCACTGTAAATAAAAAGTTTTATCAATACCAAATTTCATAGTACTTTAGTGATAAATACAACCCTGTAAATGTAACTAATCCCGTGCAATCTGCGCATTTTAAATCTTGGCCCTCATTTATGGGGATTTCGCATAGGGCAGCGCAGCAAGTCAGCTTGCTACACTGCCCTACGCCAAACTGAAAGGTCAGGAATGCACATTATTTATTCAATATGGTGCATTCCTGTCCTTTTGCCCTGTGCTGGCACTGTTTCAAGATATTGACCTACGCATACAAAGCCCTGCACAATGAAGGACAAGCATACAACAATAAATGCATGACCTTCCACCAACGGACCAGACAGCTATGATCCACCTCCCTCTTCCTCGCAGACCCCCTGGATATGCTGAAGCAACAGCGGAGGACACTCCTTCTCTCATCTGGTGGCCAAAGTCTGGAATGAACTTTCCCTGCACCTCAGGTCCCCTTCAGGTCCCCTCATCACTCCAGGAATTTAGGAAACGACTCAAGACCTGGCTGTTCGAATGAACAGTTCACCACAAAGCAGATAGCAACTCCAGCACCTTGAGACCCTCACAGGTGATTTGCTGCGCTTTATAAATCCTGATTGATTGATTTATATAACACACAATTGTCCATTAGTGTTCCTTCGAGCCTCTTTGTGCCAGTGCTTTATAGGAAGTTCCATGTAGTGTTTCATGTTTGTGGTAAATGGGGAGACAATGCAGCACTATTCCAACTATCATTGCTGCCTGGGCTCCCTTCCACCCAGTTATGAAAAAACATTTTTATGTAGCTCTTATTTACCCTTTCATGGCTCATTTTATCACTCGTTAATCTCGTCTGTTTCATAATTTGCAGAATAACATGATGTGGCTAAAACAGTTTGACAGGTTCCACTTCATGTAGAAGAATAGACCTGTTGAATTTGCAATCTTTTAGAAACAATCCTGGCAAACAGTGGTCAGGGTCTGTATTACAAACAGTGCCCGGGGTGCAATGGGTGTGTGTGTGCACCCTTTTTCTATGCCCCAGAGACTGTACTATTACAGAAGAAGGCACTTATGCTTGTACGCCCTCTTCTGTAATGTAGATAGTGTTGCAGTAATTCTGCGGAGTCACAGAACTATGCTTGGGATCAAAGAAGCTTAGTAGACAGTGACTGAGTTATCTTACCACCTGAGTACCCAGGAGCCCGGGACCGACTAGCTATAGTGTCTCACTTGCCCTCCTACTCACTCACAGAGGAACAAGTGAATAGACACCTCAGAACACAACACTCCCGACCCACTCAGGAATCGTGGTTGCAGGACACACCCTTTCGCTCTCACACTAGTCCACGATAAGTTCTGACAGAGACACTAGAAAAGTTTAAAATGTTTATTTTAACTATTGTGCTCTAGCATGCAGTATACGTGCCACAATAAGAAAATGCCTAACACAAATACGGTCAGCATAGTAAGTAATCCATAAATCATAAATGGAGCTGTCATTATATAAGACAGGGTATCCTCACCCCCTCCCCTTCCACAGAAGCAAAATGATTATATATCAGAAGATCTCTGGGTGTTAGCAGCAGGCCCCATACCTTAGCATACACAGGTGCTGTCACGATCTTTTCCCTGGAAAGATACCTCTCTAAGTGTGTGCGGTTACCTATCTGTGCATACCTATATGGCAAAAGCACGTTTTCCCCAAAAACAGCTGCATCTGCGTGTTTTGTCTAGGTGCTAGGGCCTGACCAGAACACAATAACAAGGGGCATTGTTGTTTGACCTTGTCTATGGTGTTCAGACTAAATCCCAGGAAAGAACTGAACGTGAAAACAACAGCAGGGACTGTGTGAACGTACAGAGTGGCACAAAGTAAAATAAGTTTGTATAGTAAAGTGCGCAAAGCAGAGAGCAGTCTGCAACGTGCCTATGCTAACATAGAGAAACCGACAATGGGCCTGCATGGGACATATGATAATAGCATAGGTGGTACGTAGAGCGCTAGCTCAATCTTCAGGAGGCGTTTGCTCATTAGCAGGGTGTAGCCTCATGCTAACATTTTGCCTCTGCCCCAACGCCCTAACATGAATGCTGTTACAGAGGAAAAGAGGCAGTCAGGAGGTCAGTGCGCCTTCTTAGTTCAATCCCCACAAGGGGGAGAAAGAGAGTCGCATGGAATACCCAGACATCTCTCTGCATGTAGGTGCAGTCACTCAATTGCTCCTGCCTGCAGGGTGGTTTCTGTCCCCAGGAGTACAGAAAAGACAGAGCAGCTGATTCAAATAGCCGCTCTGCAATTCACAAATGCATTGACAATTACTTGTAATGGGGTGCATTGTCTCTATTTGCGCTCAGCGCCCCTGAATAAAGGTGGGCTGTGGTGCACTCAGAGACAGTGTGCCTGTTACACAATTCAGGCCCAATAGTGCTTTTTTGCAGAACATCTATCTCTTGTGCACTGTGGCAAATGAAGTGAGGCATTGCAATCTGTAGTATCCTGCTCATGTTAATGTTCTGCCATTTTCACCACCTGCTCAGCCAATGTGAATGTGCTGTGTGCTGCATGGAATGTTGGAGTGATGATGCGTATTGGAATGTTGGGTGCCTGTGAGGTGAAGTCGGACAGTTGAGAATGGGCTGAGCAGCAGGCAGGCTGCTCCTGGTGGGGCTGCTTCACTACAACTCCTCTATATGCAACTTACTTCAATAAATCAACTTGAACTACATCCTACCTGCGTGGACTTCATTACTACACAAACCCAAGCAGGGAAATCAACACATAACTAAAGGCTTCTTGGTTCCGAAGTAAGCAACAGAGAGCATATGAAAGAAAACCAAAAAGCCCTCTTCCTGGCAAGTACTTCAGGGAAGCAGTTTTTTGAAACCACAATAAGTCAGACAAGGCCAAGACAGACAGACAGTAGAGGTTCCTTAAGGACAGACCAAAAGCAATTCAAGTTTTGCCATCCTCCTCCAGTCCCAGGTACCGGTAAACTATTAAGCTGGGATGATCTGAGTGCTTTGTTCAGGTGGTAGAGAACCGTTTTATTCTGCAGAAATAAAACCTTCTTCAGTAGCTGATAAGCCAAATGCAAGACCTTAGACTGTATTTGTTGTATTATTGAACCAGATCTATGTTGGGTAATTGAAGTAGATCCAACCTGATCTAGCTTAGCTTAGTTATGTCACAGAGTATGGAATGTTTACTGTGTCATCGGGTTAGGGAAGACTGGTAGTTGCTGTCCAGTTGGGAGTTGCTGTCCTGTCTTGCCAAGGTTGGTCACACATTTGTACTTTAGAGGAATAAACATTTTATAAATATACTGACGGTGCATGATTCTTTTAATGAAGACGAGGATAGGAAGTTCCGTGGGCGGACAGTGGTGGCAGAGATGGAGCCGTGTGGAGTTTCACAGCTTTAAAAATGGCATCTAATGGTGATCAGTGCAGTGCTGGGAAGTGTAGAAAAACATGAATTTTCAGAGGTAGGGATGCACACCTGTTCTTTTTTGTTTATCAATCTTGAAACTGAATGCGTGCAGTTTGGCTGGTGAGATGCCCAAACGGCACCTGGGTAAATCACATTGACTGCTCGGGGGCACCATCTCCCCCGTCTAAACGCACAGCTGAAGTCGCCTACTAGGCCGTCATCTAGTCATTCCAATTTTGTCCATGTAATCCATAATTTGTCTCGGTGAAAAAAGAATTAATTCAGCTACATTGGCTCCCAGTGAAACAGAGGGTACGTTTTAAAGCCCTCTGCACAGCCTATAAGGCCCTTAACGGAACAGGCCCAGACCATTTGAAACAAAGGCATAAACGGTATGTTCCTGGCAGGACTCTTCGGTCCACAGGAGGAAAAAATGCTCAAGTTCCTTCCTTTAAAAAGCGAGCTGGGGAGGCAGGAGTTTTATTACCTGCACTTCCAAGGCCTGGAACGACCTGCCGTTCTACCTGAGGAACTCCGCAGACCTCCTTTCCTTTAGAAGGGGGCTGAAGACCTGGCTGTTTACTCATTGACCGCCATTTCCGCTATCCCTCAGGCAGTACATAGCGCCAGGACACCTCAGGGTAACCGTTGCGCTCTACAAATCCAATTAACATAACATAATAATCCATATAATAAACATATTAATTCATCTTAATTTCAACCTTTTTCTTCCACACGCGGAGTGATTTTGGCAAAAAGCACTTGAGACCTATTTGGAAGCACTGGGGGGAAACATTTTTGTAGCAAAAAGGAAGTTGGCTTTGCTGAAACATAGCTTGGGGGTAGAAAGGAGGAAAGTATTGATGACATTACCTTGTGGAAATGTTGTCACAGAGAATAATGGGGAGTCAGAGGAGAAAGATGATGATGAGGATGATAATGTATATAGTATTGCAATGAAGGCATTAAAAGCACACTTTGGGGGAAAAAGTCATTGTAGTAGTAGAGCATCATAAATGTTTTTCACGCATGCAGGCTGAAAATGAGTCTATAGACCAAGATGTGACTGCACTACATACATTAGCTATCACCTGAAATTTCCGTGATCTCCATGAAGAAATAAATAGAGATCTGCTTATAAATCGTAGAAGGAATTTGAGGGTACAAACAAAGTTGTTAAGTTTAAAGGATCCATCATTGGATAAGGCCATTGCTATTGCTAAACGTATAGAAGACACATCGCGCTATGTGAAGGAGTTAGAGAAAAAAGGGAATGACGAACATATTGTGCAAGTAGTAAACAAGGAACATAATAAGGAGGATAAATACAAGAAGGGGGAAGGTAAAGATAGGAAAAGAAAAGAACAGAATGCAAGACAGTTTTATAGATATGGGAGCATTTGGTATATGGCGTCAAGTAACTGTCCAGCTATAAAGGCCAAATGTTTTAAGTGTATCAGAACTGGACATTTTGCAAGAGCACACAGTCAAAAGAAATTCCAGGGAAAAGGTAGTGTAAATTATATACAAGGTACCAAAGGTGGAGAGAAATGAGGATTCATCTGATGATGATGTTGAAGTTTTGATGTTGGATGAAGTTACAAAAGTGGATCCCAAGCAAGGGTCCACAGTTTACAAAGTGGATAAGTCGGCTGATAAGCTTTATATTTCCCCCAAATGTGTTGTATCAGTCAATGATGTGTTGGTGGAAATGTGGGTGGATTCATGTTTGCCTTACACGCTCATGGATCGGGGAACTTGGGAAGGCATGAGGAAAGAAGAACAATCTACAACTAAGGTTGAATTAGTTGGGTATGGAGGAAACAAGTTACCAATTATAAGATGTTTTCAAGCCAAGTTGCTGTTCAAGCACAGAAAGATCACTTGTTGCATATACGTAGTGGAGAAAGGGCGATGTTTACTTGGGTGGAGAGAACAAGGAGCCCTGGATATTGTCTTAAATCCCAATACAGTGGAACAAGTGTTATCAGTGGCTCATTGGGATGCAAAGGTGTGGCAAGATATGCTCTCGAAATTGTTTGGATGTGGGCTGGGTTGTATGAAGAATTTTGCACACAAAACTGTGTTAAAGGAAGGAGCTGTTGCTAAGACCCACAAAATGAGACGTGTGCCTGTGGTGTTAAGGGATGCATTGAAAGTTGAGTTAACAAGATTGTTGGAACTGGGAGTGATTTAGCAAACTGAGGCATCGGATTGGTTGAGTCTTGTAGTGATCGCTCGCAAACCTAATGGTAGTATTAGGATGTGCATGGATTTACGTGATTTAAATTAAAACATATGGGTGGACCTCCATCCTATACCTAATATCAATGAGTTGTTGGCCGGAGTGAAAGGGCGAAAAGTCTACTCCACACTTGATTTATCAAATGCGTACCTCCAAATATTGTTGTATACAGAAACAAGGCATTTTACTCATTCATAACACCAGAGGGGGCATATCAATTTGTGTGAATGCCATTTGGGCTAGAGTCTGCCTCTCCAGTATTGCAAAGGGTCATGCAGAGACTGCTGGGGGAAGTAGAAAATATACTATTTTTCCAGGATGACAACTTTGTTTGGGTGGAGAACAAGGTAAAGCACAATGAGTTGTTGAGGAAGGTGTGTAAGATTCTGGATGATGCAGGTCTCACAGTGGAGGTGACTGCCTGTCAGTCGGTGGAGTATCTTGGCCACAAAATATCCTTTGAGGGAATTAAGCCCAAGCATAAGCTGAAGGATGCTATTGAGAAGGCCCCCTGCTCATCGGATAAGGACCAATTTAGGTCATTTTTAGGCTTGGCGGAATATTACGCCAAGTTTGTCAAGGGATTTGCTGATATTGCACAGCCTTTGCGGGTATTGATGAAAAAAGGGCAAAGGTATGTTTGGACAGTAGTGTCAATTGGCTTTCGATGAGATAAAAAAAGAGTATTGTGAATGCCGTTGAGCTAAAAACTTTTGATTTACGTGACCATATTTTAGTGTCCACTGATGCTAGCATGCATGGGTTGGGAACAGTGCTTATGCAAGTGAGAAATGGTAAGGTAAGAGTTGTGGCATTTGCATCAAGAACGTTAAAAGGAGCGGAAGTGAATTATTTCACGACTGAGAAGGAGGCGTTTACTTGTTGGTGGGGGTTCACCATTTCATGTATTTTGTGTGGGGGAGAAGGTTTGAGTTGCAAATCGATGACAAACCTTTAGTCGATGTGTTTATTCGGACGAAGGGAGCGGGTCGAGCTTACCCTAGGATTGCCAAGTGGATGTACAGGTTATGAGAATACACGTATGAAGTAAAGTATGTTTCAGGGGTGAGGAACGTGAATTCTGATTGCCTGTCATGATTACCAGTGCAGAGCGAAAATGAGGAAGAGGACGAGGAATGGATGGGGGCTAATATAATGGATACCAAAGTCTAAGCAGTGTCTGAGAAAGAATGGAAAGAAGCTATGGCTAGGGATACAGAGATGCAGTCTCTTGTGAGAGGTATACCGAAGGTTTGGACTAAGTTAAAGGGGGATGTTAAAGAGTTGACAAACTATAAAGATGTGTGGTCAGAGTTGTCGTATCAGGAAGGAATAACAGGAGGGGAAACAGATTTGCAGTGCCTAGGGATTTGAGAGAAAGAGTATTTGGGGCACTGCACGAAGGGCATGCGGGCATGTCAGGAATGAAAAGGAAAGTAAGGGAAGATTTCTTGTGGCCGGGACTTGATGGTGATGTGGAAAGGTATGTGAGAAACTGTTTGAGTTGTGCGTGCAGTGGCAATTTGCACGTGGTAAAGGAGACACCATGTGTCCCCGTTCCATTTCCTTGCAAACCATGGCAAAAGGTTGCTATAGACATCAGTGGACTGTTAGAATTGGAAGGTGGCCTGGAAGTGAGTGTGGTAAATGAAGTTAAGTCACAAGGTATACGAGAATTTTGTGAGGAAGTGTGGAGAAGGGAAAGATATCCTGAGGAAGTTGTGATGGATATTGGGCCCCAATTTGTGTCAGAGGAGTTCGAGATATATATGGAACATTGTGGGGTAAAGCATATTAACACGGCAGTGGGGCACCGCTGCAAAAATAGACTTGTGGAAAGGTTCAACAGAGTGTTAGGTGAGAACATACAGTTTTCATTGCAAAGTGGGTTAGAGTGGAGAGAGGTGCTGAAGAATGTACTGTGGAATTATCGCACTACCCCACATTCCACCATGTTAGATGCACCATTTGTGTTGCTCAAAGGAAGGAAAATATGTACCAATGCTGTGCCAGGATGGATGTGTAAGACAGGTAGAAGAAAAATAAACAAGAATGAGTTGCATGAAAGGGTGCAGTGTAAACAAAAAGAGTACACAGGAAGGAGCTACCAGGAGGAAGGTGTACAAATGTGGAGACTTGGTGCATCTTAGAATCGTGTGTAGTGTGAGGAAGGGAATGTCAAAGTGGTCTGTGCCTAAGCATGTGGTGGAGGTAAAAAAAATACAGTGTGGTGTTGGAAGATGGTAAGAGGTAGAATATGGGAAGTGTAGTGAAGTGCAGCAGTTACGAAGAGGAAAAGTGAAAGGCAAGGAATGGTAATGGGTGTTGTGGAAAGGAGGAGGAGAGTAGAAGAGAAAATGACAGAGAAGTGTGGAGAAGTGGTAGTAATTTGAGAAGTGGAGGTGGCACAGAAGTTAGAAGGAGTGTAAGAAGTGTGAAATTACCTGGGTATTTGAAAGATTATTCGTTAAGATTGAATAAAATATGTAAAACATGGGTTTTATAAAATATGTATAGTTTTGTAGGCATGAGGATTCAAATGTGTTATTTATAAGATGTTTCAAATGTGCTTTGGGAAGGGAGATATGATGTATTATTGAACCAGATCTATTTTGAGTAATTGAAGTAGATCCAACCTGATCTAGCTTAGCTTAGTGATGTCCCAGAGTATGGAATGTTTACTGTGCCATCGGGTTAGAGAAGACTGGCAGTTGCTGTCCAGTTGAGAGTTGCTGTCCTGTCTTGCCAGGGTTGGTCACACGTTTGTGCTTGACAAGAATAAACGTTTTATAAATAAATTGACGGTGTGTGATCCTTTTAGTATTGTTAGCTCAATAAAAAGCCAGAGTAAAATTGTGTGGGGCAATATGATAAAATTTAAAAAAAATGAAAGAGTTAAGCAGCAAATTTTGAGCGAGCTCAAGCTGCACCTAGATGATTTATGAAGTCCCCATTATAGCTTGTTTCCTTAGATCAGAAGTAAAGAAATTTTTTCCTGGACATTGTATCTGAATGAAACAAGTCAAGATTACCAGATGATGGATTCCCCCCAGTTAAGTAATCCTATTCACAATTGAGACTCCTGTCTTAAACCTGACTCAGTTGGAGCTCATTCAATCCCGGGTCTCAATGATACACTGTTGGATCCAACAAGTGACAGGTGCACACTTAGGGGCCGATTACGATCTCGTCTGGAAAGCATTCCGACCGAATCGGTTCCGGAATGCTTTCCAGACAACTCGTAACAGGGGAGTCCGAGCGAGCGATTTGGATGCATCCGGATACGATTTGGTCGGACTCCCATTGAAGAAAGGGGTGGCTGGGGAAAATCGTGCACCCTGTGGCAGGCACCATGGGGTGCCTGCCACCCTGTGCATGGTCTGAAAGGGGGGACCCATGGGTACCCCACAGGCCCCATTCGGAAGGCCCCAGGTGAAGGGGGGCCTGCTACACGCCCCCAAAGACAAACCGAATTCTAATGGCTGTCGTAATCGGTCAACGTAACCGCTCGTTCTGAAACCGTGTCCATAGAGCTGTACGAATCGGCTCCGAAAGGCTTGACCTGTACGAATGCCCTTCGAAACCGATTCGGTCAGCCCTAATGGTTTCCGGGCATCATAATCGGTCGTTCGGAACTGGGTACGATTCGTTCGGAAACAAGGGCATCGTGTCTGATTTGGCAAACCCGAATCCGATTCGGAGCCCTTTTGAACGGGATCGTAATCGACCCCTTAATCTGAGATGAAAATTGATGTTATTAGCACAAGTGTAAAACTGGGACATGGGGGACTGGGTGACCTTTGGAACCAGCAGAACACAAGCATTTCACGGGAATGCTTCTGCTGAAGCCGCCGAGTGCTTCATAATGTCATTGATTGTTTGATTAAAGTGTACTCATTTGCCAAAGACATAAACAACAAACTGAACATAAAATCTCCAATGGTTGCAAAAGTAAATTTCAATTGAGGCAAAATTAATCTGTATCAGATTATACTTACTCCATGTACTTCATTGTTTTATGCTTTTACTGCTCTGAAAATTGACAAGCCAGGATTGTTTCTGGTGTATATTTGATTTACACCTGGAAAACATAATTTATGCATGCATAGTTTTCATTTGATTCAGGGAGAGTGAACAAGCAATATATGTGCACCTACATTATGCACTCATGTGCACAATATTCACACTTACTATGTATGAGTTACACCAATGGGTAACCATAGGAGAGTTACACCAATGGGTGACCATAGGAGAGTGTCGGGAGAGTGGTTAGAGAAATCAGACTCAAATGAAGTGAACACACTCAGAGTCTTAATTTTATGGGCAATAGTAACACAGCCTGGAATATACTGATCACATTTACCTTCACATCAAATTTATACTGGAAAGATATAGGTTCCACAACACACTGATTATATTGAGCATCGTGTAGGCAGAATTTATAATCTTGTAGATGTAATGTAGATGTGTTGATCAAAGTTGGACAGCTCCATTCAAATTTGCAAAAGGTAGGTGTTAGAAATTGGGTTTCTGGTTGGCAGAGGTATGCACCCAGTCCAAGCAGGAATCACAATCGGAGTCAGGGTAAGTCAGATACACAACATAAATTAACCTGTGCTCACCCTCTGGTAGCTGGCATAGAGCAGTCAGGCTTTACTTAAGAGGCAATGTGTAAAGTATTTGTGGAATACATCAAACAGTAACACAGTGAAAACTACAAAAATACTTCACACCGGTTTAGAAAAATAGATTATGATTTTATAAATAAAACAAGACCAAAAAGACAAAAATCAAATAAGTAGAAGTCAAGATATGAATTTTTAAAGATTAAATGCAAAAATACCTTTTAGAAGTAGTAAGCGCTTAAAGAGTTAATTGGTCGCGCTCGATCGGGACAAAGTCAAGAGTTCAGGTCGACCATGATGGAGTGCGTGCCTTATACAGGACCCACGCAGGCCCCGCTGAGCAAAAATACCTTAGTCCTGGGCACAAAGAATATATGAGCATACATATATATAAATAAACTAATATTTTAAATAATATAATTTAGAAAATTGTAAATAATATATTATGAAAAATATATCTATACATATTTACATATACCAAAAACTTAAAATATTGGGGGGAAAACAATTTAATTAAAAATAAAAAGTAAACATATATTTTTTAAGATTTAATTATCAATAATTTACAAACAAAAATATTGACATTTTGAAATATTATTATAATAAATCAAACACATAATTATCTAAATTACAATAACATAAACTAATTTATTAAATATTAAAATAAATACATATACATTTCCCACTAAATAAAAATAAAAAGTCCTAAAGACTGGCTGATTGCAGACTTAATAATCATGACCCCATATTACAGGTCATGATAAATATAGCAGATTCCCTGAACCAATTATGCAATAACAACAACTACATAAATAACTGAAAATAATACTTGAGAACACAATATTTGGATTAATACTTGAAGATACATCTGTTCGTAGTTTACCTGGCTTTTTGGTTGTTCAAGAAATATAATTGTTGGTGCAAATGAATATCAATTTAAAATGCATTTGTTGTTTATGACCATTTATATACAGAGTATTTTTACTATGTTCATAGTGTCAGCTGACAACCCATCACGTGGTACACTGGTATCAAATAAAGTTGTTTCACTCACCCGTCATGCGCTCATGTGATCAAGGCCACTGCGTTGGCCGAAACGCATAATGACCGCTTTGCACCGTCAAAAACTTTAACAAATAAATACAATATTTTTACAAGCAGAATCAGCCTATTGGAGTGTCCGTTTCTCATCGTGGTGCCTGCATGCACCTATGAGCGTTTCTTGATGTTCATCTGGAAAAATCGGCTTGGTTTTTCTTCAACGGACCCCTCGCTCACAAGAGGCTGACCATTATTTCAAGCCGGCACGGATTGGTAGCTTCGTTGAAGCTTTCTCATGGACAGCCCCCTGCACGACCGTTACTGATAATTAGCCCGTTTGCAGTTTTATGCGTGACCCCGGAGGGTCGGAGGACTTGCGGAGACACCCAAAAACATGCAGTAAGTCGGGTTTGTATAGTGTCACACGTAGCAGGAGGGGAGGTGCTGTTATCTGCTTGAACGTTCTGAAATCCACGAAGGATTTTGAACCAGTACTTGATTAGTTAAATATCAAAAGGTGCAATGTCGGATGAAGCATTGCGGGAAAGAGAAAAGATAGCGGATGAACTGTTTACAAATTTGCCTGTCATTTCTGACAACCGTAATCAGATTTCTACACAATCGGAACAAAGCCCAGATGTCAAAAGCTTACTCAAAGCTTTGGAAAAAAATAGTCGAAGTGAACTTACAAAGTGGTGGGAAATAAAGTCCCTAGAAAAATATCACGAGGCTGGCCGGGTGCCGAGAGGTTTGCGTATTATGCTTGCCCCCAGTTTCGAGAGTCCGAATCCACTACTTTTAAAAGAATGGGCGGAAAGCAACCTTGATGCCTCCATGCGACTCGTCTGTTTGTTGGTTAAATATGCGAGGGTCGATAGGGAAGTCAACATCAAAGAGGTAGTACGCATTACCAATGAACTTGAGCTTCTTACCACTGTTAACAACAAGGAATACATTGACAAATATACCAAGGAAATGAACGACAGAATTAAAAACAAGAGGATGTCATTAAAGCGAGAAAAGTATGGAAATTTGCTCGGGACAAGAACGATTACGAGCAGGGGCAAGTATTCACGTTTGCACGAAAATATGACCATGTAAAAAAACAGAAAGTACTTACTCAGTCCGACAACCAGCAGGTCCATGTGAATACTTGCGATAATGCCACTGCCTCCACCTCGGATTTAAGTATGATTTCCAGTGACACTGAGTCCGATCTCAGCAACAACACAGAGGGCAATGCCAGACCGAGATTGGGCCCTTTGTCATATGCAGAGGAAATGGATTTTATCCGGGAACAAAGAAAACAATCCTTACGACCGAGAAACACGCCTGCACAACAAACAAAGAAAGAAATCGCCGAAGGCGCGAAAGGCGCAAGTGTTGCAAACGCAAGAGGCAGGGGCCAGCAGAAAAAGAAAAACTGGCATCCACGACAACATCAATAAATCATACAATCGTGAATCTTACAGACATTCAACTTAATGATGCCGAAAAACAGCTTTTGGCTCTTGGTTTAAATTTCTGTCCGGAAAGCAACTTCAATTATGTGCAGACAAGAGTTGATGTTTATAAATTTATCCGGAAGCTGAAACTGAAAAAGTTTTTTACGATAAAAAATCATGGTAAAATGAAACAAGTCTCGCATAATCGAATGCCCGGCAGTGGGCTTACAGCTGGGGAAATACCTTTGTTAACTACACTACATGCTCTACGAGATGAAGCCACAGGAACAGGTGGTGGTGAGTTGAACATACAAGACATTGCTCTAGCAGAGGATATTAATATTTCATCTCCTGGCCAAAGTCCATTCAAAGCACCGTCTTCTTTTGTGCCGATTATGCCGCGTGATGCTCTGGATATTTTTCATGACCGGATTACAGATGAATTGAAAACACTATACCGTAAAACCATCAGGTACAGAAATAATCACAGTAAAAAGACCAATGATTATTTTCAACTTATGGACAAGTTAAAGAACAATGCTGCTGTGGTTATTAATAATTCAGATAAGGGAGGTAATATTGTTTTGTGGGACAAGCATCTATATAGAGCAGAAGCTTATCGGCATATTAATAACATTGAATGCTATGAACAAACGAATGCTTCGCTTGTCAGGAAAATGAACAGAGATTACAAGGATGAGCTCACCACATGGCAAAGGGAAGGTCTCATTTCCAAAGATGAGTTTAAATATCTGTACAAAGAATTTCCGACCTTACCTACATTTTACGTAATTCCCAAGGTCCACAAAGGCATAAACCCCATGCCAGGAAGACCAATTATCTCAGCCATCAACAGCACATTTGAATGCACCTCGAGATATGTGGACTTTTATCTCCAAGATCATGTGGTTGCTTTACCGTCTTATTTACGTGACTCTAAAGATTTTTTATTGAAATTGAATTCAGTACAATGGTCCAATGAATATATGCTCTTAACATTAGATATTACCGCTCTGTATACGAGTATTAGACATAGCGATGGAATAAATGCTGTAGATTTTTATTTACAACACAGATGCATTTCAATGTACAAGCATAATGCAATGTTGATAAAAATGATACGCTGGTGTCTATACAACAATGTTTTCTTGTTTGATGGTAAGATTTTCAAACAAAAGCAGGGCGTGGCCATGGGGGCATGCTTCTCCCCAGCTATGCGTGTCTTCACGTAGGTTGGTGGGAGGAGCATGTCCTCAAGGTCGAACACAGAGCACTATTTGATAAGCATGTGGTTAACATGTGGAGATACATCGATGATGTTTTCATAGTGTGGAAGGGAACACATGCTGAAGCCTGTAATTTTGTTGACATCAATAGGAATGTTTATAACCTTAACTTTACGGCGCATATTGATTCTACAACTATCAATTTTTTGGATATCACAGTGTATATTGAAAAGGGTGTTATTGAAACGTGTTTATTTAGAAAACTGACAGCAGGCAACACATTATTGCATGCCTCAAGTTTCCACCCCCAGCACACTATTTCCAGTCTTCCATACGGTGAATTTTTACGCATCCGTAGGGCGTGCAGTTCTAATACTACTCTAGTGACAGCACAGCAGGCCGCCAAAGAAAGGTTAATGGAGAGAGGCTATGATTCCACTAAATTGGACATAGCCATAAGAAAAGCCAATGGCAAAGATAGAAAAGAGTTTTTGAAACCTGTCATTCAGCTTAACAATACAGCTATGTCTCCATATGCAGGGTTTGATGATGTAGTAGATGATGACAAGTCTAGTGATGTACCGTGTAGGTTCATCTCGACTTATAGTAAACAGGCCAATGCCATCAAAGGCATCATTAATTCCCAATGGCCTATAGTGCTTACCGATGTCACACTTCAACAGATACTCCCTAGCAAACCTAATTATACATACCGTAAAGCTTACTCTATGCGCAATGATTTAGTTAAAACTAGCCCTGAGCTAGATACTAAAGGCAGTTGGCTCACCCCGAAAAAAGGCTTTTTAAGTGCAGTACTTGTCGTGCTTGCAAGTTCGGGGTGAATACTACTTCTTACTCCACTGCTTTTTCGGATAGTCCTATCAAGCTTAATGGACATTTCACATGCCGCACAGAGTTCGCTGTTTATGTTTTAAAATGTATCTGTGGGTTACGTTATGTCGGAAGCACCAAATTGCAAGTTTTCACACGCATATTGCAACACCTCCGGGCAACTGTTAATTCGGATCCTACATATCCTGTAGCGAGACACATCAAACTGGAGCACAACAATAATCTTAACGTGCTCCAGTATTTTGTTATTTACAGTGTGCCCATCAACAAAAGAGGAGGGAATCGGGAGAAGAGGCTCAGACAGTTGGAAACTCAATATATTATTGAACTCGACACAAAATCTCCCCGAGGTCTGAACATTTGTGAGGATTTGCATTACTATCTGTAGTTACTTAGCTGTATGGCCAACAATTTAGCAGTTTTAACCCTAGCAGTTTGGACTTTGTACTCTATTCTATTCATTTCAATTTTATGATCATCATTTTTATGACTTTCAATCATCATTTTGGGTGTGTTAATATGAATCATTGGGTGGTAAGCAATGATTTAAATAGCAACTTCTACCCTTTGATTTGATGTTCTGACATCATGATATATAACATCATGGGTCTATGCTTCTGGGGGCTCCCCAGAGTGCAGTAGATTCCATAGCGTATACGATTGTTGCAGAATGAAGATATATAAGGATTTTTTGTACATTTAGTATTATATATGCTGTCTTTCTCATTGTATTCTTAAATTTTAAATTTCTAGTATTAACGTCGATTTTTCACCAGAAGTATCTTTGCACTCTTTTTGCACTTTGCACTTTGTTATTATGATTGTCAGCAGTTTACACGTATGTATGGCCATATGTATTATCATTCATGCATTTAGTGGATATGGGAAACTTTGAGTTCCTTTTCTTGTCACTGACTATTAGAAGTTTTTGTACTTGGCATATTTGCACATATTTTTATACGTACCAGGTAGTATTAGAATTTTTATATAGTATTTGTTTTTAGATTCAGTGGCAACATCTTTATATATTTGACTTTTATTTTATTTATTATTGCATTTGTGTATTTAATATTTAAAAAGTCCTAAAGACTGGCTGATTGCAGACTTAATAATCATGACCCCATATTACAGGTCATGATAAATATAGCAGATTCCCTGAACCAATTATGCAATAACAACAACTACATAAATAACTGAAAATAATACTTGAGAACACAATATTTGGATTAATACTTGAAGATACATCTGTTCGTAGTTTACCTGGCTTTTTGGTTGTTCAAGAAATATAATTGTTGGTGCAAATGAATATCAATTTAAAATGCATTTGTTGTTTATGACCATTTATATACAGAGTATTTTTACTATGTTCATAGTGTCAGCTGACAACCCATCACGTGGTACACTGGTATCAAATAAAGTTGTTTCACTCACCCGTCATGCGCTCATGTGATCAAGGTCACTGCGTTGGCCGAAACGCGTAATGACCGCTTTGCACCGTCAAAAACTTTAACAAATAAATACAATATTTTTACAAGCAGAATCAGCCTATTGGAGTGTCCGTTTCTCGTCGTGGTGCCTGCATGCACCTATGAGCGTTTCTTGATATATATATATATATATATGAGCATACATATATATAAATAAACTAATATTTTAAATAATATAATTTAGAAAATTGTAAATAATATATTATGAAAAATATATCTATACATATTTACATATACCAAAAACTTAAAATATTGGGGGGGAAAACAATTTAATTAAAAATAAAAAGTAAACATATATTTTTTAAGATTTAATTATCAATAATTTACAAACAAAAATATTGACATTTTGAAATATTATTATAATAA
Source organism: Calotriton arnoldi (assembly GCA_963921515.1). NCBI lineage: Eukaryota > Metazoa > Chordata > Amphibia > Caudata > Salamandridae > Calotriton > Calotriton arnoldi. Next base: position 897,468 of record CAWUFW010003294.1, on the reverse strand, counting down.
ATCAAACACATAATTATCTAAATTACAATAACATAAACTAATTTATTAAATATTAAAATAAATACATATACATTTCCCACTAAATAAAAATATTTTTTTTATAGTAAATAAATATCAAAATAAGTACTCCCACCTAACACAACACAACAATAAAAAAATTATTTACATCACACAAAGGGGTCAATTACAATCTCGGTCGGAAAGCATTCCGACCGACTCAGTCTTGGAAACGTTTCCGACCGAATCGGATTCCGGGAGTCGAACCGACCAATCACGAAGTTTCCGAACATCGTTGACTTCAATGGGCCGACCGACTACACAGGCTCCCATTGAAGAAAGGGATGGGTGGGGAAAATCATGCACCCTATGGCAGGCACCCCATGGTGCCTGCCACACTGTGCATGGTATCTAAGAGGGGTCCCATGGGTACCCCCACGGGCCCCATTTGGAAGGCTCCAGTTGAAGGGGAGCCCGCTATAAGCCCCCAAAGTCAGATTCTGACAGCTGATCTGTGTCGGAACAACCGATTTAGAAAGGCTGTCCGAATCCGACATCGTAATATGTTGGTAGGAAACGCGGTCCATAGACCTGTATGAGTCGCCTCCGAACGACTCGGTTACTCATGCCGTTCGGTACCGAGTCAGAAAGTCCGAACGGTTTCCAACTATCGTAATCGGTCGGTCGGAAAAACGGGTTCCAAATCGGATTCGGGCAAACCGAATGCCATTCAGAGCCTTTCCGACCGACATCGTAATCGGCCTCAAAGATATGATTTACTACTCTAACTGAAATAAATATAAAATTAATTAAAAATAACATTGGAAAATACTACAATTTACTATTCCCAGTACAATTAACACAACAATAAATATTATGATTAACAAAAAACAAAATATTCCCACTCCAGTGCAACAGTAGGGAAAGTGTTGGATTGTGGAGGGGTGAAATGTACTATTCCCACTCCAGTCAGTGCAACTGTAGGGAAAGTGTTGGATTGCGGAGGGGTAAAATTTACTATTCCCACTCCAGTCAGTTCAACAGTAGGGAAAGTGTGTGGATTGTGGAGGGGAAAAATGTAATATTCTCACTCCCGTCAGTGCAACTGTAGGGAAAGTGTTGGATGGCAGAGGGGAAAAATGTTATATTCCCACTCCAGTCAGTGCAACTGTAGGGAAAGTGTGTGGATTGCGGAGGGGAACACTTTTATATTCCCACTCCAGTTAGTACAACTGAAGGGAAAGTGTTGTATTGCGGAGGGGAAAACATTTATATTCCCACTCCAGTCAGTTCAACAGTAGGGAAAGTGTTGGATTGCGGAGGGGAAAAATGTAATATTCCCACTCCAGTCAGTGCAACTGTAGGGAAAGTGTGTGGATTGCGGAGTGGAAAAATTTACTATCCCCACTCCAGTCAGTGCAACTGTAGGGAAAGTGTTGGATTGAGGAGGGGAAAAAGTTTATATTCTCACTCCAGTCAGTGCAACTGTAGGGAAAGTGTTGGATTGTGGAGGGGAAAAATGTAATATTCCCAGTCCCATCAGTGCAACAGTAGGAAAAGTGTTGGATTGCGGAGGGGAAAAATTTAAAATTCCCACTCCAGTCAATGCAACAGTAGGGAAAGTGTTGGATTGCAGAGGAGTTAAATTTACTATTTGCACTCCAGTCAGTGCAACTGTAGGGAAAGTGTTGGATTGTGGAGGGGTAAAATTTACTATTCCCACTCCAGTCAGTGCAACTGTAGGGAAAGTGTTGGATTGTGGAGGGGAAAAAGTTTATATTCCCACTCCAGTCAGTGCAACCTCCTATGGAAACTGTTGGATTGCGGATTGGAAAAATGTAATATTCCCACTCCAGTCAGTGCAACTGTAGGGAAAGTGTTGGATGGCAGAGGGGAAACATTTTATATTCCCACTCCAGCCAGTGGAAGACTAGGGAAAGTGTTGGATTGCGGAGGAGTTACATTTACTATTCCCACTCCAGTCAGTGCAACAGTAGGGAAAGTGTTGGATTGCGGAGGGGTAAAATTTACTATTCCAACTCCAGTCAGTGTAACAATAGGGAAAATGTTGGATTGTGGAGGGGTAAAATGTACTACTCCCACTCCAGTCAGTGCAACATTAAAAACAATTAAAATATCTTAAACAAAATGAAAATAATTTAAAAACAGTAAATACATTAAAAAATATGTTGAATACAAAATAGAAATATATTTAAAATTACAAATTTAAAATTAATTTACTTCCCACCCCATACCCCTACAAAACCCACAACTCTCATCTAATTTAAAAAAAATACTTGCACAATTGACATAATTATTTATCAATTAAACAAATATTATTTATGAAAATATAAATCTAAATTCATTAAAATGAATTAACTTCCCACCCTTTACCCGTATAAACTCCAAAACCCCAACTAAAATTAAACAAAAAAACTATTATTAACACAGTTAAATTAATTAATTTACAATTAAATAATTATTACTATTTTACAAGTAATTAACAAATAAAATAAAATAGTTTACTCCCCACCCTTTACCCCTATAATCCCCACAACCCAACCCTAAAAACATTTAATTAAACATTTAACAAAATTAATTATCAATTAATGAATTGATATTAATTAACAACTAATTATTAAAAAATAAATTACTTTCCTCCTTTTACCCCTATATACCCCACAACCCACACCTAAAAAAAGTAATTACACAATTAACATAATTAATTATCAATTAATTAATTGAAATTAACTAACAACGAATTATTAATATATTAGAAATAAATTACTTCCCACCCTTTACCCCTATAACCCTAGAACCCACACCTAAAAACATTAATTACACAATTAACATAATTAACTATTAATTATTATTAACTAACTGATTATAATTTATTTAAAAATAAATTACTTTCCACCCTTTACCCCTATAACTACTAAAAATCTAACTAATATAATAAGAAACATAAGCAATAATTAAACAAAAAATAGTGTTGTATACATTTAAAATAGATACAATAATTACAAACGATATTAATGACTTCTACATTTTTAAAAACGATATTACTTACCTTCAAATCGATATTCTTGACAACGATATTCTTGCACTCAATATTTCCATTCCACGATATTTTACACTCAATATTATGGTAGTTCGAATATTTTTCCTCGATATTCTATCTCATTACTGGTACTAAACATGACAACTTTACCTTCTCTCAATTAGGAATTACAGCTTATTAAATGTAATAAGGAATTCCCAACTTTAACCGATAAGAGGGGTATGCCTCTCTGTAGTGAAAAACGAATTTGGGAGTTTTTCAGAACATTCAAAACTTTAAAGCACATGTCCTACCTTTTGATTACAGAGCACCCTGCCCTATGGGCTACATAGGGCCTATCTTAAGGGTGACTTATATGTAATAAAAGGGGAGTGTAAGGCTTGGCAAGGGGTTTTGAATGCCAAGTTAACATGGTAGTGTAAACTGCACACTAAGGGGCCGATTCCGATCTCGGTCGGAGGCGCACCCAATACCATTCGGTCGGGAAAAAAGCCATGCGAAAGCCTGTTACCCGACCGAACCGTACGCGGGTCCGGCCGAGCGAGTACGATGCGAATTCGCCGACCGACTCGTCCGGGCGACCCGACCGCTCCGACCGACTCGTACCCGGACCGTACCGCTCCGACCGACTCGGTCGGACCCGATTCGCACCGCGCAATGGAGACGTTTTCCGGCCGGGTAAGTACGATGCGCACCTCGACCGCTCCGACCGACTCGCGCCGTCCGACTCGAACTCGCTGTCGGAGCCGTACTTTGGGGGTCCGTGTCGGACCCCCTGTACTGCGTACCCGTGCGAGGCGCACACAGGGGGACCCAAGGGTCCCCCCTACCTGTGCGTGTACGCCGCGAGCGCTCGCGGCGTACTCGCTGTAGGGGCGCCCTTGTCCGCCTCGCACCCATTGAGGCAATGGGAGCCCGCGTACGCGTTGTACGACCGGCTCCCATTGAGTTCAATGGGAGTCCGACCGACTCGTGTCCGATAACATACGGACGCATCGGACTCGTTCGGTCGGACTGCACGGGTCCGATTCGGTCGGAAATCTCTCCGGGTCCGGCTCGGTCGGGGAAATTTCCGGCCCGAATCGGAATCGACCCCACAGTCTCTGCAGTGTCAGGCCTGAGACATGTTTAAGGGCTACTTGAGTGGGTGACATAATCAGTGCTGCAGTCCCACTAGTAGCATTAAATTTACAGGCCCCTGGCACATGTCGTGCACTCTATTAGGGATGTACAGGTAAATTAAATGTGGCAATTGTGGATAAGTCAATCAAATCATGTTTAGTAGAGAGGACACATGCACTTAAGCGCTGCTTGGCAGCGGTAAAGTGCTCAGAGTCCTAAGACCAACAAAAACGAATCAGCAAAAATATGAGGCAAGCAGGTTAAATGTTTGGGGAAGACCACCCTAAGGCTGTCAAGTCTAACAATAGGTGTATGCAAAACACAATGGGAGAAAAAAGAGGCCGAAGGACCACCACTCACCTCCAGAATAAATATATAACACAAAAATGAGGTATGGTAGCTATGTCCCAGAAACCTTAGGAGAGGGGCTATCCCAGGTCTGGATAGGTGGGTCCAATATTTCATATACCCAGAACAGTGTTATGGTTTGTGTGTCTCCTACTGAGAAAGGCAATTTCAAGAATTGGACGAGGTGGGCGCACTCATGTAATGTGATATGCTTCATCATAGGCTACCTCGTTTAAGGAAATCCAACTTTGTCTATCTGCGAGCGCGGATAATTCATGATGAATTTGCTATGAATCATGAATGTGCATGCCAATAGAAAGGCAGTGATTGGCTGGGCACAACCTAAGAGTTGCAGCCGCCATTTTAGTTTATCAGGCCAGTCCCCAGGGCTGAAATGAATTGGCAGAACTTGACATAAGGGGTCAGATGGGATGTGTCCTGACCCCATGAAAGAAATATGAGGATCTTTCACAGACTCCACATGTGTACAATATGTCACTAAACAGGTTTTTTTTTCACAGGCGATATTTGAACATTCGTCTCTACCATCATTGCAGCCTTTCCATGTAACGTTGCGGCAAATTCACGAATATCGGTAAAGACATTCACAGACCCACTCAGACAATGATGCATGTACTCACAGACATACTCAGAGAGTAATGTACCCACTCACAGACTCATGCCCCCACTCACAGACCCACTGATACACTTACGCACCCACTCACAGGCCCACCCAAGAATTAATTCACCCAGTCACAGACTGACTCTGAGACTCATGCACCCACTCACAGACTCACTCACTAAACCCACTCACACACCCACAGAGAGACTCATGCACCCACTCACAGATCCACTCAGATACTCATACACCCACTCACAGACACAGTCATAGACTCATGCACCCACTCCCAGACACACTCAGAGAGTCATGTACCCACTCATAGACCCACTCACAGATTCATGCACCCACTCACAGACCCACAGATACACTTGCACACCCATTCGTAGACCCACTCAGGAATTCATGCACCCACTCACAGACCCACTGAAAGACTCATGTACCCACTCACAGACCCACTACACACCCACTCAGAGTCTAATGCACCCACTGAGACACCCACTCAGACACTCCCACACCCACTCATAGACGCACTCAGAGACTCATGCACCCACTCACAGACACACTCCGAGACTCATGCACCCACTCACAGATGCACTTAGAGACTGAAGTACTCACTCACAGACCCACTCAGAGACATGCAGGCAAGAAAAGAGATAAAATGATTGCTCCTGCACACAGGGAGCTGCATTTCAAGCACCGCCCTGCGGTCCCTATCCTCCATACAGGATGCCTTGTCTGGGACGTGGGCACCCAGGGATTCATGTCCGGGCCCCGGGGAATGGAGTCCCTTGGGACAAAATCGGCCCAGGGAGGGGGGCTGAGTGGCTCCCCTCCCCAATTGAGTTAAGACTGGGCACAGGGGTATGAGGACCCTGTGGCTGTATGTGGCCAGGGAGGGAGGCCATGTGGCCCCTCTCTCACTTTAAAGAATATATTTGGCCCCAAGGAAGTGGTGGTGGTCCCCGGGGCCCGGGGAGTCTGCGCAGCTGGCCGCATAGTTTTAAGTTTGAGGTGATGGTCCATGGGGCATATGAAAGTCTCAGCAGGGTAGGTCCATGCGGCCCCCCTCCTTTGGTTTAAATAAAGCCCAGGGGAAGTGGTGGTCCCTGGGGACCTTGGAGCTCAATGGAGGGGGTCTCTGCGGGCCCCCTCCTTAATATCAGTAAAGCTCTGAAGAGGTGGTGGTCCCTGGGACTCATAAGAGGAAAAATGGAGGGCAGAAAAACTAGCAGAAAAAGGCAAAACAGAGGGAAGAAAAAGAGTAGACTCACTGAGACACTCATGCACACACTCAGACACCCACTCAGAGAATCACGCACCCACTCACAGACCCACTTAGACACTCATGCACTCATTCACAGACTGACACACTTATGGAGGCAGTCACAAACCCTCTTAGACACTGACACCCACTCATATACCCACTCAGACACTCACACACCCACTCAGACAGCCACTGAGACATTCACACACCCACTCACAGACCCACTCAAGCACTCACTCAGACACTCATGCGCCTACTCAGATACTCACGCACCCACTCAGAGACCCACTCGGTCACTCACACACCCACTTGCACATCCAGTAAGACACTTCTGCAGCTACTACCAGGCCTAATCAGACATTGACACACCCACTCACCCACCCATTGAGACACTTACGCACTCACTCACACACCCACTGAGACACTCATGCACTCGTTCACACACTCACTCTCCAAGGTCACAGGTTACAGTTAGGAAATAAAATCAAAAAACCTTAGAAATTCACTTAAAAAAACAAAGGTTACAGGGACAGTATATCCAGGAAATACTATTTAAAAACTGTGAAAAGTCACTAAAAAACATAGGTTACGGAGACATTATAGTTAGGAAATACAATTTTAAAAACCTTAGAAATATACTGAAAAAACAAAGGTTACAGGGACATTATCGTTAGGCTAAGATTTCACTCGTACAAAACCATAGAACTTCAGCACTTACAGGTACCTGAGATAACTATAACTTACACCCCCGCAATGCACTGCTTATGACCTCACATATTACATCACTCATGACATGGTCAGTGACATCACTGATACATCTCAAATGACATCCATATCATTATCATTAAGCAACCTATATATGGACATAAAGTTCTGAATCCCATTCACACCTCCATACAACCACCCACACACCCACTCACTCATCCTTACAGGCACTCACACAGACATTCACTCTCAAATACAGCCACTCGCACCCAGTCACTTACCTGTACACACACTCAAACAGCTATTCACTCACTCATACAGCCACTCACACACCTATGCAACCACTCACACAGCCACCAACTCACCCATACACACTCACACACCCACTAACTCTCCAATATAGCTACTCACTCACCCATATAGCTACTCACATACCCACTAACACATCCAGCCACACACACACCCGTACAGCCACTCAGACATCCACTCACTAACTGATACAGTCACACAGCCACTCAGATGAGATATGTTAGAAATAGTATGACTAATTACTAGTACAGAAAGAATAGTAATTTAACTTATGCTGTAGCTTAGTATATATCTTTAAGTCTCAGAAATGTTAATGAAACACATGCTCACAGGATGATGTCATCAGTGATGTCATTTGAGATGTCATCAGTGATAACACACACCATGTCATGAGTGATGCAGTATGTGAGGTCATAAGCAGTATATATATATATATATATATATATATATATATTCGCAAGCTTGCCCACCACTTCACATCAACTCGAAATCAGGCAAGAGTAGACCCATATATGTTGCAGTGTTGTTTATTCAGCAATCACCATGTCGCCATGACGCGTTTCGGCCAAAAGAGACGGCCTTGAACACATGTCAGCGTCTGGGGCGGGATTCCCTCTATTTAAAGTGCAAAAGCAAGTGAATAGCAGCAATAGATATAGTAAACATACTTCATAATTAATTTCACAGCATAATGCGTAAAATCATATAAAATACAAATGTAAAGATTCTACTAGGATAACAAATCACTGTAAAATACATAGATAATTAACACACATGATAAAATATATGTACTATTATATATTGATAGGGGAATAAGTTTTAGTATAAATACATACGCATAATCCCTTATTCATGTATATGAAAATGTCCTAGCTATATATCAACATCACATTTTTATGCTGCCCTTTGTTATTAAAGTGACTAAGTGCATAGATAATATCCCCCCTACATCCTGATGTGCGAGTCCCCCATAAAATCCTAATATGTGCAAAAAAGTGCAAAGATAAATCCTAATGTGCAATATGTTTTCCTAATGTGCAATAAAGTTTTTGGTAGCAGCCTAATAAGTTCCCTAATATGTGGCAGAACCTATATCTAATTCAAGTACAGATTAACAGGGCACAGTATCTGGTCTCAATTGGAAATGACACACAAGGCTAATTATTATATGGAGGGATCATAAGGTTGATTCCCACAAATGAATACACAATACAAAAAATTAATATTGTAAAATCATTCCAACCTAAAATCCCATAAAAATTAGCTAAAACCTCCTAATGTTATTAAAAAGATAATTAAACATTATTTTATAATCCAAATTCAAGATTAAAAGTAATGACTCATACAGGGAAATGTAACCTTATTATCCTAATGTCTCTGACTAGGTCGACGTGTGGTCCATATCCGGAGGCCATCTCTACCCTACCTGATATAAAAATAAATAGATATAAGAGGGGAGGGCCAATACTCATATCCAAATCAGTAATGAGTCAAAACAGACACCCTTAATGAATAACCACAGTAACATCGAAAAAGTATATACATATATAGATATACATATATATATAGAGACAATAGATGGACAGATAGTGGAATAACAGTGGAGAAACTCATAAATAGGTATACATATCCTCGCTAGTATTTAAACCTCCCGGTTGCTTGGTATCCATTTCTAAAATATATCTTGTTTCTAAACGCCGGAGTTTGGCTTCCCTATTGCCTCCTCTCTTGTCTATCGGCACTGAATCCAATACATAATATTTAAGATGTTTAAGGCTACTTTGGTGATGTTCCTTAAAATGCCTAGCCACAGGATAATTGGGGTCACTGTTAGTAATAGCACGTGTATGCTGCAAGATTCTTTTATGCACCGCTAATTTGGTACTGCCAATATACATTAAATTGCAGCTACATATTAGTGCATACACGGCATATTCAGTTTTGCATGACAGGTATTTTTTGATAGGATGTGTCTTAGGGCTAAATGGCGTTTGATAGGTCTTGGTATTAATTCCAAATTGACACGCCTTGCAATTGGCACATTTGTAGAATCCTGTTCTGGGTTTAAGCCATGTTCTAGTGTCTCCCTCCTCAGGATTATTTTTCACTAATGCATTGCCCATAGTAGCAGTTTTTCTAAAAGTGATAACAGGTTTTTTAGGCATTGCTTTACCTATAATGGGGTCCCCCATTATTAATGGCCAATTGCGACGTATAATAGCCCTTATCTGTCCTTCCTGTCTGGAAAACCCCAATATCAACCTGGTCTGCTCTATAGATTTGGTGTCCATTGCTTCCCTAGGTTTATGTTTGTAAAGGAGCAAATCCTGCCTGGCCCTACATTTGGATTTAGATATTGCAGCTTCAATGGCATTAGTTTTATATCCTCTCTGCAAGAATCTATTTTTACACTCGTGTTGTTTAACTTGGGTGTCTTGATCCTCACTACAGATTCTCCTTATTCTAAGCATCTCCCCATAGGGGATGCTATGTATAAGATGCGACGGATGTGCACTAGTAGCATGCAATATTGAATTGCCGGCAGTAGGTTTTCTGTACAGTGATGTTGCAAGGCCATTGCGGGAAACGTATACCTCTGTATCAAGGAATGTAATGGTTTCACTGCTGATATTATGTGTGAACTTAAGATTCAAATTATTGATATTGATGTCCGCAATAAAATCATGTGCACTTTGTATTGACCCTTTCCAGACAACAAAGAGGTCATCAATGTATCGTAACCAAACAATTATGTTGTTGGAGAAAATGTGAGCATATTGTTTCATGAGGACCAGCTCCTCCCACCATCCCATAAAGAGACAGGCATAACTAGGTGAGAAGCTGGCCCCCATAGCTACACCTTGTATTTGTTGGTACACTTGGTTTTTATAAAGAAACAAATTGTTCTCCAGACAGAATGTTAGTAAATCTATCAACATTTTATTGTGTTTGGCATATCTCATGGGTCTATTGGCCAGAAAATGGTCCACTGCTTTGACCCCATCGCTGTTTTTTATACAAGTGTACAGGGCTGTAACATCCAGGGCAATAAGATAGTAACCATCCTGCCAACTGATACTTTCAATTTTTCTGATAAAGTCACTAGTATCCTGTACATATGAATTGAGATTCTTTACGTGACTTTGTAAAAATGAGTCAATATAGATAGACATATTCTCTAAAGGTCCATTGCAGGCCGAAATAATAGGCCTTCCCGGTGGTTTTACAGCAGATTTATGAACCTTGGGAACAAAGTATAGCAAGGGGATGGTCGAATTTTCGTTTTTGAGATATTTATATTCCTGAAGGTTCAGCAGTCCCAGACTCTTCCATGCCAACAGTTTACCAAAGAAATTATTCTGTGCTTGATTGAACTTCTGCATGGAACTTTTGCGGTAACAATCCACATCATTCAATTGTCTTGCTGCTTCCTCTGCGTAATCTTTTAGTGACCATAACACTACATTTCCCCTTTATCCGCTTTTCTCACTACAACATGCTTGTTGCTGCTAATTTTGTCCATCAGTTGTTTATATTTCCATTCCTGATTATGGGGTTTGCTTTTGATTTTGTTGGTCTCCACATAAAGTTGTTTGATTTCCGCCACCACATGCTCATTGAACAGATCTAAGGAGTCGCGAGGCATTATGGGTATGAATCTAGATTTTTCCTTGAAACATGTTGTAGGCTTTGCACAAGTATCGTAACTGGGAGAAAGAAGATCTTGCGTTACTAATTCCGGATACAATCCATCATCCGTGTTGGGGCCATCGCTCATGGCACCTTCATTACCCAAGTTATGTAAATCCTTTAGTGCTCCAAGATCTGCCACTGTTAGACTGCATTCTTCAGTCTCTGCTGTCAGTGGATTCCATTCATTAGTAGCCTCCAGCGCCCCTTGTGTTTTTAACTTCAACTTGTGGAACTTTTGGAGTTTCAATTTTCTAACGAACTTATAAATGTCCGCTCGTGTATTACTATAGTCAAAGTTGGTCGCAGGGCAGTATGAAAATCCTAGTGAGAGAATCCGTTGTTCCGATGGGTCAAGATGCATATCTGTTAAATTAATGATAGTATTATCGGTATTAAGTACTCCACCCGATTCAGTGGCCCCTTGGGTAACAACGCAAGGTTCTATTTCCTCCTCCATTGCCCCCGTCCTCTCACTTGTCTTGCATTTCCGCTGTTGCCACCTTTCTCTGGCAACCCTCCTTCATTGCCGCCTGCTTTTTGTCCTTCGTTTTTTGACGTTTTGACTGCCCGAGGCCTGAGCGTTTCCCTGCGACTTCTTCTCAAGTAATCCACTGCATCTCCAAGGGATGGTTTTGTTGTTCCCACGATTGGCCTGCTCCTCATATTTTCTGCTTCTGTTTCACTATCGATAGCAGAACTGAGGTCAGATGCTGACGTAGATGCCACTCCTCCTTGTTCCTCATAACGCTCCTGCTGGTATCTATTGTCCTTAATAGGTTTAATTCTGAAAAAATCATATTTACGTGCGAACGTAAAAATCTGTCCGTTGGCATAGTCATCGTTGTCTCTTTGAAATTTGTATGTTTTTCTTTGTTTTATCTTTTCTTCTTCTTTATTGAGCCTAGTTGTCATCTCCTCTTGATATTTATTTCTTAGCGATATGTCCCCTTGTAATTCTATTTCTGCACTTAGAGCCTCTATTTTACTCTGTAGCTCTACCCGATCCACCTCTGCGTACTTCACAAGGATCTGTACTAATCTGCGGGAGGAGTCGAGGTTGCATTCAGCCCACTCTGACATCATACGTGGGTTAGGGGCATCGTAACTAGGGGCTAACATAATCCTGAGCCCCCTCGGTATCCTACCGACATCCAGGTACTTCTGAAGGGATTTTGCTTCCCACCATTTAGCAGTTTCCTCCCTCATAAGTTTCTCTAATGCACGATAATTTTCTTTAAGACCTTTGGCTGCCGTCGGTGTTTCCACAGCCCCATGCTCATTAGGCTGCTGTCTCTGAGGAGGATTGTCCATAAACATTTCCTCCGCTGCAGACTCGCGACTTCTCAACGCTGCGGCTGACATGGTGATTGCTGATAAATGCTCAATTTGTTTGCTAAGCTAACAGTCCCCAGTCCAAATGCCTACCAGGGCTGAAAGTCAAAGATAACACCTCCCCACCTGTGTAAAAGTTATTGCGCTATGAACGATACCTTATTCCGATGGGCGTCCACAGGGACAGACTCTGACGCTGCTGAGCGGCTCGGCCGAGCGGCTGCTGGCGTGTCCAAGAATGATCCCTCGGTGAACGGCTCTTTCGGCTGGTTTGTTCCTGCCTTTCACTTTTCTTCCTTGCGTGTACACAGGAGGCTCCATAGATTCCCGACCCGGAAATGTAAGAATAGACTTCCGGGACTACCGCAACTCCGACGCCGTCCTGAACAACGCCGTATGATGTGGCGTCCGGAAGAATAAGACCACCAACCACGGAGCCAACTTGCGGGGAGGGGGTCCACAAACACCGGAGGAGGTCAATCCGGTAACAATAGTCGCAAGCTTGCCCACCACTTCACATCAACTCGAAATCAGGCAAGAGTAGACCCATATATGTTGCAGTGTTGTTTATTCAGCAATCACCATGTCGCCATGACGCGTTTCGGCCAAAAGAGACGGCCTTGATCACATGTCAGCGTCTGGGGCGGGATTACCTCTATTTAAAGTGCAAAAGCAAGTGAATAGCAGCAATAGATATAGTAAACATACTTCATAATTAATTTCACAGCATAATGCGTAAAATCATATAAAATACAAATGTAAAGATTCTACTAGGATAACAAATCACTGTAAAATACACAGATAATTAACACACATGATAAAATATATGTACTATTATATATTGATAGGGGAATAAGTTTTAGTATAAATACATACGCATAATCCCTTATTCATGTATATGAAAATGTCCTAGCTATATATCAACATCACATTTTTATGCTGCCCTTTGTTATTAAAGTGACTAAGTGCATAGATAATATCCCCCTACATCCTGATGTGCGAGTCCCCCATAAAATCCTAATATGTGCAAAAAAGTGCAAAGATAAATCCTAATGTGCAATATGTTTTCCTAATGTGCAATAAAGTTTTTGGTAGCAGCCTAATAAGTTCCCTAATATGTGGCAGAACCTATATCTAATTCAAGTACAGATTAACAGGGCACAGTATCTGGTCTCAATTGGAAATGACACACAAGGCTAATTATTATATGGAGGGATCATAAGGTTGATTCCCACAAATGAATACACAATACAAAAAATTAATATTGTAAAATCATTCCAACCTAAAATCCCATAAAAATTAGCTAAAACCTCCTAATGTTATTAAAAAGATAATTAAACATTATTTTATAATCCAAATTCAAGATTAAAAGTAATGACTCATACAGGGAAATGTAACCTTATTATCAAGTTCAAGTGTCGTATAATATGTTATCAATGGGTACATTGAGTTCTATAAGCTATTTATATAATAAGAAGAGTGCTTTTATTTGCGTTTATTTGCCGTCAGGTATTTAAAGCGGGCCAGAGAAGATGTACAAATGTGCATTTGTGCACACTTAATAACATGTTAAATCTACGTATCTTTAGATCGATCAGTTTCCCATATTAATATAATATCATAAGTGTTTCTTCACTTTCATTTGTTATGTTATGCAAATACGAGGTGTACTGTCACTTTAAATATTGCACCAGACTGTAGCACAATCATGTGATCAAGGCCACAGGAAGTGGCCGAAACGCCAGTGATGGTCCTCTTCCTGAACATCCGATCCGGCGGCACCTCCAAACAGACAACAGACCACTATTCAGGTCAGTTTTTAGAATTAGTATTTTATTGTCTTGTCATAAACACATGGCATTCCAAGGCCCTATTTCAGTTATAAATCAAGACCGACGCATTTCGGCATACTGCCTTCTATATATATATATTCACTGCGAAAAACAAAGGTTACAGGGAAGTAATAGTTAGGCTCAGAGTTCACTTGTACAAAACCATAGCAATTCAGCAGTTAAAGTTACCTGAGCTAACTATAACTTATGCCCCGCAATGTACTGCTTATGACCTCACATACTGCATCACTCATGACATGGTGTGTGTTCTCACTGATAACATCTCAAATCACATCACTGATGACATCTTCCCGTGAGGATATATATATAGTTGCCAGTAGGTAGTTATAGTTAGGACCATGTTTCCATAGGAAAATCGTTTTTGACTTGTCTACATAATGGCGCCGGTTGACGAATCTTCACAGACTTTTCCCAAAAATGTGAGCAGGTAATTCTAGTTGTTCATGGAAAGTTTTGGGGCGCTCCATCAAGCAGGGGCCTAGAAAAACGGGGTCTAAAAAGTGTGTTTCCCATGTTAATTCCCATAGAGTCTTTAGGCACGCCTGCAGCCCAAACCACTGGACGGAATTACACCAAATTTGGTATTTAGTGTAAATCTGTTCAGTAGTTTTGGAGGTATTAAAGGAAAACCACAGATCTCATGGTAGAATATGATTGGCTGCCAACACTTCAATCAGGAAGTGTTGACAGCCATCTTCGGACCAATTTACATGATAGCACCCCATTGAAATGTATTGTAGTGAATGGCAGGTTTTGAGGGTCACAAAAAGGAGAATGAATAAAGGGTGATGATAACAGATTTTAGTTACAATATAAATCATTTGTTGATGGTACCATACTAATTTTAGGAATTGTGGTGTTTGAAGGTAATTTTACCCTGTGAAAAAGCCTTCTGCTGGGATCATGTTTGAGAGAAAACTGTTTTCTCATGATTTTCCCATAGAGATATGGAAGGTGCCCCAGCAGCTAAAATTAGAGAATATTTTCTGTAAATTAACACTATCTTTCTCAGGCATATGAACATGATTTCTATTTCAGGATCGGAGGTGAGGATTATGCATTTCTTTCTTCACTTTTTATTATTCACCAGGATCAAAGAAAAATACTGTGAACACTATATATCCCATGAACCCAGGGGAATATGTCCATGACAACCATCAACCAATCACAGTACAATCCACATGCCCATATAAATCCAGCTCCATGAAGTTATTCCTATTTGTTCACTGCTGAGTCAGTTATGTCCCTCACTTCCTTACCGACTCTTTGGGGTTGTAATAGGTTACGGGGTATTGAGCATTGCCGTTGTTGGTTTCGTTGTGGTTAAAGTGCCATTATACAGTGTCTTTCCATTTGCAGCTTGCTCTGTGTATAAATCGTGCAGTAGGCTTCCGCTCATGCGCGTTTGATTCAGCATGGGTCCCCCAGCTGGCGTTGTTTCATGTTGTATGAGGATTCTGTGAAGCACGTCGCAGCCTGTGTAGCAGCACACTTACTATACAGCGCTCTATAGGCCTCGGCACGCACTAGGGAGATGGCAGAGGTATCCTAGATCGGAATCCCACTTGTAGCCACTCCCTCCAATCCTCGCAGACACAGCGAACGTGGTAAGATTTTTCTCGGCCCACCAGCCTTGTTCTCCTCGCACCACCTAGTGGCTCCCACCTTCCTAGCACCAAGCACCTGCGAGGGGGCTGCTCTTCCATATTTTTACAGAGCAGATTTTTTTTGCAGGTGCTCTCACCCTAACTGATGGATTCCTGTAGGGATCATGAATACTCACTCAAATTGGCCTCTGAGGAGGAAGGGCCCCCACAACGTCACCTTCCTGCAGAGGTTGACAAACTCCTCTCCCAGGCTATCGCCAGAGCACTTGCACCCCTGCAGGAGAGAGTGGACAAGCTTACGTCCCAGGTTTCCACTGGCTCTGGGATCCTTGGTGACATGGGGGTAGGGCCTAGTGGCTTATCTGCAACATGTTTAAGGTGGCCCATTAGAGTGATGCGGGGAATCTGGAAGGCTTGGACCGATTGAGAGAAGCATCCTGTAAGAGTGCACACATGCTGCAAAATGAACCCTACCTGGAGGCTGTTTTCCCCAGAGAGACTGGCAACATGGTAGCACCCTACATGGGAGGGTGACTCAGATGAGGATGGTTCCTCAGATGAGGGGCAAGATTCAGGCAGACTCTGGCACCCAGGCTCGGCTGCCTCAGGATCTTTGGATAGATATGTTTGAGTCTTTTGGTATTTACCACCTGAGGACTTCGGAGTTGCTCCCTGACCAAAAAGTTGCAGACTATGTGGCTAGTAAAATACGCAACCCCTTGACAAAGAGGTACACACCCGCTTGCGGGTAGAGTGTCCTAGGCCCACCTTGGGAGGAAAGGTGGAGGCCACCCAGGATAAATGGGATTGATCACTCCTGGAGGGCATGTCAAGATAAGCTTTTAGATGTTTTAGGCCCCCTGACAAAAATAATAGAGCTAGCAGAGCAGGCGAGGCAGTTAGGAACCTCCTTACCCAATGATATTGTGGCAGGTTGGGCGCAGAGGGCGGTGTGCCTATCGGACAATGCCAAGTGTGCTCTCTCTGCAGAGAGACAACACTCCCTCCTGATCAAAATCAACCCTAAACTAGGGAAGTTGTCGTTGTCAGAGGCAGGACCCATTGCACGTGTCAATTTATTCGGTGAGCCATTGTCGAAGGAACTTGGCAAGCTCGTGGCGACATTCTCAGCGCTGGACAAGGCGTCAATGTCAATCAAAAAGATCTTCCCTGGGAAAGTTTGCTTCGGGCAAGAGGAGGCAGGTGTCGCTCCTCCGGGTGCTCTTTCCAGCCAGGCCCCAACAAAGGTCAAGCCCGCCGGAGCAACGGATGAACGACGGATGGCAGGGCACCTTCTTTCCCAACTGGGGAGGCGGAAAGGGGAGAGCTGACCACAATGCTCTAGGAGGGGCTAACACACCTGGAGGCCTTAACGGTAAGCAATATCCTTTCTTTCCCTCACAGGCTGGGAGGGAGGCTGACATTATTCGCTCCCAAATGGGCAGGGATCACATTAGACCCTTGGGTCCCCGGAGACCGTGAGAGGTTTCAACATACAGTTCTATGGAAATCCGGTTCAGACAGTAAGACTACATCCGCTGATATTTTAGGAGCAGGACATGTGCCTGATAGACTCCGAAGTACAGGAACTACTCTCCAGGGTTGCAAATTGGAGGTCGACACTTCACCCTCAAGGGTTCTTCAGCAATCCTTTAATTGTAGAAAAGAAGGACAAAGGGTTTCAGCCGGTAATAAACCTAAGAGGATTCCATGAGTGGCTGGTGTATCGCTACTTCAAGATGGAGGGCATCCACCTCCTGAGAGACCTCTTGCTTCAGGACGACTGGTTAGTACAACTGGACCTCAAGGATGCGTACCTTACAGTCCCCGTTTTCCACCCACCTCTGCTGTTTCTGCAATTCGAGTGGAGGTTTCAGACTTTTGAATTTCAGGCTCTCACGTTCATTTTTTCCTCAGCATCATAGTGTTTCTTGATGCTCCTCAAGATGGTGGTGGAGACCCTGAGGATGCAGGGGCATTGGTTGATTATTTCCCTTGACGATATCCTCCTGATTGCTCAGTCTTGTACCCAGTTGGCATCCCTCTTGAACACGACCATTGCACTCCTACAGGGGCTGGGGTTTGTCAGGCTGGGGTTTGTCATCAACAGACAGAAGTCGGAACTAACCCCTTCACAGGCAATGACTTTTCTGGGCTTCCTGATAGACACCAGGTCAGCTTCGGTGCGTCTCCCAGAACCCAAGATCACCAAGATCAAGAAGGAACTGACCAAAGTCCTAAAAAGGGACAAGATTTCCCTCAGACAGTTGGCCAGGATTGTTGGCTTATTATCATCATCGATTCAGGCTATCTTTCCGGGCCCTTTGCACTACAGGGCATTGCAGCGCAAAAGGTGACTCATTTATGGAGGGGTCTCACTTAGAACTTATTTCTCTGACAACATAAGCCAGGATGAAACTTCAATGGTATGTAGACCACATGGAGGGGTGGAATGGTGGGGTGATCTTCGGATCTCTCCCAGACCTGATAATAGAATCAGATGCCATCCGGCTGGGCTGGGAGGCCAGTTGTGTCACGATCTCCATGGGCGGCCAGTGGACAGAACAGGAGTTGAGTTTGCACATGAACTGCCTGGAACATCTCACGGGGTCATTTGCGATACGCTCTCTGACAAGGTATCATGCTGTGTCCTTCTGAGGATGGACAATACAACTTCAGTCCAATATATAAACTGACTGGGGGTTACCCGCTGAAGCGCTTTGGCAGAACTGGCCAAGGATTTTTGGCACTACTGCCTCCAGCACCATATTTCAGTGACAGCAGAATACCTTCCAGGGTCCCAGAAACCTGTGGCTGACTGGAACTCCAGACATTTCCAGGACTACAGTGACTGGCAACTGGATCCAGTGACTTTCCAGGCCCTGATGGATTGTTGGGGTGCATGCAACATGGATTTGTTCGCTTCCAGATTGAATGCCCAGCTTCCCAGGTACATCAATTGGAGACAGGACCCGGGAGAATTGGCGGTAAATGCCTTCCTGCAGGATTAGACAACAGGCCAAGCCTATGCGCTTCCACCGTTTCTTCAGATTCCCACAGTGGCGGCTCAAGTCCGAAGGCAGAGAGCACCCTTGATCCTTATAGCTGCGATCAGGAAATCCCAGGCATGGTTCCCCACCCTGTTTGAACTGTTATAGATGGAACCAATGCATTGCCATCATTTTAAGCAATCCTTCGAGACCCCAACAGCAGTCTGCATCCGCTGAGTTTACAAGGTCACCTAACTCTCATGGCCTCGAGTATTTCAGGCGATGATGGGAGGACGGCAGACTTTCGAGTGAGGCTGAGAGACTCATCCCTCAGGCATGGGCCCCAGGAATGGCCAAATGGTACAGACTGGCCTGGAGAAGATGGGTTTGCTGGTGTAATGGAGAGACACCTGGATCCTGTGGGGTTCCCGGTTACAGATATATTGAATTTTTTGGCTGAACTGTCTAACTCTGGGCTTGCTTATTGCACGGTGAATTCCTTCCGATCTGCAATCTCAGTGGGTGATCACCACATCAATAATTCTCTGGTGGGGGAGCATCCGTGGGTGTGTAAACTGCTTAAAGGCATCAGAATGTCTGGGCCTCCAGAGCTCAGATACTCCGGGTTGTGGGACGTGAATCAAGTTCTGTGACTTCTCTCTAATTGGCAAGACAATCAATATCTCTCTAGGAAAGAGACGTCAGCAGAACTGGCTATTTTGCTGTGCCTCATATCTTGTAAGAGAGTTTCTGATGTCAGAACTTTGGACATCACAGCGAGAGTTTTCACCCCGGAAGGGGTTACCATCATGATATCTAGAAGAACCAAAAAAAAAAAAAAACAGGTTGGTAACTTATCCAATGTTTAAGGGTCATCCCAAGCTTTGTGTGGTGAAATGCCTTTAAGCTTATGAGTAAATGATGGCAGAGTTTAGGCCACCAGGTGAGAAACAACTGTTGATTGCAAGCAGGAAACCGTTCAGGTCGGTTTCGTGTACTTCCATTGCCTGGTGGGTAAGATGGATTATGGCGGAGGCAGGGATCGATACTCCCCTTTTTCGGAGCCCACTTGACAGGGGCACCATGGCATCCAAAGCTGTTCAGGTAGGTGGCAGTACCGAAGATACTATGAATGTGGCGGATTGGTCTTTGGAATCCACTTTCAAGAAGTTTTATTTCAAACCAATCCATGACACCGCATATTTGGTGGTGAGTAAGCTTTGAACATGCATAATCCTCACCTCCGGTTCTAACCTAGAATAAAAAATGTTCTAGCTAACGTAAAGGAAAGTTTCAATTCTATTAAGGATTCAGAGGCAAGGATTATCCTACCCTTAGCATATTGGCAATGTGACTCCCCCCCATCTATCTTGAATTACAAGGGGGTATTTCCTGTATGGTTGTGGTTCCATATAATGCCACAGTGGGTGTTACAGGTAGTATCACATGTTCAAAGCTATGGATATAACGATGCTGATGTTTTAATAACATGGAATTTTGTTATGCTTAAGGTTTTGATATGCATTTATTCTTTGTAACCAGTGATTACTCAAAGTTGCGTATTGATTACATGAATTATGGTCGTATTAATTTCTGATGCGATAATGTCAATGGTTTGGAGTAGTCCAATCTTGGTAGGTGTTCAATGGATTTTATTTCATTATTAGGTTCTGATTCCAAGGCTGATTGAACTTAACTTCCTACAGTGAAGAAGAGGAAGGACTCTATTGAGAATGGATTTATATGGAAAAGCAGACTATTTTGTGATTGGTTAATGGTTGTCATGGACATATTCCCCTGGGTTCATGGGATATGTAGTGTTCACAATTTTTTGTTTGATCTTTTAACATGGTAAATAATAAAAAGTGAAGAAAGAAGGGCATTATCCTTGCCTCAGTGTCCTTAATAGAATGTAAACTTTCCTTTATGTTAGCTAGGAAATTTTTCAATCTGACATTCTCAGTAAGTCATGTACTTCCAACAGGTGCAGCCTGTCAGTTGATTCCCTTGTGTTCTAATGCAGCCTCCAAGAGTGTTAAAGAACAATTAGAGCGCTAACAGTGTTACTTATGACAAAAGTATGGCACACCTGAAGTCATGTTGATTTAACCAAATTGGTCAAACTTAAAACATTTGATTTAGAAAGAAACAAAATGAGAGGGTTCAGTTTGTCATAGAAATTATGGTTAGTGCTGTAGAAAGAAAAATTTGCACAAAATATAAGTGAGTTCTCAAATATCTTCCTCTTCTCTTTCATTAAAACATTCTGAAATGTAGATTGAAACATGCACTTTCAACACCAGCACCAGACTGCCAGTTAACTCCTAGGTGATCAGCAGCTTTACTACAGTATTCTAATGAGCAACTAGAGTGCTAACATTCTGAATTCATGCCAAAAGTGTGGCCCATCTGAACGCTATCTTGATGGAATTGAAGTGGAAAACTGATAGCATTTTCAACTGAGGATACTGCAGCAAATGAGGAAATTAAGGAGCTTCATTACAAATAAGTTTCCCAAGATGGCCACCAGAGAAAAAAGGAGTCCAAATATAGCACAAAAATCACCCACATGTAGCCCAAGTATAGCCCAATGACAGAAGTGGGCAAAACACTATGGGCCTGATTACGATGGTGGCGAGCCCCGCCACCGACAGGCTGTCGATGGCGGTCTAACCGCCATCGGAACCATTTTTACTGCCCGCCACATTAGGATGGCGGGCGTTGTAATGGCAGTTGGAAACACTGACCGCCACACATCCGACGGGCTCCTTGAGCCCGCCGGTGCGGCAGAGGGCCTCGCAATCCCTGTAATGATGACAGTGCTTACCAGGCACTGCCGTAGGGATTACGATGTCCCTCCCCGCCAGCCGTTTCATGGCGTTTCACCCGCTATGGAAAGGCTGACATAAAGGGATATTGGGGGCCCGGAGCGGGCCCCCCTTCCACCCTGGCCCTTGAGTTTGGGTTTGCCCCCCTATATATCCCTGGACCATGTGGCAGGCACCACATGGTGCCTGCCACATAGTGCAGGGATATGTTCCCTTTCTATTTCTTGTACTGCAGCATGTGCTGCAGCACGCTGCACCCGCCGCAATACAGGAGATAGGCAGTGTGACTGCCTTGGAGGCGGTCACATCATAATGAGGTTGACCGATAGGGTGGCGGGCAGACGTGAATCCGCCCACCATCCTAATCATGCCCTTAATTTGTTTTGTTTTTTATAGCGCAGACTTAACCTGAAGGTATTGAAGTGCTCTATATTACACAAGGACACATTCATTTTGATTTTAGAAATGGGGAGATTAAGCGATTTGCCCAGAATCACAGGATGTTGAGATGATGCAGAAACGCAAACCTGGTCCCCCGCTGCAAAGTCTGCAGCTCTGGCCATAACGCCACATCCTCTCCCAAAATTGTAACATATAATCAAGTGATAAACTGGCTAAAAAAACATAAAGGTAGCAAATTATTGAAAAGTGCTTTGTCGCTATATGAGAACTCATTTTAGTTATTTAGAGCACTAACCATAATTTCAATGAGAATAAAACCCTCTCATGGAGGAGGGTGCAGAGGCAACAAGTTGACCACACTGGGCAGGCGGGTAGGGCAGTGGTAGCCCAACGGATCTTGAAGGGCAGGGGAAAGGGAGGCAGGGCAAAAAACCAACCATGCAGTGCAGGCAGGAGAGGCTGTGGCAATATAAAAGACCATTGAGGGCAGAAGGAAGAGGCAGTGGCAGTGCAACCATATATTCCAACAGACCCAATTCAGGCAGGAGACTCCCAATGTTTTTAAGGCCAAAAGGGCTTTATTTTATCCGTCTCCTACCTAAAATCTCCTCTTTTTCAATGTAAGTCAATGGGAAAAATCAATTATCCAGGTTTTTTTTTCAAAATCTCACTCTTACCAAGCTCAAAATGTTGGCAAGTAAGGTACATTGGAAAAGGGAGGGTAGGAGGAATGGGGTAGGGACCTGGACTCGAATAACAGAAGGCAGGAGGGAGATGGGCAAGGGCACCAAACTGACCTTACAGGGCAGGTGTCAGAAGTTGCAGCAGCACAATACACCAGACAGGGCAAGCTGGACAACAGTGCAGCACAACGGACCAAGGAATGCAATAGGGAGGGGACAGGGCCATGCACATGGACAACAGAGAGCAGAGGGGAAAGAGGCAAAGGCAACAAGCTGACTATATCGGACAGACAGGAGGGACAATTGCAGCAAAACAGACCATGAAGGGCAGGAGATAGGGGGCCTGGGCACAACAACAGACCTGACAAGGCAGGAGGGACGGGATAGGGGTCTGCACATGGAAAACGGCGTGCAGTTGGCAAAGGGGCAGGGCAGGAGCTGCAAGATGAGCATGGAGGGCAGTTGGGATGGGCACTGGAAGCACAGTACACCATGGAGGGCAACAGTGAGACCATAATGGCAATGCATGCAGACAAAGGAGGGAAGGTGAGAGGGGGTCAGGGACAGCAAGCTGACCACACAGGGCAGGGTGGGAGGGGCTGTGGCAGCACGGATGACCTGCATGGTAAGTGGGAGGGTTAGTGGGAGCACAACAAGAGGGAGGGGGCATGGGCATGCACAAAGGACCATGGAGGACAGAAGGGGGGTAGGGGCTGGACATAGATAAAAGAGGGCAGAGGAAGGGGCTTCACAACAGACCATGCAGGGCAGGCAGGAGGAGCACTTGCAGCACAACAGAGCATGGAGGGCAGAAGGCAGTGGCAGCACATGGACCATAGAGGACAGGAGGGAGGGGATAGGGGCATGGAACTTAGAATGGCAGGGTGGAGGTAGCAGCGACAGGCGGCAGCCATCTGACCATGCTAGGCAGGTGGAAGGGGCAGTTGTTGCTCCACAGAACACTCAAGATAGGAGGGTGGCAGGTCCATAGAATATGGTGGGCAAAAATGAAGGAGCAGGAGAATGCACACAGACATCCTCAGGGTAACAGTGTGCTCTATAAATTCAGTTAACATTAACAGCGGGAGGCAGGGGGAAGGAGAGTATGGGCAGCAAGCTAAGGACAGGGGCTAAGCAGGAGGGCAATAATGGGGCATAGAATTGGGCAATGGAGGGCAGGGGGAGTGGGCAGGGACATCAAGCTAAATGGAGGTCAGTGGCAGCACATCGGACCATGAAGGGCGGGAGGGGGTTGGTGCATGGACTCGGACAACAGAGGAAAAAGAGGAGGTAGATGGGGCAGCAAGCTAATTGTTTAGGGCAGGCGGGAAGGGAAGTGGCAGAACAATATACAAACATGGCTGCAATGAGGGAGCAGGGTCATAAACTTAAACAATGGATGGCAAGGAGAGGGGGGCTGGAGCTGCAAGTTTGGGTGCAGCACAATGCCAGGCCAGGCCCTGCGTTCACCCCCCCCCACACACTGTGGATTGCCATGGGCATCTTACTTAACGTTAAAAAAACCTTCAAAATTCACTGAAAAAAACAAAGGTTGAATGTATGTTAGAATTAGGAAATAGAATTGAAAAAACCTTAGAAATTCACTGAAAAAGCCAAAGTTTACATGGACATTATAGTTAGGCTCAGATTTCACTCGTACAAAACCAGCAAAATTCACCAGTTATAGTTACCTGAGCTAACTATGACTTATGCTCCATCAATGCACTGCTTATGACCTCACATATTCCATCACTTACGAGATGGTCAGTGGCATCACTCATGACATCACTGATGCCATCTCAAATGACTTTAGTGATGATATCATCCAGTGATTGAGTGTTTTCTAAAAATGTATGAGTGTTAAACATATATACTAAAGTACTACCAAAGTTAAATTACTATACTTTCTGTACTACTAATGAGTTATACTATTTCTAATATATATTATGTGTGTTACTGCGCATATCCATGTGTGAGTGGATGTCTGAGTGGCTGTATAGGAGTGTGAGTGGGTATCTGAGTGTCTTCACTGGTAAGTGAGTGGATGTATGAGTGACTGTATGGGTGAGTGAGTGGCTGTATGGGTCTGTGAGTGGATTTGTGAGTGGCTGTATGGGTGAGTGACTGTGTGTAAGTAGCTGCATGGGTGACTGAGTGGCTGTTTGAGAGTGTGTTTGATTAATTGATTGCGTGAGTGGCTGTATGGGAGAGTCAGTGTCTATGTGAGTAGCTGTATGGGTGAGTGACTACATATGTGAGTGTGTGCATGGGTGTTTGAATGGATGTGTGGGTTGCTGTATGGGTGTGTGTGAGTGACTGTGATGGTGAGTGAGTGTGTGTCTGAATGACTGTGTGAGTGAGTGACTGGGTATATAAATGGCTATATGGATGAGTGAGTGGATGTTTGAGTGGGTGTTTGTTTAAGTGAGTTAGGGTGTGAGTGGCTGTACTGGAGAGTGAGTGTCTGTGTGAATGACTATGGATGAGGGAGCTAATGTGTGAGTGATTGTATGGATGTGTGACTGGGTATGTAATTGGTTTTGTGGTTGTGCAAGTGAGTGTGTGAGTGGTTGTTTGGGTGAGTGAGTGGGTGTGTTGAGAGGCTGTATGGGTGAGTGAGTGGGTGTGAGAGTGGCTGTATAGGTGAATAAGTAGGCATGTGAGTAGCTGTATGGTAAGTGTATGGCTGTGTAAGTGGCTGTAAGGGTGAGTTACTGGTTGTATGAGTAGCTGTATGGGTGAGTGAGTGGTTTTGTGAGTGACTGTATGAGTGAGTGAGTGGGTATGTGAGTGGCTCTATGGATGAGTGAGCGGTTGTGTGAGTACTTGTATGGGTCTGTGAATGTGTATGTGAGTGCTTGTGTGGGTGTGAGAGTGGGTATATGGGAGGTTTATAGGGGTGTGATTGGGTGTGTGAGTTGTTCTGTAGATGATGTCATCAGTGATGTCATTTGGGATGTCAACAGTAATGTCATGAGGGATGTCACTGACCATGTCATGAGTGATGTAATATGTGAGGTCATATGCAGTGCATTGTGGGGCGTACATTATAGTTTGCTCAGGTAAATATAACTGCTGAATTTCACTAGTTTTGTGGGAGTGAAATCTAAGCCTAACAATGATGCCACTGTAACCTTTGGCTTTTTTCAGTGCATATATGTATACATATTCACACAAAAAACACAGGTTTCAAGGACGTTATAGTTAGGCAGACATTTTACTCATACAAAAACAAAGAAATTCAGCCTTTATAGTTAGCTGAGCTAACTATAACTCATGCCCCCACAATGCACTGCTGATGACATCACATATTACATCACTCATGACATGGTCAGTGATATCACTGATGACATCACTGATGGCATCTCAAATGACATCACTGATGACATCATCCTGTGAGTTTGAGTGTTTCTAAAAGTTTAAGAATGTTATATGATATATATATATAATAGTAATGAAGCAACTAGTGATGTAAGAAGTTTACTAAAGACCCTTGAAAAACATCTAATAACGGAGCTCACCAAGTGGTGGGAGAAAAAGTCATTGGAAAAATATTGGGATGCCAACAGGGTACCAAAGGGGTTGAGGGTGATGTTAGCGCCCACTTTTGAAAATCCGAAAACACAGGTTTCAAGGCCGTTATAGTTAGGCTGACATTTTACTCATACAAAAACAAAGAAATTCAGCCGTTATAGTTAGCTGAGCTAACTATAACTCATGCCCCCACAATGCACTGCTGATGACATCACATATTACATCACTCATGACATGGTCAGTGATATCACTGATGACATCACTGATGGCATCTCAAATGACATCACTGAT
The DNA here is from genome assembly GCA_963921515.1 of Calotriton arnoldi. Classification (NCBI taxonomy): domain Eukaryota; kingdom Metazoa; phylum Chordata; class Amphibia; order Caudata; family Salamandridae; genus Calotriton; species Calotriton arnoldi. The sequence continues at coordinate 870,827 of CAWUFW010003294.1, read as the reverse complement.
GACATCATCCTGTGAGTTTGAGTGTTTCTAAAAAGTTTAAGAATGTTATATGATATATATATATAATAGTAATGAAGCAACTAGTGATGTAAGAAGTTTACTAAAGACCCTTGAAAAACATCTAATGGTGGGAGAAAGTGGTGGGAGAAAAAGTCATTGGAAAAATATCGGGATGCCAACAGGGTACCAAAGGGGTTGAGGGTGATGTTAGCGCCCACTTTTGAAAATCCGAAACCTCTCATGCTCAGCGAGCGGGCAGAAAATAATTTGCAAGCTTCTATGAACATGGTCATGATTCTAATTAAATATGCTGAAATAGATCGGGAGGCCACCCTGAAAGAGATTGAGCGGATTAATGGCATTCTGGAAGAAATGGACCAAAAAGATCTCATTACCAAAAGTCGTAAAGAGATCGAAGAACGTTTAAAAAAACACGAGGAGGTAATTAAGGCAAGGAAAGCCTTCAAGTTCGCGAGAGACAAACGATTATGAGTCAGGAAGGATTTTCACGTTTTCAAGAAAGTATGATACAGTGAAAAGACAGCATCTAACAAAACCAGTGCAAATCAATCCAACAACAATACGGATGGGCACCATAGATGCTGCTTCAACCTCTGATTTGAGTTCAGTGCAAAGCAGTACAGATTCAGAAGACAACAGTGATTTAGCTTTAGAGATGAGAGCCAAAACTGCGACAAACCTCACACCTGCGGAGGAGCTCAATTTCTTAAGGCAGGACAGGAGGCAAACCTTGCGCCCTCGGAACCCTCAAAGCAAACAAGGAGGCACAGGAATCAACAAAGAAGGGAGAGGCGGCAGAAATCCAGGCAACATAGTGAGCAGAGGGGCGCAAGCCAAAAAATGGAGACGGTAGCCAAACCCGTAGATAACACAGTCATCAATTTGACTGATACAGCTTTAACAACTGCTGAAACTCAACTATTATCCCTTGGCTTAACGTACTGCCCTGAGATCAATTTCAAATACCAACAATACAGGGTGGAGGTGTACAAGTTCATCCGTAAGCTAAATCTTATAAAATTCTACAGTTTAAAGAATACTATGACCAGTCAACAGAGTGGGGCTGGAATTGACGAATCTGTCGAGAACATTGGTCTCCAAGTGGCAGATATGAGTGCGCTAAGAACATTAAATTCATTAGCCCTTGACAATGATGACTCGGTGGGCTCAACACAGCAAACAATGTTAGAAACCGGAATCAATATCAGAGGTACAGTTGTGAGCCCTTTCCGCTCTAAGTCCACCTTTGTGCCAATTAATCCTAGGGACACCATCGACGTGTTCAATGAGAGAGCAATTGAAGAACTCAAAAAATTAAATCGGAAAGTGAATCAGGCAATACACAAAAGAAAGTATCAAGAGATGCCATATTCTAATCTCATGAAGAAGCTAAGTGAGAATAAAGAAATTGTTATCAACAAGGCAGACAAGGGCAGTAACATCGTCCTGTGGCCCAGAGATCAATACTTGGAGGAGGCCAAACACCACTTGGATGACTTTGCATGCTACAGGAAGGCTAGTGTCCAGGATTTAAAGAAAGTAAGAGACACTGTGACCAGGGAAATTACACAATGGAAACGCCTGGGTTTGCTAACCAAAGGTGAGGTGAACTTTCTCAAAACTGAATTTCCTATAACACCTGTCCTCTATTTTATCCCGAAGGTGCACAAAGGCACCATGCCGGTCCCGGGAAGACCAATTATTTCAGCTAGAAAAAGTTTGTTGGAACCTATGTCCAAGTATGTAGACTTCTTCCTTCAGGAATTTGTGGCAGGATTGCCTTCCTTTATTAAGGACACTGGAGATTTTTTACGCAAACTGCATAATGTGAAATGGGAGCAAGATCTACTACTTATTGTAATGGATATCACATAGCTGTATACCAGTATCAACCACAGTGATGGAATTAGAGCTGTGAAACATTTTCTGGATCAACGGTTGATACACCTCTATGAACATAATAAGATGTTAATCATGATGATTGAGCTTTGTCTCAAAAATAACTATTTTTTGTTCAACAAGGACTTGTACCAACAAATGTGGGGAGTTGCTATGGGGGCCTGTTTTTCCCCCAGCTACACATGTCTCCATGTGGGCTGGTGGGAGGGGCAGGTCCTCAAGGCACAGTTCGAAAGTTTTTGGAGCAATCATGTGATGCATTGGTGGCGCTTCATCGATGAAGTTTGCGTAATCTGGAGGGGTAGTGTAGATGAAGCTACCAATTTTGTTGAGTGCATAAACTCTAATGAGCTTAATTTAAAATTTACAGCCCACATCAGCAGTCAGTCTGTTGAATTTTTAGATGTGCAAGTATACATTGACAAGAATTAAGTCCAGACAAAACTCCATAGAAAGAACACAGCGGGAAACTCCATTTTGCACGCTAGCAGTGCTCATCCCGGGCATTTGATACGGAGTATTCCATATGGTGAATATTTGCGCATACATAGAATTTGTAGCACAGCTGAAGCTCAAGTTCAATATCAGAGAGAGGCAACCGTGAGATTCATTGCTAGGGGGTATAAGAGAGAAGACCTACAAAAAGCTTTGACAAGGGCCAATGCCCACAACAGAGAGGATATATTGTTCCCAGAGTAGGCAATTTATAAACCCACAGCCAATTCCACACCCATCCCAGGGGAGACACCACAAGATATCAGAATGATTACTACATTCAGTAAACAGCAACGTAAATCAGGCTCATTATCAATTCCCAATGGCCCATATTGTTAACCGACATAACCCTCAACCAAATTCTCCCTGAGAAACCATCACTAACTTTTAGACGGGCCACCTCCATGAGAGATGCATTAGTGAGGAGCAGTCCTGAAGTTACCCAAACTCACACTTGGCTTTCAACCAAGTTAGGATTCTTTAAATGTAGTTCTTGTAGAGCTTGTAAATTTAGAATCAACACGACTGAATATTTGACTGCATTCAGCACTCCACCAGTGAAGAATAGAGGCCATTTCACCTGCCGCACTGAGTTTGCAGTTTATGTTTTAGAGTGCCCCTGTGGACTCGAATACATAGGGAGCACTAAGCTCCAAGTGTACAATAGAATCCTACAACATCTGAGGGCAGTGGTAAACTCGGACCCCAGTTATCCTGTGGCCAGGCATTTCAAACTGGTGCACCAGAATAACATCAACGAACTTAAATATTTTGTAATTGGGGCGGTCTCTACACCTAGACGAGAGGGCAATAGGGAGAAACTACTGCGTCAGTTGGAGTCAAAGTTCATAATTGAACTTGACACTAAAATGCCCAACGTATTGAACACTAGTGATGACCTGCACAATTTTTTTATAAAAGCAAATCTCTATTACAAAATGAAATTTTTAAAGAATGAATTTTCTGAGTATAAGTGGTTTTTTATCGCTCTGATGTAAGTCGATTACTTTCCTAACCAACATCAGTAGTAATCAGCATTCTGAGTTTAACTGTGGACGTGATCTTCAATGATATATATTTTTCCTTAATTTTTTATGACAAGGGTCAAACATCTGTAATCTGATTTTCATTACTGTATCATAGTTGTGAGTTTTGCATTGGTTTCAATATGTTGTTGCATCGCATATGTTGATAACAAGCACTGGCACTTTTATTAGAAGTTGTGTAATGTGGGAAAAAGAAGAAAAAAAGAAAAATACAGGGAGTAAAATAGACAAATGAATGTTGCATGCGGTTTTAGGTGTTTTAGATTTACCATAGATCAACAGTTGTTGCATTTCAGCACTTTATTTTGGCACTTAGCACTTTTGGAGATACTTTTTAAGCACTTTGTAGTGTTAGTTAAGAATACCAGGGTTTACAATGAGTAACAGACTCTTGTGTTTTGCACAACAGTAACATCCACTATTATCCTTTAAATGCCCCTATAATGTAATCAGAAGAACGTTACCGACAAGTAATGAATTGTTTTCAGCACTAGCTTTGTATTTTGCATTTAAGTAAGAATTTCATAACTGTCAGAAAATTAATTTTGCAGGTATGGTGTTATTTGACTATTAAGTCAACCAACTACAGTATACGGTTTAGACAATTCGATTTTAGTCAATGTGCGGCATTTGTGATTATATGTGGCATCTATTGTTACATTTTATCGGTATGTTGCTGCACTGCTACTTTCCCTTAGTCTGTTTTCTATGTTGTTTTAATCATTGGTGCACAAGTGATTAGCATAGGTATAAGAGGCGTTCACACGAGCAGAGCATTATGTGATCAAGACCGCGCTGTAGCGGTCGAAACACGTCATGGACGGCATTTGCCCTGACAATGTGTTTCATTAGAGAAACTTTGCCTGAATAAATAGCATTTTTCAACGTTAACTGGCATGGAGTGGTTCATACCTGTCTGGATGCAGCAGTGATCTGTGGGAAGCCAGGAGCGTGGTATATATATATATATATTTATATATATATATATATACATATATATATATATATATATATATATACATATACATATATATATATACATATATATATATATACATATATACATATATATATATATATATATATATATATATATATATATATATATATATATATATATATATATATATATATATATATATATATATATATATATATATATATATATATATATATATATATATATATATATTTCAAATAAGATTCTCTCTCCTTTCAAAAAAATAATCGTCCAGCACTCTCAGGCGGGTTAGGTCACTCGTTTTTATTTTCCATGACAAAAACATCTACGCGTTTCAGCAGTCTCACGCTGCCTTGCTCACGATGTTTGAGCGCCATTATTTTTTACTTAAAATACTCAATTCAAAAGGAAAACAGTAAGGAGGGACTACAACATCTCAAGCCATCAGCCAGCCCGTTTTTCTCTCTCACAACGGCGGCCATCTTATCATGTATAGGGCTTGATATAGAAGGCAATTGTTAGGACAGTTCCTATTATTACATAAATACCAACATTTAAGAAGGTAAGATTCATTTATATTGTATACCATAAATAACAAACAATATAGACCTCTCTAATTTTATATATTAGCAGAGCCTTACAGTCTCCTACAAATGTAATTCAGAGCTATATTCGGTACAATGGTTCGTATCAATGACAAAAATTAACAATAAACTTCCTTCTCAATTAATTATTCCTTCTTCTATACAACCAGTGAAATAATAGGGGAACATTTTTTTTCCTTTTTTTACAATGTCACATATAATTTTTGTACAATACCGATCTTAAAATAATTAAAGTGCAAGTGCTATAGTTCAAATTAGCCATTAAAAATGCAAGTGCTGCTTTGGTAATATATAATGAAAAACAACATTACATACTCCCCCAAAAAAATTTCTTTGAAAGTGCAAGTGCTTCATAGTATATTAGTCTTAAAAAAATATATAAGAACACATTTCATATACTCATAAAAAAACACACTTAAAACACAGTCAATTTAACCACAGTATTGTACATCGTCCATTATATTCTCCAAATATCCACCTTATAGCTGTATAAAATATAAGAAGACCCTATATATTTTCAATTTCACTTCCTTAATCCTTAGTATATTTCAATCAACCATTACTTTCCTGTCCCCCTTACAAAAATTCCTCTTGAAAAAAGAGAAGTTTTAATTGTATTAAAAAATGCAAAAATATTTACATAGTCTCAATCTGTGCTGCAAAACTTTTAAAGCCTTTCTCCATCTCCTGTTCTCAGTATAGGCATGTATAAAGGTCCTCATCTACATTTAATCCATGAGGCTCCTTACTGTTGAACTCTAAAATATAATAAGTTTCCAGTTTCCTGAGTTCTTTTTCCCGGTCCCCACCTCTCTTTTTTCGGGGAATTTCCGCTATGCAACTATACTGTAAGCTGGAGGGTTTACTCTGATGATACATTTCAAAATGTCTTGCGACCGGGTAAGTTCTATCTTTATTTACAATCGCTCTCCTATGCTGTAAAATTCTTTTGTACACTGGTAAAGTTGTACCACCTATGTACAACTTCGGACAAGCACATTGCAATAAATAAACAATAAAACTTGATCTACAGGTTAAAAAACTCCTGATCGAAATAGTTTTATTAAAAAATGTTTTAAAATTCGTGACATTCAGTCCATGTTGGCACGCTTTACACATCTTTTAAAACCTGGTTTTTGTTGTAGCCACATAGGGGCTCCCCCTTTCCTTTCCTGAAATTCACTCCTTACAATTAGATCTTTAAGTGATTTAGATTTTCTATAAGTGATGTTAGGCTGTTTACTCACTTGTGGACCTAATACAGGGTCACCTCGTATCAGATACCAATGTGGGACCCAATGTGGGACCCCCTGAGCAGCCCTAGGGGGTCAGGGTGTTTCTACCATGTCCCCCGGATATTATTAACAAAGCCCCGGGGAGGTGGCAGTTCCCGGGGCTGCGGGGGCCCCCGCATATTAATTAAGCTTTGCCCCCGGGACCTGACCCACCCGGGGGCTTAATTAAATGAGACTGCACTTCGTTTTTTAAAAACATTTTCGGCGGGATTCACACACCCTACACGAATCTCGCCGAATGTTTTTTTTTTTTAATGCTTTTTTGGGACCCCCTGAGCAGGCCTAGGGGGTCAGGGTGTTTCTACCCTGCCCCCTATTCTTATTTTTTTAATGTTTTTTCTCCTTTTTTCTTGTGACTCGGTTCAACCGCGTCTCAAGATGGCTGCCAACACTTCCTGGTTTAAACTGTTGGCAGCCAATCGGAGTAAAGCTCGAGCGCGGGAGGGTTCGTGGATCCACCGCGGTCACCAGATACTAATATTTTTTTAAATATGAATTTCTCAGGAACAACTGAACGGATTTACACCATTTAACGAAAAGAGTGCTTTCTGGACCAAAAGCTACTTTTTTTTTTTACAAATTTGGTGTAAATCTATTCAGCATTTCGGGCTGTAGCCGTGTCTAAACTTTCCTATGGAAATTAATATGGAGAAAATTTTGGCTAGTGTAAAAGTCTGGTGAGATCTAATTAAGTCTTGGCAGAACTCTTTACCAATACATTACTGAGCTACTAGCACAGGCAATGCATGTTTAGGGAATGTACAACTAATCAATAATGATTTGGTTTGATGGCAATAACTCCTGTTATGTGCCAGCTCACAAACCCTTCTGTGACTGGCAGCTATTGGTATACCAATGGAGGTGTGTGGGACAAGGCACTGGTGCACCAGGGGAAGTGTTTGGTGCTACACAAACCTTTCATGTACACTTATGCACGTGGCCCTTTGATTTCCACTCCATTTCTGGAGCCATTAAAACACTTGAATGGAACTTCATTAATAACAGATTTATTACTGCATTCAGTGCTTTTCTTTTGCTTGCGGAACAAGCACATTAGCACTTCTGTAGAGGCCTTAGCCTTTTACACTGGTGCAACCTGTCTGCGCCCATCCATGCACTCACTCAGTCAGTCAGTCAAGAGCCATTATTTCACACACTCACTCATTTAACCACCCACCCATCCATGGACACATCCATTGTTTATCAATGTATTCAATCATTCATTAGTCCATCCTCCCACTGGCTCATCCATCAAAATGTCTATGCATTTTCACATTCACCAGTTCATACTCTCAAACACACATTTGCCAGTCAATGAATAAGCGGTTTAATTTGGATTTTATTGGATTTGCAAAAGCTTCTTTATCCTTGCATTATCTTTCAGTCTCTCTACAGATTTTTCAGTTGACACCAAAGAAGATGAAAGGCACACAATTGTATGCAAACCTCTACAGGTACAACAGACTCATATAGCAAGGACTTGTGTCTAACCCAAGGGATCACCATCCTTCACAACTGTCTCAAGTGGCCACTAATAATGGCCTAAAGTACTGCAAGCTGCATATTTAAATTGCAGTTTTTTCCAGGGCATGGTAATGAATTTCTCAAAAATAGTGAGACCGATAGGCATTGCCATTGCTTGTTTTGTAGTCGCAGATGCCTCTAGTACTTCTTTAGGAGCAGTGCTATCAAAACCTAAGAGCTACTAATTATTGAAACAGCATTTACTCCACAAAGACATTATTTATTTGAGCCTAAACCTCCAGGCTTCGTTTATACAGATCACCAAAATCTAACCATTCCTTATATCGGTTAAAGTTCTTAAATGATAAACAACCAATATGGTGACTGTTTTTTTTTTACTGAACATAATTTCATTGTAACCTGTAGGCCAGCATATTTCAATAAAAAATCAAATACATTATCACTCCTCCAAAACAAGAGGAAAATAATAAGACTAAGTTACTGTAACTATGTTACTACAAGAGTGAGTTACATCAGCTATACAAGCCACTAAAGGACATATTTTTATGGCCGTGCTGGAAGAAGAGTTTAAAGACAAATTAATATATGATCAGAGGTTACGTTGGTTTAACAACTGTGTTAATGTCCTCTCACAAGAGTTACACCTTCAAGGCATCACCGAGGTATAAGATACCAGACTATCTGGTCATGGAGGGAACCCACGGCCTTGAATTTAATAAAAAGACAGAATTTGTGAACCACCATGAGGGAGGATATTCTCTAATACATCTCTACGTATACTTGAACCAAAAGGGACAGAGCCAAGCCTACAGACCTTTTACAATCGTTAGATATTCCAATGTGTCCTTGGCTCACCATAAGTATTGTGGATTTCCAAGCTGATGGGGGTTATAGTACAGAGAATTATTTTTCAAAAGTGGCCCATTTTTACCTCTGAAGGGAATTTTAAGTGCTATTGACTCATTCATCAGCAAACCATCCAAAAATGTATGCACAGGTGGAACAAATAAAACAGAAAAGGGAAATATTTGTTGTTGTATTCACAATCAAGCCTCTTGTGTTGAAGGTCTCCGGGTGGCAGAATTCTGTCATAACCCTTTGTATTCCTTCACAATGCATTCTCCACTCTTTTGTCAACAAGGTTTCCATTCTCATTTTGCATCAGAATTTTCCTCCTCTCCCACTCAACCTACATTTGAAGACCAGCTGCAGCAATTATAGCAAATACAACAAGGAACAAATGATGCTTTACAGAAAGTAAATACACAATACAGCAATCAAGAACACAAGCGTTGACAACTAGCTCTAATTTACCACATTGGTGATTTAGTATGTTTGTCTACTAAACATCTAAATCTGTATAGGAAGTGGAAATTCTTTCCACACTTTATTAGTTCTTCCCCCATCACTCAAGCCATGAGTCCAGCGGCTATAAAGGTGGATTTTCCTTCAGCACCGAAGATTCATCCAGTCTTTCATGTTTCACTTATAAATCCTGTGCTATCAGGTACCAGTTGCAGTATACGCTGCATTCAGTAGTACAGAGTTCCAGTTCAACGAGGTACACACTGTCTCAGCTTCCCACATAGTTAGGAATTTTTACAACTCATTGCTAGACTCAAAGGAGTATGGGCCTGAAAACAAGAGCCTAGGAAGTGGAAGAAGATGCTCCAATATTCATTCAAAAATCATTTCATACATCTCAACAACATAAACCAGGCCCTAGGCACGGCGTTGTTTCAAAGGGGAGGACAGTATGGTGACGATCATACACAAGTGCAGTCAAACAAAAAGAAAAAACACAGGATTGGGTAAACGGCCGAATAAGAATAAGGAGTTACGTCAATGGTAGAAACTACAGACATAAAGTAAAGGTAATTATAAGTCTACCTGTTAGCCCACCTTATCTTCCTTGAAGTTCCTCACCCTCAGCAAATCAATATTAACGCTACAGTGGGCACAAATTTAGCACCACAGAATACACAAGACCCGCTTTAAAAAGCAGAAGCCATATTCTCACAAAATGCACAATGATAAGACTACGTGCAAACACAGAAATGTGGGAGCCATCTTGCAACATCTCTACATAAAGGGAAAACTTAGCTCACTAAATTAACTCCTTCTTAGGTGATGTTGCTGTTGGATGGAATTTAAGAAAATGCCTTTTTGTGCGTCGATACACTTACGGCCCAACCCTCTACCCTCACACCTATTCGGTATTTTTGTAACCAACCTCAGAGCTTAACAAACTCTGGGGCATATTCTCAAGGAGCCATCGCCAATTTATCGGCACTTTAGCGCCGCAAAAGTGGCTAAAGAACTATCGCCCCATTCTCAAACTGGTGCAAACTGCCTACATCCCCAGTTTTCCAACGATAGCTTCCGCAATTAACATCGCCACGGATGAGAGCGACAACTAGAGCTAATGACATGCAGAGTAGGCGTTCCCGCGCAAAAACATACAAAAACACCACTTCGCGATATTCACAACGAGCAGCCAGATCTGCGATGCGACTCGAAAACAGGCGATAAGGCGCGTTAGCAGCAGGGATTTAACACCTGCCTTTTACTGGTGTTAAGCAGGACGACAACCTGCAGTATGAAAGGGAGCCCAGCCCAGAGCCACATCTGAAGACCAACACATGTCATGGAGCTAATGATCATGCAGCTCGGAGACCCAAGAGGTCCACAACACCCACCGCCACCACCCCCAGCCCCCCCTACCCCCCAGTACTACCACAGAGGCAGCGCAGAACAAGACAGCTGACCTTCCGAAAACGGCATGGCCCCTCAGCCACACAATTGCAGAATGTGGGGAGAGGTGGGAACCAAGTATGTGTGAAGGAGGCAAGTCACCAATGAATAAGAATGTACACAATGCCAAGTGTGGCGGTGATGTGCTGGACAGACTCCAGTATGCAGAGCACAGACATGTCCCTGTGGACATATACTGCTGGTGTGTGCAGTGTTGTGGACAGTGGATGCAACCATCTTACCTCAGGCAGTGGGGAAGATCTCGCTCATGTAGCTGTGTCGTCCCCCCCTGTACGCAGAAGCAGAGTGGGCTGGTCCGGCATACGCCACACCAGCGTAGGAGTGTGAATAAATAGACCGGGGCTCTGGGCGTGGTTCACTTCCGGGATGGCCAACGCGTCTGCCAGGGCGGCGCCCCTCACCCTGCCACGAGTCTGCCGCCGTGACCACCAGCCTCCTCAGCCGATCGCTGCCTTCCGCGACACAGGCCCCCAGCGCACCCAGCGGCACAGCACCGCGGAGTCATGTGTTTGCTGACTACTGTCTGCGGCCTACACTGCGGTCAGCAGGGCTCACAATTCAAATTGAGTCTTGTTTTACTGATGGCAGAGTCCAGTAGGCAACAGACATTGCTTCCAGGGCAGCCCGCTCGGATGACGCATCATCGCAGGCCGCGCACCCGCCGAGCGCTCCAGGTGCCACTAACTCTGTGCAGCACAAGTCAACGCCACGTGGCTGTGGGCCCTTGCTGACCACTGCCTCCGGCCTACACTGTGGTCAGCAGGTCCCGCAAGTCAATTTTAGTCTTGATTCATTGATGGCAGAGTCCAGTAGGCAACAGACATTGCTTCCAGGGCAGCCCGCCCGGACAACGCATCATCGCAGGCCGTGCACCCGCCGAGCGCTTCCGGTGCCACGAACTCAGTGCAGTTCAAGTCATGGACCCTTTATGATGTAATATTTTGTGTGTGAGTCCAGTTCTGGTGCCCCTACATCAGTGCACTGCAAGTCATGGACCCTTTATGATTGAATCTGTGTGTGTGATCCGATGATCACTGTTCTAGTTGTTGCCAGCACCAACCGACATTTCCTGAGGGCTGGCTTACACTCCCCCCACACCCATCCAGCACAGGCGTCACTGGACATGTGACCCTGGTAATAAAAAGGGGCCGGGCGCACGTGCCCGTAGCCAGTTCCACTATCTATCTAAGTATGTCCGTGTGGTCATTATGTATGCGTGATGGCCCCTGGCCCTACTACATCACATCGTGCTGTGGACAGCGGACGCAAGCATGTCACCTCAGGCAGTGGGTAAGACCTTGGACATGTAGCTTTGTCCCCCCCCTGTAAGCGTAAGCAGAGTGGGCTGGGCCGGCGTACATCAGTCCAGCGCAGGGGTGTGTAGAATTGGCCCCGGGCTCAGGGCGTGGTTCAGTTCTGGCCTGGACAAGGAAGTCACCAATGCGTGTGTCTCTGTTGTAGTGTCGGCGCCACACGGCCCGCAATTGACAATGTTGCAATGTAGCATGCACCCGGAGGGCGGTCTCGCACGAACGGAGAAATGAAGGAGCGCAAGACTGCTCGGGGTCTTGGCTCATTCATGCCAAGTGTTGTGTGTATCTGTATTGCCGCAGCATGAGCCAAATGCCTAGCCTTAATCACAGCGCGAGTTCAGCCAGGCATGATCTCTACATCTGTGTCCGCACTATCCTTACCATAGGCCTACACTCACGTGGCCGCCCACCTTCAACGGCCAACATCACAGTGTCGTTGTCAGGCTTGTGGACATGCGCAGACAGGCATGACAATGGTGTGCTGTTGGAGTGCAAGTGATGCAACTGCACAGCGTACACAAGTGAATAGGCTCGGGGGGAGGGAGGAGCAGCTGTGAGGCAACGTAACACACAGTGATGCCGCTCATTTGCCACATGCAAGACATGTCAAACATGAATCCCAAAGTTGCACACAACCCACCCCACACCCAACAAGCCACATCACATTTCCTGAATGCAAGCAGATGACAAACTGACATTAGGGATGAAAGCTCCTTTGTCTGAACTATCAGGCGGAAGCACATCTGCACATCCGACCTCGGAATTGCATGTGCCCGGCACCCCCTGACAGATACAATAGCAGTTGAGGACGACTCCCACACTACGCACAGCCCGACGACAGACCAACGTATACACACCCCACACACAGAAGTCCTTGCTCGGAGTTATCTTGCATGTAATGGCCTTCACACTTACTCCCACACCATCCAACCCTTCAGCCTGGGACGACTCCTGGTGGCCAACATCACTGGGAACAGCCCCGCCACCCACCGACCACGTACGCAACCTAGGGGTCATCCTCGACCCCACCCTCTCCATGACTAAGCAGGTCAACGCCGTTTCCTCATCCTGCTTCAACATCCTCCGAATGCTCCGCAGGATCTTCAAGTGGATCCCCACCGAAACAAGAAAAACAGTCACCCAGGCCCTCGTCACCAGCAGGCTGGACTACGGAAACGCCCTCTACGCAGGAACGACGGCTAAGCTCCTGAGACGGCTGCAACGCATCCAGAACGCCTCTGCACGTCTTATCCTCGACATCCCCCGACGCAGCCACATCACACCCCACCTGAGAGACCTGCACTGGCTCCCTGTCAACAAGAGGATAACCTTCAAGCTCCTCACCCACGCACACAAAGCACTCCACAACTCCGGACCAGCCTACCTCAACAGACGACTCAGCTTCTACACCCCCACCCGCCAGCTCCGCTCGACCAGCCTCGCCCTCGCCACAGTCCCCCGCATCCGGAAAACGACCGCCGGCGGCAGATCCTTCTCCCACCGCGCCGCCAAGACCTGGAACACCCTCCCCACCAACCTCCGACAGACCCAAGACCTACTGGCCTTCAGAAGACTCCTCAAGACCTGGCTCTTTGATCAGTAGCAGCACCACCCCCCTCTTCCCCCAGCGCCTTGAGACCCTCGCGGGTATGTAGTGCGCTTTATAAGTGACATGATTGATTGATTGATTGATCCCAGGCGTACAACCATTGCACACTTAAACAACTCATTGATCCGAGCTGTGGCATTTCATCCACAGAACTGGCGCAGGTAAGAACCGTGCTGCTTCAACCAGGGTCACTAACGCAATGGCAGAACATACCGGACACATGCACAACCCCTGTCACGTGGAACTGTACCGTGCACGTATGCTGCATTTACTGGAGGCACTGCCATTGGTAGTGCTGCGGGTCAGTTACCGGCTAAGCTTCCGCCTTGCCAACGTCACCTGCGTTCAGCCTGTGTTGCATTGTCGATCGTGCATATTTGAGTGGTCCATGGATGTCTGCCTATCCAACAGGACGGTAGCCAAACTGGATTTCGACATGTGTGTGCGCCCCCTGTTGGCCCACGACCAGGAGTGTCACCGTGATACCCGTCTATGGGATGCCTGGATACTTGGCATACATGCTGGCAGCTGGACCTGGGAGATTGCAGAACTCCTCGTGTGCAGTGACCACATTGAGCCGCTTCCCTATTGGGCTGTAGTGCTAATTGGTGACAGGGGGTGGACACAGCACATCTGTCTGGCCCTGCTAATGGATAGCCTTGCCGTCCTGTTCGATGAAGTCAACAACGACCTCATGTTGGAAATGATTGCCTTACGAAGCTGCAATCGCTTTCATGGACGTGTAACTATGAACCTGCAGCCATAACAGTTTGGAACCCATTGCACATGTCCCGACACCTTGTTGCATCTTGGGGTTCTGGTCACATATCCCACGACAACAGTGAGCATGGCTGCATTCACCTGGACCCCGAATACGTGAGCGGACAACCACGCGGGGTAACACACACCTGTGAAAGGTGAGGCACTCCCCCGGAGTGGTCAGCGGCGCTTGGCAACGTTCCTCATTCTGACATAATGCTGCATTGGTCCGCATGTTGTGGCACTTATCTTGCCCGTACTGACACGCATATGCTAATAAAGTCTACGCACATTCACTTGTATTCAACTGTGATGTGAGTTGTTTTGAATGACGATGTGTGTCTCACTGCCTATCTGGGTCACGGCCATACATGTGCATTGATAGCATTACCCAGGGAGTACCATTTATGTGGAGTCACTGTCCCTACATTCATCAATACTTTCATGCTTAATTCATCAAGGCCATGACACATCAGTGTGAATTAGAATGTTTTATTCGCATTCAGTGGGGTGTTGAAGCTGGACCAGTACAGGGCCATGCAAACCCCACTTTACATTGTCGCCCCATGGAGGGCCAGCCAGAGTCCTTTAGGGATTGACAGGTTCATCGGAAGAGGAAGACTTCAGTCCGCAGTGTGATTGCTGTGTCATTGGTAACCAATCCAAATATGGCAGTCCATGTCGAGGTCCAAGGTGAGTGTCGTTGAGTGTAACGGGGGACAGTGGAAGATGTTATTCCAGGGCATGATGCAGAGGGCAGAACCAAGCTGAAACAGGCCATATGGCGGTGATGTATGCTACCACTTCAATCTTACCACCAAGCCAGATTCATCATCATCTTCGTCCTCTAATGTGTCAGGTGCCTCACATGTGGGTGGTGGTGTTTAGTCTGCTGCACTGTGTGGCACTGACACTTCAGGGGGCGGAGATGTGGATGGAGTAGTAGCAGCAGCAGTCATCCGCGCCAGGCCATGTGGCGGCAATGCCATGATGAGGATCTGCAGGGCATGGAAGATCCCAGCTACATCTTGCTGGTGTGCAGCTGTGGCAGCCAATCATTCCGCATGCATCCGCTCCATGTTCTCCATGATCCTCTGCATGTGCCCCAACTCCCGGCTGACATCGCTGGAGCCACTCTGATTAGACAGTTGTTCTTGTCTCTGAGTCATGACTCCAGTGATGTCAGCCATGGATTGTAGGATAGCATGGAGCGGACAGTGGGTGTCCGTTAGGGACTGTAAGTGGACCCTGATGGGACTTAGACACCCGCGTATGGCATCTAGTTTGGCTGCCATGAGGTCGAACCCCACCCGCAGCTGATCAGTCATCTTCTCCTGGCACCCTAACACACGGCGTTGGAATGCCATGTGTTGGTCGTGTGGGTCCTGGGAGACAGCCGTGGTGGTGGGTGCTTCCTGCTGTGTGGTCTGTGCAGGGGGTGGGGTCTCCTCGATGCAGCTGGGCTGCCCTGCTCCTGGAGGTGGGGTGCCGAAGCTGTCCATGAGCTGCTGGAGGGCGTCGGTGTCGATGTTGGGGAGGTCCTCTTCATCATCAGTGCTGAGTTGTTGTGTCTGCTCTGCAGGAGGTGTTGATTCTCCCTCTGCAATGTGAAGGGGAGATGCAGATTGACACTGTGTTCACATGTATGTTCACGCATTGTACAAGTTTACTAACGGACTGCATGACAATGTACATTGTGACTGTTTGTGAAGAGATGCCTATTTGATGCGGGACAGTTGACATTTCTACGCCATCAGGGATGTGAGGTTGTACTTGTCCATTGTCATATCACAGTTTCCTGCTATGCCAAATGCGAATGGCCATTTTCTACACACAAGCGGCAGCAGTTGTGTCCTCTGTCCTGTTGTGAAAGTGTTGCAGTTTGTACCACATTGTTGTCAATGTTGAGGTGCTCTGATTCTTATGTGTGTGTGCTGCATTGTGGTTAAGTTGCCCCATCAGCTCTGATTTGGCTGGCCCTTCTCCCTTTCAGGCGGTGTGCCTTTCACTTCTGTGCTTATACAGTGCTGAGATGTTGCAGACTTGGGTAAATTGGGCTCTTGGTCGGAGTTGTGACTCTTGGGCATGGTTTGTCCGCAGATGTGCTCTACTTAATTGTGCATGTGTGCCATTGTGCCCATCTCCCCCGTCCCCCCAGTCCCTGGTCGTTACTCACCCTGTTGCTGTTGGCTCAGGTCATGTTGTGCAGTGTCCGGTCCCCTAAATCCTGCCACCGTCTCCCCACTGATGACTGTGGACTCCATTTCCTCCTTCTCATCCAGCTCCTGGTGTGTCGCTGGACTCCTGCCTCCAGTCTGCATTGCTGCTTTCCGGTTGTTAGCGAGTTTCAGCTTGGTTTTGCACTTGACATCATTCCAGCGCTTCTTGCAGTCGTCTACTTCCCTTCTCTTCACTCCAACTGCATTCACCTTGGCCACGATGGACTGCCAAATTGTATTTTCATTTGCCAATGACACAGTGAAGGTGATGAACAGTTGGTGGTGGTGTTCTATCACCTCCGTAATGTGGATCTGGTTTCCCTGCGTACTGAAACACGGGTTCCTCTTCTTCTTCTCCTTCCCTGGCCCGAGGTCCCAGGCTGGTCCTCCGTGGGGCTTGTGGGGTTCTGGTTGTCCTCTGTACTTGCTCCGGCTACCTCCATGGTGCTTCGCAGTTTGTGTTGTGTTTGTGTTTCTTGTTGCCGCTTTTCTAGTGATTTTTCCCGCCTGACTTGTAGGACTTGCAGGCCTGGCGCTGCTTATCACTGACTTTTTTATCGCAGTTTGGCCCATCGCCACTTTTTTCACGTTCGGCTTTAGATGTTTATCGCCGTCACAGTGATTTTATCGTGGCCATTTGACGCGTTATCGGGACACTATCGCATGTTACCGCCGTGTTGTGAATACGTCGTTGTCACAGCTTTCTTTTCCCATGATAGACGGCGATAAGGGAAATTGCGTTAACCTATTTTGGCGATGTTTATCGCGCGCTCTTGAGAATATCCCCCTCTGAGTACTTGATTATAAGTCAATGTGCTGTACCATTGGACCCTAAATTTGGCTGTCAAGTTAACAACTACTTTAAAATTCATTTTTATTTATTTATTTTGGTTTTTATATAGTATGGACTTGGCCTAAATATATTAGAGCACTTTACAAGAGAGCAGGAAGTAAGTTCTGTTTAACAAACATCATAAGAATAATTTATTAACAGTAAAACAAGGAACAAACAGGTCATACCATCCGAGACACTAGAGGGAAGTGAGTAGTTAGCCATCCAGCAGTAGTAATTACGAGGGCAGAGCGAACACATATTTCATAACAGGGAGGACAAGTCAAGTCAATATTGAGGTTCTGCAACAATCTCCACTTTAACCAAAGTGTCTCTCCAATAGGAGGATTTTGAGTTCTCTTTTAAATGTGAGCAGACAGGAGGTTGTGTGAAGGGCTGGTGGGAGGGAGTTCCAAAGTGTTGTTGCATCATCAGAGGCTACCTGCCTCATGGGGCATTCTTCTATAAAAGTCGTAGGTTGTACAGGAGGAGCTACACACTCCTTGATCATCATTGATAGTTAACTGTTAGAGCACATGCTGCTAGAAATTTGTATGGAGATCAGTGGTAACATGATATTGAAAAGAGATTTAATTTGCGTAAGGTACAGGGAAAGATACATGTACATTGAGTGCTTTTCTGATTTTTAGAGGAAATATATCTCTACAAAGAAAGACATCAGAGATTAGATAGACTATATAGAGAGACAAGCCTTTCGTAGGTATTTAGAGAACTATTGATTTTGTGGCACTAATCTTTATTTGTCATACATTTGCATTAGTCTTGAACCTCCCTTCACTGCTTCTCTTTATATTTGGCACGAAAACAGGGGCAGTAGTTACTGGAAGGAATCCTAGTGTGGCTGTCTCCTCCTAGCCTTTATTCCTTATTCCCCTTTGTTCAAAGAGTTCTGCTTTCCCATATTTTGATGTGAGTAGGCTGTGGAGTTCAAGTGGAAGAGTTGGGGTTTTACACAAATCAGTGACATTGCAGCAGGCAACCACCTATGTTTTTGACACAAGTCTCATAGCAAATGTTTCTGACTGTGCTATGGCAAGTGGCCCTTCAAGTTCCTCATGAGGAGCTGTTTCATTCAGTCTCAAACAAGTGGGTTCTGAATATCACCCACTTCAGTTATTCAGCTGAGTTGTTCACCCTTCCAACAGACTTGAATCACATTGTCACACCATGAGAAATGAAGAATATGGATCACTGACATAATATCGATGACAACAATATCGACCTACCAGAATATCCTGTTAAGAATATCGATGAACAGAATATCGACATCCTATCTCTACAAAGGTAAGTACAAAAATATTGAAACCAAAATATCGCTGTTTAAAATATCGTTGTTCAAAATATCGTTTTTTTAAATGTCTTAAAAATAATATAAAATAAATTAAAAAATAAATATAATTAATAAAAACATAGTTAGAATTATTTAAACATGTTAAAAATTATAAATAATAAATATAATATAAAAATAAATTAAACATACATATATAAAAAGAATTATATATATATTTACTTAATATTAATAAATAATAATTGTATTAAATTATAAAACATTAGAAACGTAATAAAAATTATAAATACATATATATATATATATATATATATATATATATATATATATATATATATATATATATATACATAAACCTGTAAGATAAATATAAAAATAAATTATATATATAATAAAATAAGATATTAAAATAAATATTTATCTTTAAAACAACATTTTACACTACATTAACTGAAACAGTAGGGAAAATCTTGGATAGCATAGGCGATAAAATAACTATTCCCACTCCAGGGAGTGCAACAGTAGGGAAAGTGTTGTTTAGCGGAGAGGAATAATTTACTATTCCCACTCCAGCAAGTGCAACAGTAGGGAAAGTGTTGGATAGCGGAGGAGAATAATTTACTATTCCCACTCCACGGAGTGCAACAGTAGGGAAAGTGTTGGTTAGCGGAGGAGATAAAATTACTATTCCCACTCCAGCAAGTGCAACAGTAGGAAAAGTGTTGGATAGCGGAGGGGAATAATTTACTATTCCCACTCCAGTAAGTGTAACAGTAGGGAAAGTGTTGGATAGCGGATGGGAATAATTTACTATTCCCACTCCAGGGAGTGCAACAGTAGGGAAAGTGTTTGATAGCGGAGGGGAATAATTTACTATTCCCACTCCAGCAACTGCAACAGTAGGGAAAGTGTTGGATAGCGGAGTGGAATGATTTACTATTCCCACTCCAGGGAATGCAACAGTAGGGAAAGTGTTGTATAGCAGAGGGGAATAATTTACTATTCCCTCTCCAGCAAGTGCAACAGTAGGGAAAGTGTTGGATAGCAAAGGGGAATCATTTACTATTCCCACTCCACAGAGTGCAACAGTAGGGAAAGTGTTGGATAGCGTAGGGGATAAAATTACTATTCCCACTCCAACGAATGCAACAGTAGGGAAAGTGTTGGATAGCGGAGGGGATAAAATTACTATTCCCACTCCAGCAAGTGCAACAGTAGGGAAAGTGTTGGATAGCGGAGGGGAATAATTTACTATTCCCACTCCACAGAGTGCAACAGTAGAGAAAGTGTTGGATAGTGGAGGGGATAAAATTACTATTCTCACTCCAACAATTGCAACAGTAGGGAAAGTGTTGGATAGCGGAGGTGAATAATTTACTATTCCCACTCCAGCAAAGTAATAAACATTAATTAACAAATACTTAAATAATAAAAAATAATTTACCTCTCACCAAATACCCCTATAAATAACACCACCACTATTGTAAAACATGACACAAGTAACATAATTGCTTAACAATTAATTAATTAACTAATAACAATGAACAATAAAATTAAAAACAATGAGTGTTGGTGATCCAGGCCCTCCTCCACCTGCAGGTTTCCCTGCACCTCATCCCTGGTGGTCCAGTGGACCTCTGTCTCCTTCCTCTCGCTCTGCTCTTTCACTCGTTTTTCTACCCTTTTTTATCTTTCACCTTGATGCACTTTTCTGCATCTCTGCTCTTTTGTGCCTTATTTCTGCTTATTTTCCCTTCCTCTCGCTCTGCTCTTTCACTCGTTTTCACTCGTTCTTCTACCCTCTTTTATCTTTCACCTTTCTGCACTTTTCTGCATCTCTGCTCTTTTGTGCCTTATTTCTGCTTATTTTCCCTTTTTTCTTTATCCCATATTTCCTCCCTTTACCTTTCCCCGCCGCAGCTGCCCCCGTGGCCCCTCCCCCCCAGCGTGACCGGCCCAATCCAGCTCCCCTCCCCGCTCCCGCCACCCAGCTGTCCAGCACTCCCCGACCCCTACTTAATGGTGGCCGCGCGCAGCGGGTGCGCCGCTGGCGCACCGAAGGCGCACCAAAGGCAAGCCAGTCTGCGCCCGTCCATGACCCGACTGCGACCAGCGCCAGGAACCCTGGACCTCCGCCCGCCAACGCTACGACCCAGCAGCACTCCACGCACTCAACCCAGGCCGCAACAACAACTGCAAGCTAGCATCACCAGCTGACACCCACGGACCCTTCAGCTGTCACCGCTGCCGGCACACCTGCAGCACCACCAAGAACACGGATCCAGCACAACCCGCCCACAAGAACACAACCGAACCGAAGACCCTGCAATGCATCCTCCTCAACATCCGATCCCTCCACAAACACGCCACCGAAATCTGGGACCTCCTCGGCAGCACCACACCGGACGTAGCGTTCTTCACCGAAACCTGGACCAACACCACCTCGGGACCAGACATCGCCATCGCCATCCCCCAAGGATACAAAATCTCCGGGAAGGACCACCCCACCTGCCCGGGAGTCGGAATCGAGCCTCCGCCTGAGCACACTCCCCGACGAGCCCACAGAACTGATGGAACACCTTCACTTCAAGATACTGGCCAGCCCCACCGCCACCCTCCGAGGAACCCTCACCTACCGACCCCCTGGACCCCTGGACCCTTCGCAAACTCCATCATGGACATTATCTCCCCGCAGGCCATCGCATCCACCAACTACACCCTGCTGGGAGACCTCAACTTCCACCTCAACAACCAACTGGACCCCAACACCACATCCCTCCTGGACAACCTCCACAACATTGGACTCCGCCAGATCGTGGCCGAGCCCACGCACTCACCAGGACACACCCTCGACCCCCTCTTCACTACAGGAAACTCCATCACCTTCAGCCACACCACCGAACTCCCATACACCGACCATCATTGCGTCCACTTCACCTTCAGAACACCCACCATCCACAGACATCAGCACCTACTCCCACGAACAAACTGGACCAAAATCACCGACGACCAGCTCACCTCCTCACTCAACAACTCCACCCCAACCATCGCGGAAAACGACGACCCCAACACCGCAGCCCGAACCCTGCATAGATGGATCTCGGACAGCACCAACACCATAGCCCCCCTCAAGAAAAACAACAATACCCGCGCCAAGATAGCCAGATGGCTTACCAACGAACTTCGAGAGTCCAGACGCACTTGCCGCCTCCTCGAAAAGGCCTGGAGGAACACCAAATCCACAGAAGCCCACAACAACTTCAGAGCCGCCACCAACGCCCACCATAAACTCATCAGAGAAACGAGGAAAAAAGCGATTGAAGACAGAATCAACAGCAAGGAACTCTTCAGCATCATCAAGGAGTTTGCCCAACCCACCAGCGAGTCTACCGACATCCCTCCATCACAAGACCTCTGCAACAAACTCAGCACCTTTTTCCACCACAAAATCAATAGTATCTACGACAACTTCGACGAAGGCAACCAACATACTGAACCCTCACCAACCACCCCGACACCCGGAAACCAGCGATTGACGACTGGACAGCCCTCACCACCGAAGACACACTGAAGACAATGAAGTCAATCCACTCAGGTGCCCCCACGGACCCCTGCCCCCACCACATCTTCAACAGAGCCGCCGACACCATCGCACCCATGCTCCGCCACACCATCAACTGCTCCCTGGCGACCGCCTCACTCCCCGACGACTGGAAACACGCCGAGGTAAACCCCTTCCTAAAGAAACCCTCAGCGGACCCCACCGACCTCAAAAACTACAGACCCATCTCCTTGCTCCCGCTCCCAGCGAAAGTCATCGAGAAAGCCATCAACAGCCAACTCGCCACATTCATTGAAGAACACAAATCCTCCCAATCCGGCTTCAGAAAAAACCACAGTACGGAAACCGCCCTCCTCGCCGCAACACACAACATCCGCACCCTACTGGACAAAGGAGAAACAGTAGCCCTCATCCTCCTTGACCTCTCAGAGGTGTTCGACACAGTCTCCCACCGCACCCTTATACGCAGACTCTATGACGCAGGAATCCAGGACAAGGCTCTCGACTGGATCCGCTCCTTCCTCTCCGGCAGGACGCAGCGGGTCAGACTCCCCCCTTTCCTCTCGGACCCCACACCTACCATCTGCGGAGTCCCCCAGGGCTCCTCCCTCAGCCTGATGCTCTTCAACGTCTACATGGCTCCACTCGCCCCCATCATCAGAAACTACGGACTCAACATTGTGTCATACGCAGACGACACCCAACTCATCCTCTCCCTATCCAACAAGCCCAACACCGCCAGACGCAACTTTCGAGAAGGCATGGAAGCCGTCACCAAATGGATGAAAAACAGCTGCCTACAACTAAACACCAACAAAACAGAAGTACTCATCATGGGCCCAAACCCCGACGCCTGGAGCGACACCTGGTGGCCCCCCTGCCCTCGGAATCCCTCCAACCCCCATGGACCACGCACGCAACCTGGGAATCATCCTGGACTCCGAGCTCAAAATGGACCGCCAGATCACCTCCGTCTCATCTTCCTGCTTCCACACCCTCCGCCTCCTTCGTAAGACCTTCAAATGGATCCCCCTTGAACACCGAAAGACCGTCACTCACACCCTGATCACTAGCAGACTCGACTACGGCAACGCACTCTATGCCGGAATAAACAAAAACCTCACCCGCAAGCTACAGAACATCCAGAACGCTGCCGCAAGACTGGTCCTCAACCTGCCAAAACACTGCCACATCTCCCAGCACCTGCGCACACTCCACTGGCTCCCCGTCGAGGTGAGAATCACCTTCAAGATGCTCACCCACGCACACAAGGCCCTCCATGGCACCGGACCAGCATACCTGAACAGCCGACTCAAATTCCACGTACCCCAAAGGACCCTACGATCAGCCCAGCTCTCCTACGCCATGGTCCCCCGCACCAGAAAGACCAGATCAGGAGGACGCTCCTTCTCCTTCCTTGTGGCCAAAGCATGGAACGCCCTTCCGCTCCACCTCAGACAGACAACATCGCTCCCCATCTTCGCAAGAAACCTCAAAACCTGGCTCTTCGACAGACCCCCTCCTTGATGGAATGGAACCTGCACTGCCCCCCCCACCCCTAGCACCTTGAGACCCTTACGGGTGAGTAGTCGTGCTTTAACAAACCCCTGATTGATTGAATGAGTAATAAATTAATTCACACTATTAAGACTATAAAATAACAATAATTAAATATTATATAAAAAATTAAAAATTATATAAATTTTTAATTACGTGCCACACTGCTCCACTCTAAATACACAACTCACTCATAAAAAATTAACACAATGTACATATTCACCAATTAATAATTAATAACCAATTAATAATTAATAAAAAAATATTTAACGCAATTAACAATAGGAAATATTAAATACACAAATATTAATTAATACAAATTATTAATTAATGAATTATAATTAAATTACTTCCCACCCTACTCCCCTATAAACCCACAACCCACTCTTAAAAAATAACACAATTAAGATATTTACCAATTAATTATTAATAATTAATATCCAATTAATAACTAATTAATAACACAATATTTAACACAATTAACAATATAAAATATTAAATACATAAATATTAATTAATACAATTATTAATTAATTAATTATAATTAAATTACTTCCCACCCTACTCCCCTATAAACACACAACCCGCTGCAAAAAAATGACACAATTAACATATTTACAAATTAATTATTAATAATTAATAACCAATTAATAACTAACTGATAACAAATTAATTAACACAATTAACAATATAAATTATTAAATACAAAAATATTAATTAATTAAAATTATTAATTAATTAATTTTCATTAAATTACTTCCCACCCTATTCCCCTATAAACCCACAACCCGCTACGGAACTAAAACACAATATTTAATCTCTTAAAAAATTAATAATTTCTAAAAATTTATTAATAAAAATACTATAATTACATTACTTCCCACCCTATTCCCCTATAAACCCACAACCCACTACGGAACTCAAATACGCAAAAATTACTTAACATAAAATTAATTACTTCTAAAAATGTCAAACATACATTAAAAAAATAAGCTATACTTTTAACACATACTAAAATACAGAACACTAAAATAAATTTCGATATTATTAACAACGATATTTTGACTAACGATATTACTAACTTCGATATTAACAAAAACGATATTTCTTACCTGCATGTCGATATTCTGATCGACGATATTCTTGAAGGTCGCTATTGTGTCACATCGATATTTAAACATCGATATTATGGCATATCGATATTTAAACATCGATATTATGACTCTATACCGAAGAATATATACAACATAAAGGGCTTCAGGATTGTTTTCTGCTTTTTCTTTCCAAGAAGCCCATCATCACAATCCTTTGAAATCAACGGACCTAGTGCTTCTACTGTGTAATCTTCCAAACCAATTAAGTTTCTCAGGATATCTTTTGTATGGTTCACTTAAATTCCTTTCTAGAGACAGCATTCCAGTTGTGGCTGGTGACTGTCCATCTCACTAGCTGCACCTCTCTCTCTCTTCTCTTCCTCTAGTGCTGAGAACTGATGCCATGAAATTGGTCAGAGGAGCTACAACGGGGCACCTTTGGCGATACTGAAATTGGTTACATTTAAAGTAATACTCTCTTGTAATTGAATGATATTGGCATCATTTCCAGGCATTTTTGATATTTCTTCCAACTAAGGCACTATCCAGACCATGTCAAGGACTGAAAGCTTGGAAGGTATGTTGAGTTTTCTTGTAGGTTGCCCGAAGAAAGGATGAAACCCCCAATTAGCCACACAGCCACTGTGCACAAAATACTGTATGTGAAAGTTGTCAAGAGGCAAGAGGGATGCTAATAAGAGGAAAAACCCACAAAGGGGGGAAATCTTCCTTGACACTCTTATAAATCATCTTGATACAAGATGAAGATTAGAAATTAAGAGAATAGCAATGCACCAATTTCCTCCTGAAGAACAGAAAGGAGAACAGGGCCAGGCCAAATTCCAGAAGTAGAATCCAAGAGAATGTCCCAGTGGAAAGAAGCAAATATTAGGAACACAAATGGAAGCAAGGGTGAGAAGAACATGATGAAAAAGTGGGGCGAATGCATTGCAAAGCATCCTTCACTTAGAATTGCCCTCTTAAATAAGGTTCTAACAGGAACTGACAGCACAGGGGAAGGACCCTCTTTCATCTTAGACTGGGATCCTTAGATAGGCTTCTATGGAAACAACACCATCTTGAGAGGGTATATTATGAGGCCTGACTATGTCCTCATTCTGAAAATCATAACGTTCACTTGGATAGTGAAGAAGAAGCCAAAATTTGCTATTTTTAACCCAGTGCTGCCTTCCACAAACCCACTGCTGCCATTCTCGCTCTGTACTCCAGACAGTTTGCAGAACACCCCTCAGTGAGGTTGCAAGTGCAGACACCAGTAGACCTTATTATCCAAAGCTCCCCAAGAGAGTAAGGGGAGCATGTGTCCTCTTTTTTTGACCCAAGGGCACTTTGGTATTACAGAAAAGATGCAGATGCTTGTGCAGGCCCTTTTCTGTAATACAGATCACACTGGCATATAGGTAGTGTGGCGTGATCTCAAAGAGTAATAGCCAAAGTATCAAAGGCGTGTTACCCCAAGCAAATGAGGAAACACTTTGCTGCTGCATCCCCACCATATTATAGATGCAGGTGCATAGAAAATGGAGCTGTAAGGGGGCACACTGTGTGGGACTGTGTGCCACAAAAAGTGATATACAGTCAGTGCGCCTCAAAGAGCACACCTTGGAAAACACTATAGGGAATTCCATGGACCCCTCAGCCACCCCCCTGCATTCGGGTCCAGACACTCACAGCACCTGCCTGCAGGAAGATCTCCTCCCCCTTTCAAATGCAGGCTGAGTTCCCCCCTTGCATGGTGAAAGTCAGACTGGCGACTTCAAACAGTTGGTCCGTCTTTTTCTAATTGCCATCCCAGAGAAGGCATGGCAGTGCATTCATTGTGATAAGCGCAATGGCCTGGACCGCAGCCGGTAGCATACTCAGTTAAACGTGTGCCACAACGCTGACCAGGTCAGTGAGCCCTATCTGTTAAATGGGGCTTGGTGGTCCTAGCAACGCAAGAGCTCATCCATGCAGTGAGCACGGAAACTCAGAACCCAGCACCTGATAGCACAAACAATGCTCTTTTCTCTTCAGGTTACCGGTAAGCTCTCAACTACTTTCTCAGCAGAGATGTAACAGGATGCCACAGAAATAGGCATAGATATAGGTCAGGTTAATGTGAGAAACCAGGCTGTCATATGTTGCAGGAATAGGTTTTTCAAATGGAACTGTAAATATAATACAACCTACACTCCCTCTCCTCTCTACATATCTTTTTTATTGCATTTTATTGGGTGATATGAACCATATAAACATCCAATTACATTTAAAATACATACAATGTAAAAAAACAAAGAAGTTCATGATCCTACATATTAGTAGTTTTTAAAAAGCCACATTTAATGGTATTGTGCAGGATGATATGATCTTCACTCTCTGGTTGATGTGAATTTGACATTCTGCTAGGATCTATGTAAATGATTTCATTTTTAGATGGCAGAAGCACAAATTATCAAATTGGGGAAAATACTCGCACACTTGCCCTTGGTCATAAATAGCGACAACTGTGCAATCCTTAATATTAAAGATCTCATGATTACCACAGAAACATTTACATTTTCGGAGATATTATAGAGTAAAATTGCTAAACGATCTATACTTCACATTTATTTCATCTGTTTACAGGGGTGGTTCCTCCATGTGGGTGGAGGAGCGTCGCCCCACTGCTTTCTCGCAGTGCGAGACGAAGAAACATAAAATTGTATAAATACCATTTTATGTCTCTGCTTCTCGCACTGTGAGAAAGCAGAAGAAGGGTTTGGTTGGGGGCGGGCAGGTGGGCGGGTCGGGGAGGAGTGGCTAGCAGAATGTTATGGGCGCTGACTGGTCGGCCCCAGGGTCGACCAAACCAGTCCTGAGCGCTCTTCCGTTTTCTCCATGCAGACTGCATGCAGCCTGCATGGAGAAAACGGCCTCCCCATAGACGTCTGTACGGACGGCGTCCTAGCCAATCACAACGCTGCCATTGTAGAGTTGTGATTGGCTTAGGGAAGGAGAGGGAGGCTGCCTGCTTCTGCAACCTGTGAGCAGAGAGAGAGCAGGAGACGCGACGCAGGACCGGAGGCGAAGGTAAGTTTTATATTTTTACATTTTATTAAATTAACCCTCCCCTTCCCACGCAACCCCCTCCCCGCGCGCCCCCCCACCCACCCACCTGCGAGTCATGCCAGCTGTGACTGTCTGTTTATCCTGACATCACAAGCACAATGCATTTCAATCTAAAATGAATAACTGCCAATGAAACATTAGCATCCATTATTTCTGTAGTAGGCAGCTCTTGTCCCCTGTAACTAGGACCAAATCCTCAAGGGAAGTGTTAAAAAATCAATATACTCAGCTTAAAAAACTCAGCATAGCAAGATGCTAATGTGGAAACTCAACCACATCTAACATTGAGAAATAAACAAACAATTTCAATTGGGTTATTTGATTTTATTGGTACTAATCTCTGCCAAGTCCTGACTTTCAACTTATCAAACAAATGAATAACCTAGGGAGCGATATGTCAGATCAAGAAATAAATCAGTATGGCAATTACTGTGGTTTTATAAGTCACTGTTAAAATTTGCCAAGGAATTTGTTAGAGCATTGACGAATTGAAGTGAAGTCTCTCGAAGTAAATAAAGATGAGAATCCAGGGATTTATAAAACGTGTCTTCTTTATTTGTAAATTTAGGAGCCCATGTCCTGCAGGTCTTTCTCAGGTGGTTTCCAAGTTGAACTGTCAAAGTCAACATTGGCAACCATGGAGAAAGAATGCAGAACGCTGAGCCCATAACAAAAGTAAACCATTACAGAGCTTTATTGCAATGGCAGGTGCACATGTCACGTAAGTGTGACTGACCTGAAGGAGGGACTAAAGTTCTATCAGTACACAGATTTACATGTATTGATCCTACAACATGGAATATTCATAAAACGTAACCTCTGGTAAGGCAAGGCTCTTAATGTAGCACTTCCAACCACATCTATTAGGTCTAAAAACCAACAATTTTGTTTGTTGGATGATTGGCTGAAACATATATGCATTAAGAGACCATTCAAGTTGAACTTGTACCCAGTTTTGAGGTAACGTTATGTACAGAGTAGTCAAACACTTGGACCGGATCATTTACCATGATGCTAAAAGTGTGGGCACCAATACACATACCTTCCTCACTCCTGATCTAATGGGGAATTTGGCTCTGTGGGTAGATGATCATTAGACCTTACCCTGGTCCACGCGTTGATAGTGAGCTTGTTAAGTAATAAGGAGCGTAGTCCATGAAGTATTTTAAAGTTTTATTGCAGAAGGAAGACAACAACGGAGCTCACCATCTTCAGTCCTTCTCCCTGGCACACCGCAGTTGAGAATGCTGGTTGCCAAGGAAAACGACTGGAGAATGGAACCATAAATTAAAAGATAACAAGTACAATATATGCTAGACAAAATCCTCACGTAAGGCACCAGATATACAATACATTTAAGGTGAAAGAGGACACAACACATCTTCCCCCTTAATGAATGTTGTAAAAAAAAAAAATTCAACTTGATTGGTCATCACAAACATAGTGGGCTAACCATTTGGGTTTAATGCGAGTGCGTGCACAGCGACCACCTTCATCACCAACATCAGCTTGAATGTTAACAGCTTCACCAACATCAGCTTGAATATTATCAGCGCAAACAACACCCATGCCGGCACTAGCACCAGTCACGCTACTATCAGTATCAGCAACACTAGCACCAGTCATGCTACTATCAGTATCAGCAACCATGTTGCCTTTCTCAAGGGAAGATTTGGAGACAGCGTGACCACCATCGTCAGCGCCAGCATGGACAGTTGAATGAGTGGTGTTGGTACCATCAAAATAGTCGCTATGAATAAGATCATCGTCAATAATAAAATACTGAGAGGTTTTCCTAGAGAAAGAACAGCCTGGTTCCTCACTCTTGTTATACAAATGAATATCACTTTTTAGTACAGCAATGCGTTTCAAATTCCATACTTTTCCATCACTCAATTGTACTGCATTGCGTAAAACCTTTACTACCTTCATAGGTTCAGAGAACTGACTCTCTCCTTTCTTTACTTTCCATGGTTTCTTAACCTTGACCCAGGTACACACACTAACATCACACGCTTTTACACCATGTTTGAGGTCATAAGCTTCCTTGGTCTTAAGATGTTTATTCTCAATTCTTGACCTCAAGACTTCCATGGGTACACAAGGTCTGGAAACATTAAATAACCATTCTGGGTTACATTCGGTCCTACAGTTCTTCCCCTCATTACTTCAAATGGTGATACTCCTAGAGCATCGTGAGGAGAAGTCCTGTACATCCAGATAGTCTTAAATAATTGTAATTCCCAATCGCATTCGTTACTGATGACAGATTGTATAGCATTTTTCAAAACTCTGTTAAAATGCTCAATCATGCCATTCCCACTCGGGTTGTATAAGGATGTGGTGCAATGCTTTATCCCCTTCGCTGCTAGGCCTTTTCCCCCCCTGTGCTAAGCCTTTTTTTGGCTATTTGGGGTAGTTCACGCTTAGGCCCCTGTAACTTTTTGACCACATAAGGTATCCACGCCAAATTTGCGTCCTTTTCTTCCAAAATCCTGGGTATTCTAAAGGTACCCAGGGTTTGTGGATTCCCCTGGAGGGGACCCAGAAATTAGCCAAAATACAGCTAAATATTGGTTTTTTGGGGAAAAAAGTGCTGCAAATGAAAGCGTCTGGGGCTGAAATCACCATTTTCCCAGCTTTTAGGGAATGACAGACTTTTGTCAGAAAACCAAAATGTTTTACACAGTTTTGGCATTTTGCTGGGACATAGCCTATTTTTGCTATTTTTTGTGCTCTCAACCTCCTTCCAGTTAATGGTAGACATGGATATGAAAGTAATAATGGATCCTGGAAAGCTATACATTTTTGAAAAGTAGACAAAATTCTGAATTCAGCAAGGGGTCATTTGTGTAGATCCTTCAAGGTTTCTTTATAGGAACTAACAGTTAAATATAGGAAAAATTGAAAATTAGTTGAAAAAAACAGCCTTTTGTGTCAACGTTTACACCTGTAACTTCTTCTAATTATGACAGCTCTTTGAAAGCAATATACCGTTACATCCACTGGACCTTACTGGTTGTAGGGATATATAGGACTTGTAGGTTCACCAAGAACCCGACGAACCCAGAGCCAAAAACTGAGCAGCGACTTGCAATGGTTTTTTATTATGTACCGGGTATATAGCAATTATTCTGGGAAAATGTATACATGGAAAAATCGGTATGAAAGACCCCTATGTATTTCTGAAATGGGAACAAAATATAGAGTTTAGAAACAGTAGATATTTGCACATTTCCAAAATTGTGAATACTCATACTAGCATGAGAATTATCGATCATTTTTCAAAATGACTTCTTTTTTCCATTAGAAGGAAGGCACGGGAGAATCGAGGAGAAGTCAAGTATCAGAGAGGGGAACGGCGCAGGCGTCGTTGTAGAGAGGTCACCGGTCCTGTCCTGATCCTGGAAGAAGTCTTTGCTCTTCATCCTTCCTGGGTCCTATCTTTTCCAACTCCTTGGCCAAGGGGCTTGGTTCTCGCATTTAGGTAACTATACTGCAACCTTTAGTTGCGCTGCTGTCTCTATTCTCTTCTTTTCCTTAAACACCGTCATTGATTAGCAAAATCATTTCTATGCTTTTTCTTGAGTATTTCAATCAAGTACCGTGTTTTCTGTATTTTACTCTGCTAAAACTTTAGATAAACATTTTAAAACTTCCTGACCCAGTGGTTATTTCAGGATTATGAACTATAATGAATGTCACTCATTTTAAATTTCCCAATTGGCAAAGGATCCATTGGTAAGTTATTACTCTTCAATCAGAAGGTAATTGGTAGCAGGGAATTTGATAAAAGAGTACATCTGACACCCAGCGTAAGTATTAGTGTAGTGTGAATGTATGGGCCCAAGTGAGTATATGGTGTATGAATGTTGATGGCTAATATTGCGCTGGATCACTAGCTCTGCCGGCACCTAGGGAAACCTAGCAAACCTATACATTTTTGAAAATTAGACACCCAGGGGAATCCAGGATGGGGTGACTTGACTGGCTCCCACCAGGTTCTGTTACCCAGAATCCCTTGCAAACCTAAACAATTGTCCAAAAAAACACATTTTCCTCACATTTCTGTGGTGGAAAGTTCTGGAATCTGCGTGGATCCACAAATTTCCACCCACACCACGTTCCCCAAAGTCTTCCAAGAAAAATGGTACCTCACTTGCGTGGGTAGGCCTAGTGCCCGCGACATGAAACGGAACAAAGCGCAACGTGGACACACCACAATTTCACAGTGAAAAATGACCCTTTTTTGGCAGAGTGCCTAGCTGTAGTTTTTTAACCCTAGCTCTGCCGGCACCTAGGGAAACCTAGCAAACTTATACATTTTTGAAAACTAGACACACAGGGGAATCCGGGATGGGGTGACTTGACTGCCTCTCACCAGGTTCTGTTACCCAGAATCCCTTGCAAACCAAAATAATTGTCAAAAAAAACACATTTTCCTCACTTTTCTGTGGTGGAAAGTTCTAGAATCTGTGTGGATCCACAAATTTCCACCCACCCCGCGTTCCCGAAAGTCTTCCGAGAAAAATGGTACCTCACGTGTGTGGGTAGGCCTAGTGCCTGCGACAGTAAACGGTGCAAAACTCAACGTGGACAAACCACAATTTCACAGTGAAAAATGACCCTTTTTTAGCAAAGTGCCTAGCTGTAGTTTTTGAACCCTAGCTCTGCCGGCACCTAGGGAAACCTAGCAAACCTATACATTTTTGAAAACTAGATACCCAGGGGAATCCAGGATGGGGTACCTTGACTGCCTCTCACCAGGTTCTGTTACCCAGAATCCCTTGAAAACCTAAACAATTGTCAAAAAAAACTAATTTTCCTCACATTTCTGTGGTGGAAAGTTCTGGAATCTGCGTGGATCCACAAATTTCCACCCACTCCGCGTTCCCCAACGTCTTCCAAGAAAAATGGTACCTCACTTGTGTGGGTAGGCCTAGTGCCCGCGACAGGAAATGGCGCAAAACGCAACGTGGACACACAACAATTTCACAGTGACAAATGACCCTTTTTTGGCAGAGTGCCTAGCTGTAAAAAAATCACTTTTTCCACACATTTTTGTGTGGGAAAGTTGTGGCAACACCAAGCTGACTCAAATTTCCTACCACCCAGTGTTCCCCCGGGTCTCCCAATTAAAATGGTGCCTCACTCGTTTGGGAGGCCCAAGTACACGCGGCAGACAAGGGCCCAAAACATTTTGTGATAGGCAATTTTGATGTTGCCTCAATACATTTTGGGCCCTTGCCTGTCGCGGGTACTTGGTCCTCCCACACGAGTGAGGCACCATTTTTATCGGGAGACCTGGGGGAACGCTGGGTGGTAGGAAATTTGTGTCAGCCCGGTGATACCACAACTTTCCCACACAAAAATGTGTGAATAAAGTGATTTTTTTCAGCTAAAATTGAGGTTTGCAGGGGATTCTGGGTAAGGAAACGTTGGGGGATCCACGCAAGCCATACCTCCCTGGAATCCCCCGGGTGTGTAATTTTCAGAAATGCATGCGTTTGGTAGGTTTCCCTAGATGGCCGCCGAGCACGGGGCCAAAAACCCAGGTGACCCCCCTTACAAAACCAGGTTGTTTTGTGATAGGCAATTTTGATGTCGCCTCAATACGTTTTGGGCCCTTGCCTGTCGCGGGTACTTGGGCCTCCCACACGAGTGAGGCACCATTTTTATCGGGAGACCTGGGGGAACACTGGGTGGTAGGAAATTTGTGTCAGCCCGGTGATGCCACAACTTTCCCACACAAAAATGTGTGAAAAAAGTGATTTTTTCAGCTAAAATTGAGGTTTGCAGGGGATTCTGGGTAAGGAAACGTTGGGGGATCCACGCAAGCCATACCTCCATGGGATCCCCCAGGTGTCTAGTTTTCAGAAATGTGTGGGTTTGGTAGGTTTCCCTAGATGGCCGCCGAGCACAGGGCCAAAAATCCAGGTGACCCCACTTGCAAAACCAGGTTGTTTGGTGATAGGCAATTTTGATGTCACCTCAATACGTTTTGGGCCCCTGCCTATCGCGGGTACTTGGGCCTCCCACACGAGTGAGGCACCATTTTTTTTGGGAGACCCTGGGGAACGCTGGGTGGTAGGAAATTTGTTTCAGCCCGGTGATGCCACTACTTTCCCACACAAAAATGTGTGGAAAAAGTGATTTTTTCAGCTAAATTTGAGGTTTGCAGGGAATTCTGGGTAAGAAAACGTTGGGGGATCCACGCAAGCCATACCTCCCTGGAATCCCCGGGTGTCTAGTTTTCAGAAATGTGTTGGTTTGGTAGGTTTCCCTAGCTGGCCGCCGAGCACGGGGCCAAAACCCAGGTGACCCCCTTGCAAAACCAGGTCGTTTTGTGATAGGCAATTTTGATGTCGCCTCAATACGTTTTGGGCCCTTGCCTATCGCGGGTACTTGGGACTCCCACACGAGTGAGGCACCATTTGTATCGGGAGACCTGGGGGAACACTGGGTGTTAGGAAATTTGTGTCAGCCCAGTGACGCCACAACTTTCCCACACAAAAATGTGTGAAAAAAGTGATTTTTTCAGCTAAATTTGAAGTGTGCAGGGGATTCTGGGTAAGAAAACGTTGGGTGAGCCACGCAAGCCATACCTCCCTGGAATTCCCTGGGTGTCTAGTTTTCAGAAATGTGTGGGTTTGGTAGGTTTCCCTAGCTGGCCGCCGAGCACGGGGCCAAAAACCCAGGAGACCCCCCATTTCAAAACCAGGTCGTTTTGTGATAGGCAATTTTGATGTCGCCTCAATACGTTTTGGGCCCTTGCCTGTCGCGGGTACTTGGGCCTCCCACACGAGTGAGGCACCATTTTTATGGGGAGACCTGGGGGAATTCTGGGTGGTTCGAAATTTGTGTCAGCCCGGTGATACCGCAACTTTCCCACACAAAAATGTGCAGAAAAAGTGATTTTTTTCAGCTAAATTTGAGGTGTGCAGGGGATTCTGGGTAAGAAAATATTGGGGGATCCACACAAGCCTTACCACCCTGGAATCCCCCAGGTGTCTAGTTTTCAGAAATGTGTGAGTTTGGTAGGTTTCCCTAGATGGCCGCCGAGCCCGGGGCCTAAAACTCATGGGACTCCCTTTGAAAACCAGGTTGGTTTGTGATAGGTAATTTTGATGTCGCCTCACTAGGTTTTGGGCCCTTGCCTGTCGCGGGTACTTGACCCACCCACGCGAGTGAGGTACCATTTTTATCGGGAGACCTGGGGAAATGCTGTGTAGAAGGAAATTTGTAGATCCACGCAGATTCCAGAACTTTCCCACAACAGAAATGTGAGGAAAATGTGTTTTTTTTGACAATTTTTTTGGTTTGCAAGGGATTCTGGGTAGCAGAACCTGGTGAGAGCCAGACAAGTCACCCCATCCTGGATTCCCCTTGGTGTCTAGTTTTAAAAAATTTACAGGTTTGCTAGGTTTCCCTACGTGCCAGCTGCGCTAGGGCCCAAAATCCACAGGTAGACACATTGCTAAAAAAAAGTCGGAGCCTAGTGGGCTTTCTGCCGCCCTGGGGGGGAATCGGGGGAGGGGGGGTTTGCCCCGATATACCCCCAAGGGGGGCAGAAAACTGTGGCTATTTTTTGTGGGGGTGGGGGCATTAATATGACCATTTTGGGCAGCCCCCATGCATAAAAAAAAGCCTGCGTAATCGCTGGTGCCTAGTGGGCTTTCTGCCCAGGGGGGATCAGGGGACACTGCCCCCATCTGCCCTCCCAGGGGGCAGAAAGACTGGAATTTCTCTGGGGGTGGGGTGGGGGTATTGTCATGCCCATTTTGGGCAGCCCCTACACGAATAAAACAAAAAAATCCCTGGTTTCTAGTGGGCTTTCTGCCCCCCCCGGGGGGGCCAGATTGGGGGCTACAGCTCCCATCTGCCTCCCGGGGGGGCAGAAAGACTGTCATTTTTGTGGGGGGCGATGGGGGCATTGGCATGCCCGTTTCGGGCAGCCCCCACCCTAAAACAAATTGCGCAAATAAAAAATCCCTGGCGTTTAGTGGGCTTTCTGCCCCCCCAGGGGGGGGCAGAAAGGCTGTAGTGGTGGCGGGGGGTGGGGGCATTGGCGTGCCCATTTCGGGCAACCCCCACCCTAAAAACAAATGCGCAAAAAAATCCCTGGCGTCAAGTGGGCTTTCTGCCCCCCGGGGGGGCAGAAAGGCTGTAATGGTGGTGGGGAGCGGGGGCATTGGCATGCCCGTTTTGGGCAGCCCCCACCCTAAACAAAATTGCGCAAAAAAAAATCCCTGGCGTCAAGTGGGCTTTCTGCCCCCCCCGAAGGGGCAGATTAGGGGCCAATGCCCCATCTGCCCCCCAGGGGGGCAGAAAGGCTGTAATGGTGGTGGGGGGGTGGGGGCATTGGCGTGCCCATTTTGGGCAGCCCCCACCCTAAATAAAATTATGCAAAAAAAAATCCCTGGCATTTAGTGGGCTTTCTGCCCCCCCGGGGGGCAGAAAGGCTGTAATGTTTGCGGGGGTGGGGGCATGGGCATGCCCGTTTTGGGCAGCCCCCACCCTAATTCGTATATGCCCAAAAAAATCCCTGGGGTCTAGTGGGCGATTGGTCCTCCCGGGGGGGTAGTGTGGGGGCTACAGCCCCCATCTGCCCCCCAGGGGGTGCAGAAAGACTGTCATTTTTGCGGCGGGGTGGGGGCATTGGCGTGCCTGTTTTGGACAGCCCCCACCCTAATTTAAATATGCCAAAAGAATATTCCTGGTGTCTAGTGGGCTTTTTGCCCCCCTGGGGGGGCAGATTGGGGGTTACTGCCCCCATATGGCCCCCAGGGAAGACAGAAAGGCTGTAATGATTGCGGGGGTGGGGGCATGGGCATGCCCATTTTGGGCAGCCCCCACCCTTATTTTTATATGCTAAAAAAAATCCCTGGTGTCTAGTGGGCTTTTTGCCCCCCCGGGGGGGGCAAAAAGACTAAATTGTGCCAAATTTAATTGGGGGAGGAAAGGCCCTTGCCCAAGGGGCCGCTCCCTCCTCCCTGGTGTCTAGTGGGTGGATCCCTGCTTGGGGATCGCCCTCCTGGGGCAATCCCCAAGCAGGGATCCACTGGGGAGGGGTACCATTGGAAAGGGGAGATTCTCCCCTTTCCAACGATACCTCTCCCGTATTTCTACGTGCTCAGGGGGCTGAGATAGCCCCCTGACGTCAGCGCGACGTGCGCGCCGATCGTCATTTCAGGGAAACCAGGGAGGGGGGCCTCGGGAGCTGGGAAGCTCTTCCCCAGCTCCCGAGGCTCTTAGGGTGTAAGGGAATCCCTCTGGTGCCCGCACCAGAGGGATTTCCGGGGCGATGTGTCATGATGGCCGGGAGCCGTCATGAGCACACGCCCACCGTGTCTCATGACGGCTCCCGGCCGTCATGAGCACCGAAGGGGTTATACCCACTTTTTCAAAATAGTCCTTGGCAATTTTAGAAGTGAACTGGACACCATTATCACTTATAAGAAGTGCAGGGAGTCCTTCACCTACAAAGGCACAGTCAAAAAACTTTATAACTTCCTCAGAATTTACTTTATCAACAATTTTCAAGACTGGCCATCTCGAGAAAATATCAATGAGTGCTAACACGTATTTGTTCTGAGAACCAATGGGCCCCATAATGTCGATAGCCACAGTGTGCCATGGTAACCTGGGTATGATCGGTTCTGCCATGCAGGGTTTTAAAGTAATAAGGGTTTTTTCAGAATTTGCACACCATACACAGTTTCTTATGAACCTCTCAATAGATAAATCCATCCCTGGCCACCAATACCACTGTTTTATTCTCTGTTTAGTTTTGACTATACCACCGTGACCTTCATGACACACTTTGATTATGCTGCTTCTGAGTTGTGACGGCGGTATTACTCTTTCCCCTCTCATGATGTTGCCATGTAGTATAGAAAGCTCATCCCGAATCTCCCAGAACTGTTTGAATTCATCTGCCAAACTATTTTTTGTGGCCAACCATTAGTAATGAAAAGAATCAATTGTTGTAACACCTTATCGCCTTTGTAAAAAAAATTCCATTCATCTTTGTTGACAATAGAAAAGCCCTGATCATGAATCAATGCTACCTGGACAATCTCCCATTCATGGTCAGGACTGTCTTGCAATTTGGTAGGCATACGTGACAAAAAATCTGCAACCACGTTTTCCTTACCTGGAACATAAACAATTCTATAAATGTAGTCTTGTAATCTTAGTGACATTCTGGCAATCCTAAGGGAAGCATTAAACAAACCTTCTGTGGTCAAAAGTCTTACCAAAGGTTTATGATCGGTGCGAAGAGTGCAAGACTTACCCCATACAAATGCTCTAAAGTGTTCAAGAGCCCAGATGCAAGCTAAGGTCTCCTTCTCAATCACAGAGAATTTCTCTTCTGTGGGTGATAACGCTCGAGAAGCGTACGCAATAATGAATTCTTTTCCATGGTGATTCGTTTGAGAAAGTACTCCACCTAAGACCTTGTTACTAGCATCAACAGTGATGCAATCATTGAGTTCGGGGTCGAAACAGCTTAAGGCTGGTGCATCAGCAATTGCCTTTTTAATGTCCACAAATTCCTTATCACATTCAACACTCCAATTGAATTTATTCTTATCCTTGAGTAACTGCCGTATGTTGAAGATCCTGCTGGAGAATTGTTGTACAAATTTGGAGTAGAGCTCCACCAAACCAACAAAAGAACGCACCTCATCCTTATTCTTCAGGTGGGGAGCATTTATAACAGAATCAACCAATGCCAGTTTGGTAGACACTCCTGCCCCACTGATGACATGCCCTAAGTAAGTTATGGAATTTACACCAAATTTACATTTTGTGTGTTCAATAGTTAAGCCTTTCTGTTCTAATACTCCTAAAACTTCCTTAAGTATAGAGTCATGTTCTTGTCTATCTTTTCCAAAGACTAATATGTCGTCTTGGAAGCACCGTTCTTTGTCATATTTACTGAAAAGTTGATGCATAAGTCTCTGAAAAATTGCTGCAGCAGAGGCAAGGCCAAAAGGTAAACGTTTATATTGGTAACAGCCAAAGGGAGTTATAAATGCAGTTAGTGGTTTGCTGTTATCAGTAAGGGGAATCTGATGATATGCAGCAGATAAGTCTATGGTAGATAACCAATTAGCATCTTTAATAAGGCTTAGCATTTCTGAAATCTTGGGCAATGGAAATCTATCCACAACAATATTAT
This sequence comes from Calotriton arnoldi, assembly GCA_963921515.1. Classification (NCBI taxonomy): domain Eukaryota; kingdom Metazoa; phylum Chordata; class Amphibia; order Caudata; family Salamandridae; genus Calotriton; species Calotriton arnoldi. The sequence continues at coordinate 831,692 of CAWUFW010003294.1, read as the reverse complement.
TGTTCAAGTGTTGCAGGTCAATACAGAGCCTCAATTTTCCATTACTGCGTCGTGCGACAACTATCGGAGAAATCCATTGTGAGGATTCAATTGGTTCTATTATATCTGCTTTAACTAGTTTATCAAGTTCTAATTCTACCTCCTTTCTTAGTAAAATAGGTAGGGGTCTCACCTTGTGGACCTTAGGACATGCATTTGGTTTCAATATGATCCGGTGTTTGAAATCATTGATTTTACCTATTTCCTTGCAGAACACCTTTGGAAATTTACCTAAAATATCTTTACACAAATCAGAATTGTCATCTAGTAACATGACAGGATCATCACAATTAGGGTTAAGTATTATTCCAAGATTGCCTTGATCCTTCCAGCCAAGTACTGCTGAACCTTTTTTAGCTACATATAGTTTCCCGTATGACTCTCTCCCTTTAAATCTGAACAATAGGGAGCGGAAGCCAACCATATCAATTTTCTCACCTGAGAAGCCTTCTGGAAGAATATCTGGAGGAAGTAATTCGTGCCCCAACTTTTTGGCAAATTTACTCACCCAAACGTCCTCATTAACAATAGTGTAGGGTGAACCAGAGTCCGCGTACATCAATACGTTAACACCAACTAGGGATATAGAACACAAAGGTTTCTTTTTGTTCTCTACCATCTTATCAATGATATTTAACAAAATGAGTTCCCTGGACTCATAATCATTGGTACATGAACTCTCATTATCCGTGATAATGTGAGAAGAGAGTTTCTTGACCAATTGTTCGTCATCGCCAGAACTGGTCTCATCATCATCAACACATTTTACTTTACCATATTTTTTTCTCCTACACACTTTAGCGAAATGTCCTACAATATTACAGTTGGAACATCTTTGTTTCAATGCAGGACAAAACTTGCTAGACGCTAAATGTGAGTTACTATCACAGCGATAACATTTAAAAGTGTCATTCCTTTTAAAAGATTTGTATCTTCTAGGTTTGGGACTACTGTTCTTGGTCTTGTCTGTGGTCTTATTCTTGATTTTACTAATGGTAACTTCAGGTTCTGCCTTAGGATCACTTTTAAGTACTTTCGCACTACGGCTAGATAGTTCTGCCTTCCTCACAAGTGCCAAAATGTCTTTTAATTCTGCATCACCGTTGATCCATAAGCGATCTTGAATAGCTGGATCTCTGGTGTGCATGACAACTTGGTCCCTGATAAATTGGTCTTGCAAATGATCGAATTTGCAATCATCAGCAAGACGCCTGAGGGCAGAAACATATTCGTCAATGGATTCATTTAATTCCTGTTTTCTATGAAAAAACTTGTATCTTGTTATGCCAATGCAAACCTTGGGAGCAAAATGATTGTCAAAATCCTTTAAAATGGCAATGAATTCATTGGTATCTCCACTTACTACACATTTTTGTATTTGTTCGTAAGCTTTTAGCCCACCTGGGCCAACAGAATGTAAAAACAGGATTTTTTTCCTTTTTGCAGACATCTTGTTCTCTTCATCAACAGTGTTGATGAAGTTTAAGAAATATGCCTTCCATTCAATCCACTTCATGCAAGGGGTATTCCCCACAGGCCAGAAAGGTTGAGGAGGTTGGAGTGTGAAGTTCTGTGTTGCCATGGTAAAGATAAACAGAATCCACACTCCGTGTAAAAGAACTGAAATAAATATAAACCAAGGTGTAGAAAGTAAAAGGTGGAAGCTAGGAGAAGGAGTAATCAATAAAATACATCAAAATGTACAGTACTGGTAATGGCGTGCTCAAATTTGTGGTGAAAGCAAACTGTCAGGCTCAGAGGAAACTGTCAAACACGATAATGTTGAAAAACAAAATGGCGTCACGTAAATGCCTTTTACGTGACCCTGAAGTGACGTAATGCCGGTAAAACAAGGCTAGCGTAGCTGGTCGTGTTGGAATGCGTGTCACTGCACCACACGCATACGTGTAGACGCCAGTGCCTTGTGACGAGATGCGGCGTGTGGACGTTCCAGGAGGAGCAAATCGCACTACTGGCTCGTGCGAATGGAGCCCGATTCAAAAGATGCCCTGAGCAATATCCAACAAAGATAGGATGCCAGGTAAATCCAGCGCTGAAATAGAATAATCAGCAAGGGTCCATAAGGTGTAGGATCATCCACAGGATCGCCGTCAAAGGAGTAAAGCTTGAAATCCTGTAATTCCGCAATCCGTTAACTAGTAAATCCAAAGATCCGCAAATCCATAAATCGTGGGTTCTTGACGTCGATGCCTTCACTTATTACTCGTCGCCAAGTTTGTTAAGTAATAAGGAGCGTAGTCCATGAAGTATTTTAAAGTTTTATTGCAGAAGGAAGACAACGACGGAGCACACCATCTTCAGTCCTTCTCCCTGGCACACCGCAGTTGAGAATGCTGGTTGCCAAGGAAAACGACTGGAGAATGGAACCATAAATTAAAAGATAACAAGTACAATATATGCTAGACAAAATCCTCGCGCAAGGCACGAGGTATACAATACATTTAAAGTGAAAATGGACACAACAGAACTGCCTGGACTATAGGAACTCCCTCTTGGTTGCAATGAATGAAGACCTTTTCTCTAGACCTCAGGTGGTAAAGAACACCTACCTTGTTTGCAATCTCCCTCAGTACTTTTATTACGCTGTCTCCACTGGTTTCCCATTAAAAAGCACACACTTTTTAAACATTTGTGTCTGTTTTTTAAATCCTTGCATGAGAAAGGACCATGTTATTTTAAAAACAAGTTGCAGCCATATATTCCGGCTCGTCCACTTAGATCCAGTGAGCTATCATTGCTATGCCCCAAGGGCATTTCTAGGCTAGGCATGGGGGTCGTTCTTTCTCTTTTTTGGCCCCCAAACACTGGAAAAAGTTACCCTTGCAGCTACGATCGTACTGTGACTTACCCTCTTTTAAGAAATCCTTGAAAACCTGGCTGTATGTTCTTTCATTTTCTCTTCAAACCATGACCTGCAGGCTACTCAAGCACCGAGAGATCCCTTTGGAGTTGATTTGTGCGCCAAATAAATTCACTCAAATTCAAATTCAAATCATGGTAGCCCACTTGAATATGTGGAGGTTGCTTAATATACTAAGGAAAGAGACAGGACACTTCAGTTTAAACAATTAGTCTCAAAGTAGAGATCGGTCAACAGCGTGTGTTAATAGTGTCAAAGGCCTTCAAGAAGACCATAAAAACATAAGTCTGCAGAATCACAACCCCGTTCAAAGATTTACTATCAAGAACTGCTGTGGACATTCCTTTACAGAGCCCCAACTGCAATGGCTGGAAGACTGCCTTAAAGCCAAGCCAGTTATTAAGTTTATTATGACTAATCCCACCAAACTTCTAAACTGGTCAGCATAGGATTACCAGGATCCAATAGTCACCAAGATTTGCCATACTTAAAAAGAAATCTGAACTAGACGTGGTTCTCTTCATGTAACTAGTAATTTACCAGGGGCCTGATTCACAGAACTAACTTACGTCAAAAACGTAAACGTAAACGTAAAGTTAGTACTTTTTAGGTATTCACAGAATACACTTACTCATTTTGGTATTCACAGAATGAACTTACTCATTTTGGTATTCACAGAATAGTACTAACTTTACGTTTACGTTTACGTTTTTGATGTAAGTTAGTTCTGTGAATCAGGCCCACTGGGCCTGATTCACAGAACTAACTTACGTCAAAAACGTAAACGTAGACGTAAAAGTAAACGTAAAGTTAGTACTATTCTGTGAATACCAAAATGAGTAAGTGTATTCTGTGAATACCTAAAAAGTACTAACTTTACGTTTACGTTTACGTTTTTGACGTAAGTTAGTTCTGTTAATCAGGCCCCAGAAGTTTGATGAGAGCATCAAAGAGCTTTAAGTGCAGGGACTCTTTTAAAGTTGTCTTGGCGTAATTCACTGGGGGCATTTGCCTGTGATCCCTTGCTTTTCTAGATAATGCAGAATACAGGTTATTAGTCATCTAGATAATTTAACATTCTTCATACTAGCTTCTTAACACTAGTTTCGTCTATAGAACAAGCATTGGCGAAGCCAATGCTTTTTGCCTATACAAGAGCTATTGACTTTGCAATGTGTTTTTGCCATGTTGTACACCAGTGTGGCTGCTGTTCAGCATGGCTAAAAGTTAGTGGCATGGAGTGTCCTAGAGTGGAGTCAGGGGAGTAGGGAGTCATAGACTGGATTTGTTGGAATAGGGTGTTATAGAGTGGACTGGGGAGTACAGTGTTGTAGAGTGGAGTAGAGGGGAGTAGACTTCAGTGGTTCAGTGGCAGAGAGAGTCGTAGAGCGCAGTGTCATAGAGTGCAGTGTTGTGGAGTGGAGTGATGCAGAGTGGAGTAGTGTAGAGTGGAGTAGCATAGAGTGGAGTGGAGTGGGGTGGAATAGGGTGGAGTAGTTTGCAGTGGATTGAGGTAGCGGAGTGGATTGGAGTTGATTGGGGTAGATTGGATTGGGGTAGAGTGGGTTGGATTGAGTGGAGTGGGGTGGGATGGACTGAAGTGCGTGGACTTGATGGGATGGATTGGAGTGGGGTGAATTGAAATGGGGTGAGGTGGAATGGATTGGATTGAGGTGCATTGGAGTGGGTGGATTAGATTGGTTTGGGGTGGGGTGGCTTCGATTGGGGTGAGGTGGACTGGATTAAAGTAGGGTGGTTTGGTGTAGGGTGAATCAGAGAGGAGGGGTGGATTAGACTGGACTGGAGGGGGGTGGATTGGAGTGGGGTGGTTTGGATTGGAGTGGGTGGACTGGATTGTAGGGGGGTGGAGTAGACAGGAGTGGGGTGGATTGGACTAGAGTGGGGTGGATTGAAGTTTGGTGGACTGGATTGATGGATTGGATTGAGTGGGGTGGACTGAAATGGGTAGGTGGGTTGCAATGGGGTAGAGTGGGGCAAATTGGAGTAGAGTGGGGTGGATTGGTTTGCAGTGAAGGGGAGTGGGGTGGATTGGATGGGGTGTATTAAATTTGAGGGGGGTGGATTGGAATGAGGTGGGAGGGGTTGCGGCGATTCTCGGCAATCGGCAGGCAAGCAAGCAAGCCGAAGGAGGAGAGGACTGCGGCGGCTCAGAGGTGCAGCGGTGGGGGTACGGAGACCTCGGTTTGGGGGTGAGAGCCGTGAGCCGTGTGCCCGAGGTGAGCCACGGGAGCCGAGGTGAGCCACGGGTGAGCCAAGGTGAGACGCCAGACATGAGCGTTCAGACGCGCGATTAGACCCGCGGCGAAACACCGCCTGGATTGTCAACGTGCCTGCTACCCTGGCCCCGGCCCCACCCCCGCCTTGCTCCGCATCGCCCCGCATTGCTGTATAGTCCTGATTCCATACTGCAGAGGCAGTGGGGATGGCGGCAAGTGCGGCAGGTGCGAGCCTCACAAGCACATCAGGCACATTGGTCCGCAGTGCCAGTGGTGACAGTGGTGCACAGCTCGGACCCCCAGCGGGTCCCGGCAGGACTCAGCACAGCTGCGCAGCAGCTCCGGTAGTGGGAGTGGGAGCAGCAGGAATTGTCGGCTAGTCCTGGGTTGAGGACTTTCACAGGTCAGCAGAGGAGAGCAGTAACAGTAACAGCAACAGTAACAGCAACAGCAACAGTCACAGCAGAGTGCAAGCACAGGCAATAGAGTGCGGCAACCAATAGCGGCTGCCGCTAAGTGAGGCCCGGTGAGTCCGCGGAAGCGGTCCAACTAGGTTGGGCTCAGCTAGCGGCTCACCAGTGTGCCCTGCTCTCAGCGACCTCAAGGGCAAATAACCCCAGACAACTTAACAACTCAATAAGGAACATGAGATCGGGGAAAGTGCGTCAGGCGGCAACTGGAAAGAATAAAAACAAAAATAAAAAACCAATAAAACAAGGCTTTCAATCAAGCCAAAAAAGAAAGGCTCCCAGTCTAAGAAAGAGGCTAGTTTCAGCTCCAATGCCAGAATCAACATTCCTTAGTCTTGGCAGCAACACTGGGATCCAGAAATTTTTCTTCTTAAAGGACCCAATGGCCGCTATCTACGCACCAACAGTAGAGACAGCCGGGCTGCCCAGCCCAATAATTCCTTACACAAGGGTCAAAAAGGGAGATTTTACTTCAGGATCACCCGACCAACAAGAAATGTGCACTTCTATGTCCGTTAAAACAAGTTCCCCTTTTACACAGTCACAGTTACGGTCAAATATCAATAAAGCTCTAAAAGAGAATTCAGCCCTACAGAAATCGATTATAGAAATCCCAGAAAGTAGGTTGGTAACAGTAACCGCCCAGGTGCATCAGATCAGCCCCACAACAAACCATAATATAGCAATCGGAAGAGGTCCAAATGAGGGCAATAAAAATGTGCACACGGAAGATAAAATAAACATCTCAGCTGAACAGGAAGCCCCTCTGGATGAAGCATTATCAAGCTCTTTTTCCTTATCCAACGACGACAACCTTTTACAAATTTTGGAAACCAACACACAAAAACAGGTGACACCAAAAGAAGGAATTCAATGGAAAACTTCTTCACCCGTCACGGGAAGAGCACAGGGCGGGGTGGGAATGGTGGCATCTACTCCATCAAACCCGACTCACAGAAACGGCCAACAGGAGACTGCACCAGAAGAAGGAAGTTTTTCAACGAAAATAAACCAATTAAGTTTGTCATCTCCAATAACAATTTCATCAGCTAGCAGGATCGATCATGGGCTAGGGGCTCCAGGAAAGTCCCCTGAGACCTTTCCAACCGCTCCGTGGAGTAAAACTTTATTGGGTACTTTGGAACAAGCGATCAGGGTACTGAACTTTCAATCTGATAAAATGGAGGTCCAGATAGACCTTATAAACATAATTGCCGGTCATATCGCAGGTATAAACACCAAGCTGGACCTAATTACGTCCCTTCTAACACGCAGGGGAAACTTAGAGCCACAAACAACCAATTTACAACAGCAGCTCAACTGTGGCTGTGGCAAAATAATTGATAAATGTGCAAATCTGCCCGAAATACTAATGGATATTTTAGGGGCAGTTCAATCAACAAGCAAGACCAAATTAACAATAGGAACCGAAAAGGACGTAGAGAAAAATGAGTCATCAAAATTTAAAAAAAATCAATAAAAGAGACAAGCAGCAATGATAAGGGGGAAGCAGAGCAAAAGGAAACAAATGAACGGCCTGACATAAGGGACCACCAAACCGAAGTAACACAGAGCATAATTAATGCCTCGCCAATTGTAATACCCACTAAAAGGCAAAGAAAATGCGCCAGGAAGGCCAGGAGTAAAAATAACAACCAATCCACCGTAGGTTCCGAGAAAATCGTCTCAATATTCACAAACCAAACTACGCAAAGGAAAAATAATAAATCACTGAAAAAAGTCACTCTGGATGTTTCAACAACAGTTTCAGACCAATCAAATTATACAATAGATTCTAATGGACCTAACACAAAGCAAGAAGCCCTGAATCCCCTTGCCTCCACTTTCCAAGAGACCACGAATCAGGTTCTTCAAATAACAACTAGCCACTCGTCGGCAAAAGATGCTGTACAAACCTCCAGATCAGAAAAGAGGCGATTAGACCAAACTCAACCACTTGAGAATGGAGAAGGGGCAGAAAAAACAATGCAGGTCCAGGCAAAAAATACCCCCCATGGCAACAGAGCTATAAGTCCAGATAAAGGGGTGCAAACACCCAGCTGGAAAGAGGAGGTCCAAATACAGAACAAACCAGGGCGCATGGAAGAAACACCGGGCAACAAGGTGCATGATAAAACAAATAATAAAGTACAAAGTATCAAAAATTCGATAAATGTCACAATAAATAGAAAGGGTCGAACCTGCAGGCTTTCCTCTACCATACCACAAATTGAAGTACCCAGTTGGGAAGAGTGTAGTATTCTAATCCACACGTTCAGGTAATGAAGTAGATGAGGTAGACGTAGCTGAGTTAAGTAGTAGGTTTATTGAGTAGAGTAGATATAAAGCTACAGCAAGCCCCACCAGGAGCAGCCTCCTAGCTGCTCAGCCCATCTTCCAACTGACCGCACACACACCAGGCACCCAAGCTTTCCAATCACACTAACATTCTACACGGAACACTCACACTGGCTGAGCAGCTAGTTACAGAGAGGTGTAAAGAAACATATATATAAACCTGAGGATACTACATTATCCTCTTCCTCTCGAAATGGAAAACAAAAGAGAAACTACAATGATGCGAGAAAACTATACACAGTAAAAATGCAATAGATCCGTAAACCCAGGGATGAAGGTGAGACCGCATCGCGATAGGGAAAACAGACAAAGAAATAAAGAAGGAAGAAAGGAATAAAAAAACACTAACACTATCCTCCTCCTTTATTAGTGAACAAATAAAAGATAAAAAGTGCAGGAATAACTCACAAAGAACAAGTGAGTATGACCTAACGTGAAGAGGAGTTCCTCACGAAAGGAGACTGTGGCAAAGGGAAAAGAAGACCCTACGCGCCACCCCTCATGTGAGGGACTGTGTGAGTATGGGGATAACCCATAACAAATAAGAGTAGGTGTAACATGGGACAAAACCCAAGAACACACGCAGCACGAGATGGTGCAGCACAATGTGGCGAACGCACACATAAAGTCAAGGTGAAGCACAGGGTGACTTACACACACAAGACAACGTAATAGTACAAGGTGATGCGCAGGGCGGCTTACACACACAAAACAAAGTGAGCCGCGGGACGACTACACAGAAAAGAGAACGTGATGCACAGGGCGACTTACACACGACAAAGAAAAGTGAAGCGCAGGGCGGCTTACACACTGGACACAAGAGAAAGTGATGCACAGGGCGACTTACACACGACAATGAAAAGTGAGGCGCAGGGCGGCTTACACACTGGACACAAGAGAAAGTGAAGCAAGGCGACTTGCACACACATGACGTACAACGAAGTATCCAACACACGTAGAAAGGGGATTATAACCCCATAACCCAAGTATGAGGGTTAACAGCAAAAAAGAATGGTAAAATGACCATGAAATGGGGCTGAAACCCATCAGAAACTGGACATGGGACTGAAACCCACTCCCATCCCTAGGTAGGGATACAGCATATGAAACGAGGGAGCAAGGGACTGAAACCCACTCCCATCCCTAGGAAGGGATACAACATCTGAAACGAGGGAAAATGGGACTGAAACCCACTCCCATCCCTTATGCAGTTATCGAAAAACATGCATGTTGTTTAACATAAGTCATAGGTGTGCCTGTCACCGTGATGATTAGACAGGCGTGCGACAACTCTTGGTGACATCCCAGAAGAAAGTACTCTGCAACCGATACAGTGCCAACAGAAGCACTTCGAACATCAGGGCTTGAAAGAAACAGAGTACATGGCAGCAGAACACAGCACTAATCAGCAGGCATCATTCCCAAAGTGGATGGAGATGAAACATGTCACAAACAAAACTCACCGCAAGAATAAGAGGCCCAGTCCAGTGTAGAATGTCCGGTGACATGAAAAGAAAATAACTTTGCCCAAACATTGAGAATGAAGAAGCGCATTGAATACAAAGGCTTTTGTCGAGTGTCAGCTGAACTTGAAGGGAAGGACTGATTTAGCTGAACGATGACTGAAGAGGCAGATACTTGAGGGAAAACGAGGCTTTGACCATGTAGAGAAAGAAGTTCCTCTCTTGTGACGCTGGAGAGGTGGAATCGACCATATTGTAAAAAAAACTGTATTGTCTACACAATGGTTGACAAGGTACTGGAGGAACTTTCACCCATCAATAACACGGGATGCAGAAGGCCTGGATCCGCCAACTCCAAGATGGCGGGACGCACAGGAGACGCATGCCGAGTGGCTCACGGCGCGCTCCTGCTGCTAAACGTCCAAATGCAGCATCGAACACCAGAAACAACCAAGACGTCATGAAAACCACAAGAGAAGCTCCGCGCGGCATCGTAGACAAGGTGAGTTGCGCGAGCCAATTTTGAACTTTTTAACGAAGCGCAACTGTCATAGCAAACTGACCTCGCAACCAACTTCAAAACATTTATGAATCTCATAAAATCTCACTATGGTCACAGTGTAGATCACCTCTTCGTCTTGCATTGACTCTTGGAGCTGAGTTAATACCACCCTTTACAACTGTCAAAACGCCAGTAGACAAATTAAGCAGGCAGTGGCACAAGTGATTCTCACATAGGTCCAGCACTAGCACGAGGGAGCACAAGAAATTAGTTAGAGATCCAACATCCTAAGTAGAGCAGAGTCAATAAACATCGCACTTGTTCCAAAACACAGGCAGTCACCAATTACCTTGGTTTCAGAGGCACAGTCTACATTAGTAGTGGCAGCCTTGACGTTGCTTGTTGCACCGTGTACCTTTTTTGAGAAGTAGCTTTTTCTGGCAAACGTAGACAGCTTTGATGACTTATTTCCAGATGTTGAGATGACTTCACGGCACGCCTGAGATTGGGCTGCTGCTGAAAAAGACGCTGTAGGGACAGCAAACAGAGCTTTTGAAATGCAGTAGGAACAGCAGGCAGAGACAAGAGCTGCATAGAGACTGGAACTGGCACTATTGAGTGGAGGGCGACCGGTGTAGAGGTCACTGGTGGGGCTGATGTGTGCCAGTAGTAGAATAAACGCAGCTGTAGTTTCAGAAGTTGCTTGAGGTTGAGAGTAGGTACTCCAGACTTGAAATTGAAGGCCTCAGAGGTAGCAGACGCAGATTCTTTGCTTCAACTCGTCACCATAAAATGTGTAGTATTCTAATCCACACGTTCAGGTAATGAAGTAGACGAGGTAGATGTAGCTGAGTTAAGTAGTAGGTTTATTGAGTAGAGTAGATATAAAGCTACAGCAAGCCCCACGAGGAGCAGCCTCCTAGCTGCTCAGCCCATCTTCCAACTGACCGCACACACACCAGGCACCCAAGCATTCCACTCACACTAACATTCTACACGGAACACTCACACTGGCTGAGCAGCTAGTTACAGAGAGGTGTAAAGAAACATATATATAAACCTGAGGATACTACAAAGAGGAGGTCCAAATACAGAACAAATCAGGAAGCATGGAAGAAACACCAGGCAACAAGGCGCACGATAAAATAAATAACGAAGTTGAAAGTACCAAAAAACCGCTAATTGTCACAATAAATAGAAAGGGTCGAACCTGTAGGCTTTCCCCCACCGAACCACAAATTGAAGTAACACGGCCATCAATACTTAAAAAATCAAAGGAACTAAGCATTCCGCCTATATCACAGGAAAAGGCCGTCAAGAACTAACGGGTGAAGAAACCCATGCTGACCATGAAACATCCGCCACTCGAAATTCTCTATCAGGAAAAAACAAAATTTTAAAAAATGCCACTAGCTCCCAAAATAACACCGTGGAGAATACATCAAAACTGACATTTGTGCCAGAATATACCACCAAAGGAAGGCAAGACATATTGAATCGAGGGAATCTGCTAAGGCTATTTAAAGAAATTCCAGAACTAAAGGGAATATCCTCATAAGATCTATTAGCCGTGGAATTTCAACAAATAACATCCACTCCAGATATTGAAGAGTCCTTGACAACTTGGTCCTCAAAGGAACTAGTGGACAAGATATACGCAACGAGATCAACGTTTGGAGACTGGGGTATCACGCTGAGGCCACATAACTTCTGAAGTACCCCTACCTCCTTCTAGGAAGCCACATAAATCACAAAACGGAAGATACACTAGGGAATAGTAAAAAAACATGTCTACGCGGCGCCTGAACAAGTGCACCACCAAGGCCAACCAACTCTATCGAGGTCAATGTAACAGCGAGTCCAAAATCATGCCTACGTGGCGCCCGAACATGCACTCCACCAAGGCCAACCAATCCTATTGAGGTCAATGTAACAGCGAGACCATTAAACTCCGAAGGCCAAACATGTGACAGCATGGACTGGTCCTGGGTGCCTAAGGCACTAATTAACAAGCGTACCTAACGAACAGTCAAGGTTAAGTCCGGACAACAAAAGACGGGGGCTGTAAGGCCGGACCAATGGGCATGATTTAAAGGAAGGCACTAGGCATGACCGCGACTTTGGAGACGCAAGACAGGATATGATCAAGATCTGCTCATGGAATGTCCACGGCTTTAATGACATGGGTCATGACCACAAAGCACTGTCTTTTTTTCAGCAACAAGACCTAATCTTGCTCCAAGAAACATGGAATATGAACCCAGTTTCAATTGTGGGTTAAATAGAACATCATACCCTTGCGGAAAGATTTTCAATCTTTGGTCATCCGAGAGGAGGTCTATCAACATACGCATCACAAAAACAAGGTTAGCAAACAGAAGAACTAGATGCCGGGGTAAACTGGTTGAAAGTTATAAAACTTACCGGTAAGCTTCATTTTAACAAGTTAAGCTGGCAACTAATATTAGTCAATGTCTATATCCACCCTGAGAAAAAGAATCCGAAGGGTACATTTACAATATTAATGAACCTGATTAAGGCGCTGCAAAGATCACATGAACGATGTCCTTTGATCATCTCAGGAGATTTTAATAGTAATCTTATAAATAACAAACTGAACAAGAAAAAGAGGAAGGAGGGCTGAGAATTTCATACAATAATGTGCGAGTTGGAAAGCCACGGTCTGACTATCCTGAATGGTAATATAACTGGAGATATACCAGCGGCCATAACATATCTGAGTGGAAAATGTCGGTCAACAATAGATTTCACCATTACCAGTAGTAATCTCGTCCCAAGCATAGACTCATTTCAAGTGTGCCCACGCATAGAAAGCGATCATTCCCCGCAAATCACGAACATCAACAGTACTCTCACTCAGGCCCAAAAAATAAACTCTTTAGCACAACATGCAGAAAAGTTTAACCTGCGGAAATTAAAATGGGGAGGATTGGACATGAAGACAATACTGGACACACTTAAGGAATACATGAGCCAAAATGGGCCCCCGAAAGAAGAGGAGCGAGTAAAACGCTGGGAACATCTGGGCCTCGTTCTCATCCGAAAATTTCCAGCCATTCATGGTAACCAAAAAGGAATAGATACCAGGAGGGAGCCATGGTTCAATATAGAACTGAGAGATCAAAAGAGAAGGATTGCAAGAGAGGTGCGCCTACAAGCCGTGGCGGCAAGAATGGGTAGGAAAACAGACATTGGAAAACTGAAGGAAATGCGGAACAATTACAAGAAGATGTTCAGGGAAGCTAAAACAACGTATAAAGAAACAATCTGGACAAAACTTTTGTGGGCAAGTAAATTGCCAAACAGCAGGGAATTCTGAGGCATAATAAATAATCTGACAAAGGGCTCAAAACTGCTACAAGAAGCGGGAATCGGAGAAGAAATCTGGATTCAACATGTGCAAAACATGTACAGCAGCCCGAAGTATGAAAAGCGAGCTATGTCGACAACGGCCTTAGAATCACCTCAAAATCAAGTAGTCGATGAAGAAAAAATTACCACCGGGCCCCAGGCAGAATATAAAAAACAAGGACAAGACATAAGCAGTAACGAATCTAATAATTTGATTAACACCAAACAATTAAGAGGAATAATAAAACAATTAAAAACAGAGGGGGCGGCTGGTCCTAATGGGCTTCCCAACACGCTCTTTAAACATGCCCCAGATTTCTGGGCAGATTATCTCACACCTCTTTTTAATCAGATCTACAGACAGAACAACGTCCCCAAATCTTGGAAAGGGAATATAATTCACCCAATATTTAAACAAGGAGACCACAGTAAGTCTGAAAACTACAGATTGCTATCTATGATTGACGTAGAGGCCAAACTCTACGCATCATGGCTCCTAGGTCATTTGCAAGATTGGATGGATGAAAAGAACATAATCCCTAAGTTCCAAACGGGTTTTAGGTCAGGGATGGACACCACAACAAATCTGGCTATCTTGGCACTCTTAACTGAAAAAGCGGCAAAAAAGAAAACTCAGTTGTATGCATGTTTCGTCGACCTGAAGTCAGCGTTCGACAGAGTGAGCAGAGATCGTCTCTGGGAAAAATTAAAAGCATGGGGGTTACCCAGCAAATTATTGGACGCAATAATTGCCTTATATAGTTAAACCTGGGCAAGAGTGAAATTAGGGGATGGGAGAAGTGCAACCTCTAGTATTCACACTCAGCAAGGCTTAAAACAAGGCTGCGTCCTGGTTCCTAGCCTATTTAACTTGTTCCTCGCAGACATCATTAAACACATGCATGCAGCCGATTGTCATCCGCCAAACTTGGCCAAAGAGCCAATTCCCTTTTTACAGTACGCAGATGATATTGTGGTGTTGAGCCAAACCCCAATTGGATTACAAAGAGCGATAAACAACTTAGTAACCTATTTGGACCAGGAAAACCTGGAATTAAACAAAGGGAAAACCAAGGTGGTACGCCTAATGGCTCCAAAAAAAACAAAGTTCAAATGGCTCGTAAAAGGGGTAACTGTAGAAGAGCAAGCTGCTTACAAATACCTCGGCATAAAATTGGGGCGGGGTTCAACATATAAGGAACACAAAAAGGACCTAAAAGCAAAAGCGCAATCGTTAATCTTCGCACATAGACTACTGTACAAAAAATTGGGCTGCCCGAATCACAACCACCTCTTAAAGGTGATGGCAGCCCAAATTCTTCCCACATTGTCATATGGCCTAGTCATTTGGTGCGGCAAGGAGGCCGACCTGTTAAACTTCAGACGAAGGTTTATAAGGCCGTCTTCAATCTGCCAAACTGTGCCTCCCCAGCTCAGGTTCGGCTGGAATTCGGCCTCCACAATCAGAAATTCAGGGTCATGAATGGCTTTGAGAAGCTATGTCAAAAGTTTTGCTCATCCGAGCTTGGCTCATGAATAGTCTTTGCTGGGAAGAAATTAAAAACCAGATGGATCAAGAAACACCAAACTCATGGGGAGCGCACCTGAGAAAATGTTTGTCGGAGCTTGAAATACAATTAGCATGGGACAGTACTGCAGACCGGGCAAACTTCAGTAAATTGGTTAATGATGCAGCAAAGAAGAAATCTTTTTTGGAAGATAAAAAAGCAATTTCCAAACGTCGGCATGGGTGGACTGTGATTAACTCTTACACGTCTTTAAAGCCCCAAGCTTACTTAGTAGCTCATTTCAGCGTTGTGTTAAAAAAGAGCTTTATTGATTACCGGTTGGGCATGCACGATTCGAAAGACCTACAGCCATCTTGGAAAAGCAGCCAACAAACAGTGCACTGTCGATTATGTGACTTTTTTAATGAAACATTCGCTCATCTGCTATGCGCATGCCCTGCAGTTATGGACTTGAGGAGACTGCTTTTAAAACCTATTTTTAACTAATTGAACATTTGCACTTGCAGGCAAACCGTGACACGCTGGATGGAAGGGTCTTCCATAATCTTGTCCTGCAGGGGTGTAAAGTTTTTGGCAAAAGTAAGGAAATTTTTACGGCAAGTCGATCTAGTGGAAAACAAAAAAACATGATCAATGCTGACATGGGTTCAGTCGATTAACTGCATCAGCCCACAGGCCCACGTAACAAGCGGACTAAATGCCTAACCTATTATGGGACAATTTGAACAGTAGAATTTTTTAGAAGATTGTTTTAAATTTTAATGTAAAGTTTTGCACATAATCTAAGTACATCTTACTTCAATAGGGCTGGTTAATTTAACATCATTTGACCAACTCAGTTGTGTCAGCTCTTCTAAAACAGTGAATGCAGATGGTCTTTGCTTTGAACTCATATCACGTTATTTTGCCACTTGGAAGATCTATCCAGGAAAAGTAACTTTTGTTCAAATTATAACATCTCATGCTGGTGGCTCAGCACTCGCACTTTAGTTAACAACTTATGTGCATCTTCAATGCTGTTCAGATTTTTAAAATAGCATATTCGTTTATTATTGGGTGGAGACTATGGGGCCGATTCCGATTCAGGCCGGAAAACATACCGACCGACTCGGTACGGGAATGTAGTCCGACCGACACGTACCTGCGCTGGCCGATCCGCGTAGTACGATGCAATGCATGTGTATTACGACCGACTCGTACGGAACACAAGCCGAATGACCGAACCGCACGGAAACCAGCTATCCGGCCGGAAATCTACGCGAATCGAACCGACCGACACGCACCAGGAATGAACCCGGCAGAAACGTACCCACGAACTCCGACCCGCGAAGTACGATGCAATGCGTGTAAAACCAGACTGAGTCGCACGGAGCTCAAGCCGTACGACTGACACGCATACAAAATGGAGCCGAAGCAACCCAATACTCCACGACCGACGCGTACGCCGCATATGAAACCCAGAAGAAAGACAGCTTGAAAGACTCGGAGAAGCTCGCACGAGCCAACTGCAGCGTCCTACTCGGTCAGAAGAACGTCTCCTACATGCCTAAAAACTACAAAGGATTTTTTTTTAAAAAAGGGCCAAACAAGCAATGACAAAGTCAATAAATACAGGGGGAAAAAACATGGAACAAAGACACACCCACAACTCCACCCATATAAAGGCCACACATCCCTACCATGATCCTTTGCAAATTCAACTGACCTGCCAGCACAGAACACCATCAGACAGCAACCACAGACACACTCACAACTCATCCATCACACAAGCCGCACACCATTAGCACCTCACAAATAGCACCCTCACATACACCCAGCAAAACCGACACTCACCCACCCCTACTTGCACACTCACACACACATCAATCCCCACCACCACCCATCACCATGCCCCCAAAGAAGAATCCAAAGTTCCTAGACAGTGAATTGGAAGTCCTGGTAGATGAAATCCTCAGGGTAGAGCCACAGTTGTTTGGTACATTGGTCCAACAGACCCCCATGTCGCAGAAAACCAAGATGTGGGAGAGGATCGTCGACAGGGTGAACGCACAATCACCATGTTTGCGCACAAAGGAAGACATCCAGAACAGGTGGTATGATGTGCGCAGGAGGGTCAAGGACCTACTCAAGAAGGATTATGCCTTGAGTCATCGCACCGCAGTGGCCCTCCTGCCAAACCAGTATACCTCAGGCCCTGGGAGGAGAAGGTGCGGGCCATCCTACCACCAGAGAGCGTACATGGACTATCAAACATCCCAGAGCCTGGTGAGTACACAACCAATATACCCAATATTGTGTGACAATACACACACATCACTGTCAAGGGGATAGTCAAACCATGCACCGTTAGCAAAGCCACAGTAACCAAAAGATAATCATCCCAAGATGTGCATGTTAGTTAGACAAACACAATACCTGCCATCTCATAGTGATATGTAACTGTGTCATGACATGTACAAACTCAACAACAAATAGAGCAAGGCAGTGGCACAAATCTAGCCAACAAACACTGTCAGACATTTTGCCACCACTAGAA
This sequence comes from Calotriton arnoldi, assembly GCA_963921515.1. Classification (NCBI taxonomy): domain Eukaryota; kingdom Metazoa; phylum Chordata; class Amphibia; order Caudata; family Salamandridae; genus Calotriton; species Calotriton arnoldi. Next base: position 814,305 of record CAWUFW010003294.1, on the reverse strand, counting down.
CACCACCTCACAGGCAAGCTCACTGAAAGGAAGGAATTGTGTGTATGCTGGTGAAGTGAGTGTAGCCAATAGCATGATGGGAGTTGTAGTCACAGATATTGGTCACCCTCACAATTGGCCCATCAACACCACTCTGAACCATGCTCGCATCACAGGGAGTGGAAAAGAACTGACAAGATGGCTGACACTGGGTACTGCTGTGGGGAGCACAAGGCCCTGCTGGGAACTGTGCACCAACCAACAGCAGGACACCACTGCCTGACATCCTGAAAGCCAACTTCCACTCCCTGCAATGGAAGCACGTTCCATGGTGGGATATCTGGCTGGGTGGGAAGGAGGACTGACAGCTCTGACCATAGTTACCAGCAGCTTTTCTCACACACCCCCTTAACACAAACTCCACACAACTCACCTGGGAGAATGCATTGCCTCACACTCTAATCAAATATCCCACAAAGAACTACCACACTGGGTTATGCTGTGTGAAGCACAGGGACACTTTTGGGACTTGTAGCCAAACAAACGCCAGGACAACACTGTCAGCCATCCTGTCAGCACAGGCACACTACCCCACAGGGAAGCAGAGTCAAAAGGAAGGAAGTATGGGCATGCTGGGAAGGGGGGTGTAGGCAATAGCATGATGGGAGTGGTAGTCACAGCTCAACATCCCCCACCCACATGGCCCAGCAAGCTCACACTGAAACATGCACACCTCACATGGAGTGAAAAGCCACTTCAAAGATGTCTGACACTGGCCTCAGCTGTGGGGAGCACAAGGCCCTGCTGTGAACTGTGCACCAACAAACAACAGGACTACACTGTCAGCCATCTTGCCATTGCTGTCACACTCACACACAGTGAAGTCGACTCAAAAGGAAGGAAGTATGGGCATGCTGGGAAGGGGGGTGTAGGCAATAGCATGATGGGAGTGGTAGTCACAGCTCAACATCCCCCACCCACATGGCCCAGCAAGCTCACACTGAAGCATGCACACCTCACAGGGAGTGAAAAGCCACTTCTAAGATGTCTGACAATGGTGCTCTGTTGTGGGGAGCACAAGGCCCTGCTGGGAACTGGGCACCAACAAACAGCAGGACACCACTGACTGACATCCTGAGAGTTAACCTGCACCCACTGCAAGGGTGGCATGCTTCATGGTGGGATAACTGGGCTGGGGGAGAAGGAGGTCCGGATGTCAACCAAATACCACCAATGCTGGTCATGCACACAGCTCAACATTCACATTGAAATGCTTCAGGTTGGCAGGACAATGTGCTACACCAATATCAACCTCTGACTGTGACAACTTAGGACAATGCAATGTACAGGCCCGCATCCAGAGGTACAGTCACAACTGTCAGGTGTTTGAACCATTGATGCCTGTAGAAACATAACATACATTGTGTGTCTCTTCCAAACACAGGTGATGATGGGGACACAGCAGCAGATGATGAGGAGTCCCTTTCCCAGGCTCCGGTGGCCCCTGAGCTCTCTGGTGTGAAACAGCCTCTGCCCTCCTCGGATGGCGAAGACCTACCTGGCACCTCCGGTGTGAGTCATCATACAGCACCAGCAGGACCACCATCTTCACCCCCTGCACCCACTCCTCCAACATCTGCCAACACACAGACCACCCCCGCCGACACGGACAGACCAAGGACACTGAATGACAACAGCACAGGGACCCCGGCCCACCGTGAAGCAACGGACAACAACCCCAGTACCAACCCTCAAGGGGGCCTAGGGTCACCTGTGCGTGCCACCGCAGGTCCCGCACGTGTGGCCAGGGGTGGTGGGAGGGGTGGTAGGCAGAGGTCGCTGTTTGCAGAGGGGTCTGGACTGCATGATGACCCACAACTGGTACGCATTGCTGATGCGTACCAGAATAGCACCGGAGAGGTCAGCCAGGTAGTGGGGATCCTCAAGGACATTCAACAGCAGCAGGCTGCCCATCATGCCCGCTTGGACTCCCACATGTCCCGTGTGGAGACACACGTCTGGCATGGAGTCCAAGTGGGACACATTGGAAGAACTGACAGCGGTGCAGAGGGACATATTGACATGCCTCCGCCAGATTAGCACCAACATGTCCACACCTCCCTGTGTGCCCACAACATCTGTTGCCGCAACAACTGCAACTGCCACAGGGAGGGAGGATGACTCTGGTGGAGAGTCCTCTGCACCGCAGCGGCCTGCACGTGAGGGTCCCCCAGAAAGAAGAGGGGTCATCCGAGGAAGGACAACTGAGAGGCCGATGGCCATGTACATCCCCCAGGAACCCAACACCTGTTCTGGAAATTCTCCTTTGTGTGCAAACTGTTCACCCTGTCGAATGCAACCCAACTCTCCCACATGACATGGGGAGTTTAAGTTGGACTAATGTATCAGATGACTGTGGACTTTACTCAGGACATTTCTGCTACCAACACTTCCAACTCATCTGGGAACTTTGGATTCCAATCCCAATGTACAGCACCCACCATCCTGTGCACTATCCTCACACATGTATGTAAATAAACTCACTAATACACCATACTTGCCTCTGTTGTGATTCCAACGTTGTTTTTGTCATGGAGATGATGATCTGCTAAATGACACTGTGCATGCTAACTGCTACAGCAAGTTCAACACCGTCATGTGAGTCATGGCGACGTGACACATATGAGGGAGACACACCACTAGGGCTACACAACACATACACACCAGGGCCATCTGACTCATCACCTACACTGATGTTGCCAGGAAATACAGTGGAATGCACAGACACCACACCTATGCAGAGTCTGTGTTAACTAGCCCACAGGTGCAGTAAGCAAATGTCAGTCAGATGTGTGACCACAGACAACGCACATCCCAAAGTGAAGCACAGGTTTATTACACATTTGCAACATGTTGTTTCCACTACAGATGCAAGGTAATCCCACGTGGCAGTGGCCACACAGTCACCAAGTGTAGAAGAAATAAAGTCCAGGGGTGTGTGGCACATCACCTGTAGGGAAACAACTGCTTCCACCCTGGAAGTTGAATCATGGTGTCGGGGGATCCGAGTTGACCAAACAACTCTGAAAGTACCCTGTGAAGGACAGACATGACACACAGTCAAAAGCACTGAAGAACAGGACAGAACTGCAATACTCATGCCCAATACATGTCACAAGATACCTACACAAAACCAAGTTAGCATGTCAACACTGTTGGGGAGTACAGACTACCTGTAAGGACACATCGTTGCACGCATCCAGTCAAGTAGCTCATGGCCACACTCAAACAGCAATAGAGCACCACCAACACATATCATGCAAACTCAAATCATTGACATAACATCTCTGTATACTCACATTCAGCGGAAGAGGTTGGTGATGAGCTGTGTGCGGACATCACCCTCATCATCATCATCATCATCACTGGCATCGTGGCCCAGGCCAGGATCCTCCACAGGTGGCGGATGTTGGTCATCGTCATCCAGGATGAGAGGCAACTCCTTCCGCACTGCCAGGTTGTGTAGCATGCAGCAGACGATGACAATCTTGCACACCTTTGTAGGGGCATATGGGAGGGCCCCTCCTGTCTTGTCCAGGCAGCGAAAGCGGCTCTTCAGGAGACCAAATGTCCGCTCGATCACTCTCCTGGTTCGACCATGTGCCTCATTGTAGCGCATCTGGGCTGGTGTCACAGGGTTCCTGAGGGGTGTCAGCAACCACGGCATGTTGGGGTATCTGGAGTCACCTACATATAGACAATTGCACATTAGCTGAGTTGGAAAAGAGGGTGGAATATAACATTGCAGAACACACATAATGGTAGAAAGTCAGTACACACCGACAAGCCAGGCACGCTGGTTCTGCATCTGTGACATCATCCTCGGGATGCGACTACTCCTCATTACATAGGCATCATGTGCAGAACCGGGGAAACGTGCACACACATGTGAGATGCTCATATCTGCAAGATATACCACCAGAGCATTGATAGAATGGTAATGTTTCCTGTTCCTGTATGCCTGCTCATGTGCCTGTGGTGGTACCAAAGCCACATGTGTCCCATCAATGGAGCCGATGACATGTGGCATCCTCCCCAGGGCATAGAAGTCACTCTTGACGTCAGTGAGTTGTTGACGTTTAGGGAAATAGATGTACTGGTTCAAGTATCTCAACATCGCCTCCAAAACATCGCATAGCACACGGCTGAACATGGTCTGTGACATCCCACCAGCAGACACCACAGTGTGTTGAAAAGTACCGGTGGCAAAGAAGTGTAGGGCTGCCATCACCTTCACCTTGGGGGTCAGCACTGTAGGGTATGGCCGGCCAGGTTGCAAATGTGGGGCCAACCGCACAGCCAATTCCTCAATCAGCGGCCTGTTGAAGCGGTACCGTCGGATGCAGTCACGTTCAACCATGGTTGCAAGGTCAGGGAATGGTCTATGGACAGCTGGTGCCCTGCAGTGCATAGGTGAACAAAGAAAGATTGTCAGTCACCCCACATATGTGGCATTGACCATACTCAATATCACATGATACATCATTACGAGACACAAGTACTTGATGTGTGTGCCGTTCTGTATGGACATATATGGCACCTACATGGCCACCATCTAACATCTCAGTTCAACATGTGTTGACAACAAGTTCCAGGTTGTGCTATGGGAAATCATTAGGCTGTGTCACAGTACCCATGTACTGCTGTCACGTTCCAAACACACACCACAGTGACAAGTGAGGACAGATGTGCCCCAGGCATCACAGCTCTTTGACAGGTAGATTCCCAGGGACCCTGTATTGCCACATGGACACTGGCATGACATGGCGTATCATGTACACGCCAGCAAAACAACCATGACTCCAACAGGTAGTAGCCCCTGTTGCCTCTGCAGGACAGACATGGACGTCTGTGACACACACACGCACATCATCAAAGTCGATGCACAAACAACGTGGATGTGGAGACTGTCTCCCATTGTGCACATGGAATCAGAGACATCTGAAACACAACATGCACACAGACTGTGGAGGGCCATCACAATTGTGGCAATGGGTCACCCTGTGACGTACATACCATCCCACATGGGACTCAGGGTGTATGTGACATAACATACACATACACAACCTGGAAATGTGACCATGCCACATGCTCTGAACTGAACAGTTGCAAATCACAGTGGTCATGTGCACAACACACAAAGGATTCTGTCCCCATGTACACGTGCACAGCCTGGGAGTGGCTGCCCCCAAGTGCCACCCAACAAACCACATGTTGACCCCTATACACACACAGGTAATGCAGCCTTACATGCCTTAGGATACAGTGTGGACAGGCTGTGGTGTTGTAGGTGTGCCCCTGAGTCCCTGGCAAGTAATTGTGGCTGGCATACATTCACCAGTGACAACCATGGTGACATATGCGAGTGACTTGAACAGGGACGCGTCGTACATCAATGGACCGATCCATGTGCACGCATTGGCCATTGCATATGATGTGGACGGATGCGTGTTGTGCTCTGAAATACGCGTCGTACAGCAATCGACCGATCCGTGTGCACGCATTGGCCAATGCATATGATGTGGACGGATGCGTGTTGTGCTCCAAAATACGCGTCATACAGCAATGGACCGATCCGTGTGCACGCATTGGCCATTGCATATGATGTGGACGGATGCGTGTTGTGCTCCGAAATACCGCGTCGTACAGCAATGGACCGATCCATGTGCACGCATTGGCCATTGCATATGATGTGGACGGATGCGTGTTGTGCTCCGAAATACGCGTCGTACAGCAATGGACCGATCCGTGTGTACGCATTGGCCATTGCATATAATGTGGACGGATGCGTGTTGTTCTCCGAAATACGCGTCGTACAGCAATGGACCGATCCGTGTGCACGCATTGGCCATTGCATATGATGTGGACGGATGCGTGTTGTGCTCCGAAATACGCGTCGTACAGCAATGGACCGATCCGTGTGCACGCATTGGCCATTGCATATGATGTGGACGGATGCGTGTTGTGCTCCGAAATACGCGTCGTACAGCAATGGACCGATCCGTGTGCACGCATTGGCCATTGCATATGATGTGGACGGATGCGTGTTGTGCTCCGAAATACGCGTCGTACAGCAATGGACCGATCCGAGTGCACGCATTGGCCATTGCATATGATGTGGACGGATGCGTGTTGTGCTCCAAAATACGCGTCGCACAGCAATGGACCGATCCGTGCGCACGCATTGGCTATGGACTGACATGTTAACGGACGCATATTCGAAGCTTGTATGAGTCGGATGCAGTGAATTCAGTTGGCCACCCACAACAATGTTGCAAATTCATGGGGGTCATCAAGTTGAAATTTTGAAGGATGCTGTGGGCGTGTATAAGTGGTGCAATTCCATGGATTGGCCAGATTCAGAAGATGCAAATAACTTGGACCTATCACTTTGGACACATGGGACAGTATCTGCCTCTGCAACACACATATAATGCTGGCTGTTCCCCTGAGAGCTCACTTGCCTGCACTACATGCTCCAGGACGACATCTGCCACTACCACTGCTGCTGTCTCTGCATCCTCTGGCTACTGCAATGGCACGTACTGTGGAGAGAGCCCCACCCTTCAGCGCTGAGGAGAACCAGGCCCTGCTGGACAGCCTCCTTCCACAGTACAGCAAGCTGTATGGGAAACCAGGGGAGCAGGTGAGTGTGCTGTCCACTGCCTTACTAATTGTGCATGTTGTCTGACTAGCAAGACTTACAGTGTGTACAACAGTGGCTAGCATGCTCACTGAGTACTTGTCACCCCCCAAAGTGTGTAGTTACATGCACTGAACAGGTATAGTGCAGTAACAGTGCATTCCAACAAGGTTTTACTTCCCTGGCAATGATACCATTTAGTAACTGCTGGACAACTGTTCATAGCCATAGTTGCACTACCTGTGTACATCATATGCCCCTGTGATTGAGACATGTATATCCAACTGTGTGATGCACGGATATGTTGCATGTGTAGTAATGGCCTTTTCACTTTGTCATCCTCACAGGTTGATGCCCACCAGAAGCAGGAGATCTGGCTGACCATCGCCCGGGCAGTACGATCCGTGGGGGTCTACAGGCGCAGGATCCGCAACTGCCAGAAGAGGTGGCAGGACCTTCGTGGCTGGACCCGGAGGATCGCAAGGGTCCAGCTGAAGCTGTCGCCTCCTCGCAGGAGGGGCGGACACCGGACCCTGACCCCCACATGCTCCAGATTCTGGCGGTGGTCTTCCCTGACCTGGATGGGCAGCTGAAGGCCAGACAGCAGCAAGGAGGGGGTAAGTGCTAGCCTTTTCTGGGTAATATGACTAACATGCTCTATGCACTCCTTTAGCCTGGTTCCACTTCCACAGTACGACTGTCTTGTCGTCCTGGACTCATGTCCCTCACTTGTGTCATGCCCCCTCCTCATCTGATACACAGATGTGGCCCTTACAGTCTGTGACTTAGGTCACTTGGGTACTGTGTACTTGCAGTTACCTGTGGTTCAAGTTGGGGACAGCATCAGTTACAGGAACTTTGTTGTGGGCTGCATGGGTGGTACAATTGCTCACACAATGCCTGTGAACTGACATGTACTCTGGGTATGGCTTTAATATGTGTTCCAATTGCTGCTCTGACTCACCACATGTCTGGGGTATGTGCCACACACCCATGCTGCAGCAGAGGGCAAGGTAGGAGCATCAGGAGTATGTACATCATGTGTGTGACACATGCATAGCCACCTGCCTAGTGTTCAGGGTAATACCATGTTGCACATGGACCAGGACTGTGAAGCCTACTCCGGACATCGAAGGCACTCTGTTCTCCCACTCCCGTGTGTCAGCATACATATTGGGCATTGTGAAGAGTGCACTCAGGTGTCTGCCTCTGTGTAACCGTGGTGTGGCCTTGCTTTTTGGACTCCTGGAGTGTTTTACAATTTGGGGTGGCCAGCCATCTGAGTTGTGACTATAGGATCTGCACATTGGTTAATGCATAGGTCTCTGATCCCTTGACTGTGCACAATGGTGTATGTAACATTGAGGTGCAGGCAGCTTTGGTTCATTCTCATCAGACGGTGAAGTGCTCATGTGTATGGATTTGTGTTTGCAGTCACTCAAATGTCTCATTTGTATGACGTGGGATCATCTTAGTCCTCATGATGTGGGTGGCCAGGGGTGCAAATGTGCACCTGTCAGCTACAGGGCTTGCATTCCCAAAACGTCCATGATTGTGACACAGTGCACACTGGTGTTGTGTGTATGCACTGCCCCTGTGACAGGAGACAGTTATGACTGACTTGCCAGACAGGCCTGTGCCATAACATTCAACTTGCAAAGGGTGATCCAGCAGTAGTGTGATATGTCCTGCATGCACACCATTGTTGCATTGTCTATCAGGACATGAGGACCTCATTGTGTCTGGTGATGGAACCAAAACCCGCATAGCGACAGAGACTCTGCCCATCACTTTTCCTGACACATGTACTGAGTCAGTGGCAGGAGATGGCATGTGTTTGGAGTGACACATTTCCATATGTTCTCTTGGATGTCCAACAACTGTGTATGTGGTGCATGTGTGCACATATGATTAGTGGCATCCAACAGGCACCAGACAGATGGGTGCATGGACAGGTAGGATATGAGTAGGCATGAATGACTGTCAGGCAGACAATGGGCTTCTTCAAATCAGTGTCAGCACTTATTGCAATGTCTAGCGAATGATGGCAGGGTTTGCTCTGTGATGTGCTGTACTTACTGTGGTGTGTGTGGTCAGCACAGGTGACTAATGTTGCTCTGTTTATCCTGATTGTTTGCAGATACATCCACGGCCACAGGAGGAGACAGCTCCACAGACCAAGAGGAGCGGCAGAGCCAGACTGGGTCCACTGCAGAGGAGACCGAGGGACCCAGTGGCACGGAGGGTGAGGGGAGCCACACTGAGGAGACCTCAGCTACGACCACCTCAGCTGAGGAACACAGCACTTCCAGTGAGGACTCCCTTGTGGAGGCGGGTGTCAGCAGACCACAGACAAAATCGAGCAAGTCTGTCCCCGCCACCACCACCATCTCCACCCTCCCATCCCACATGTCTGTGGAGGCTCCCGTGTAGGGGAGCAGACTTCACGAGGAGATCGTGGCGTACAGAGGCCCCACCATCCGGGATTTCAATGCCATCAAAACATAATAAATCCACATAATATCGGATATTCAATTGAAATTAAAAATCATAAGGACGGCACATATCGAGTGCGAAACCGAGTACATCACAAACTTATCTTGGATGTGAAAAACATTATTTAGCGTTGGAGACATATAGCTAAGTTGGTCTTCTAAATCAAGAATCAACCAATACCTCAAAGTGTTCATGCAGTAGCTGTCAATATCTGACGAGTCTACTCCAAGACACAAGAGATCAAAAGTTAACATTTTGTGGCCCTTTTCCTGACAAAGGCACAGTTGTGCCGAAACGCGCGTCGAAAACACAGACTATTAAAATTTTGCCACATAGTTTCCTTAAGATTCTCAGAAACTAATTGTCATTTATCATTTAATCATAAACAATGACATGTGTTTTTTAAATTGACTGTTAGTCACATGTTGTATGAATGAAGAGGAATGAATGAGTACAAATGGGTTGTTATTTTTAAAATGAAATCATAAAAGTATTTTTATATTCTTTTTGCTATTGTGTATCAATAAAAATTATTTTTGTATAGCAAAACAGATATTGTTGGTTCTCCCTTTGTTTTCTATAAAGTTCAGTCCAATTTTTTGTGTTGTGTATATCATTGTTGCCTTAAGTTTATACATTAGGGGAGCGTGTCTCCTTCATGCCAGGCACCGCACCCCCTACCTCTGTCTCCCCTGCTGCCCTGAGTGTGGAGTCTGTGGACTTGCTGAAACAGATCCATGTAGGGCAGACATCAATGCTGAGTGTCCTCCATGCACACACGGGTCTGTTGACACAACTGGTGTCATTCATGGAGGGCATGTCATCTGGCATGTCTGCCCTACATCGGACCAATCAGTCCATGGCCTCCTCACTGATGGCAGCAGTGTCCCTCCTGCAACAGTCCCTCACCCCTCCTACCTCTGCCCCATCCACAATCCCCAGCACCCTACCTGTCCCAAGCACACACACACCGGCACAGGCACGCACCAGCACAGACACAAGCAGCACACAGACACACACGCCAACATCCAGACGCACACGCACGCACAGTCAGGGGACTGATACCTCACTCACAGGGGATGGGGCCCAGACACACATACACGCATCCACGAGCACTGCGCAGTCCTCAGATACCTCTCCCTCCAAAACCCCTTCCCTTGCCTCACCTGCAACCCCCCCCTCCCAGAAGCTCTTCCTCTGTGAGCTTGGCCTCTTCCGCACAGATCCATCTGAGCCAACGTACAGGCGGAAGAGGCGACCACCACACACAGAGGGGAGTGCCCCTCACACCCGGACACCCTCCCCCAGGCACAGGCAGACTGAGGACCCCATTCGGAAGTCCCCCCGGACCAGGAAGGGCAAGACCCCACCACCACCACCACGCAGCTCCACCACGCAGTCTCTCTCCTCCATCCCCCAGGCCACCACTCCACAGGTTCCCCCGCCACACTCTGCCCCAGGATCCCCACACACCGATACCGCATCCCCAAACTGCTTAGGCCCTCCCCCCTACCACTTTCTCTTCCACCCCCAACCCAGACGCTCGGCCTGTTTGTGCCACTGGCGTGGAGACCGGTTCCCCCCCTCTGTCCTGCCCACCTCATCTGCCCCCCCTTCCACTCCCTTGGAGTTATACACTGTAGTGGAGTCCACAACCACCCCGTCTGACTTGCGCACTGCAGTGGGGACCCAGTCCACTCCATCTGACCGGCCCACTGCAGTGGTGCCATCACCCACACCATCTGACTTGTGCCCTACAGTGGTGCCGGCCCCCACTGAGTCAGACACCTCCACTGCAGTTGCCGGTGACACTCCTGCACCCACCACCCCTTCACTGCCTCCTTCTGGCATCCCCTGATCCTGTCCCTGCGGTGCCTGGCCTGCCCCTTATATGCCCCTCCGAGGGGTATGTCCCCTGTCCGTACCAGTGCAGGCAAGCAATGGGTGACAAGTTGTCACATATCACCCTGTTCAGACTGTGTATGTGGACTGGCCATTGGCCTTAGTTTCTTTTGGACTTCAAATTTTAGTTTCACATTTGCTGAATAAAGCCTCTTTTTGTTTACTAGTGGTTTTTCTTTTGATGTACATGATGTAGATGAGTATCATGCATTTGCTGTTGTTATAGTCTTCAGATCAGGAAAATGAAGTGTTGCTGTGATGGACTCCATGTGGCCCATGGGATATGTGTCCTAATCTAGTCTGGATCCATAGCATACTTTGCTGCAGTCTGAGGGTGTAATGTTCAGCATTTGACACAGGGATGTACGTTTTGCATTTGTAAATTAGCATCTGTGGCTTACACTGATGCACATCTGCTGGGCTTACCACTGTTCGATGTTTCTATTTCCCTGACTGTGTGCCCATCTCCACTGGACATGCAGTTTAGCACATCAATGTTGAAGGACTCATCTGTGTATACAGTGCAACTTGCTTGACACGTGTTTTGGGTATATGCAGATGACTGAAGTGACACTCCCGTACCCAGGCTGATGTGAGCAGAGCCTTCAGTGTGTTGTAATTGTTGACTCACTGACCGAGTGTTCTGCTGACATGTTTGAGTCGTGCACAGACAAGGTTTGGCACAGCGGACCTTCCACAGGAGTGGAGTGCCCTCATGGAAGTGTGTACTCCTGTGACATTGCCTGGGCCCTTGTTGTGTGTTGTGTAAGCATGTCTGTGTGTGTTCCCTTCCCTTTTCCTACACAGGCTGTGTCTCTACGGATGTTCCTGTTTGTGATGCTTTCTGAGTTGTCCTGTGGTCACCCAGCATCTTAGACCTTGTTTCTCCGGGATGTGGGTGCATGGCAAACTAATGTTCATCAGGTTGTCATCCCTAGTTGTCTTTGTTGTCAGGGCTGGGGATGTGGGAAAACGCAGATGGGACACAGTCAGGATTCCCCTTGGCACTTGTTGGTTACACAAGTCATGTAATTTACAGTTTGTGGTAGCTTTCAGTGATTGTGACACGTTGTGTGTGTGACTGCTGCCACTCCTCAGGGTCAGAGCTGCAATGTTGGAAGTTGTCGACGTGTGTTCTTTGTGGGTCACCTTGGCTTCTTCATTGGTGTGTGACTGTGGCAGGGATCCCATTGATTGGGGTGGATTTCACGTCATGCCCATGTACCGCGTACTGTGCAGTGTGTCAGACATTCACGAGTCTTGTTGACTGGCCATGTGTGATGGGTTTCTGCACCTTAGTTCCCACCACCAACCCTGGGATTGTCATGGGTGCATGTGCAATGTCACCAGTCCATGTGAGCTTCACTGCTGCACATTGGTGGAGATCAAGGTGTGTGGTGTTGAGTGTGTGCAAATGTGAGTTGTTGCATGGCTAGACCCCTACCTCCATATTGGCCTTGGCTAACAGGCCGTGCTGATTGATTTGTGTTTGTGTAGGTGTGATGGTAGTTTGTTGCTCAGGACACATGGCTGTGGTTCACAGTGTGAACGACATCTACCTTTGTCATCACAGTGGGATTATCATGCAGGCTAGTGTCACCACAATGTGGGGTCCCTGGGGGTAGTGCTGTGGTGGGTCTGTCTCTTGCTGTGTTAGTTGCTGTTCCTACAAGCTTGTGTGACATGTGTAATTTGGGCTCCCTCTCATCTAACGATGCCTGATTGCCCACATAGGGAATCCGATCCATGAGTTACTTTTGTATGGCACTGTATACACATCTGTGTAATTGTAATTCAGGCCTCCTCATGTGTTGTGTGGTTGCCTGGGGACACTGGCACCCCCCATCACCTGTTGTGTTTGATATGCAGTGTGAGGCTGCCTGTTTGTGTTTGTGCATCTGCACCACTGCATTGGCATATCGTTAGTGTGCCATTGGCTGTATGTTGTTTGGAGGATTTCCCCTGCTGTCCCTGGGACTCCTAGGTCATCAGTCAGCACAATAATCATGGTCTGTATGTCCCATTGCTGCCATGGTATGGTATTTGTTCACCTCACATCTACAGTCTCCACAGGATATCTACATTTGTGTGTCCATTAGTGCAGATATGTGGGTCTGCATTATGATGGTCACTTCTGGCATTATGTAATTGATAAATGGAGACAATGTCAGCCCCCATGGGTGATGTTTGTCTGCACATGGCCAAAGGTATGTTTTATTTGCACTGCACTGTTTGCCTCACCCAGTTGCTATGGGACACAACCACTACTTTGCCACTGATGTGTTTGTTGTTGTGTGACCAGGAATCATCCATGCTGTTTGGCAGTTGCAGCTTTTTCCATGACAACACTTACCTTTTGGTCACTGTGATGATGGGGGTTTAGACCCCATTGCCACAATGTTCAAAATGTGCTTCAGTTATGGAGCCCACACTTACCTTTTGGTCACTGTGATGATGGGGGTTTAGACCCCATTGCCACAATGTTCAAAACTGTGCTTCAGCTATGGACCCCACACTTACCTTTTGGTCACTGTGATGATGGGGGTTTAGACCCCATTCCCACAGTGATCATGGTCTGCTTGCATTGTGGAGGCCACACACATTTATGTGTGACACATGTGATAGGGGGTCACATTGTATGTTCAATGTCATGTTCAGTGTTGTAGGCATTTGACACAGACTACACACTCTTGTCATGATGTTGGGGGGATGTCTTTTGCTGACATTCATTATGTTGGAGTATGCTGGTTGTGTCATGCATTACCCGTCCGATGAGTGGGGATGGTAGTAGTGGTAGGCATCCAGGCCCCCATGAGTAGGAGTGGTGGTAGTGGTAGGCATCCATCCCCCTATGAGTGGGGATGGTAGTAGTGACAGGCATCCAGGCCCCCATGAGTAGGGGTGGTGGTAGTGGTAGGCATCCATCCCCCTATGAGTGGGGATGGTAGTAGTGACAGGCATCCAGGCCCCCATGAGTAGGGGTGGTGGTAGTGGTAGGCATCCATCCCCCTATGAGTGGGGATGGTAGTAGTGACAGGCTTCCAGCCCCCCATTAGTAGGGGTGGTGGTAGTGGTAGGCATCCAGGCCCCCATGAGTAGGGGTGGTGGTAGTGGTAGGCATCCAGCCCCCCATGAGTAGGGGTAGTGGCAGGCATTCATCCCCCTATGAGCGTGGATGGTAGTAGTGACAGGCATCCAGGACCACATGAGTAGGGGTGGTGGTAGTGGTAGGCATCCAGGCCCCCATGAGTAGGGGTGGTAGTAGTGACAGGCATCCAGGCCCACATGAGTAGGGATGGTAGTAGTGACAGGCATCCAGGCCCCCATGTGTAGGGGTAGTGGTAGTGGTAGGCATCCATCCCCCTATGAGTGGGGATGGTAGTAGTGACAGGCATCCAGCCCCCCATGAGTAGGGATGGTAGTAGTGACAGGCATCAAGCCCCCATGAGTAGGGGTAGTGGTAGTGGTAGGCATCCATCCCCTATGAGTGGGGATGGTAGTAGTGACAGGCATCCAGGCCCCCATGAGTAGGGGTGGTGGTAGTGGTAGGCATCCATCCCCCTATGAGTGGGGATGGTAGTAGTGACAGGCATCCAGCCCCCCATGAGTAGGGATGGTAGTAGTGACAGGCATCCAGGCCCCCATGAGTAGGGGTGGTGGTAGTGGTAGGCATCCATCCCCCTATAAGTGGGGATGGTAGTAGTGACAGGCATCCAGGCCCCCATGAGTAGGGATGGTAGTAGTGACAGGCATCCAGGCCCCAATGAGTAGGGGTAGTGGTAGTGGTAGGCATCCATCCCCCTATGAGTGGGGATGGTAGTAGTGACAGGCATCCAGGCCCACATGAGTAGGGGTGGTGGTAGTGGTAGCCATCAGGCCCCTATGGGTGTGTATGGCATTGGTGATAGCCATCCCGCCCCTATGGTTCGGCTGTTGCTAGTGTACGTCATTTCTGCATCCCTATGTGTGTGACATATGTCGGGTACTTGTCGTTTGTTTGTGTAGTGGGTGTCTGACTTACCGTCTGCGCCGTACGCGTCTGTACCGGTTCCGGTAATAGATGTAGAGTATTGGTAGGACCTGCACGATGGGATTCATGGTTGGGTCGTCTCGTTCGGGTTTCTCGTGGCTTCGACTCGTACTCGTCGCTGGCTTGTTCGTCTTGTAGCCGTGGATCGTCTTGTGGCGCGAATCGGAGCTTATGTGCAGCTCTCCCGGATGCTCTGACGTGCCGGACGTAGCGACCAGTTCGGCGCGTACGGAGGGCGCATCGTACTAGTCAGGCCGGAAGGTGCTGTATATTTACTTCCGTGCGACTCGAATCGGCGTTTACGGATCCGGCTCGGGTGGGGAACAGGAGCTGGAATGGGTACGTACGGCTCGGTCGGAATCTGAGCAGTAATGTGCATCATACTTGCTCGTTCGGACGACTGTTCGAATCGGTCAGGAAACACGCGTTCGGCTTGTATTTTTTCCGGACGAATAGTATTAGGTGCGCTACCGGCCGAGATCGGAATCGACCCCTATGTTGGAGGTTTTTATTGTTTGTGTAGGACAAGAAATTTTTATATATTGTAAATTGTAACGATTTTAAGTAATTAAATACAATAAACTATGATTGATTGATTGATTGATTGAGGTGGGAGGGGGTGGATTGGAGTGGGATGGATTGAAGTGGGGTGTATTGGATTGGAGTGGGGTGGATTGGATTGGAGTGGGGTGGGGTGGGGTGGACTGGAGTGCGGCAGATGGAGTGAAGTGGAGTGGGGTGAAATGGAATCAGGTGAATTGGAGTGGGGTGAATTGGATTGGCATGGGGTAGGGTGGATTGGAGTGGAGTAGATTGGATTGCAGTGGGGTGGATTGGGTTGGGGTAAGGTGGATTGGATTGAGTGGGGTGCATTGGATTGAGTAGGGGGGGTAGAATTGGGGAGGATTGGATTGGATTGGGGTGGATTGGATTGAAGTAGATTGTATTGGGGTGAACTGGATTGAAATGGGGTGGATTTGATTAAGGTGGATTGGATTGGGTGAGGTGGGGTGGGGTGTGGTGGATCAGAGTGGTTAGATTGGATTTGGCTGGATGGGGTGGATTGGATTGGGGTGGGGTGGGGTGGATTGGATCAGAGTGTGGTGGATTGGATTGGGGTGGGGTGGATTGGAGTGAGTAGATTGGATTTGGCTGGATTGGGGTGGATTGGATTTGGGTGGGGTGGGTTGGATACAATGCAGGTGGATTGGGGTGAGGTGGACTGGATTGGAGTGGGGCAGATTGTTTTGGATTTGAGTGGGGCAGGTTGAATTGGATTAGAGTGGGGCACATTTTGGGGTTTGGAGTGGAGCAGAGTGTTTTGGATTGCTGTGGGGCAGACTGGAGTGGAGCAGATTGCTTTGGATTTGAGTGGGGCAGATAGGAGTGGGCAGATTGTTTTGGATTGGAGTGGGCAGATTGTTTTGGATTGGAGTGGGGCAGATAGCTTCGGATTGGAGAAGGGTGTGGGGCAGATTGGAGTGGAGCAGGTTGTTTTGGATTGGAGTTGGGTGGATTGGGGAGGGAGTGGGGCGGATTGGATGGGGTGAGGTGAGGTGGATTGGGTTGGAATGGGGTAGATTAGACTGGTCTGGATTGGGATGGATTGGAGTGGGATGGAATGAAGTAGGGTGGATTGTGGTGGATTGCAGTGGGGTGAATTGGGATGAAGTGGGTGGATTGGGGTGAGAATGGATTGGATTGGAGTGGGGCGAACTGGAGTGGGGCAGATTGGAGTGGGGCAGATTGAAGTGGTGGGATTGGAGAGGGGCAAATTGGAGTGGGGCAGATTGTTTTGGATTGGAGTGGGACAGATTGTTTTGTACTGGAGTGGGGAAGATTGTAGTGGGATGGATTGGAGTGGGGCCAATTGGAGTCGGCAGATTGTTTTGAATTGGAGTGGGGCAGATTGGAGAGGGGTGGATTAGAATGAGTCAGACTGGAGTTGGGCAGGCTATTTTGGATTGGAGTGGGGCAGATTGTAGTGGGATGGATTGAAGTGGTGCAAGTTGTTTTGGATTGGAGTGGGGCAGATTGGAGTAGTACAGATTGATTTGCATTCGAGTTGGGCAGATTGTTTTGGATTGAGTGGGGCAGATTGTTTTGGACTGGAGTGGGACTGATTGTTTTGGAGTGGGGCAGATTGTTTCGGATTGGAGTGGGACAGATTGCTTTGGAATGGAGTGGGGCGAATTAGAGTGGGGCAGATTGGAGTTGGGCAGATCGGAGTGGGGCAGATTGGAGCGGGTGGATTTAAATGAGGCAAACGGTTTTGAATTGGAGTGGGGCGGATTAGAGTGAAGCAGATTGGAGTGGAGCAGATTGCTTTGGATTGGAGTAGGGCAAATTGGAGTGGGATGGATTGGAGTGATGCAGATTGTTTTGGATTGTAGTGCATCAGATTGCAGTGGGGTGGATTGGAGTGGTCAGATTGTTTTGGATTGGAATGGGACAGATTAGAGTGGGGTGGATTATTTTGGATTGGAGTGGGGCAGATTGGAGTACAGCAGATTGTTTTGTATTGCGTGCAGCAGATTGTTTTGGATTGAGTGGGACAGATTGTTTTGGAGTAGAGCACATAGTTTTGGATTGGAGTGGGGTAGATTAGAGTGGGGCAAATTGGAATGGAGCAGATTGCTTCAGATTGGAGTGGGGCAGATTGTTTTGGACTGGAGTGGGGCAGATGTTTTGGACAGAGGCATATTTTTTGGATTGTAGTGGGGCAGATTGGAGTGTGGAAGATTGGAGCCGGGCAGATTGTTTTGGATTGCAGTGGGTCAGATTGTGTTGGATTGGAGTGGGGCAAATTGGAGCGGGGCAGATTGGAGTGGAGTGGATTGGATTGGGGAGAGTGGTTTGGATTGGAGTGGGGTGGACTGGATTGGTCTGGCGTGGATTGGATTGAGCGGGGTGGATTGGTGTGGGGTGAGGTGGGGTGGATTAGCGTGGATTGGAGTGGGGCAGATTGCAGTGGGGTGGATTGGGGTGTACTGCACAATTATGTGTTAAAGCATCATTTCTGAAATTACACATAAGAAAGAAACAATGTTGCTTTGCAATAAAATAATCCTCATTTTATGAGAACAGCACCCGTGAGCAAAATCAAAAGAAAACATGAGTGCTAAGTGATAAAAGAAGACTTGTCAAAACAAAAGAAAATTATCTATAGAAAATGTCTTTCCAATTGTGTTTGTCCTGCTGGGCGCAATTTCACCAGTCACACGCCTTCTGTTTACAGGGCACTTAAAGTTAAACAGAACAAAATAGTACCTTAATCACGTCCAGAGCAGTGGACGGGCACTGATTACTTTGAATCAATCAGTGCTTGATCCCTGCTGCACAGAGAGGAACAGAAATAATGTTAGGCCTGCCTTGACGAATTAAGAGGCTGTAATGAACAGTGCCATGCAATCCAACAAATGGTGAGCAATGGGCGTGCTCCAAGCCTTTTCTGGATACAAGAGTCTCGCAAGCCAGACACATGGGCTAGCGCTTGCTCTCGCAGACTTGACCCTAAAAGGACTATATATAAGATATCTAAACTAGGACCCTTCGTCAACTTGAGGTAATATAGTTCAAGAGTTTGGGAGAGTTAATTAATTAACATGAAAATAATTAACAAGTAGTTTAACATCAACGATAAACATAAAATGTGATGCAGAAAAAGACACGCATTTGAAATCTTATGATTTACGATAGGCAGTCATAGTTACTTGTGTAGGCCATAGAAAAGCTATGAAGCAATTTTCCTTTAACTAGAAGCAGAACCTAATATTGCTGAAATGTACACAGCATGAATTAGAAGCTTGACCTTTAACTGACATGTTTAGACATGTTGTCATAACTGCAGAATGATTGGTTTCAGAAATGTATTATCATTTAAGCAACACTTTATTAATTAAAGCCATGAATTTCCTACTTTCTCACATTTCATATAATGTTTAATAGAATAATTCTGCATTTTAAACAATGATGTTTGATTCATAGTAAAAATAATGCATTTCCTAACAGTGATTTTTCCTTTTAGTTATATTGTTGTCGAGGTGAAACAAACTCAGATGTAGAATGTCAATCTGTGTTTTATGGCCTATGGGAACCAAGTCTATTGTTTCCAGAATCTACACAAAGACTGACTGTAGCTAACCTTATGATAAAGTGTACAAGCCGCAGTATTTTCGTGAGAACGGAAGAACTGAACTTACTTACCGAAGAGGACTGCCACCCTATTGACTCATGGAGGGAAGAAGCCTGATACAATGTTTTTGACATGTTTTCTCAACTTTTATATTAGTGTGTGTTCCTAGGTAGATGTGCCACTCTTGCTGAGCTCTGAAGAGGATTGCGCCAGACCAGGAATGGTTGTGGCTACTGCTGCATCTGTTTCCCTTTGCCTTTCTGCCATTCGCTTTTCAACAGATTGCTACTGCAACTGTATGCTGATTTGTTTGTATTTATTAAGACTCGGCTGAGTCTTATAAACTACTCTTTATGAAAAGTTCTGCTACTCTCGTTTGGCTTAGAAGCTTTATGCTCCTCTGATCTCACTCTTTTCCTGGAAATTAGAACTCTTCATGGGTTTTTGAACTCTAACACTCTAATTCTGATCTTTAGAATAGGGAACCTATTCCTTCATGGAACGCGCTTAATACATTATATTTTTGATGCTTGTTCTAACCATTCTTTTAATAATATTTCTGTAAATCTAATTGACTTGTGGATTAACTGAAATATGGACAAAAATGAAGAGAAGAACTTTACTAATTTCTTAATGAGAATAAAGGTATTGGAAAAATCTTTCCAAACTCTCATTATTGACTGAACTTAAAAAAGCTGTAATTATTTAAGTTTATGATGTCTAATTATGCTTCTTGACTCTTAAAATAACATTCCAAGGTCCATCACGAGGCTGAAGAATGATTTAGCGCGCATTAATAGTAATATTGTAATTAAGATAAAATAGAGATGAAAATAGATGGGCCCGAGCTTACAGTTTTCTGGTAGCAGCGTAATGGTTAGTGTTTGGAGCAAGGAGCTATAAATTTGTCCAAGTTATAATAAAATACCCGAATCCTGGAATCCAATGCCAGGAGCTTGAGGAGCTGACAAGGTGCGATTTTCGAGGGCGGTTACTGTTTTGGTAGTGTGAGTATTAATAAGGTAATGCGACATCTATTATAATTGTGTTTACTGTTGAGTTATTGAGTTGAGAGTAAATAGTTTGATGAATGAAGGTGCTCAATGTTTCTTTGTGAAGAGATTTAAGAATTGAGACTCAACGTAGTCTAAGATCCGAGGATAATAAAAGATTGAGACAAGTGTAGAAGACACTTGAGTAAGCCATCGTTGAATGGTATTTCGTGTTTGCAGAGATTTTGTGGTGTAGAGTGTGAGGTTCGATCATCTATACAAATTGAAATAAAATTACTAATAATCTGTTGTGGTTGTCTAATGTTATTTAATGTAAGCGTAACCTAACTGCGCAAACAGGGGAAGCTGCATTGATTAGCGTGATTTTACTCTAGTCGAGAATTCACTATGTAAATGGAATTTCTATCTGCATGATAAAAGTCAGAAAGTGTAAAACCCTTAAAATTCTGGTTGTTGAAGTGCTACTGTTTTCCTTTAGAAGAGCAAGCAAGAGCTGATATATGTTTTGTTTTACGTTTGAGAAGTTCTTTTGTGGTTTTGTGTAAATACGAGAGAAATTGTAAAGGAGGGTGAATTGCTGCAAGGATTGAGATCACATGTCATAGTGTTTCATGCTAATATTGGTTAGTTGGTGTGCTTTCACACTGGGATTGGTTGGTGACATCAACGTGCCATGCTGTGATAGGTCAGCGACTTTGTGAATGCCGCATTGGGATTTGTTAACAGGATTTTGATAAATAACATGAGACAATATTTGAAGAGAAAAATTTATGGAACAGAATCATAACATTGAATTGTGAATTGTTTACTTTATGAGTCTTGTGAAAACATGGCATTTTTTGAAGGATTTAAGAGTTTTCTGAGAGGAGATGTTACAGTTCCAATATAGAAAGGTGAAGAGGCACTTCCTGGGGGTACACCTGCACATTTTATGTCAATGGAGGTAGGATTATATAAATATCTGTGGCTTCGTCAATGGTGCAAGGTTACTGAAAAAGAGGGCCCTCTGAGGTTTCCAAGATATGGGAGTTTTGTAATAGGAATTATTGACAAATTAACAGAATAATTATGCGAGATGAGGCCACCACCTAAACCTGTGTAATTTAAAGCTTTAAGCATGTAGGAGAAGGCTTCAAGAGACAAAGAGAGAGAAAAATACCAGAAAAGGACAAAAAGAGCAATGCACAATTATGCAGCTGCTCAATGGGATGAGGAACAGCATAGATAAAGGAAAGCCAGAGTTGAAGGCACTAGGCTATACCCAGCAACTTCAACTGAGATGCTGGAGAAGGGGAAGAAGAAAAATACTAATGAAAAAAACAAGGAGGGAAAATAGGATGAAAATGCGACAGATAGTGATTCAGATGATATATTAGAAGAGATGTTAGCTGCACGGCCCGACCTTATGCAACTACAGCTGATCCTGGAAGTAGTGTCACAGCAAGCAGCAGAGTAGTGACAACTCCTATAGGAACTAGAGTTGTACAAGTTGAGAGACCTTTCCAAATACTTCAGATTGCCCCACCACAAGCTGCTCAGAGACAGACTGCTCCTCCACCTGTAGTAAATCCACCTGTTATGCATGTACCAGTGCAAGCACCACAAGAAGCGACTGTACAGACATGCCTAGACCAGTTGCAAATGCCCCAGTAAATATTAACCTGATCCCCGAGACACAAGGAGCAGTAGGAGGTTTACCTGTAACAGAATTTGTCTCGACTTCTCAAAACTCACAGATAAATCATATATGCAGACCACCTCAGACAGTTCAAGCACTAAGAAATGGGAAGAATTGTCTTTACGACACCAATGACCCAGGAGGAAACTAATTTGATTGAGGATGGAATTTTTCCACCCTGGTATGAGCAGAAAAAGTTAAAGAGAGAAGACCCAATGTGAATGACTAGCCTAGAACCTGAGAAGGAGAGGGCATTAAATATTCCAAGATTAAAAATTGAACTAGACAAAATTATTAGGGGATGCTTGGATTTAGAATTTTAGAATTTTAGAGTACGTATCAAGAAAAAGAATTGATTTACCTATGTAAAGAAATGACAAGACCAGCAGCAACTACACATGAGAAATTGACTGAATTGGCCCAGAAATATGATGTTGATATTCCAAAAAGCACTCCTTACCAGAAGAGTTATAGGGTAAAGTTGGATGACGTAGCAATTGAAAACATGTGTCCTACAGGAATACAATTACACATTACTGAATTAATAAAATGTATTAATAAATGCAGTGATTTTGAAAAATTAGAAAGCAAATAAGCAAAGAAACATGAAAAGAAAATGAAACTGCAAGAGATAGGAAAGGAAAATAAGGAGCCAGAAGAAGAAAGAGCCCCAGCTTATCCACTTAGAGAGATAGCAGGAGGAGCCTATGTTCATGTGCCTTGGAGTAGAGGTGATCTTGCAGCCTTTACGAACAATTTCCCAAAACCAAGAGACAAACCTCTGCAGTGGTACACTCAAGTTGGTCAATTAGTGAAAATTTCAAAGGTGTTGTGGACAGATTTGGATACATTATTTGATATTGTGGTACTAAGTGATTTGTGGGCTGGATGTAAGACTACTGTGCAAGAGATGTACGCACTAATGCACCATCTCCTGTAGTTATGGAGAAATATGAAGCAGAAATTACCTTTATGAAAGACAGAGTGCCTCCAAAGGACTTATATTGGTTGAAAATTAATCGAACCACACAAGAAGCAAAATAAACTGTTCATGAGTATTATGAACGTTTGTTGCAGGTGTTTCAGCAGCACAGTGGGAGAGAATAGCCTGAAGAGAAGGACATGGGGATTTTTGTATCTTAGTTTGTGTTGGGTTTAAGACCAGCGATCAATTCCCATATAACACTAAGTGTAATCTGTTGGCAGAATAAGTCGCCAAACCACCAGATGCCAGCACACCCAAACCACTGAGCTGCATCCTCCTCAACGTATGCTCCCTGCACAGACACACAGTAGAAATCTGGGACCTCCTCAACACCCTCTTTCCCGATGTCGCCTTCCTCACAGAGACCTGGACCAATGCCAGCTCCGCGCCCGACATCGCAACCGACTTCCCCGACGGGTACAAGATCCAGAGGAAAGACTGCCCAAACCTCCCTAGAGGAGGCCTCGCCATCGTCCACAAAAGCTCCCTCCGACTGACAACCTCCATCTCTAATGACTGCTCGCCCCCTATGGAACACATCCACTTCCAGATCCAGGTCAACCCCAGAGCGACTCTACGTGGAACTCCCGCCTACAGACCTCCCGGACCCCGCACCCCGTTCACTAACACCATCACAGACCACATCGCGCCCCACGCCCTCGCCTCCATGGACTACGTACTGCTCGGAGACCTGAATTTCCACCTTGACAACCTCAGCGACCCCAACTCCACTGCCCTCCTAGACAACCTCGCCAACATCGGACTGAAGCAACTCGTCACCACCACCACCCACAAGGTGGGACACACCCTCGACCCCATCATCACCGGAGGAAACAACATCCGCTTCAGTCACACCACGCAACCCCTCTGGAAGGGCCACCACTGCGTCCACTTCTCCTTCTCGAAACCCACCACACACAAACCAACGCCACACCCACCATGCAGAAACTGGAGCAAGATCACCGAAGAGCACCTCACCTATGCCCTCAGCCACACTCCTCCCCCCACCAAGACCGATGCCAACTCTGCAGTCAACAAACTCCACAAATGGACTGCGCCAACACGCTTGCACCCCTCCAACTCTGACAGACAACACACCACGAAAGCCAACTGGTTCACCACGGACCTCCGAGAATTCAAGCGCTCGTGCCGACGACTTCAGAAAGCATGGAGGAACAGCAAAAACCCCAAAGCACGCACCGCCTACAGGACCGCCGCTACGGCACACCACCAACTCATAAGCTCTACGAAGAGGTTCTTCATTCAGAACAGAATACTCCTCCCCAACTCCCGCAGCTCCAAGGAACTCTTCAACATCGTACAAGAATTCACCAGACCCCTCAGCGAAGCCTCCAATGTCCCTCCCTCCCAGGACCTCTGCAACAAACTCAGCTCCTTCTTCCACCACAGGTTCAGGACTCTCTATGACAATGTCAACGAACATGACCAAGGCACCGACCTTACACCCTCCACCAGCAACACCACTCAGCCAACAATCCTTGCCTGGACCCCTGTCACCACAGAAGACACGGCAAAGACCATGAGGCGCATACACTCCGGAGCACCCACTGACCCCTGCCCGCACCAGAACTACGATGGGCAATAAACTGTACCCTCGAAACAGGCACATTCCCCGATGACTGGAAACACACAGAAGTCAAACCCCTACTCAAGAAGCCCTCCGCAGACCCGACGTACCTCAAGAACTGCAGGCCCATCTCTCTCCTCCCCTTCACCGCCAAAGTCACCGAGAAGATCGTCAACATCCAGCTAATGAACTTCATAGAATCGAACGACATCCTCAACACATCTCAATCCAGCTTCCGCAGCAACCACAGCACCGAGACCGCCCTCCTAGCCCCCAAGGATGACATCTGCACACTCCCTAATCAAGGTCACACTGCAGCCCTCATCCTATAAGACCTCTAAGCAGCCTTCGACACTGTCTCCCACCACACACTAGCCACCAGACTCCATGACGCTGGCATACATGGAACTGCCCTAGACTGGATCCCCTCCTTCCTTGCCAACCGAACACAAAGAATAAAACTCCCGCCCTTCCTCTCCGAACCCACAGAGATCATATGCAGAGTACCCCAAGGATCCTCCCTCAGCCCCACGCTCTTCAACATCTACATGCCCCCCCTCGCAACCATCGTCAGAAAACACGGACTCAGCAAAGTATCCTTATCTGACGACACCCAGCTCATCCTCTCACTCACCAAGAAACCCGACATCACCAGACACAATTTCCAGGAAGGAATGAAGGACGTCGCATCCTGGATGAGCAACAGCTGCCTGAAGCTCAACTCGGAGAAAACGGAAGTCCTCATCCTCGGATCCACCCCCTCCGCGTGGGATGACACCTGGTGGCCCCCTACCCTTGGAAACCCTCCCATGCCCACGGACCATGCCTGCAACCTCAGCATCATACTCGACTCCTCCCTCACCATGAACTGACAGATCAACGCTGTATCCTCCACATGCTTCAACACCCTACGCATACTCCTCAAGACCTTCAAATTGATTCCCCTGAATCCAGGAAGACTGTCACCCACACACTCATCACCAGCAGGCTGAACTACGGGAACGTTCTCTATGCCGGATCAACAAATCCCTACTTCACAAATTCCAGACCATCCAGATTGCTGCAGCCATGCCGCAGACTCGTCCTCAGCATCCCACGACAAGACCACATCACCCAGCATCTACGAGACCTCCATTGGCTCCCTGTCAAAAAAAGAGTAACCTTCAAGCTGCTCACACACACCTACAAAGCCCTTCACAACACCAGACCCCAATACCTCAATGAAAGAATCTCCTTCTACGCCCCAATGAGAAACCTCTGCTCTGCTGACCAAGCCTTGGCCGAAATCCACGGCATCCACAGACCTGGAACAAACTCCCCCTCAACATCAGACGCAGCCCCACACTGCAAGCATTCAGGAAGAGCCTCAAGACCTGGCTCTTCGGATGACCGGAGCTGCCTGAAACCTCCCTGCCCCCCAAGGCATTTAGACCCTAATGCAGCGGTACTCAAAGTACGGCCCGCGGGCCATTTGCGGCCTGCCAGGCCATTCCATGCGGCCCCCGTGGAAATCAGCAGGCACGGAATCGGCACCATTTCTGCCTGTTCTAATTCCTCTGGCCGCATTCGCCGGGAAAAGCAGGAAAGGGGCATGCGATGACAACCAGTGTCTCGCATGCTCACCCGTAGCCCCCTGCCCTCACTTGCCTCTCTGGCGTCACTTGCTCACCCTGCCATTGAGTGCATTGGCTGTGCTGCCTGTACGTGCTGCTCACAGACAGTGTGGCCTCTTTAATCTTTCAATTGGTGCTGGTAAAACAGAGCTGTCTCTGTAGTTAAATTTATGTTTTTAAGGCCCCTGGTTAGGGCTTCAGCCGAGCCCGGACTTTCCTTCCTCATGGTCTCAGAGCCAGCACGTGGTGTAAACAGAATAAATAAAATAAGGATCCAGCAATGTCCTCACGTGGATCCATGGGCTGCGCCTTTTGTTTTATGACATGACTTCACTTTAGTACATAGGATGCTACAGGCTCTCGGTTCACAACAGTGGTGTTACTGAAAGTTTACAGGTGGAATTGGGGGAGATACCGTTTTTACACAGTTAAATGCCTCGGAAGCAGCCCAGCAGGATAATTATGTATAAATCCCAGCTTCCCCACTTTATTAAATTGTGCGATTCTGAGTGAAACATTTATGTACCTGTGTTGCAGACAGTATTTCTAACATTTACTACAGGCAATTCACATTGCTTTGTGCATTACTTAAAAAAGTGTATTAATTTATAGTCATTCAACACTACCCGTCTGAGTCGTGGCACAGATGTAGCATCAGGTCTTTTATGCTGCAGAATTGAACAGCAAATAGTTATTGGTTTTGGCGCACATTAGGTAGAGTCAGAGCTGAGGGGACAGGGGTACGGTGTGTACATAGAGATGAATGGGCAGAGGCAGAATGAGACGGTAGAGGGAAGGGGAAGGGGCAGAGAAAGGAAAAACAGAGGTACTGGCAGACTCCGTATGAGTAAAGCATAAATGCAGAATGAAAAGCAGTGAGGAGGTATGTAAAGGTGAGGGGTTAACAGAGAGCGAGGGAGTAGGAGCAACGTGAAATATGAGTGCAGAGTAAGGGTATTGCAGGTTATGAGGAGTGTGAGGGGGCAGGAGCAGAGTAAGGACAGGAAGAGTGGGCTGCTTTACACATAAGGACGATATTGAGCGCTCTACATGGAAGGACAGTGCTAAGTCAGGGACATGGGCAAGGAAATAGTGAGGGGTACGACAATAATGGAATCAACAGCTATGAGCTAGCAGCAGAGTGAAGGGAAGCAGTGGAGTGAGGGTGTAAAGCAGAACTGCAGGGAGGACAAAGGGACTGGCTTATCAGTAGAGTAAACCTTCAGTAGAGCGAAGGTGCACAGGCACAATGAGTGGGTAGGCGCCGAGTGATGCAGTAGGACACAACGAGAGGGTAGGCGTAGAGTGTTGCGTTAGCGTGCGATGAGAGGTTAGGTGTAGGATAAGGTGTTAGGGCACTGGGTTTTTGTCAAAACAAGGCAAAGATGGAAAACTATGGTCAGAAACCCACAGATCCCAGTAAAAATAAAAATGTTGACAGTATTTATTCAGGGAACATACATACATACATATATCACATTTCAAAATACAGCGTTGTCTAGTAATGTTTGAAAAGGGGGTGATTTTCTTTTTTACCCCAGTAGCCCTGCCCCCACTGACCCCTCCCCTCCCATGACCCCGCCCCCATCGCGCAGGCCCATCAGTGCGGCCCTCGGCCACTAGCCAGACTGCAATTTTGGCCCCCGAGAAAAAGTTTGTGAGTACCCATGCCCTAATGGGTGAGTAGTGCGCTCAACAAATCTCCAATCGATTGATTGATTGAATAAGATCCTGCAATATGCAAAATATTGCAGTGATGAATTTGAAATGAAGTAGAAAAAGATTAAAGAGAAATTTATGTTGGCACAAATTAAATTGGCTCAGAAGGGTTTCCAGAATTCTTATTTTCCAGAGAATCAAGGAGGTATGCACGGTATTGTTGTTCCACAGATGGTTTCCGGAGAAATTTTGGAGGGTTTGGTATTTCACGAGGTAGAGGTGTACCTATTGATCAAGGTTCAGGAATGGAGGTTTCAGCATTAAAGAACATGACTCCTTGTCACATCTGTCACAAGGTCAGGCATTGGAAAAGGAAGTGTAGATTTAATCCTGATCATGCAAACGGAAATGTGTCCATGCAGGGAGGAGTTCAGATCCAAAATATTCCAGTACAGCAGATGCAGGTGCCAATGCAAAAACAATTCCCAATGATACAGGTCCCACAGGCTCAAATGAGCCAACAGAATATGGGGAATCTGGAATTCAATGTAAGCCAAATGCCAAAAGCAAACATAAATTCTTTCCAGAATATAAATCAGAATGCTTTCCAACAATTCCCTAATGCAGGTCAGAATGCTTTTCAACAATTTCTTGTTTTTGAGAGTGATGGCTCAGGCTCAGACACTTTTCTATGATGAGGCCTGAGAAGGGAGAAAGATTGTGGGGATTATTTATGAGTCGATTGTGAGGTCGGTGCATCACATTGTGTGACGCACCGGCGGCACACTCTGCTGCATGAAATTTACAAGCACACGTAAAGCCATCCTGCGTGGCCTTACATGTGCTCGTAAATATCACCCTATTTCACGCAACACGTTGCGTGTTAGGGATGTGACATGGGTGTTGCTGTGGGTGTTCCCACGCAACACCCATGTCCACTGATGCATTTCCAGATTTACGAGAAATCGTAAACCTGGAAATGCGTCAGGATGCTACGACACCCCCAGGGGTGGTGTAGCGAGGCGCAACGAGGAGAAATTTTTTCATTTCTCCTCGTTATTTCCTCTTTCAATGCGTGCTGTATTCTACAGCACACATTGGAAGAGGAAATCACCTCAAGTGATTGTTTTTGTGCAGTAAGGTGCCCCTTCCTGTAAAAAACAATCTCTCCACGATGCAGGCATCCTTGCACCATGGTGCAAGGGTGCCTGCACCTGCGCATGGTAGCAGTTTGTGCGCCAGCACAGGGAAAGGCACAGAGATGCGACATGTTGCTTTAAATATGTTGCATCCCTGTGCCTCAAAACTAACGCTGCGTGGTGCAGCAAAATAACTTGCAAAAAGAACAATTGATGGACAGAATGCAGACAAATGTCATACATTCACCCCAGTACAGAGATCTGGGCCTAAATCCATTGTTTTTTTGCTCACCATGCCATTCCAGTTTGGGCCCAGCCATATGCAAATCAGTTTTGACCCTGCATCCAATGGGAACAGTCCAGCCCGAACTGCCAGGCCAGGTCCTCCCTGGACTGGAAATAAGCATCCTAGGACCGGTTTCGGGGTTTCACCCCTCATCAGCCAGGATAGCTTGACTCCAGTGGCATGGAGAGCACAGAGCCCATATCTGGGCATACCCATCTCACTTGGGGTGACAAATGCAAAAAGAACAGTTGATGGACAGAATGCAGAACAATGTCATACATTCACCCCAGTACAGAGATCTGGGCCTAAATCCATCATTTTTTTGCTCCCCATGCCATTCCAGTTTGAACCCACTGCACTGTACTGCATTATTTTACCATAAATAAGCCCCAGTATGCTTGGCGCAGTCTTAGAGGTTGACCAGAGTGGTAAATTTATAGATGGTGAGGTAAATGACCACCCCATATCATTTCTGATAGATACTGGTGCTACCAGATCCACTGTTAGAACTGTGGACGTCTCAGACCTATCCCTCTCAGTAAAGAAGATCCACGTTGTAAGAGTTTCAAATAGACAGATTACTAATCCAATTTCAGAGAAGATCCCTATAAAAAATTGACTCATTTGAGGAAAATCATTATTTGTCATATGTGACACAGGTCCCGTAAACTTGTTAGTGAGAGATTTATTGTGCAAGGTAAATTGTACAATCTACTGTACACCGGATGGTGTGGAATTACAGACACATGATGAAGATGTAGGATTTAAAATGATTCAACAAAAGGCAGCTGTAGGTATGTTCCCATTAATGACCACTGAAGAATTACCCGCTGACTTGAGAGAAACTGTGAACCCAGAAGTTTGGGATTTCACAGAAAAAGACATTGGGTTGATTAAAGGAGTAGAACCAGTCCAGATTACCAGAAAGGTAAATGGGGTGTTTCCAAAAACCCCACCGTATCATCTGTCCCCAGAAACAATTGCAGGAATTACACCTGTAACAGAAGACTTGATACACAAAGGAATTTTGAGGGAACTAATTGGGAGTTCATGTAACTCTCCGATCGTGGGTTTGCAGAAACCCAATGGAAAATATTGAATTGTGCAGGACCTGAGGAAAATTAAAGAGATAGTTGTCCCATGTTTTCCCGTGGTACTGAATCCAGCTTCAAATTCCTTGTACTGCAAAATGGTTTACAGTCATTGATCTCTGCCAGGGTTTCTTCTCAGTGCCATTGCATGAAGATAGCCAGTACCTCTTTTAGTTTGTTTCAGTAGAGAATTGTGGCATGGTGCCGAGTCCCTCAAGGGTATACAGAGAATCCATCAATTTTCAACCAGATCTTGAAAAAGAATCTGAAGTCATTGCAGATGCCCTATAATCAGTACTTGTGCAGTATATTGACGACCTACTTGTGGCATCAGAGACATGAGAAGGTTGTAAACAAGATACCACTGCTTTGTTAAATCACCTGGCTGAGAATGGACATAAAGTGTCCCCAGGTAAACTGCAGTACTGTCAGAAAGAAGTTCAATACCTGGGAAACATAATGGACACATAATTGAAAAAGAAGCTAAGAAGGTGTCACCAAAGAGAGTGGAAGCAATTCTTCAGATAAATCCACCTCGAACGCAGAAAGAAGTCAAAATGTTTCTGGGGTTGGCTGCTGTAGGCAATTGATACCCAACTTTTCCCTAGTGGCTAAGCCTTCACTGAGGCTGACATACAGGGATGTGTCTGATCTGCTTCCATGGGACAACAAATGATTGAAAGCCTTCCCAGAGTTGAAAGAAAGTCTATGTCATGCCCCAGAACTAGGAATGCCACATTACAGTAAAGAGTTTTTTCTATTCTGCAGTGAGAGGGAGGGCTACACTCTCTCAGTGCTGACACAAATGCATGGAGATGCTCAGAAACCTGTGGCATATGCATGGAGATGCTGAGAAACCTGTGGCATATTTCTCAGCAACCCTTGATTCTGTCGCCCCAGTTTTGCTCGGCTGTTTTAAAGCGGTTGATGCAGTAAGTGCTAGTCTGGAAAATAGTGAAAGCATAGTAATGAGATATCCAGTAACTATATTGGTTCTCAGTCTGTGGAGCTTCAATTGACAAGAACGAAAACACAGCACATGACAAATAACAGGTTGGCTAAGTATGAACAGAGGATTTTATATTGTGAGAATATCAGTATAAAGAGATGTCAGATTTTGAACCCTGCAACATTAATGCATGTAAATGATGATGTTTGTGATGAAATTGAGCATGATTGTCTCGATCTCATGAATTTATGCTTCGTGGCTTCAAGGGGTTACCTCAGCACAAGTTGCAGAATTGATTGTCCTAACGAGAGCATGTAGTTTAACTGCTCAAATGAGAATCAGAATATTAACAGATAGTCAGTTGTGCTTTTTTCAAGAAAAGATTAGTAAGATCATAAACTGTATTGGAAGCGCTCCTAATGTACATTTGGGACCCACTAATGGCAGCACTACTATAGGCTTGGTACCAACCAATGGCAACATTGAGGTAGCTGTAGGCTCACCATCCAACACAAACGCTTGTTTGGGATTAGAATTGGAGACAGATAGGATCTTTCCGAGATCACAAATTGTAGGCTTGAATCACTCTGCACTAGAAGCCCACGGCCCGAGTTCGAGTGGTCGAACACCACGAGGAGGTCTATCCGGTGATCCTGACCCGAGATCTAGTGATCTCTGACCTGCCTCGAATCTCCAATTGACGCCTGCAGCCCCTTTCTGGAGGATCCCCCCAACATCGACCAGAGTCGGTAAGAAAAACCAGATGCCTAAAGACACTCCTGCACCCGACATCCCACGGCCTGGGGTGGCCCAACCAACGGTGTCCCGGCAGCCCCACGCATCCCAACTTATCTCTCCAACCGGTGGCTGCCCCCGGACGATCTTCGTCCCGAGCCTGAAGTGTATGTTGCAACCGGAGAATCCCCTTTGAAATCAATAGGGCACCCAACGCCAAAACAGCTCCCTGCCCCCAGCCGCCCCTACACCGCTGTGGGGGCACCTTGTGTGCCAACTCAGATCCCCCTTTGCCCTGAGCTAAACCCCAGGAGCTTTGCTCCCACAGCCTTGTGGCCTGCTCGTCAGCAGCCACCAACCGGAGGCCCCCGACCCCCCATTGGATAACATTGGGCCTCAGCACTCTGCAAATTCTGAATTTTTCAGTTGACAAATTTTTACAAATTTTAAAAGTCTTGTTAGGGCCTTGGTTAAGTCCCTTTAGAATTTTATAAAAATAAAAACTCACTTTAGTTGGGCGTACGAGGGATTAGAATCTCTGTTAGAATGTCTCTTAACAAGAACCCAGCTATTAGTTAAAATACTAATGACATAGAGAATCTGATTGAGGAGCTCAACCTCACCCCTTATCTCCAGTTAAGGTCTCTATGTAAACTTAAAAACCTTAACATGAGTTTCCCATCCCTCCAAACAAAAGCTCCAGGAGCTATTGGCAGGGCATGCTAAGGACCATCCCTCTGAGCAAGGTGATGACCTCTCAGAGGGAGAAGAAGATGGAGGGGATGAGGATACCTTCCAAACCCTCCCCCCCACACTTCTTAGGGAGAAAAGGGCCCCAGTGCCCCTGACTCCAAGAATACAACTCTCAGCGCCTAGATCACACACAGGTGGGTCAGGTGCTTCTGAGTTCACTGAGGACAGCCTCAATGAGTAGATCAACCTCTTAGTGAGGTTGACCAAGAGATTAGATCTAGAGACCAGACTCCTGGCTCTGGAAAAGGAGAGAGAAGAGATGGGCGTAGGTTCCATCAATAGGGGCAGCAACATACCAAATAGGGGCAGAGAGCAAACTTGTGATGCCAAAATCCCCAAAGGGATTGTCCCAAAATTTGAGGAAAGTGATGACATCACCAAATGGTTCACAGCTTTTGAGAGAGCTTGTGAAATGAAGTTACACTGGGGGGCACTCCTTTGGGAACTGTTCACTGGTAACTGCAGGGACAGACTCCTGACCCATACAGGGGCAGATGCAAGGTCTTAGGACCTCATGAAGAACACTCTGGTTGAGGACTTTGGACTCACAACTGAGGAATATAGAATTAGATTCAGGGGGGCTCACAAAACCCCAAACCAGTCCCGGATTGACTTCGTTGACTACTCAGTTAAGACACTAGATAGATGGTTAACTGGAAATAATGTGCATGATTTCAATCTTTTTATGAAAGAACATATTTTGAGTAATTGCACTAATGAAAAGTTACATCAACATTTGGTAGACCTAGGTCGAATTTCTCCCCAAGAATTGGGAAAGAAGGCAGACCACTGGGTCAAGACTAGGGTAACCAAAACAGCCACTGGGGGTGACCAAAAGAAAGGGGTTAACAAACCTCCCCAGGGGGAAGGCGGTGAGAACCCCAAAGACAAAAACCCAGAGTCTTCTAAAGGGCCCCAAAAACCTCTTCCCAGTCTAATGGTAGGTACAAAGGGAAAAACTTTGATCCCTTAAAGGCCTGGTGTTTCAACTGTAAGAAGTTGGGACACTTAACTGGAGATGCTACTTGTCCTAGCAAGAAGCCCCCTAGTCCTCCTCCAGTTACTATTGGTGTAGTCAGTCTTCAGATGGGATCAACAGTGTGCCCAGAGCAAATCAGGGTTCACACTGAAGCAGTTCTAGTCACTGAGGGTGAAATTGAGTTTGCCTCTTTAGCTGTATGGCCACCCAACTTAAAGAAGTATTTGAAATACCCCTGGATAAATGGGACTAGAATAGACGTCCTGAGGGATACAGGTGCCAGTGTCACTATGGTGAGAGACACACTGATTTCCCCAGAGCAATACCTGATTGTTAAATCTTGCCCAGTCTTACCCAGTCACCAACGCTAACAGTGTTACTACTAACCATGCCATGGCTATGGTGACATTAGACTGTGGGTGAGGGGGCTACTGGCTTGAAACAGGTAGTGGTCTCTCCAAAGCTTCCAGCTCCCTGTCTGCTTGGAAATGACCTGGAGACCTGAGCATGGGCTGAGGTAGAATTGAAAACCCATGCAGCAATGCTGGACATCCCTGAAATTTTGTGTTTTAAGACTAGAGCACAGAGCCGAAAGCAGGGTGAAAAAGAAGTGTTGAAGCCTGAAAGAATGGCCCAACCTTCCAAGAGAAAAGGTAAGAAGACTGGGAAACCAGCTTCTGAACAGCCGAAGACTCAAGACCCCTCTCCTCAGGGAGAGGACTTGGAAGCCCCAGAGGGAAATGAGCCCATGGAACTTGACCCATACCAGGTTGTGCTCTTAGGCCCAGGGGTACCCACTAGGGAACAGTGGTGTCTTGGACAGCAGACCTGTCCAACTCTTGAAAGCCTGATGCAGAAAGTTGCTGCACAGGAAAAGGGAGATGTCAGTGGTACCCACAGACCCCAGCTCTGGTGCTACCAGGAGAGTGGTAGTGCCTCAAATGTACAGGGAACCTTTTGGTGCAATCTGCCCTGATAGCCCACCAATGTCATTACATTGCTAAAGACCTCATTAGGAGCCACATCTGCAGCATATACCCTGTCCCGTATGTCATAGATGATCTGTGGTGCAACACCCAGAAAACACTGCTCCCACAGTCCTATTAGCGTGGCCGACATGTGCTTAAGGGCATGCTGCTGTATGAAGGGCTCATAATCTTCATCACACTCCACACATCTTCCACACTATAGATCGGGTTCCGAGCCCACTGAGCCGCCTGATTCACCACCATTTGCTTCTCCTCATCACCCACAGCAGATCGCACCAACACCTTGTCCATACGGTCTCGCGCTGCCGCCCAGTTCCCTTCATGTATTCCACGTACAGGGGTCTCGCCATTCGGCAGTGCCAGGGGTGTCATACTTGAGGGAGAAAGAGCAGATGAGGAGACAGGTATCATCATGAAAGGGGGCAGTGTCGTAGGAGTGAAAGGGGGTGTAGCAGTCGATACAGATTCAGTAGACGGAACAGGAGAGCTAACGGCTCCCACCCCCGTTCCTAGCGTGAGCAGGGAAGGAGCAGGCGGGGCTGGAGCCGAAGCAGTTTGACTAGAGGCAGAAATACTAGGAAGAGCGGTATCGGAGGCAGGGACTGAGATGTGGGAACCCTTGGGTATATCCGCTCAGGAGCATAAGGTGGAGGAGGGCGAGAATCCAATAGCTCTTCAATGAAAACATCACCTTACTCTCTCGTAACATAACATTTATCTGTCTGCAATCTAAACTTTCTATCTGCACATTCTATGCCTTTCTCTATCTTTGCCCTTTCATAGGCCACTGCTTTCTGCGTTATGGTTTGCGTCTGCCTCTTCTGGGCCTCTTTCTCTGCTCTCATACAACAGTGCTTTGCTTCCTTCTGCCATACTCTTAGAGAATCAAACATCGACTGCCTGCTCTTTTTGGCGAACAATTTGTCCTGCAAGAAATTCAATTTTAGCTCATCAAACGAGCCAGTAAGTGGCCATTGTAACTCAGTATTGTCCCTCGTATATTTATTCCACAATTTGCTAAACATAATAGGGCCAATACCTTGCTTGACGTATACATCAAAATTTGGGGTACCCTCCGGAGGCGCAGGCTGGCTCTCTTCCAATCAAGCCTCAGTAGAACAACACCGACATCCAAAACACCCCAGTTTACTTAGACAAGGCATCTTAATATAAGACACATGCGCTGTCCCCAACGGACAAATATAACACCAACGAACAAAATAATAAAAGGAAAAAAATAAAGAATACAAATATTGTTCGAAAACCAAACCAAAACGGTCCGAAGACCGCTTCCTACAGCCCGTAGACTGTACCAAGTTCAATAAGACAGGCTCTAGCCCCAGACCTTTTCAAGAGTAGACCAAATTTCCAGTTGGCCTGGCAGATTGTTTGCAAACAGTCCCAAACCTTTTTGAGAACAGGCCAAATTTCCAGTTGGCCTGGCAGACTGTTCACAAACACTCTGTGTCTTTTAAAGGGTCCGCAAACCCACCAAGTTCAAACCAAGACAGCCCAGAGACTGTACCAAGACACAGCCCGTCGGCTAATGTCGTTCAAGCAAGACAGTCCGAAGACCATACCAAGACACAGCCCGTCGGCTAATGTCATTCAAGCAAGACAGTCTGGAGACCGTACCAGGACACAGCCCATAGGCTCGTGCTGTTCAAGAATGGAGCCATTTTTCCAAGAATCGAATCACTCACCTGGTGCACACAGGTCGAGTCAAGTTATTCTCCACTGACGACTCTTTGGACCAAACGGTCAACTCCAAGGTTTTGCCTTTTCAGGACCCCAGCCGGTGACCACTAGACGAGGAGTCGCCCGATCAGACGGGCGGGGCAGCTGCAAGAACCTAGCTCGATCATGTGGGGTACCCCGATCCGCCCGACCGACCAGACGCAACCCCGACCCTGCAACCCGATTACGGGCGAGCTGGATCACCTTGCGGGGTCCCAGTTCGGGCACCAACTGAAGGAAGTGGCCCTTAGGGGCCACCCGGGTTACTTACAACCACCTGCTATGCCTTCCCAAGAAATGAAGAGTCTGTCAGACAGTAGAAAATACAAACAAGCATTTATTAGTAATACTCTGCAGAGGAGTCCAATCTGACCTGCACCCTAAGATGTCTGCCGAGGGACTTTCTCCCCATTGGCCTGCAATGCATAATCATTCTTCCAAGAACCCCCCAACCACGCCCACAGTGGAAAGTTACCGGCCTGGGCCGAACATGAACAAAGAAGGCACAGAAGGATGGGCTACCACCTGCCAGATGGGTACATGCTATCGGCAGCTCAAGGTTACCGTGCTGAGTCTCAGCGTCTCCTAACGTGGGAGCAGAACTACACACTCGGATAGGCATGCGAGGGCAGAATGGCCTATTCATTAGTAAAATCGGGAAGCAGCCTTGAACAGGAAAGAAAAATAATAACTAAATACAGCATTCCGCTGAGGCAAGCAGTACAAATGAGGCCTAGTTCAGACACAGCCTAATAGGGATTACGAAATACAAAATGGAGTCACACTTGCTAACTAAAGCTTGCACATTGCAGGGATAACTCAGTGGGTTGCATAACGTGAATACACATGGCATCTATTTAGCCACACACTGCTAACCTAATGTAGCATGATACGAGTGCATAGCAGGAATGGGATTTTCAAACCTAACACCCTAGCTGGGCATCTTGGCCAAACCAAGACTTGGAAAAGGCTAGTCAGCCACTTTTAGATGTCCCAGAAAGTAAAGGAGTTTGTCAGCTCCTGCGTCACCTCGAAGACCCTGTTGGTCCCTTGGACTCACAAAGTCTCATGGTGTGGGACAAGTTTTTCTCATGGTACATCACGCCTCTGGAATCAAATGCCAATTTCTCTGAGGTACTCCTCCAATTTTCTGGCTTTTAGAAAGCTTCTTAAGACCTGGCTTTTTACTTTCCTGTTGTAGAGTCACTTTGTTTCTTTTTCAGTTTGCAGGCAGTGCCAAGACGCCCTCAGGCATACGTCAGGCTTTACAAATTAAATCAAATCAAATCACCTGTCAAGCCAGTGTCAAAACAGGTGGACACCCAAAGGTCACCTTAATTCCACTGCCAGTGGTTGGGGTTCCCTTTGAAAGGGTAGGGGTGGACATAATGGGTCCACTTGAACCTCCCACAGCATCAGGAAACAAATTCATACTGGTGGTAGCGGATCAGGCCACCTGGTATCCTGAAGCTATTCCCCTTAGGACTACTATAGCTCCTACTGCAGTAGCCAAGGCCCTCATTGGTGTCTTCACCAGGGTAGGGTTTCCTAAGGAGATGGTTTCAGACAGAGGGTCAAACTTCATGTCTGCATACATAAAACATATGTGGAAAGAGTGTGGAGTGCAGTATAAGTTCACTACACCCTATCACCCACAAACCAATGGTCTTGTTGAAAGGTTCAACAAGACATTGAAGGGCATGATCATGGGGCTCCCTGAAAAACTCAAAAGGTGATAGGATGTCCTCTTGCATTGCTTGCTTTTCGCCTAG
Organism: Calotriton arnoldi; assembly: GCA_963921515.1. Lineage (NCBI taxonomy): Eukaryota > Metazoa > Chordata > Amphibia > Caudata > Salamandridae > Calotriton > Calotriton arnoldi. Next base: position 776,094 of record CAWUFW010003294.1, on the reverse strand, counting down.
AGAGACGTGCCTCAGAAGGGAGTAGGGTGTTCCCCCTTTGAACTTCTGTTTGGCCGTCCTGTTAGGGGAACACTCTGTCTTGTTAAAGAGGGTTGGGAGAAGCCTCTCCAAGAACCCAAACAGGATATTGTGGACAATGTACTAGGCCTAAGGTCCAGAATGGCAGAGTACGTGGAAAGAGCTTCCAAAACTCTTGAGGCCAGCCAGGAGCTCCAGAAGCACTGGTATGACCAAAAAGCTGCACTGGTGGGATTCCAACCAGGGTAAAAGGTGTGGGTTTTGGAGCCTGTGCCACCAAGGGTCCTCCAGGATAAATGGAGTGGCCCTTACCCCATTTTCAGAGCAGAAAAGTGAGGTCACCTACTTGGTTGACCTGTGCACAAGCAGGACCCCCAAAAGGGTGATCCATGTGAACCACCTTAAACTTGTCCATGACAGGGCTGACATCAACATGCTGATGGTGACTGATGAGGATCAGAAGACAGAGAGTGAACCTCTACCTAACCTCCTCTCTTACAGCCCCAAAGATGGGTCAGTGGATAGAGTTGTCTATTCAAACACACTCACTGCCCAACAGCAAGCTGACTGCAAGCAAGTATTGCAGCAGTATGCTAAGCTCTTTTCCTTAACCCCTGGTCAGACAAACTGGTGTACCCATGATGTGGACACTGGAGACAGTGTACCTGTCAAAATTAAGATCTATCAACAGTCTGATCAAGTTAAGGAGAGCATCAGAGCTGAAGTCAGCAAGATGCTGGAGTTAGGGTGTATTGAAACCTCTGAGAGCCCCTGGGCCAGCCCAGTGGTTCTAGCCCTCAAACCTCATCCACAGGGTGAAAAGAGAGAAATGAAGTTATGTGTGGACTATAGAGAGCTCAACTCACCAAGACAGATGCTCACACTATCCCAAGAGATGATGAGTTGATAGACAAATTGGGTACAGCCAAATTTCTAAGTACCTTTGACTTAACTGCAGGGTACTAGCATATTGGCATGGCACCAGGAGTCAAAGAAAAGACAGGATTCTCCAAACCTGGTGGGCAATTTCAGTTTACTGTTATGCCTTTTGGTTTAAAGAATGCCCCCGCCACCTTTCAAAGGTTGGTGAATCAAGTCCTTGCTGGATTGGAGGCCTTTAGTGCAGCATATCTAGATGATATTGCTGTCTTTAGCTCCACCTGACAGGATCACCTGATCCACCTGGGGAAGGTTTTAAAAGGCCTGCAAACTGCAGGCCTAACTATCAAGGCATCCAAATGCCAGATAGAGCAGGGAACAGTTGTATACTTGGGCCACCCTGTTGGTGGAGGCCAAGTGCAACCTTTACAACCCAAGATCCAGGCCATCCTGGACTGGGAAGCTCCAACAACCCAGACTCAAGTCGGGGTATTCCTTGACTTGACTGGGTACTACAGGAGGTTTGTGAAAGGGTATGGGTTCATTGTGACACGCCTCACAGAACCTACCTCCAAGAAGATGCCCAAAAAGCTAAATTGGACCGTTAGCTATCAAAAGGCTTTTGACAACCTGAAAGAGCCAATGTGCTCAGCACCAATTCTCAAAGCTCCATACTATACCAAGCAGTTGATTGTGCAGACTGATGCCTCTGAGCTACTAATAGGAGCAGTCCTATCCCATACCAATGATGAAGACCAAGACCAAACTGTTGCTTTTATAAGCAGGAGGTTACTCCCCAGGGAGCAGCGTTGGAGTGCTATTAAGAAGGAGGCCTTTGATGTGGTTTGGTCCCTGAAGAAGCTGAGACCATACTTGTTTGGTACTCACTTCACTGTTCAAACTGACCACAGACCTCTCAAATGGCTAATGCAAATGAAAGGTGAAAATCCTAAACTTTTGAGGTGGTCCATCTCCCTACAGGGAATGGACTTTACAGTGGAACATAGACCTGGGACTGCCCATGCCAATGCAGATGGACTTTCTAGGATCTTCCACTTAGACAATGAAGACTCTTTAGGGAAAGGTTAGTCTCATCCTCTTTCGTTTGGGGGGGTTGTGTAGGAAAGTGCCCCTTTTTCCATGGTTGCCCCCACTTTTTGCCAAATTGTTGATGTACTTTGAGTGAGTGTGCCCTGGGTTCCTGCCAACCAGGTACGCAGGGCCTTTGTTCTTTCCCTAAACTGTACTGATGCAAAACCCAATTGGCACTCTTTGCCCACATTTGAGTCCTTTGTAACTGGTACCATAGGTACCAAGGGCACTGTGGCCAGGGAAGGCCTCTAAGGGCTGCAGCACTTATTGTGCCACCCTTAGAGGCCCTGTACCTTTACACACACAGACTGCGTGTTTTGGTGCAGAACAATGTGAAGAGTCGACATGGCACACATTCCTGTGTGCCATGCCTACAAGCAACTGCCCTGGCATAGGTAAGCCACCCCTCTAGCTGGGTGCACTATACCAGTGGTGAGGGTACAGGTGCATGAGCCCTGTACCCCTACAGTGTCTGAGCCAATTCGTAGACATTGTAAGTGCAGTAATGCCAGTAAAAGTATATGGTGCTGGGAGTTTGTCATTACGAACTCCACAGCACCATGATGGCTTTATTGAAAACTGGGAAGTTTAGTATCAAACATCTCAGCACATTAAGCCCACACTGATGTCAGTGTGGGATTTAATGAAAAATGCACTCAGAGGGCATCTTAGAGATGCCCTCTGAAAAATGACTTAACTCTAGTGACCTGGCTGAGTGGCTGCTTGCCAGCTGCCACCACCAGGCATGTTTCTGGACCCCTGGTTCGAGAGCCTGCCGCTCTCAGAGTCCTGAAACAATGCACATCCTGGGACGAGGTGCCAAGCCTCCTCCCCCAGGATGGACAGGGTCCACGAAGGGAAAACTCCAAAGGCTTACCGCCTTTGTGAGCTACCCCAGCCATTTGCTGCTCCCAGCAACTGGCCCCCACCGGTTCTGACCCCCACTTGGGTGGGAGAATCGGCGGGAAAACCAGGTTAGGAGGAGAGGTATGCCCACCTTTGCCAACCCCCACTCCTCAAGTGGGGGATGTGAAGCACAACTCTCAGCCCCCGCCATCTTGCAGATGGGGGGACCCAGCCAACCAGAGAGAGGCATATGCCCCCTCCCACTGGAGGGTGGCATAAAAGGGGTTGTTCCCACCCCAAGGAAGAGATCCATTGGTCCTGACCTTTACCTACCTGTAATGCCCCTAAATCTAGTATTTAGGGGCAACCCCAAACCTTGACTCCTCAGACAAGAATGACAGGAAGAGAGGAAGAGAGAAGAAGAAGGACCGAAGAAGCCGTGCTGAACAAAGAAGAGGAGGACACCCACTGACTAGGCCCCAGCCCTACCGGCCTGTCCCAACCTTGAACCTGCTCCAGAGAAATCCCGGCGTATTCTGCAGCCATCACCCCCCAAGAACCCAGAGGACCTGCTCTGCCTTCATAAACCAAGACTTTGTCTCCTGTGACTACCGGATTTGCTCACCCACAGACTCTGGCTCTGGTCAAATCCGTGAGTCTGCACCACTCTGCACCTGACGCCCACGGCCCGAGTTCGAGTAAGCAACACCACGAGGAGGTCTCTCTGGCGATCCTGACCCAAGATCTGGTGATTTCTGACCTGCCTCGAATCTCCAATCGACACCTGCTGCCCCTTTCTGGAGGACCTACCCCGACCGCGTCCGGAGCCGGTAAGAAGAACCCGATGCCTAAAGACACCCCTGCACCCCACGTCCCCGGTCTTGGGAGGCCCAACCAATGGTGTCCTGGCATCCACAGGCATCCCAACTTACCTCTTCAACCGGTGGTCGCCCCCAGAAGATCTTCATCCCCGAGCCTGCAGTGTTTGTTGCAACTGGAGAATACCGATTGAAATTAATAGGGCACCCAACGCCAAAACAGCACCCTGCACCCAGCCGCCGCTGCGGGTGCACCTTGCATGCTAACTCGGATCCCCCTTTGCCCTGAGCTAAACCCCAGGAGCTTTGCTCCCACAACCTTGTGGCCTGCTTGTGAGCAGCCACCAACCTGATCCCCTCTGTAGGAAGCTGGCCCTGTATATACTACACCAAAGTGAGGTATAGTGTGTACAGAGACCAGTGGAACCCCAAAGGTAGGCAGAGGCAAAGTTAGATAGCACCTCACTCTCTCTTTGTGGTAGTGTGGTCCAGCAGTAAGGCTTTATCAGAGGATAGTGTTAAGCATTTGTTGTACACACTCAGGGGGATATTCTCAAGAACGTGTGTTAACTATCGCCAAATTCGCTTAACGCAACTTCTCACATCGCAGTCCAACGCGGGAAAATAACACTGTGTTAACGAAGTATTCCCAACCCGGCGGCACCATGCGATAGTCTCACGATAACGCGACAAATGCCCGCGTTAAAATGTACGTGACACCGAAAAAATGCGAAACGCGAAAAAAGTGGCGATGTCCCCAATGGCGATACAAAAATCAGCGATAACCAGCGACAGGCCTGCGATTCCCACGCGCCATGCGTAAGAATGCACTATAAAAGCAGAGAGAAAAAAAGAGAAAAAAATGTAATTGCGTAGCACCATGGACGCACCCGGACCGAGTGCAGAGGACCCCACAAGCCCCACAGACGACCAGCCCTGAACCCTGGGGCCGGGGAAGGGCAAGGAGAAGAGGAAGAGGAAGACGGGGTTCAGTCCACAGGAAAACCGGATCATCGTCACAGAGGTGACAGAACACTACCAACAACTGTTCGTCACCTCCACTGTGTCATCGGCAACACAAACGGAAATATGGCAGTCCATCGTGAACAACGTGAATGCAGTCGGAGTGTTGAGGAGGTCAATGGAGGAGGTCAAGAGGCGCTGGCATGATGTGAAAAGCCAAACCAAGCAGAAACTCGCTGCCAACCGGAAGGCAGCAACGGCGACTGGAGGTGGGAGTCCTGCGCCACAGGAGAAGCTGGATGAGCTGGAGGAAATGGTGGCCACAGTCATCAGTGCGGAGACGGTGCAAGGAGTCGGGGGTCCGGACACTGCTCGATATGACCTGACCCAACAGCAACAGGGTGAGTAATGACCAGGGACTGGGGTGACGGGGGGAGATAGGCACCACGGCACACATGCACAATTATGTGTAGCACACTGCACACCCACAATGACTGTGGAACATGTCATGGCTGCAGTAAAAATACATGACGTGGTGCACGACACGACACTGAGGTGGCCCAGTGTGGATAACATCCTCAAAGGAGCAGGTCACACTCTGACACATTCACGTGCACATACAACCCCTGACGTCAACAAGACATCTGCAGACAAACAATGCACAAGAGTCCATAATCCGTCCAAGAGCACAAATGACCCAAGTCGCCAACATCTCAGCACCGTAAAAGCACACAAGTCAAAGGCACACCGCCTCAAAGGGATAAGGGGCCGCTAAATCAGAGCTGCAGGGGCGACTCTCCCACAATGCAGCACACACACATAGCAATCACAGCACATCAACATTGACGACAATGTGGTACAAAGTGCCACACTTACACCACAGAACAGAGGACACAACTGGTGCCGCATGTGCATAGAAACTGGCCAATCTCATCAGGCATAGCAGGAAACTGTCAGATGATAATGTATGAGTACAACCTCACATCCGTCATGTAGTCGAAATGTCCACTGTCTCCCATCAAACACCCAGCTCCTCCAAAACAGTCACAATGTACATTGTCATGCAGTCTGAATGCAAACATGTACAATGCGTGCACAGACATGGAACACACTGTTAACCTGCATCTCCCCTTCACATTGCAGAGGGACAATCAACACCTCCTGCAGAGCAGACCAGACATCTCTTCTGTGATGATGAGGAGGACCCCCTGGTCATCTGCGCCGACAGCCTCCAACGGCTCATGGACAGCCTCCTCACCCCACCTCCAGGAGCAGAGCAGCCCAGCTGCATCGAGGTGATCCCACCCCCTGCACAGACAGACCACATAGCAGGAAGCACCTACCACCACGGCTGGCTCCCAGCACCTCACCGAAGAACACATGGCATTCCAACGCCGTGTGTCAGACTGCCAGAGGGGCTGGCTTAACAGGTGCGGCTGGGTTTCAACCTCATGACAGCCAAACTAGATGCCATACGTGGGTGTCTTAGTCCCATCAGGGACCACTTACAGTCCCTAACGGACACCCACAGTCCGCTCCATGCCCTACAACAATCCTTGGCTGACCTAGCTGGAGCCATTACTCGGATACAAGAACTGTCTAGTCAGACAGGCTCCAGCGACGACAGCACAGAGTTGGCACAGATGCGGAGGACAATGGAGAACATGGAGCGGATGCAGGCAGGAAGGATGGCTGCCACGGCTGAACACCAGCGAGATGTAGCTGGGATCTACCATGCCCTGCAGATCCTCATCTTGCCATTGCTGCCACAGAGCCTGTCCCAGATGACTGCTGCAGGAACTTCGACACACACATCTCCGCCCCTGATGTGTCAGTGGCACACAGTGATGCAGCCATATCACCTCCGCCCCTGATGTGTCAGTGGCACACAGTGATGCAGCCATAACACCACCACACACACCTGGCACACCTGACACAGAAGACATAATTGAGGACATAGTTGTGGATGGTAATGACTCTGTGTCAGAAAGGAGGTTGTAGCATTCATTCCCCGCAATATGGCCTGTTTCTGCTTGGTACAGCCCTCTGCATCATGCCCTGGTACATCACCTTCCACTGTCCCCCGAAACACTCTGCGACATTCACCTGGACCCCCACATGGACTGCCATATCTGCTCTGGTTACCAATGACACAGCAAACAGGCTGCGGACTCAACCCTTCCTCTACCGATTAACTTGTCATTCCCTAAAGGACTCTGTTTGGCCCTCCACTGGGCAACCATGTAATGTGGGGTGTGCATGTCCATGTACTGCTCCAGCTCCGACACTCTACAGAATGTGAATAAAACATTCCTAATCACAGAGATGTGTCATGTCTATGTTCAATCAAGTATAACAGTATGGATGACTGTAGGGACGTTGATTGCACAAAAAGGTACACCCTGGGAAATGACATCAATGCGCATGTTTGACAGTGACACACATGGCCAATTAGATGATCGTGAAGGTGTGAACTAGCTGTGGCCTCATTGATCATGAACAACAATCTCGCAACCCCCAACGTAGCCCCACGTTCATGTATTAAATAGGGCTGTGTTTTCAAAAATGTCAAAGTCGGTAGGAGGCCTAAAGTAGTGTCCCACATCACATGTGACAACAGAACATCTCTTCGCATACCTACACACACTCAACTGTGTGGACACAGCCTGGTTTGATGGAACACATTGATCCACATGGCAAGAAGTTGGACACCATACTCACATTGCCGAAGACACGTAAGCGCACAGGTCTACCAGCAACTCTCCCTACCACAATGTCTGGCTCACAGAGGTGGAGCTGGCAATAGGGACTCACCCCTAAGTGAAGTGCGTCAGTCAGTCCCTTCCTGTGTACGGACAATGCTCATTGAGGCACACAACTTGGCATGCTAATCAACATTCATCACAGTTGAACACTAGTGAAGTTGCGTACACTTTATTAGCATGTGCGTGTCAGTACGGGCACGACAAGGGCCACAACATGCAGACCAATGCATCAGACACTAACAGGCAGTAAAGGAACATGTAGGGGTGCAAGACGTGGGGAGGCACAAATGAACACCAATCATTACGGATGCCAACGGTCTCAGCCCACCTTGCCTTGCTGGACGAGTCATGTGGTGTTTGGCGAATGCTCATTGCACTGTCAGGGGACACCACTCACAGCCCATGGGATCTGCATAGTCCTGTACCACCGGACTGCGCTGACTGTCTGCTCTGCTGACAGTGAGCAGGTGAAGGAGTCCAACAAGGTCACATGTAGTGCTACATTGCCATGTGTGTACTCTCCTCCAGCGGTGTGTCAGGTTGAGGAACGTTGCCAGGCGCCGCTGTCCACTCACCTTGCACAGTTGTGCGTCAACCCGCAGTGTTGCACACACATGCATTCTGAGTCCAGGCGAATGCAGCCATGTCCACTGTTATGGTGGGATATGTGTCTATTTCTCCAAGATGCAAAAGGGTGTTGGGACCTGTGCTATGGGTTACAATCTTTTGTGGCTGCAGGAACGTAGTACACTCGTCCATGAAAGCGAGCGCAGCTTCATGGGCAATCAGTTCCAAGAGTACGTCGTTGTCGACTTCAACAAACACGGGGCGAGCCAATCCATTAGCTGGTCCGGACAGATGTGCTCCATCCACGCTGTTTCACCAATCCGCAACACAGCCCAATAGGGGAGCACTTCGATGTGGTCACTGCACATGAGGAATTGTGCAATCTCACATGCCCAACTGCCAGCACATACGCCGAATACCAAGGCATCCCATGAACGGGTATCACGGTTACAGTCCTGGTCGTGGTCCAACAGGGGCGCACACACATGTCAAAATCCAGTTCAGCTACCGTTGTGTTGGATAGGCAGACATCCATGGGCCACTCGAATATGCATGATCGACAGTGGAACCAGGGTTGGACACAGGTGACGTACGCAAGATGGAAGCTCAGACGGTAACTGATGCGCAACACTGCCAGTGGCAGTGCCCCCAACAAATGCAGCATTCGGTCACGGTACAGTTCCACGTGACAGGGGTTGTGCATGTGCCCGGGATGTTCTGACATTGCGTTGTTCGCTCTCGTAGAACCGGCACTCTTCTGACCTGCGGCTGTTATGTGGATAATATGCCACAGCTCGGAGCAATGAGTCGTATGAGTGTGCAATGTTTGGACATATGGGTTGTCCTGTACGTAAGTGTCAAGGCCATTCCATGCAGGAGTACCTCGAGCAAGGACTTCTGTGTGTGGATACGTTGATCTTTCATTAGCGCTGTGTGTAGTGTGGGAGTCGTCATCATCTGCTATGGTATCTCTCTCAGGGGGTGCCTGCCGCATGCAATTCCAAGGTCGGAGGTGCAGATGTCCTTCCGCCTTCTGTATTGAGACAAAGGGGATTTTATCCCTAATGTCAGTCTGACTACTGCTTGTATCCTGGGAATGTGATGTGGCTTTCGCGCTGCAATTGAGGCTGAGGCCTTGGGCTTATGGTGCACCAGAAGCGAGGAACACACAAAAGTTGGCATGTATGAGCCAAGACCCCGAGCAGCCTTGCGCTCCTTGTACAATCCCTTCATGCGCGGACGCCCTCCGGCTGCATGCAGCATTGCAACATTGTCGAATGGGGCCGTGTGGCGCAGACACAGCAACAGAGACACACGCATCAGTTGGTTTCCTGTGCAGCCCAGATATGAACCACGCCCAGAGGCCAGGGATAATTGTTCACACCCCTACGCTGGCCTGGCGTACGCCGAGCCAGCCCACTCGGCTTACGTATGAAGGGGACAACGACGATGCTACGTGTCCCAGTTCTTCCCCAATGCCGGAGGTGACATGGCTGCGTCCGCCTGGCATATGACGAGACTCAATAATATAGGGTCCATGACTTGCGTTGCACGGAGTCTGTGGCACCGGTTACACTGCGGCAGGCACGGGCCTACCGCCACGGGACGGTGACTTTCTGTGCACTGAGGTAGGGGCACCTAAAGTGCTGAGCGGGTGTGCAGCCTGCGATGATGCCGTGTGCACTGATATGGTCTCTGCCATTGCAATATCAAGACCCAGAATCAAGTGTGCGACCTGGTGGACTGCAGTGTAGGCCTGAGCCAGCGGGCAGCGTGGGCCTACCACCACGTGGCATTGCCTCGCGGTTCACAGAGTTAGTGGCACCTATAGAGCTGGGCGGGTGTGCAGCCTGCGATGATGCCGTGTGCACTATGATCTCTACCATTGCAAAATCAAGACCCAGAATCAAGTGTGTGACCTGGTGGACCGCGGTGCGTCGTTGCATGATGTGGAGGCTGCCAAGGTCGCGGGCCCCGGGCTTCGAGTTTGCACCGGCACATGGTGGGCCCTCTTGGAGACACGCCGGTGGCGGAAGGTGAGCAGTGAGGCCTGGGTGCGCAGGGGCGGGCAATCCCCACTGGGCGGCGGGAGGGACTGGGGTGCAGCAGCCTATGTGCGCAGGGGCGGCCAATCGATGTTGCTGTGTGCAATGATATGTACTCTGCCATCATTAGCTGTGGACTGTGTATCAGATGAGGGACCTGGTGGACTGCAGTGTATACCGGCACGTGGTTGGAGACACACCAGTGGCAGCAGGTGAGCTGTGAGGCCTGGAGTGCGCAGTGTCGGCACTGTCTCTCACTCTCCCTCTCTTCCTTTCACTGTCTCTCTCTTTCCCTCTCTTTCTCTATCTTTCTCTCTCTCTCTCTCACCACTCTCCCTCTCTTTCTTTCACTGTCTCTCTCTCTCTCTCCCTCTCTTTCTCTATCTTTCTCATTCTCTCTCACTGTCCCTCTCTTTCTTTCACTGTCTCTCTCTCCCTCTGTTGCTCTCTCTCTCCTTCTCCCTCTCTCTCCCTTTCTCTCTCTTTCTCTCTCTCCCTCTCTTTCACTTTCACTCTCTCTCTCTCTCTCCATTTCTTTCTCTCTCTTTCTCTCTCTCTCTGTCCTTTGTTGAGCGCATGACGCACCTTCTTATCTTCAATTTTGTCTTGCAGTCTGTGACTTTCAGATTGTCCAGAGAAGACCCGCAATGACTCTTCCAATTATTAGTGTTGAGTTAAATTTGAATAAAATGATTCTTTTTGTAATTCTAAGATGTATGAATGTTTTTCCTTTTTCTGACCACAAATGAATGTTAATTGTTGTACTTGTGCGACATCAGGCGAATTGTTGTGTTCATGAATTTGTGAGGTAGATGTGAAATATCTTTGTCCGGGGGTGTGGGGTGCCCGGGGTAGGTCCCCGGGAGGGGGTCCTGGGGGGTGGTGGGGGCCTGGCTGTGGTGGCGGTGGGTGTTGTGGCCCTCTTGGGGCTCAGAGCTGCATGATCAGTAGCATCCATGGCATCTGTTGTTCTTCAGGTGTGGCTCTGGGCTGGGCTCCCTTTCGTGGTGCAGGTTGTCGTCAGACTTAACACCAGGTAGGAGCAGGTGTTAACTCCCTGCTGCTAACGCGCCTTATCACATGTTTTTGTATCTTATCGCCGATCTGGCTGGTCGTTGAGAATGTGGCAGAGTGGTGTTTTCACTGGTTTTTGCACAGGAACGCCTACTCTGTATATAATAGCGTTAGTTGCCGATGTCATCCGTGGCGATGTTTTTGCGGCTGCTATCGCGGGTAAACTGGTGATAACGGCTGTTAGCACCTACTTGTGAATGGTGCGATGAATTTATCGCCATTTTGGCTGCGATAAAGTGCCGCTAACTCGGCAATGAGTCCTTGAGAATATGCCCCTCAGTCAGCAAATTAATTCACACACTCAAAGACTGAACTTCAGACCAATTGTTTTTGTATAAAAATATTCTTTTAGTGATTTTATTTCCTAGAACCAAGCAAGCCTGGCACAGGTAAGTGATAAGTACTTTGCAGTAAATATACAGCTTGTAACACAGTTTGGATTGCAATTGTAAATGCACTTTGTTGTGACTTATAGTATTGTTTCTGAGATATCCAATGCTTTGTAAATACAGTACATATACTTTGTAGAGGATTTTCAGTAAGAATACAGGTAAGTTACTTTTGAGATTACTTTTCTTACACAGTGTAGTATACCTGGATACTACACTGGGACATTTCCTGTAAACAGGTAAGTAAAATCGTTTTTGTTAGTTAGTACAACTTTAAAGAATTTCTTTAGGTGTTCAAACTCCACACTTAAAAACTTTTCCAAGAAAAACAGTCAATGTTATCCTATGGAGGAAAATAGTGTTATTGGTTTTAGGGTAAGTATTCGGTAGTTGGAGTTGAGGTTCTGGGGGTAGACTCAGGGGTCCCCCAGGGTCAGGGATGCACCCTCATTACACCCTCAGCGGCACTAGGGCGGCCGGGTGCAGAGTGCTGAGGCCCAATGCTATCCAATGGGGGATAGGGGGCCTCCGGTTGGTGGCTGCTGACGAGCAGGTCACTTGGTTGTGGGAGCAAATCTCCTGGACTTTCGCTCAGGGCAAATGGGGAAACAAAGTAGCACCAAAGTTGCACCCTCAGCGGCACTAGGGCAGCCGGCTTCAGGGTGCTGTTTCGAGGTTGGGTGCCCTGCTGTTTGCAATGGGGAACCTCCGGTTTGCAAAGGCACTGCAGGCTTGGGGACAAAGGTCTTCTGGGTACGACCACCACTTCGAGAGGTAAGTTGAGAAGTTGGTGGTTGGTTAGGCACTGTCAGTTGGGCCACCCAAGGCCGTGGGGTGTTGGGTGCAGGGGTGCCTTTTAGGGTCAGATCTTCTTACCAGCTACTGGTCGCAGTTGGGGGGACCTTCCACATTTAGACTGCAGGCGTCAGCTGGAGGTTTGAGGCAGGTCAGGGGTCGCCGGATCTCGGACTAGGATCGCCGGGGAGACCTCCTCGTGGTGTTTACCGACACGAGCTCAGGCTGTGGATGGCGGGTGCAGAGTGGTGCGGATTCGCAGTGTCTGGTCAGAGCCAGAGGTTGGAGAAGAACAAATCCGGTGTTCACATGAGACACAGTCTTTGTTGTTGAAGGCAGGCAGGTCCTCCGTGGTTTTCGAGGTTGCTGGCTGCAGGACACACCGAGATTTCGCAGGAGCAGGTTCGAGGTGGAGACAGGCCGGTAGGGCTGGGGCCAAGTCAGTGGGCGTCTTCCTCTTGTTAGCTTCGGCACGGCTTCTCGGTCCTTCTTCTTCTTTTCTTGTAGTTTCTTCTGGTCTGAGGAAGCAAGGTTCAGGGGTGCCCCTAAATACTAGATTTAGGGGTGTCACAGGTAGGTAATAAAGGTTGGGACCAATGGGTCCCTTCCCTGGGGTGAGTACACCCTCTATTATGCCACCCTCCAGTGGGAGGGGGCATAAGCCTTTCCCTGGTTGGCTGAGTGCCCCCATCTGCAAGATGGCGGGGACTGAGAGTTGTGCTTCACCTCGCCTCCCCCACCTGAGGGGTGGAGTTGGCAGAGGTGGGCACACCTTTCTTCCTCACTTGTTTTACCTGTCGGTTCTCCCGCCCAAAGTGGGGGTCAGAACCAGTGGGGACCAGTTGCTGAAAGCAGCAAGTGGCCTGGGGAAGCTCACAAAGGCGGCAAGCCTTTGAAGCTTCCCCTTCGTGAACCCTGCCCATCCTGGGGGAGGAGGCTTGGCACCTCGTCCCAGGATGTGCATTGTTTCAGGCCCCCGAGAGCAGCAGGCTCTCGACCCAGGGGTCCAGAAACATGTCTGGTGGTGGCAGCTGAAAGCAGCCACTCAGCCTGGACACTAGTGGTAGGTTAGTTTTCAGGGGGCATCTCTAAGATGCCCTCTGTATGTATTTTTCATTAAATTCCACACTGGCATCAGTGTGGGTTTAATGTGCTGAGACGTTTGATACCAAACTTCTCAGTTTTCAGTGTAGCCATTATGGTGCTGTGGAGTTCGTAATGACAAACTCCCAGCACCATATACTCTTAATGGCAGCAGTGCACTTACAGTGCCTTAGAATGGACTTAGACACTGTAGGGGTACAGGGCTCATGCACCTGTACTCCTCACCACTGGTATAGTGCACCCAGCTAGAGGGGTGACTGATCTATACCAGGGCAGTGTCGACTTTTCACTTTGTTCTGCACCAAAACACGCAGCCTGCAAAGGCAGTGTGTGAGTGTAATGGTACGGGACCTCTAAGGGTGGCACAATAAGTGCTGCAGCCCTTAGAGGCCTTCTCTGCTCACAGTGCCCAGGGTACCTGTGGTACCATTTACCAGGGGCTGACCTGTGGCCAGAGATGCCAATTGTGTTTAGGTATCAATGCAGGGCACACTCAGTCAAAGCACATCAGCAATTCAGCAAAAAGTGGGGGCAACCATGCAGAAATAGGGCACTTTCTCACACCCCCTACCACCTCGCTGGATAACATTGGGCCTCATCACTCTGCACCTGGCCGCCCTAGTGCCGCTGAGGGTGCTTTGAGAGTGCATCCTCGACCCTGGGGGAGCCCTGGTGCTAACCCCATAAACCCAACTCCCACAACAAAGTACTTACCTGCAAACCGATAATTTCATTTCTTCCCATAGGATTGCAGTGACTGCTTTTCTATGAAAATTCTTCTAAGTGTGGAGTTGGTTTGTATGAAAACGTGAGAAACTGCATACGTGAAAAAAGCTTACCTTTTGTCTAGGAGATGTCTCAGTGTGATATCTAGGCATATCACACTGATTAGTAAAAGTAACTTGAAAAGTAATCCAAGAAGTAATGTGTATTGTAATCTACAAAGTAACTGAAAAGTAATTTCTGATTAGTGACTTACCTATAAATCAACCAACTGCATTTGAACCTGCATCCAAATGTAATTTACTACATAAATCTTGCAAAGTATTATTTCACTTACCTGCACCAGGCCTGCCTTGGTTCTAGAAATAAAATAACAAAATAATATTATTTATACAAACAAATTGGTCTGAGTTCAGTCTTTGAGTGTGTGACATCATTTCTTGCCTAAGTGTGTACAACAAATTCTTTACACTACCCTCTGATAAAGCCTTACAGCTTGCCCACACTACCACAAATAGAGAGTAAGGTATTATCTACTTTTACCTCTGCCTACCTTTGAGGATCCACTGGACTCTGTGCACACTATACCTTTCTTTGGTATAGTATATACAGAGCCAGCTTCCTACACACATGACTACCTGATACAGGCTTCTCGGTGCTAACAGACATTGCTTGAGTAGTATATACAGAGCCAGTAGATGAATAGATGGGTTTTGAGTTGCTCTCTGAAACTTAAAAGTTTGTCTTTTGTCCTGAGGCTGTTTGGTAGTGAATTCCACAGTTTTGAGACCAGATAAGCGAACGAGCAATCTCTGCCTCTGACTCTCTTGACTCTGGGGACGGAAAGGAGAGATATGTTGTTTGACCTCAGTTCTCTGTTGGCGCTTTAGTGGTTAATGAGGTGACGGAAGGATGTGCAGGCCAACCTTGTGTTTTGCAAGGTGTGTGATGAAAAGTGCTTTGAATTATATTCTTTTGTTTATTGGCTGTCAGTGAAGTGTGGTGAGAGCCAGGCGAGCTGACTGAGGTTTGGGTATACCGAGCAGTGTTCGAGCTGCGGCATTCTGGATGACTTGCAATTTTTAATGACATAAAGTGGACTGCCTAAATAAAGAGAGTTACCATAGTCAAAGCAAGATAGTATGAGACCTTGGACCACTGTTCTGCGTGCTTCCATAGGGAGCCATTTAAGGGTCTTCCCCAGAGCTCTGAGGAGGGCGAAACACACAGCTGCAACTTTCTTTGCCTGGGAGGTCATGGTAAGCTGTTTGTCCAATGTAACACCCATACTTTACCAGTGACGGGGCCTGTAGAGTTGATCCCATAGTGAAGAGTTATTTCCATTTACCAGGACCTCCGTTTTGTCTGCGTTTAACTTAAGGCAGCTGGTCGCCATCCAGTTTGTGACCTGCTCTAAAAGTAGGTTAATTTTTTTAGATAGGGAGCATATGTTAAGTGATGTCAGATAGAGGGCGGACGTACAAATTAAAAAGGGTGGAGCTCAAGGAGGAGCCCTGTGGCACTTCGCATTTTAGCTGATGATTCACCAACAGAAAAGGCTCTTCGCTGAATTGGAAGCTCCTATTGTTTAGGAATGATGACAGTCATTTTAAGGTGCTACATGTAATGCCTGCTTCTTCCAATCTACACAGTAAGGTAGGGTGGGAGACTGTGTCAAATGCTACGCTTAAATCAAGAACAAGCACAGCTGAGACGCCCTGATCCAGGACCTTTTTAAGGTCCTCTGTGACCATCAAGGGTGCCGTTTCTGTACTACAGCCTGGTCGAAAACCAGTTTGCGTGGGATGCAGTATGTTGTCAGATTCCAGAAATTCAAAGAGATGGTGGTTCATCACTTTGCTAAGGATTTTGTTGACTCTACGAATGGCTTGTTGGTATTTTTTCAGGTCTTTTTTAGAGGCTTGCCTACATATGTGTCCGTAGTTGCTCCTCCACTTACTTTCGCATCTTTTGCAATCTTTTGTTAGGTCTCTTAGCTCTGGCGAGAACCACTTGGTATTATCGCTAGTCCGGATATCTTGATGGTTTTTAAGGGGATTAGTGCATCTAAAGTGGTGCTAATCAACTCCTTGAAAGCTGTATAGGATGTGGAGATGTCTCCAACTACTTCTGGAGTGGAGTTGCACAAGGCCAATTCCCAGCTAGTGAAGTCCAGTTTGGGCCATTGCCGGGTGATCTTTGATTGTGGTATCTTGGATTTATACTCTCCTATTCTTCAGATGTAGAATGGAATCAGAGAGTGATCCAACCAACAAACTGCCATGGGGACGTTTACAGTCATGTTAGAGGTGTTAGTAGAAATTGGATCTAATATGTGGCCCTTATTATGTGTGGGGGACGTGACCAATTGGGAGAGCTGAATCGCTGATAGGTCCTTTAGGAAGCTTGCTGCCTGAGTGCATTTTTATCTTTGAGATGAATATTTAAATAGCCCAGTAGTGTAAAGTTAGCTGTCTGGAAGCTGTGTGAGGCTACGATGTCTGGCATGGCATGTACTAACTCCAAGGCGGGCCCTGGCAGGTGAAAGACGGGCAATCCAGAGAATGTGTAGGTGTATGAAAGTTTAATTGAGAATTAAAGACTTTCGCAGCTGGAGACTGAGACTGGGCGAACTTGCAGTCAAGGTTGCCCCCTCCAATCTTATCAGCACTGTCGCTTCTTGCAATTGAGTAGCCGGGCAGAAGTGCTATTGCTATACCTGGCCAACTGTCATCTTTAAGCCATGTTTCCATCAGGAAAAGGTCTTCTGGATGATTGTCATCTAAGAAAATTAACAGCAGATCTAAAAGTATGATTGCAGATTGGATACTTGCTGAATATGTTTGCAGGGTCCAGGGAGTAGCAGCAGGCTTCACTGGTCAGGCGGTTATGGCATTTCATAACCTCCAATGAGAATTTTATACTGTCTGAGACAGAAAGAGCAGGGGTCCTGGCCCCCTGGGTGCAGATGGGCTTGCCTTTGGCCCACCTTTGGTGCATCAGCGGTGTGCCAAAGGCACATGTACGTGCACCGGCCCTCATCAAATACTGAGGCCGGGGCGAAAAGAAACTAAACTGCCAACCCAAAATGGTGTTGTTCGTGTGCTTGTGGGAATCTACACTGGCACTGAACATGGCCAGGAAGAAAACTGTCCCCGAAGAATGCCCCTGAGCACCGATACCAATGCAATTGTTTAAAAGAGCCCCGAGCAGAGTTAGATAAAGTACTTTCCTCTCTATTCATTCCGGTTTAAAAGTTCAAATGTCGCAGTAGCAGCTTAAAAAAATGCCAAAAGCAAATGGATTCACAGTAAATGTTATTAAGTTACAATGCACGTGCAAATTAAGGAAAACTCAATTAAAATGATATGGAACAATCAGGACTCACTCCCAAGACTGGCTAGCGGGTCCACACACCAGCCCTCATTTATTACTGAGGCTGAGGCAAAAAGAAACTAGACCGCCAACCCAAAAGGGCTTCCCTTCGAATGCTTCCAGGAGTTTACATTGGCACTGAATATGACCAGGAAGACACTGTCCCAGAAGGATGCCCCTGAACACCAATACTAATGCAATTGTTAAAAAGAGCCCCCCGAACAGCGTTAGGTAAAGTGCTTTCCTCTCTATTCACTCCAGTTTAAAAGTGTAAATGTCGCAGTAGCGGCCTAAAAATGTGCATAAAGCAAACAGGTTCACAGTAAAAGTTATTAAGTTACAATACATGTGCAAATTCAGACCAAATTCAATTAAATTGACAAAGAACAATTGGGACTGTTGATGATGAAATTAAATATGATTGCCTAGATGTCACAGATTTATGCACAAAGCCTAGACCTGATATTAAAGATGAACCCCTGATTGAGCCAATTCACGTAATTTTTGTAGATGACTCATGCTTGAAGGTACCCTGAGAGCCGCTTATGCTGGATGTACAATAAATGATGTTGTTGAAGCTTCATGGCTTCAAGGGGTTTCCTCAGCAGAAGTTGCAGAACTGATTGCCCTTACCAGAGCATGCAGTGTAACTGCTCAAGTGAGAGTGACTATATTTACATATAGTTAGTATGACTCTGGTGTTGTCCAGGATTTTCAGCAAATTATGGTCACAAAGTGGTTTCATGACCTCTTCAAGAACCACATTTACAAATGGGGTGCAGGTAAAAGATTTGTTGGATGCTCTCCAGTTGCTTATTGAAATTACAGTTAAGTGTGCAGTTCATCAGAGTGGAAATGGCTACATAGTCATGGGAAATAGGTATGCTGATTCAATAGCACAGTATTGTGCTTTTGGCCTGCACAATTAATAGAGATTTCACACGTGAGTCTGAGGAAGACACTTCATTCTCTATGGTCATGAAGGTGAGATATACCAGGGATGATTGAAAAGGGTACAAGAAAATGTTTCAGAGGCAGAACAACAGAGTTGGATTAAAACAGGTTGTGTGAAAAATGATAATGACATTTGGATGTCCACTGATGGAAGGCCAGTGTTACCTGATAGTGTGTTGTTCCCAATGACTTGATATTTACATGGACTTAGGTAGGGATGCCATGACATGACTTTTTCACTAAAACTAGTTTAATCCCAGATTCAGGATGCTGGTTGAAGAAGTGTGTCACAGATGTGTGACATGTCAACAAATGAATGCAGGAAAAAGAACACACGGCACACTGAGTCACATATGGAGATCAGGTGGACCTTTCAACGGAATGCAGATGAACTTTGTCGAAATGCCTGTTTGTAATGGGCTGAGATAAGTCATTGTCATAGTATATGTCTTCTCGAGCTGGGTGGTAGCCTACCCAGCCAGAAGAAATGACAGTCTCACGGTAGCAAAACTGTTATTATAAGAATTGATACCCAGGTATGGCATGCCGGTTTCTTTGAATCAGATAGGGGGACCCACTTCAATAATAAGGTCCTGAAGATGATTTGCACAGCATTACAAATTCAGCAAAGACTACATTGCAGCTATCGACCTGAAGCTTCTGGCATAGTTGAGCAGATGAATGGGACTATCAAGTCTTGTTTAGCAAAAGCTTGTGCTTCAACATCACTGAAATGACTGGATGCTTTACCTTTCGTGCTGATGAGTATTCGAAGTATCCTTGATAGAAAGACTGGTCTTTCTCCCCATGAAATACTGATGGGACTGGCAATGAGGTTACCTGCTGTACCTGCAAATGCATTATTGAACATCACAGATGATATGATACTCAACTACTGCAAGGATTGGCTGATCTGGTGAGTTCTGTTTCTTACCAGGTTGCAGCTGTCACTAAAGATCTACACCAAGAACAGTGCCACAACCTCAATTCCGGTGATTGGGTCATGAGCAAGAAGAATTGTTTGGAGCCAAGGTGGAAAGGACTCTTCTAGGTCATTCTAGTGACCAATCCTGCTGTGAACTGTGGCAGAGTTCCAAAGGTGAGAAATCTCAAAGAAGAAATTGTGCTCTTTCATCCTGAATCAAGAGCATAGATGATTACACCACCACAAGCTGTAAGACTGAGTGGAGCAGTGATTTTGGGATCCCACAAGCAGCAAGGAGAAGAAAGGGGTGAAGAACTGTAGCTGATTGCACCAATTCATGTACCTGTCATTGCACCAAGTGGCACTGAAGTCTCAAACGTAGTAGAAGCAGAGACTGATCGTCAATTTGGGGACGTGACTAAAACAGCATCAGTACAGCAAGAAGACCTGGGTGACGGAAGAAGCACTGGACAGAGAAGAGTCATCCGTGAAGTTCAATGGCCTCAGAATAATAATCAAAAAAGACTGAAACAAATTTTGTTAATTCATCGAATTCCAGTAACAATTCCAGAAGAAACAGAGACAAGTGATGAAAGTGACACAGGAGAAGATTAAAAAATCTAAGAAGATCAAAAAGAGTAAGAGTACCTTGTCAGAGGTATTCGCACCTGAGTGGTCTGACCATTTAGAAGGTGTACTATATGACACAATCAATGATCTGTGTGATGTGCGATCTGAACTGTTCAAACCTCCTTGATACCATTACAATAAACATTGCTGGAGAAAGGATTTCACAAGAAGGAACGGTTCATTTACAAAAGAATGTGTAAGGTTTAAAAGAAAGATTTACGAGAAAAAAGACTGACTTTGATCAGTTCGTTTTCTATTTTACAGAATATCAACCTAGCCCCGAGTCTGCAGTAGAAGAGTAGGGATAACATTAAAAGAAGAACACAGAGTAGGGTTAAGGATTGTCTAAAATTGCTTTGTTGAAAACTAATCATCTAAAGAAGCATTTTGCAAAACATTCATATTGAACTCTAACTTGACTGCATAGAAAAAACATGTTCTGCCTTAGAAATAGATGTGAATATATTATGTGTACAATCTTCGTAATAACAGTATGATTACCATAGTGCTAGTAGGATTTTATTTAACACCTGAAATTTTTTTAGACATTCAAGCAAATCAAAATCACACATATATCTGAATGATAAAGAGAAACTGAAAGCTTTATTTGTCACCTATTACAGGCAGGATTACTCAACAAACATTTACTCTAAGTTAATACAGGAATACACACACCATGGGAGCCAAGGACTGTTTTGTATGCACTCATTTACCTTCATCAGCATCAGAAGAAGTCACATATTACCACATGCCATTATCTTATGGAATTTAATGTAGTATATTACTTACGCTTGGATATAGACAAGAACACTTTGAATATTTCTATTCTAACTGTGACCTAATATTTTCTAGAGTGCCTTTGATAGAAAGCATGAATTTACACTCTCAAAGAAAAGAAATGGACACAGCCTCATATTATTTTATGCCATATAGACCTTTAGATAGTGTAAAAGCTTAGCAGAATAACTTAACCTGTTTGATGTGGCCATAAGAAAATGTTTTTATTATGTCATTAGAAGAGAGAATTGCTAACATGTCAAGTAGTAAAGATAACATAATGATGTCTTGAAAAATGTTTGGAAGAAGGTGGAAGATTAATTTAGAAAGAAAATGGTATATCTGAAATTAATATTGGACAGTCAACACAAGGGGAAAGTTTGTGCTTACAGAAGAAGAATGCCAAATCGAACCAGACATGTGGGAATTAGTAGCTGTGAACACACATTTGAATTAATGGGAGGGAAATGGCAAACTTTACAGGGAGAATAATCTGCAATTCCAAGAGTTTATTTTGTTTGTGGACAGAACGCTTATTTTCTGTTACCTGCTGATTGGGAGTATTTGTTATTTAGGAGTGCTAATTCATAAAATGCACCATGTGAATAGTATTTATGCATTACCTCTAACACCAGCACACAGACACACCCGTAGTGCAGAGAAAGAAGCTCAATGAGTGGAAGATATATTTGGAGCAATCATTCCACCTGTAGGAGTCATACTAAATGATGAAAAGATTAGAAAACTGTCAACTGTTGTCGACAAGCTAGCAACTAGTACTTCTACAGCTGTGCTTGTAGTAAACACTGAGCTGATTGCCATACGTTCAATGGTTATGCAGGAATCGCTTAGCATTAAACATTTTACTAGCAGAAAAAAGGTGGAGTCTGCAAGATGCTTAAATAACCCATTGTTGTTCATACATACCTGATGAGAGCAAGACAACTGAGGAATTTGAAAAGAACATGTCAGACTTGAAACCTGAACTAGAAGAGTTTTGGAAAAGGAATTTATACAATTTGAAAATGGACTGAAACAGCAGTAGGAGATATTTTGAAGGCTATACTTATACCAGTACTAGTAATAGGGCTTTGTTTGTTATACCTGCTTGTTTTATTTAAAGACTGTAAATGTTACTTACACAAGAAAAGGAAATGAAATGAACAAAAGATTTAAAAAGGATTTAACATTAAATCACAATATGAATGATGACCATAGAAAGTCATTGACATTTCAAAGTTTAAAAAGAAAGAGAAGGGATTCAACAGATGATGAAACTGCCTCCTGAATAAAACTCACATGTGAAACCATGATTGTGTCATGGTTAAGTTAACTCATCATATGGGGATTTTGGAGAGTTAATTAATTAACATGAAAATAATTAATCTAGTAGTTTAACATGCAATGATAACAATAAAATGTGATGCAGACAAAGACACGCATTTGGAATGTGCTGATTTACAATAGGCAGTCATAGTTACCCGTGTAGGCCACAAAAAAAGCTATAAAGCAATTTTCCTTTAACTAGAAGCAGAACCTAATATTGCTGTAATGTGCACAACATGAATTAAAAGCTTGACTTTAAACTGACATGTTTAAAAATGTTATCATAATTGCAGAATAATCTGGTTTAACAAATGTATTATCTTATAAGCAACACTTTATTAATTAAATATCATGACCGCCCCACTTTCTCATGTTTCATATAACATTTGAATAGAATCATTTGTGCATTTTAAACAATGATGTTTGATACATAGTAAAAACAATGCATTACCTAACTGTGATTTTTCTTTTAGTTAATAGTTAATTGTTCTCACAGTGAAACAAACTCAGATGTAGGTCAATCTGTGTTTTGAGGCCTATGGTCTAATGTTTCCAGAATCTAACTTCCGCAATGACTGACTGTAGCTAAAGTTGCGATAAAGTGTACAAGCTGCATGTATTTTGCGTGGGAACGGAGGAGCTGAACCTGCTTACCGAAAACGACTGCCACCGTATTGGCTAATGGAGGGAAGAAGCATGATACAATGTTTTCAACATGTTTTCACTACTTTTATATTAGTGTGTGTACCTAGGTAGATGAGCCACTCTTGCTGAGCTTTGAAGAGAATTGCCCCAGACCCTTGACGGTTGTGGCTACTGCTGTATCTGTTTCCCTTTTGCCTTTCTGCGATTCGCTTTTTAACAGATTGCTACTGCAACTCTATGCTGATTCGTTTGGATTTATTAAGACATGGCTGAGTATAATGAGATACTATTTATGGGAAGTTCTGCTACTCTAATTTGTCTTAGAAGCTTTATGCTCCTTTTGAACTCACTCTTTCCTCGAAATTAGAACTCTTCATGGGTTTTTTAACTCTAACACTCTGATTCTGATCTTCAGAAGAGGGAACCTGTTACTCCCTGGAACGTGCTTAATGCAATATATTTTTATGCTTGTTCTAACCATTCTTTTATTAAGATTTCTGTAAACCTAATTGACTTATGGACTAACTTGAAATAAAGACAAAAATAAAGAGAAAAACTTTACTAATCTCTTAATGAGAATAAGAAAAATCTATCCAAACTCTCATTATTGACTGAACGTAAAACTATTGTTATTATAAAAGTTTGCGATGTCTTATTATGCTTCTTGACTCCTAATACAGCATCCAATGTCCAGCAAGAGGTAGAAGAATGATTTAGCGTGGAATAATGGTAATATTGTAATTAAGCGAAAATAGAGATTTTAGGGCCCAGTCCTCGCTTACGAGTTTCACTAAGAACGGCAGTGAGGTTAATTTGGCCTCTTCCAAATCTAGCTGTAATCTGGTGAGCAGGTGGTGCAAAGTCATTTTTATCATATGCACTAATTGTGACAACACTTAATCCAATCCTAACAGAATTCCCACAGCACAGCTTTTCTTGTTTATTTTCTTGCAACTTATCTGACAATACCCTGCTCTTGAATCTCCAAAGATAGCAGACCCCTGTTACAGTGTCTGGAACTCCCAAGCTGCAGAGAGGCACTCAGTGGCGGCTGATCCACTATGGCGGAGGAGCATCGCCTCACTGCTTTTAAGCAGTGCAAATAAAGGAAACATAAAATGATAATAACTGTGTTATTATCATTTTATGTTTTCGTGCTGCTTTGCTCGCAGGAGGGCGGGCGGGCTGCTCTGTTTTCGGAGCAAGGCAGGGGAGGAGTGGTCTGCCCACTCCTAAGTGCACATGACTGTTTGGTCGGCCCTCTGGGACCGGCCAAATATTCATGCGCACTTTACCTGTTCTCCACGCAGGCTGCATTACAGTCTGTGTGGAGAACATGCCCAGGCCCCCATTCCCTGGCTGATCTTCGAACCATGAAGCTCAGGCCAATCACAATGCTGCATTGCAGTGTTGTGATTGGTCAGGGGAGCCTGGGTGCTTACCAATCACAACGCTGCATTGCAGCATTGTGATTGGTCAGGGGAGCCTGGCTGTGCTTCCTGTTCCTGAAGTCCAACTGAGAAGAGAGCAGGAGAAGAGACGTGGGACCCATCGGCAAGGTAAGTGTTTATTTTTGACTTTTTTTTTACATTGTGCCCTCCAGCACACACGCCCCACCACCCACGAGCCGTGCCGGCCACCACTGGAGCCACTCCTTTACCGAAATGAGAATTAACTCCTACAAACCTTACTTGACTGGTTCTGGAAACAGGTTCCACCCAACTGTGGAAGAAGTTGGCTGGGAAAAGATCAGAGTTCAAATGACTCCCTCACACCAAGCCATGTTTTGTTTAAAAATATGAATATGATAGGGCCCATTCCAGTCCTTTGTGATAGCATCTGTGTATTGTCCATTCTCGTCTCCGATATACCAAGGTAAGTTATATCCCAACAAGGCAGCGGGCACGTGCTTCGGGTTTTTGAAAATGCTCCGTGAGGTTTCTTTTCCTATTACCGACCTCTCACAGAAAGACGGTCATTCAGGCCCTTGTCACCTCCAGATTGGACTATGCCAATGTGCTCTATCTGGGCCTTCCTGAGTCTATACTCAATAGACTGCAAGTCGTGCAGAACGCGGCAGCCAGAGCAGTCCTGAGACTTGGACCTAGAGCGTGGATCTCCCACCATCTGAAGAATCTGCATTGGCTGCCTGTCCGATGCAGAGTACTCTTTAAAGCATTGGTCCTTGCTTTTAAAGCTCTGCATGGCATGGGGGCACATTATATCCGCAGAAGAGTTTCATACTACGTACCCGGCCGATCCCTTAGATCAGCACACCAACATCTAATTGTCATCCCCAAGTGTTTCAGAGCCCGCCGAGGCGGTCGCTCGTTCCAAGTGCAAGTGGCTAGATTCTGGAACAAGCTACCTCTTTCGCTGAGACAAGCCACAAGTATACTGGCATTCAGGAAACAACTGAAAACCTGGCTGTTCCAGCATGCAGTTTAATGGCCATCCGCCTCGGGACCGTTGTTTCACCCCTGGTTTCTGTATTTTCTGCCTTAGCGCCGGGATACTCTGTTGAGTAGCTGTGCGCTCTATAAATCCATTTTTAACATAACATTTTCATGTGCAATCATAATGCTAGTTGGTGTCAATGGAGGGAATAGAAGCACAGAGAACTATGTTATGACAGATTCACAACCAGCAAAAAAATCACTTTTGTAAAAATATTCTTTGCAGTATATTTAAAAATAATCTTCATTCACCACTGAATTACATTTCTGATAAATATTCTATTAACTCACAGATTAATTTTTCTTTCAAATCTGTTTATTATTTACAAGAGAACAGAGGTCACCATAATCAACGTAAAACACTGGAGCAGCATTGTGCGATTATAGAGCTTCATACAATAGCCGTAACGGTAAATAGACATAATATCGAGAAACAAAATATAGAATGGACAGAATATCGAATTCAAAATATAGAATGGACATAATATCGAATGGACATAATATAGTGGTTAATAATATCGAAATGAAGGTAAGTAATATCGATTTTCAAAATATAGAAGTACATAATATAGGCATTAAAAAATATAGAATTTTTAATAATATCGAATTTTTGTAAGTGTTTAGTATGTTAGTATATGAGTTAAAAATGTATATTATTTTTGTAATGTATGTTTAATATTTTTTAAAGTTACGAAATTTATGTAAAATTATTTTTGCGTAATTTAATTCCGTAGCGGGTTGTGGGTTTATAGGGGAATAGGGTGGGAAGTAATTTAATTATAGTAAATTAAATATTAATTTTTAGGAATTATTAATTATTTTTAATTTAATTTTGCGTTTTAGTTCTGTAGCGGGTTGTGGGTTTATAGGGGAATAGGGTGGGAAGTAATTTAATTGTAATTAAGAAAATATTTATTTTTATTTATTGGTATTGATAATTAATTTATTGTTAATTAATTATTAATTGTTAATTAATTTTTATTCATTGGTAATTAATTTTTATTAATTAATTCATTGATAATTATGTTAATTGTATTAATTTATTATTCGGGGAGGGTTGTGGGTTTATAGGGGAATAGGGTGGGAAGTAATTTAATTGTAATTAAGAAAATATTTATTTTTATTTATTGGTATTGATAATTAATTTATTGTTAATTAATTATTAATTGGTGATTAATTTTTATTAATTGGTAATACATTTTTATTAATTGATTAATTGATAATTATGTTAATTGTATTAATTTATTATTCGGAGCGGGTTGTGGGTTTATAGGGGAATAGGGTGGGAAGTAATTTAATTGTAATTAAGTAATTATTGAAATTCTTTTTGTGTATTGATTAATTTATTGTTAATTAATTATTAATTGGTAATTTTTTTTATTACTTATTACATTTTTGGTATTGAAAATTAATTGGTTGTTGATTAATTATTAATAGGTAATTAATTTTTAATAAATAATATTTATTGGTATTTATAATTAATTAATTATTAAATATTTTGTAATTGGTAATTAATTTTAATTAATTTTTTATTGGTATTGATAATTAATTTATTTTTATTTAAATATTAAATCATTACTTTCCCTACTGTTGCACTCACTGGAGTGGGAATAGTAATTTTTACCCCTACGCTATCCAACGCTTTCCCTACTGTTGCACTCACTGGAGTCGGAATAGTAATTTTTACCCCTACGCTATCCAACGCTTTCCCTACTGTTGCACTCTCTGTAGTGGGAATAGAAATTTTTACCCCTACGCTATCCAACGCTTTCCCTACTGTTGCACTCACTGGAGTGGGAATAGTAATTTTTACCCTCCCGCTATCCAACGCTTTCCCTACTGTTGCACTCACTGGAGTGGGAATAGTAATTTTACCCTCCCGCTATCCAACGCTTTCCCTACTGTTGCACTCACTGGAGTGGGAATAGTAATTTTTACCCTCCCGCTATCCAATGCTTTCCCTACTGTTGCACTCTCTGGAGTGGGAAAAGTAATTTTTACCCCTACGCTATCCAACGCTTTCCCTACTGTTGCACTCACTGGAGTGGGAATAGTAATTTTTACCCCTCCGCTATCCAACGCTTTCCTTACTGTTGCACTCTCTGGAGTGGGAATAGTAATTTTTACCCCTACGCTATCCAACGCTTTCCCTACTGTTGCACTCACTGGAGTGGAAATAGTAATTTTTACCCCTACGCTATCCAACGCTTTCCTTACTGTTGCACTCTCTGGAGTGATAATAGTAAATTTTACCCTCCTGCTATCCTACGCTAAAAATAGTGAATATTTTTTATTAATATTAAGTTAATATATATATGTATTAAAAAATAAAAATGTATGTTTATTTTTTTATAACTTACATTAATTATTTATTAATTTTAAGGTTATTTAAGTATTTTTAAGTATGTTTCAGTTAATTATATTTATTATTTTATTAATTTTACATTACTTTTAATACATTTAAAAAATTCAATATTTTGACAAACTATATTATTTACAACGATATTTTGGATTCGATATTTTTGTACTTACCTGTTTGTAGATAGGAATTCGATATTTTGGCATTCTATATTTTATCCACTATATTTTTGCAGGTCGATATTTTGGCATTCTATATTCTGTCAGTGAACCAGCTGTAACATGAGCAGTGTATAGATATCATACATCATAAGGTACATTTGAGTTGGGAGGGGGCTTTGAATAATAGCTGTGACATTGTCGAAGCATAGTTATCAAACATCATAAGGCGTATTTGAGTGGGAAGCTCAACACTACACCAGTGGTACAAGCATAATATTCGCAGCAGATGATGGAGTTTATTTGATGATGACTGAACAACAAAACTTGGGGAATGAAGAAAAACATGGGGGTGTCAAAAAAGGGGGAGGGAGAGGAAGGAGCGAGCCCAGGGCAAAGTTGAGAAGGTCATGTATAGTGTTTAGGGGGAGGGGGCCTCCAGTCAGGTCTGTGAGTCAGAGAATTTGATTGAGGGGTCCCTCGAGTGCATGGCAAGAGAGTGTCCTCTAAGAGCTGGAGGGCCCGCAGCCGAGGGGGAGCGTAGCAAGAGTTTGCTAGTTGGGAAAAATGGTGAATAAATGGTTGCCAGGTCTGAGTGAATGTGGTGTCTGTGAGGGTAAGGCGGGCAGACAGTAGCTCCATTGCCATAATGTGCCAAAGGTGCAGGAACCATGCCGAGATAGGTGGGGGTAGGGTTTCATCTAATGAAGAGCAATAGTTTGTCTTGCTGCTTCCAGCATCTGTACAATGAGGCGCCAGTCAGAAGGAGTCATGCTGCGAGCCGAGATGGTCTGATGCCCAGTAGGGTCACCATGGGAGAGCTTAGTTTGGGGAAGCCCACAGTGTCCTTAATATGGCTAAGGATCTCCTTCCAGAACATTAACAGGTTGGGACAGGTCCACCAAATATGGATGAAGTCACCCACACCTATCTGGCATCTCCAGCAGAGCAGAGAAAGAGTTGGGAACATTTTCTGCAGTCGCACAGGAGTATAGTATCAACGTGTCATTAATTTGTAGGCTGATTCGCATTGGGGAATGCTTCTGTAAATTTTAGGAATGTCACGCCATAGCTGTTCCCAGCTTCTGGTGTCACCTCCTCCCCTATGTCTGTCCTCCACTGCTTCTGATATGTGTGAGACTGAATGGGGTGTGAGTGTTGTAGAACCTTATATGTGCGGGAGATAAAGCCCCGGGTGCCCTCAAAGGCTCGGACTAGGGCTTCAAAGGGAGTGAGCAGTCTAGTTGCTCCCTGAGTATAGTTAGGGGTGAACAGCCAGTGACGAAGTTGATAGTATTGCAGCGTAGAAGATTCTGCAATATGAAGATTTCTTGCATTGCTCAAAAGTTTTGAAGGTGTTCCCCTAAAAGAGATCTTCAATTATGCGACATTCGCCGTCCCTCCAGGAAAGAAATGAGTGTGGTTGTAGGGCTGGTGGGAACATTGAATTGCGTGCTATAGCGGTGTTGGGGGAGGGAAATGATGTGAGGCCTCTGGGGACTGCGATTTTGTGCCAGATGTCGAGTACTGTTTTCTTAGGGGTGGCTATATATGCACTACGGGGTCGCGCCGATCTGGCAAGCGAGGCCAAGTCCCACAAGGGCCTGCAGGTGACTGTGCGAACCAAATGGAACCAGTTTTTTTCGCTTTTGCGGACAACCCATTCCGATATATAGCGAAGGTGGGATGACCAGTAGTATTCTAGAAGGTTAGGGCAAGCAAGGCCCCCACGATCTCGGAGCAGCATGAGCAGTTTATTTGAGAAGCGCAGGCGACCTTTGCCCCATATATAGGCATTTAGATCTCATTGGAGGCCGTGAATGTCAACCTGGGGAATCGGCGTGGGTAGGGTTTGGAACAGGTAGAGTACTTCTGGTAGGAGAGACATTTTGACCGCGTTAAGGGGACCCAGCCAAGAGATTGGAAGTTTCTTCCAACAGTGTATGTCTTCCCGGACGTCTCGTCTGCAGGTCAGCCATTTGGCCTGGGTCCAGGAGGACAGTGATGGGGTCAGGTTGAGGCCCAAGTACCGGATCGAGAGTTTGGCCCAGTGCAAAGGAACAAGGGATTGATGCTGATATACCTCTGAGGTTGGGAGGGTTAGATTTAGGGCGTGGAATTTGGCCATGTTAATTTTGAAGCCCGAGGCTCTTTCAAAAGAGCGGAGGATAGAGGCGAGCACTGGTAAAGAGGAGATAGGGACGATTAATGAGAGTAAGAGGTCATCCGTGAATAAGGACACCTTGTTTTCGTGGCCTCCAAAAAGAATACCGGATATGTCTGTCGATTTGCGTATTGCAATACCTAGGGGTTCTACCGCGAAGGCAAAAAGGAGGGGGTAAAGAGGGCATCCCTACCTGGTGCCCCTATGCACAGAGATGGGGAGAGTGAGTTGACCGTTGATACGAATATGTGTTGTCGGGAGGACATAGGGTGCTATTAATTTGGAGATCATAACCGGACCTCGGCCTATTTTATGTAGCACGTACGTAAAAAGCACCAATCAACACGATCAAAGGCTTTCTCTGCATCCAGGGACACCAGACAGGCCGGAATATCTCAGCATTGACCCTTCTCAATTAGATAGGCAATGCAATGGATATTGTCTGCCCCCTGGCGATGTCGGATGAACCCGACTTGATCCGGATCTATCATTCCAGGGAGGTAGGGTTCAAGGCGGATTGCTAGTATCTTAGTGTAGATCTTAGTGTCAGTATTAGGAGGGCAATAGGTCGGCGTGATATGCAGAGCGAGGGGTCCTTCCCAGACTTGGGGATGAGAACTACCTCCACCCCCGACATTGTAGGTTTAAGGCCCGAGATTTCAGAGAAGCTGTTAAAAAGATGAAGGAGGTGGTCCTGGAGCTGGGGGAGGAAAGTGCAATAGAAATCAACAGGGAGGCCATCCAATCCAGGGTTTTACCAGTCCGGAGCTGTTTTAGTGCCCCGTGTAGCTCGTCTAAAGTGATTGGTTTGTCTAAGAGTTGTGTGTGTTGGGGGCTAATGGGTTCCCGAGGGCACGTGCAAGGAAGGAAACAATCTCCTCTGATGCATGGGGAATTTCAGATTAGAGATCCTCGTAGAAAGTACAGAATGCCTGTCCTTTATCTAGTTCAGACGTAGCCCAGGAGTTGTCTGCTTGTTTTATTTTGGAGATATGGGCTTTAGTTGCTTGGGCGTGGAGACAGCGTGCCAATCATGACCCCACCTTGTCTCCCCAGCGAAGAATTTCTGTTAGAGTGTCAAGAGTGATTGTTCCACTTTATTAGTTCGGTGGAGTCGTAGCTGTCCCCGTAGCATAGCAAGGCGCTTCTTATTTTGACCCGAGGACGTCCTATAGTCTATGCGTTCTAGGGTCTTGATGTCTTTGGCTAAATTTGTTTCAACTAAGAGAGCTTCAAGAGATCGGGCAATGGCAATAGAAGAGATAACTCCCCGAATAGTCGCCTTAAAGGCATCCCATTGAGTGGGTTCGGGCGGGTCTGAGGTGGCATTCGTGTTAAAGAAAGATACAATCTCCTGACGAATCTCAGTGAGATCCACCGGATCCTGTAAGATGTGGGGCGAAAGCCGCCAGCGGGTGGGGGTGTCGTGGCGTCTGCCGGGGCGCGGAAGGTTACAGCTATATGGGCATGATCCGATATGGAAATGTCGGATATAGCAGCTGTTTCCAGGGACCGTATCAGAGAGAGGGAAAGAAAGCAATAATCAATTCGTGAGTATGAGTGGTGGACGTGGGAAAAAAGGAGTAGTCTCGGGTGTCTGGGAATAGATATCTCCAGGCGTTTATAAGGCCCAGATCAGCGAGGTCCCCTTAAGGGCGGCCAACATTGCCCCTGTGCCCTGGTAAGAAGAGGCGCTGCGATCCATGTCTGGACCCCAGACCATGTTAAAATCGCCCCAAGAATTACTGATCCCTCCAGGGTTTGCAACTGCTCCCTCAATAGAGACCTCAGGAAGGCATCCTGCGCCTGGTTGGGTGCATAGATATTGAGAAGGTTTAGGGGTTGGGGGCCTAGATGCGCTTGAACCTTTAAGTAGCGACCTTCAGTGTCCCGTACCACTTGGGGGCACTGTTCCCAGTATGGATTTACTTAGTATTGCAACCTCCGCTGATTTAGATGAGGAGCAAGCCCAATATTGACATGAGTATTTGGGGTGAGCCATGAGGTGTGTGTCGGAGGAAGTCAAATGTGTTTCTTGCAGGAATATGATGTCAGGGTCATGTATAAGCAAGTATCACCAAACCTGTCGCCTCTTGTTGGGAGAGTTAAGCTCTTTGACATTGAGGGACAGGAATTTAACAAGTGGGGTCGCGTTCATAGTGGTAAGGAGGGTGGTTGGAGGCAATGTTAGGGCTAGGGTTGAGGAGGTTACGCCACATTGAAGAGGGGTAATATAGGGTGGTTGTTAAGAGCAGCGTTGCAAGGGAGGGGCATGTGAGCCTGACTGTACCGATGTGTAGAATGGATCAAGTGAATTGCAGGGGTTCCTTTAACAAGCTCGCTCCTTTCCAAGTGTGGGGATGAGGGTAGGGGGAAGGAAAACAGTGTTCTCAACGGGAAGCGGCCAACAGGGCCAATAGAGTTTAATGTCATCCTGGAATAGCTCATAAGTCGTAACAGGAGCCATTCTGAAGAAGTCACTCTTCTAGAAAACACTACGGTTGTGGGGGGCACAATAGGTAGAGGCAATATTAAGCCGGTCTTCGCACCCCGCGGCCAAGCTCTAAAGGAGTGGTGAAAAACACCAGCTATCGGTTCGCCTGTGTCGGGGAAAGGAGGTATATTAGTGTGTTATTGTTTACAGGGTGGGGTAACAGCATCAGTAAAAGCCTCCAAGCAAGAGAGTCCAAGCAGGGCATGAGAGTCTCAGTGAGCGGTTTAAGTCAGTAGTGTGGTCCGTGCATTAGGGCACGATCTCTGCAGCCGATCCTCCTTACTTCAGTGGCAGCTGAGTGTGGCCATGTTTTTGCAGTGGTGAGGGCCGACAGGTGCGGGTAGAGGAGAGGACCCCTCACAGCAGCTCAGGAAGTTCGTGGGCCCAGACACGCCGCTAGGTCCAGGTTCAGATCGCTTGGGCAGGTCCCGACCACACCCTCTAAGGCCGCCGATGGGGTCCTATCTGACCTCAATGGCCCCATGTTTTGGAGATGAGAGATTGGTCTCCAAGGTAGCCCTCGCCAGTCCAGGGATAAAGCGCAGATCTCTGTCCACTCCCCGAGCTGCAGCAGAGGCAATGAGGCCGCGCAGACTCTACCAGGCGAGTCCCATGGCAGGCTCTGTAGGTCTTCCGGCTGTCTTCCGATTCGGCTGGGCAGGGCCCCCGTCCCAGCAGCAGCACGGGGAGGAACAATGAGGCCAGAGCCGCCGCTCAGGCCGGGAGTAACACTGTTCAGAGGATAGAAGGGAGGGGGATATGTCCTCTTCTACGTGGCTCCAACTGCGGGGTCCAAGATGGCGGTCTCGGGTGGCAAGGCGGCCTCGATGCGGGGCGCCAAGTCTGCTCAGAGAGGCCCCTCAATGATTTCCTGGGGTGCCCGGGGTCCCCACTAGATCACAGCAGCCGGACTTTGATTCATGTACCTGCAGGCAAGCTCAAAGGGTGGCGGATGAGCTAAAGCAGGCCGCGGTGGAGCGGAGACTCGGTAGCACACGTCTCACTCCATTCGTGGCTTGGCCTCGCCCACACAGATTAATTTTGTAGCATTTCACAAGCTTGTCTTACAAAAAATAGACTCTTATTCACAAATAGGCTTTTGCAATAGGAAAATCTTCCTTAGGTTATGTAGAGCATTTGTTTCCTATCTCTGCTGGGACATGCCAAACTCAACATTAAGAATGTCCCACTTTTGCACATTATGCACCCAAACTCTCCATGCTTCCGTGCACTGCCTATGGATGACTTTCAATAATGTCGAAGTAGCTAATAAACATGTCAAAATGGTGTTCTTTAAATTTGGGCTGCTGTAGCATCACATTTAGCACTTCGGAGCTGCAATGGCAGGACTGAATTCAATTTTTTAAAACACTCATGTGAATGGCGTAAATATGCACCACAGCACACAGGTGACATTCAACTATTATGCCACTGGTGTATTTTCACGCCGTTTATTACTGTGGCCCTTGCTTAAAAGCTGTGGCGGATCGCCGAGGGAGTGCTGCGGGGTGGTGGGGAGGGGGAGGGGCAGGGTGGGGGGTAGTGGACTCGGACTTATGACGGACAGAACTCTCTCTGAGTTCTGTCCATGTATGTCTGAGTTCACTACCCCCACCCTGCCCCTCCCCTGCCCCGCCTCACCGCCCTGCAGCACTCCCTCAGCGAGCCGCCACTGCTTAAAAGAAATATAAGCGAAGCAAGGTTAACCTATTCTTCCATCAAGTACATGCACTGGGACGCTGGATAGCATTATCCAGTGCGAGACTACGCCAATACATCCTTTGACTGGAAAGCAAGGAATGCTGGAAAAACACTAAGAAAGATGCTCTTTCTCTCACGCATTTAGCAAGGAATGTGGCGAGGAAAAATGTCGTAATGAAAATGAGTTAAATTGTATTAGGTATCCCCCTTACTCTGAGACTTATGCCCTCATTACAGATGACTCAGGAACACTGACGCACTCCTTCGCCCAGAATTAATAACACTATGGGCAGCTCCTGCGGAATGGGGAATTACAATGCGAATCTTTGCTCGTTCAACAAATTCCCGCAGTAATTCCTCATTATTTTCTGCTGTTTTCCACTCAGATATTTTTACACCTTTTTGTTGCAGAAATATTCTGAGAAATGGTAAATGTTGTTTTACTGCAAATTCCAGACTGAGCCATGGGTTGAATGGAAACTTCTGTCTGACTTGTAACAAAGGCATTTGTCCCCAGGGTGTAGACATATGACATTAAGCATGGAATATACTTGGGGAGAGTAAGTTCACTTTACCACCCACCAATGCGCCACGGTGCTGCATCAGGGTCACCTAGCTTCAGAAGCATATTATAAATCAAACTTCATGCTTCGGCCAATACTAATTGAGGCAGCCCTTTCCATTATACAACATTGTATCAGAGCCAGAGCCTTGGTCTTCATTGATCTGCCTTGACTCCGCGATGGAATTGTGGCCCATTCATGCCAAGTTTCCCTAGCAAGGACACCCTGCAAACCGAGGGGCATATTTACAAGGGGTTATCGCCACCAGAACGTCACTTTTTAGACGTTCTGGTGGCGATATCCCCTTTGCCTTATTTATAAGGCAGCGTTAATCCACTCAATGTGGCTTAATGCTGCCTTATTAATATGCCCCTATTCACACAGCATTTAGTGTGAAAGGGGCGGGCAATGGGTGTTGCAGTGGGCGTTCCGCCGCAACACCCATTGTTTTTGATGCTGTCCCCTATTTACAAGGCTGGCGTAAATATGGGGCTGTGCCAAAAATAAGACCAGGGAAAACCTGGTCTTAAACTGGCGCAACAAGGAGAAATGATTAATTTCTCCTTGTTTTTGCTGTTTCTAAGTGTGCTGCTTTTGCAGCAGACATAGAAAGAGAAAATCGCCATTAGTGATTGTTCATGTGCAGGAAGGTGTCCCTTTCCTGCACATAAACAATTATTAAATAATGGTGAGTTACAACTTCTATATGTGCTGCATTCTGCAGCACACTTAGAAGTTACAAATCACCATTAGTGATTGTTTATGTGCAGGAAGGGACACCTTCCTGCACATGAACAATCATTCCCTGCAACGCAGGCACCCTTGCACTATTGTGCAAGGGTGCCTGTGTTGGCGCTAGGCAGCAAGATTTAGCACCAGCTCTAGGGGAAACGCAAGGATGTGCCGTATTATTGTAAATGCGCTGCATCCCTGTGTTTTCAGAATGTCAGAGTGTGGCGTTACCAATTGTGGCTTAACACCACGCTCAGCCATTCTGTTGTGAATATGCCCCAGAGTGCCATACAGTAAGACCTATCAATGCAGGTCTGTTTTGTCACACAGATAATTTAGAAATCCTAATAAAACTATATTTATTAACAAAAGATGATGCAACTAAGAGTCTCATTAACATTCAGCTCAGCAACATAGGTGTGACACTTCAAGGAGCGGCAGTCTCATCAATCTCCTATAATCCTCCTCAACTCAGTTGATGGCTGATTCTGCTAATAGTTAAAGAAAGAAACGTCCAAGTAATTTTTTTCACAACATGTCTGGCACATTAAGCTGCAAATTCTCTTTTAGTATTCATTACAGTGAAAGAGCCCTGATGTTTTCCCCAAAGCCTCAGTCTTATCTGATCAATAAAGAACCATACCAGTGGGATTGAAGGAAAGAACTGGGACTCAAACCACAATTCTAGAGTTTTTGTCTGTGTAATATTATCCCTATAAAGGAAGGTCACGCAACTTTAATAAGTTTATTGAGTCTAGTTAATATAATATGACATGCTTCACTTCATGGCTTCTAATGAAATAAATCAAATTCTCTAGCAATACAGTTCAGACAGAAGCAGTCACTTTCGGTTTGCATCACTTGCCCACACGTGTTTTACTTTAATAAAAAGCACATCGAGTAAGACACATAATACCTTATCAATAACATTTCAATTACCTTAAAGCAAATACAAGAATTCTACGACAGAAGAAGGAAAAGCTGTTCCAAATACTCTATATTTTTAAACTGCCCAACGTTATACTGGAGCCTTTATTAAAATATATTTAACTCAGTTTCACAGTTTTTTAAATAATAACTTCTAAAAAAGAATAACACTTCTCACTAGATAACTATGTGTGATAATGAGTCACCCATGAAGAGACTACACCTACAGCAATAAAATATACTTTGGATCAAATCATACAAGAAGATCAGTTGCTGTCAGCACCAGGGTAAGTCAATAAGTATTCTAAAAATGATTGATTCATAGTCACAATTCAGCAACAGGCATTTACAGTATCTGAGAAAAAGTCTGGCATGGATGTGAAGTTAAAACTGTCAGTGATTAGCATAATCTGGAAGGATTTGTGAGACGATTATGAGTATTTGGTGATGGTCAATTTCCCCCTCTTCCCCCAAGGAGGGGTTTGCAACAAAGACACTTCCACTTGTGTTCACCCTTGCTTGGTAGTGTTGGTTCCGGAAAATTAGGTTAACTGGTATGCCAAAGTGTACATTCTGAAGCAGGTGCACTGTTCAAGCTCTAAAAAATATATAAAAATATAAACGTGAATATATAATACTGTATGAAAGACATCCTCTCTAAACAATTCAACGAATTCCGTAATATGAGTGTACAGACAACTCACAGCTCTTGTTTGCCCTGGAATACTTACATAATTATAATGGTATGATAAATAAAACATCGAACAATGCTGCACATTCGGTTGCAAATGTGTCTTGTGTAAACATTATAAACGAAAATATGCTTTAATATTTTTCAAAGATAAATTTAATGAAGAATTATTTAATTTTAATTGAATGTGCAATTTTTAAGAAAGACATTAGACACCTAGGAATGCGCAGAAGTAAAGTAAACCTAAAATGTTGGACATACTCAAGAAATACACTTTACGACTTGTAAATTTCCAGGCAGGTACAGAACAGGCAGATAGGTGTATTGTTAGCAGGACAGTGTCATGACTTTGACTATCCATTCAGTGGAAAGGATCACAGGAGTCTATTCACAAACTGCATTTTGTAGTATTTTTAGTAGTACTAAAATAGTACTGCTTACGTATGTCTTGAGCTGAGACCTAATTGTATTAAGATGTGATTGGCACTTTTCAGGATAAAGGAACAGATGGATGCCTGGTGGAGTATCCCTAGGGCTTAAGGAATATGTAGATTTTGTATGTCAGTTGAGGTCAGTTGACCATGTTGTTCATACTTTAGAAGAAAAAGAGTATCACATAATGATGAAATCATTGCTAAGAAGAATCCAATTCTTGTGTATAATATGTTCTTGATTTCATACACAAAGAATGTCATTTAGTTAATATGCAAACTTCAGGACGTTTATTGATGTGGTTATTAATAAGATTGTGAAATACCTTTCAATGTACATTTTTGGTTTTTGATGATGCAAACATTTTATATGTTTTCTAATTAACCGAAAACGATCTATAAATATATCTGCATTTCCTAATAAGTATAAAGTCCTAAAAAGTTAGGGGTTCCATATTATCCAACCTCAGATGTCTGTTTGTTTCTCAGTACGAGCAGTCACTGTTCAAAGCCACCTGCAAACAGCTGTATGTACAGATGATACTGACTGAATAAAATGGCTACCACACAGTCAAAATGACATACATTCAAATTTCAAAAAATTGACCTACCAGTATTAGGAAGTTGCAGTGTTAACGAATAAGGGGTTTATTAAATAGTTGTCACGTTTCAAGCTGAACCCTCTGCCTGCTGATTAGATAATCATTGTTAGTCCATGTGTCAAAAGGTATTAAAGACAACCAGCTCAAGTTGAGTATGCACCCCTTCACTAGCCAGACTGTAGATTTCTTCTACTACTAACAAATACGCTACAGGCAGCCTATAATATACATTTATCACATTTTCCTCTTGCGATACTGCCCACTTCATCAATTCTATTTGCCCCTGTAAATGGCATAATAATGTTGGGTATTTCAGACGGTGGCCTTTCTCACTGAAAGTTGATACAGTGTAATAAACAGTGAAGACATACTTCAGTATGACAGCTCTCAGCCACTTTAAACAAAAAAGCAGTCTATATATGTCATTTTTTTAGTATCAGGACAAATGTGCTGCTGAATGTTTCTTAAGACTTTATCAGGTGCCATAATTATTACATTGCATGAGAGGGTTCTCCGCGTAACAGGTATTCTGCTCTCAAAGTATGTAGGAAATGATCTTCTGTTTGCTTACACAAAGTACAGTTGAATTTCTTAAGTGATTTGAGAGGCTTGTGTTTCCAACATTTGTCTTTTTTGCATTAATGTGTTTTTATTAAGCAATCAAATCATGATACACAGTATTGCCAAAATATACTACATCATACATACAACTATGTGCAGTGCTTTATATATCTCTCAAATACGTTTATGGAGAATTGAAATAAACATATAAATGAATTGATATTGTAGTTGTTAACAGTTCCAATTCACGAGATCACTCGATGCCTGTTGTATATCAGCAGTAGTAGTTTTACGATTTTGCATAATTATTAATGCTACACATTTAAGTACTCATGGAAAACGTCTCCAAACAAAATTCTACGTCATTAGTCCAGAAAAATAAACAATTGAAAGCAAAATCGA
This sequence comes from Calotriton arnoldi, assembly GCA_963921515.1. Taxonomy (NCBI): domain Eukaryota; kingdom Metazoa; phylum Chordata; class Amphibia; order Caudata; family Salamandridae; genus Calotriton; species Calotriton arnoldi. The sequence continues at coordinate 737,143 of CAWUFW010003294.1, read as the reverse complement.
GCATGGTGAGTACAATTTGCATATCATTACTTCAAACAAGCTAAATCAATAGTACCCCTAGAGTCTGGGCACCCTCCCTCCCATGAATCGCGAGCCCATTCAACGTACACGTCTGGTCGAGCTCTCTCGTGAGCAAGAGGAAGCATTTTACCAACTTTCGGCTATTCCCATCACCTCTGCTTTATTCTATTTTGGGGTCTGAGATGCTGCTTGTTCATTTTAGGAATTCACTAATTAATCTTACCAACGCGGCTGGTGGGGGATGTGAAGCTAACTGCACCTGTGAAGATGTTGGTTGATTCGTGTACATTCAGTGACCATCTTGTTCATATAGGGTCATTGTTATCAGTAGTCTGACCGTCAACTGTAATCAAAAAATTCTGCGACCCATTTCAAATGCGTCAGTTTGGTCATTTACTCAGTAGGTAGCATCCTTTCATATTAAGCTGTTCTCTGCATTTCTTGTTGCCATCTATGAGGGCCTCGGACATTTGGGGATCTCCATAGTCGAAGTATGCAGAGTTTTGCTATTGCTAACGCTGTTGCAAACCATCTCATCTTCTGGTGAGTTACATCCACATAGTTTGCGCTATCATGGAAGTGGCCTGTGTGACCTGTCAACTGACCTTGGGTCCCTAAGTTCCTATTGAGTTCTTTACATTTTTCCATCCAGAAATGTGTCTGGTCAGAGTGGGGCATTCCCACAATATGTCTACTATATCACTCCAGGGAGTAGGGCACCTCCAGGACGTGGCACCTGGTAAGAGTTTCATATCATGAAGCTGCTACGGGGTCCCAATCTGTGCAACATTTTATAATAGCTCAACTTTAGTCTAATGTCTCTTAGTGCCTCATCATGTCCTGTAATAAGCTCCACCCAGTCTTTGTCTGTATAGTCCCCCTGAAGTCGTTGGGACCACCAGTCCTTCAGATGTTGTGATGTGAGGGTTGAGAATGTGGGATCACTGGGTGTCCTATAAATGCTTGACACTGTCCCCTTGAATGTCACCCATTTCCGCAGGTATTGGAGTAAAGCTGAGTCAGGTAGTTTTATCAATGTGCGGTTGGGTAAAGCAGTGCACCAGTGATGAAGTCTTGGAAGATCCCAGAAGTGATTCTGGCAAGCCCGGACTGGCCGTAGCAGGCACTGGGTATTTCACTGGTGGACCGGAGGGGTGGGGGCGGATTTGTGCTGGTGGGGGCCGGTATTGTCACTGGGGGACGGTATTGCAGCAGTGATGCAATATCGGCCCCCTGTAACAAAAGCGGGAGTGGTGCTTCTTGCTAGCACTCCTCCCCCACTCCCAAGGCTGGTCGAGCAGCAATCTGCCAGGGCTGTTTGCTGTTCCCAGATCAGCCCTGGATTCTGGGCAGAAGGAAATTATTCCATTGCTTCAGCAAAGGTTTTTAGCCAGTCCTTCACATGGAGCTGCTCAAGTGTTCTAATGCCTTTGCCTATAAAGTGTTTCCAGCATGGTTAATTACCAGTGATGTGACTGTTGCCCAGTAGAGGGCCCCCCGTGGAGGGCGTGGTGTTGGTCGAGGATCAAATAGACTTTTTTCCAGGAATAAACTTATCCTATGTAGTATCAGATGGACAGCTAGCATTTGTTTCTTTTCTCCAGTGTAAAGTGGGTACAATGTGCCTACTTCTTTCCATTATGCTCTCTCTATCAAGACTCAGAGTGGGGTGTCTATGTCACCATTTACCATGTATCTTATTTTTGTAAGTTGGACTGCCAGTCAATAATGCTCTGTGTTAGACCTGGCACCATTGGCGTGGGTCTCCCTTCCATTTTTTTGCTGTTGCCTCCTGTGTTTTTGCTGTGTGTTGGGCTTCGTTTTGCTGGTCTAGGTGCTTTGGGCACTTTGCCACTGCTGTTCGGTGCCAAAGTGCAAGTGCTCCCTTTGTAAATTATTGTTATGGATTATTGATTCCAGGATTGGCATATTTGATTTACTTGTTAGACCCTAGTATAGTGCACTGTGTGTGCCCAGGGCCTGTAAATCAAATGCTGCTGGTGGGCTTGCAGCACTGATTGTGCCACCCACAGAAGCAGCTTGTAAAATGTGACTCAGGCCTGCCATTGCAGAGCCTGTGTGCAGTCTGGGACTGCCATGTCGATTTGGCAAGTGCACACACTTGCCAGTCCCTAAACCTTCCATTTTCTACATGTTAGTCACCCCTAAGGTAGGACCAAGGTACCCCTGTGGGCAGGGTGCATTGTATGTGAAAGGATGTGTGTGGCATGTCCTGATAGTGAAATACTGCCAATTTCGTTTTTCACTATTGCAAGGCTATCTGTTCCCATAGGCCAGAATGGGGAGTTTGTTTATCACATCTTATAAACATAACTGACCCTAGGAACAAGATAGAAAAGTAAAGTTTAGTATGCCTGAACTCAGAATGTTAAAATACATCTTTTAGTGAGGGTGATTTTTACATTCTGTGTTTGAAAATACCACTTTTAGAAAGTAGGTATTTTCTTGCCTAAACATCCAGTGTGCCTCTGCTAGGTTTGTGTATTGCATGTCTGGCTTTTTGGATGACAGGGGCTGGAGAGGGGCTGTGGCCCCAGAAGTCTGATGAGTTAGGGCTGGGCTGAATAGACCTGGCTGCATTTAGAGTAGGGGGAGGAGATTTCCTTTTCACCTGAATGGGCCTGGTCTGCTTTCAACAATGCTGTCTCCACCTCCTGCCAGGAAGCTGCACCAGTGAGGACAGAACTGGTTTTGGCTGGGTGTAGACACTCTCTGCCTTCAGAGAACAAAGGATTTTTGTGGATAAAAAGAGGGGCCCAGACCCCAGACTTTTAGATCACTTCTGGGAATCAAGAGAAACATTTTGCCAAGGAGAAGAGCCAGAGAAGCTGAGGAAGATTACTGCCCCTGTGCTGTTTGTTGTCTGGGGTTGGCCTGCAGTGGCTACTTGCTGCCAAGGAAAAGGAGAAAAAGGACTTTGCTGTTTGCTTTGCCATCTACTTGAGGAAGAAGATCTCCAAGGGCTTGAAATTCAGCTTGCTCTCTGGTTTTTGAAGTCTCAGGGACACAAAGACTTCATTTCTTCTATCTCTCTGCATCTGGAACTGCTGTTGCAGCTGCCACAGAAGGAAATTGCAACACCAACGCCGGCGAACGACGCCGTAAACTGCAGCGAAGCCGTGGGCACCACTCGTGAAGAGCACGACGCATCGCTTCGACTTGCACAGTAGGCCCGACGCCTGTTGACGCCATGCCGCATCGACTCCGACGCCGGGGATTGATCAACACGGAGCCGATACTCGACGTGGGTGACTACCGAATCCATCAACACCGCACCGTCGTAAAGAACAGAGGCCTCGCCGCCGCTATGACGTCACCTCCACAATACAGTAAGGAACAGACGTCTCGCCTCCCCTGCACCGCAGTAAGGAACTGAGGCTTCACCTCCCCTGGGTCGTAAGGAACAGGCGACGCTTGACGCCGACGAAGCATCACCTCCCCGACGCCGTGCGACGCCGTTGTTTTCATCGTTTCCAAGGTACTGTTCTTTGGGGGTCTGTTTGGCTCCGCGCCCGGCGCCGCGCACCTCGCTGTCGGCGCCGTACTTTGGGATTCTATCTGTCACGACATTGTGATAACTCCAGGTGGAGTTATTTGTTGCTAGAAGCTTGATTTGAGTGAATAACCTATTTTTAAGGATATTTTTGATACTGTATTGTGGATTTTTGTCGTTTGGTCTTGTTTTGGTTTAGATAAAGTTTACTTATTTTTCTAAACTGGTGTGGTGTCCATTTGTAGTGTTTTCACTGTATTACTGTATGTGTTCACAAATGCTTTACACACTGCCTCTGAGATAAGCCTGTCTGCTCATGCCAAGCTACCAAGAGGGTGAGCAGGGGTTATTTTTGGAGTGTATCCCCCTTACCCTGACTAGAAGCAAGGGTCCCTATTTGGACAAAGGTACCTACCTCTGCCAACTAGAGACCCCCATTTCTAACACTCTGCTTGCTGCAGACGGATTCCAGCACTTTCTGCGGCAGCAAGATTACCAGGGGCTGTAAAATTTGTTTGCAACAGATCATATGTTCAGTCTTTGCTTTCCAGATCAGAGCCAACAACTTGTTGATAGTAAGCTCACTGGCCCCAGAGAGCTTGCTAAGGAGGCGTACCACTGGGTCAGCACCAGGGTCCACAGGAAAGTATAGTATCTGGGAATGACCCCAAGAAGTGTGGTTCAGTCTCCCCCCAGCAGAGAGAGGGGGAGGTCAAGGCAGACACAGACAGGTCCAGGGTAAAGGGGAGAAAAGGGTTCCCAGTCACCTTCTGAGAAACAGGGAGGAGTTTCTGGTGGGTGGTTGCCCAGGCACCCCATTTACAACCCCACTGCTTGGAGTGTTCCTAGCTAGGACACAAGCAGGGGGACCCTATATGTCCTAAGAAACCATCTACTGCTAGTACCTCTACAGGGGTGGCCAATGTGGCCTTATGGGTAAGAAGTCCCCAGGGGCAGTTCGTAGACCATGCCTTGATTTCCCTTAGTTGGGAGGTGGACTCAGAGGGATAGTTGGTGATCGCTGAGGGTGGGGAGTCATCACTTCCACCAGGTGTAAGTGAAGGGGGTCCGAGTCACTCCTCTGAGGGACATCTGGGCTAGCCACAACATAATGGTGGAGAGGCTAGTTTCCGCAGAGCTGTACACCGGCAAAGTGTGTAGGATGACTCCAGCCCATGGGCAGGACTTTTTCTGCTCTATGGCCCTGGTATGAATAGAGTGGTGTAGGTAGGTGACCCAGAGGAGGACATAGTTAGTACCCAGATGCCCAAAGGCAGCATTCTGGGGAATCAGTTGCCCCCGGTGTCAGGGGAACTGGGAGGGGCAGCTGCCACAGGCACCCTAACAATTTAGTTTTCTGGGGGTACTACTCCCAAGTGGAGGGTACGGGACCCCAGGGGAGAAAGAGAGTGAGGGAGAGCCCTCTCCTGTCTCCTTTTCAGCCTTAGGGTGCAGATCCTGGTCTGAGTGACCAGTCGCAGGATACCGCCCCTGAACTGGTGGGAGGTGGAGTGGAAAAAGGGTTCAAGTCACCTGGGGTAACTGCCTCCCACTTTGGCAAACCACAGACGTCAGAGAGCCCTGGATGGCCTTGGGCCTGGCTCTTGACACTGGCAGCTGTCAGAGGCCTCTGTTGGTTGTTGTCCTAGTGGTCAGAGTTTTCCCTGGGGTGGGGACAGAGGTCATACCCAAGGGGTGGAATGGGCCACATCACACTGTTGGCCAAGGTGGATCTGTCTGCCTACTGGGATGCGTCTGTGAGCTAAGTAGGGTTAGGTGTTGCACATATATTGGTCCACAATTGAGGAGAAGGGTTCCCCTTGGATTCGATCAGTGCACCAGAGAGTATAGACAGAGGGATCCAACTGGGTTCAAAGAGGCATAGAAATGTCAGTAGTGGGCTATTGTCCATGTTCTATCACCCTAAGCACGGACGTCCATTAAGGGATTGATTAGTCTACCCTTGCTTTATGCTGGAGGGGCTTGTGTTGGAACTGGTCCTTTCTACAGGCCACCCCCCAAGTGTTTTGCCTTCCTCCTCCCTTTTTCTGACCTCATTTTTGCTTGCTTTGGGATTCTGGGCACTTTACCACTGCTAACCGGTGATAAAGTGCATATGCTCTGTACTCTAAACATGGTAACATTGGCTTATCCACAATTGGCATTTTTAATTTACATGTAAGTCCTTAGTAAAGTGGACTGTATGTGCCCAGGGTCTGTAAATTAAATGCTACTAGTGGGCCTGCAGCACTGATTGTGCCACCCACTTCAGAAGCCCTTAAACAGGGCTCAGGCCTACTACTGCAGAGCCTGTGTGTGCAGTACTGAACTGCCACAGTCACTCAGTCTCCTCGGCTCCAGTGCTCCCTCGCTGCTCTCCGATCCGGATCCCAGGCGGTTCCAATACCCTACCTTACATACCTCCTGAATCCTCTCCAATTCCCGCACCCGGGCCTGACCCTCGCACCCCGCCTACCCGACTAAGTGCATTTCCTACCGAGCCGGACACTGGACAGCCTCCTACGTTACCCTCTAATTTTGCATCTCATTTCTGCCGAGGCGTATCCGCCCCTGCGCAACACGGGCATCTGCCCAGGGAGACCTCAACGCGTTTCCCTCCCCGCTGCATCCTTGATGCCATCGCCACGCTCCCCCATTTCGTGCTTCCTTTTTACAATCTTGATTTCGACTCAACCCCTACGGGCCGTCGTACACTCTTCCGGTCCTTAGCCCTGATGAGTCACGGGATTGTTCCCGGTGACGAAACACGTGTCGGCTGGTTTACTAGGCTGATGTACTATATTCAACACAGTTGTTGTTGAAATAAAAAACATCTATTTGGATAAATACTGATGTCGACCGTCGCTTTTGAATAACGCATTTATACTGCATATCACATTACCAATACCCTCACCGCGTGTGCCCAGGACTATGCTTAGGTGTTGCACATATATTGGTCCACAATTGAGGAGAAGGGTTCCCCTTGGGTTCCATCAGTGCACCAGAGAGTATAGACAGAGGGATCCAACTGGGTTCAAAGAGGCATAGAAATGTCAGTAGTGGGCTATTGTCCATGTTCTATCACCCTAAGCACGGACGTCTATTAAGGGATTGATTAGTCTACCCTTGCTTTATGCTGGAGGGGCTTGTGTTGGAACTGGTCCTTTCTACAGGCCACCCCCCAAGTGTTTTGCCTTCCTCCTCCCTTTTTCTGACCTCATTTTTGCTTGCTTTGGGATTCTGGGCACTTTACCACTGCTAACCGGTGATAAAGTGCATATGCTCTGTACTCTAAACATGGTAACATTGGCTGATCCACAATTGGCATTTTTAATTTACATGTAAGTCCTTAGTAAAGTGGACTGTATGTGCCCAGGGCCTGTAAATTAAATGCTACTAGTGGGCCTGCAGCACTGATTGTGCCACCCACTTCAGAAGCCCTTAAACAGGGCTCAGGCCTGCTACTGCAGAGCCTGTGTGTGCAGTACTGAACTGCCATTTTCGACCTGGCAAGTTAACCTACTTTCCAGGCCCAGACCTTACCTTATAATACATAAAAGTCACCCCTAAGGTAGGTCCTCGACAGCCCTATGGGCAGGGTGTAGTGTATTTAAAAGGTAGGACATGTACTTTTGCGTTTTACATGTCAGGGTAGTGAAAACCTGCTAAATTCGTTTATCACTACTCCAAGGCCTATCTCTCCCTTAGGTTAACATTGGGATTGCCTTAAAACATCTTTTAAGTGTAATTTCCAATTGGGAAAAGATAGGGTTTTGGAGTTTGCTGTCTCTGGGTTCACAATTTAAAATCACAACTTTTGGGGAAGTCGGATTTTAAATTGCAAGTCTGAAAATGCCAGTTGGCATTTTCTTATTTTACGTATCCTGTGTCTTTGCCTGTCTCTGAATACATGTCTGGGATGAGTGACAGCTGGACATTGTGCATTCCCTCTAGACAGTCACACAAAGGGAGAAGGGGTGTGACATTTGCATCCTGATGGCTCATGGGAGGGAGGAGCTGACACTTGAACCTGAATAGGACTGTGCCTGTCCCCACACAAAGAGCTGCATACCCCCATATAGTATGTCTGGAGCCAGGGCAGGAAAGGCAGGGGCGTTGTGATCTTTACAGGCCTCTACAATGTCTCTCCCACTACAAAGGCACATTTGGACATAAGTACTGGACCCCTGACACCACCTAATCTGAACTCTACTGGAACCAAGGACATTCTCCTTGGAAGAAGAAATGCTGTGCTGTAGGAGGGACTGCCACGTTGCTACTTGCTCTGCTGTGTTGGCCTGCTGCCAGCTGTGCTACAGGAGGAACTGTCAATTTGCAACTTGCTCTGCAGTGTTGGCCTGCTGCCTGCTGCTTCTTGCCTGGTAGTGAGAGGGAATGGACCTGCTCTCTACATCCTTGAACCCAAGGTTCTCCAAGTGCTTGCTGGCTTGCCTCCTTTTTCCTGAAGTCTCAGGGACACAAAAGACATCTTGCAACTCAGCTGGTGCTGCTGGACTCTGCTATCTGTGAGTCCTACCCTTTCCTGAGGTGCCCCCTCCAGTCCTGGGCCTCAGAAATGGGTTCTGCAGCTGATTTTCTGCAAAAACAGGTACATCGACTCAACTGCGTTTGAAAAATTGATGCTGACGCAGTGCTGAATCGACGATGATGTGGGTCCCGGCTGCGAGGCTCGATAACAATGCAGCACCAATCCAAAGACATCCCTGTGCAGCTCGATGACGATGCAGAACTGATCTTTCGACACCAACTGCGAGGCTCGACAACGACACATTGGTCTGACTGCGTGAATCAGAACCAAAGCATCAAGTCTTCAACGTCAACGATTTGCTGCATACAAGGTACTTTTTTAGCTGAACCTGCGTGGGTCTTGTAGCCGGCCAGCAATCCATCACGGTCAGCCTGAACTTTGGATTTGCACCTGTCCGTCACGACCTCAAGTAACCTTTTGACCGCTAGTGACTTCTATGCACTGTTTTCACATTTAATCTTTAAAAATTAATATCTCAAGATCTACTTATTGGATTTGTTTTATTTGGTCTTATTTTACTCAGATAACTATTCTCTATTTTTCTAAACTGGTGTGGAGTCTTTTTGTGGTGTTTTCACTGTGTTACTGTAATTAAAGTGTGCACAAATACTTTACACATTGCCTCTTAAGTTAAGCCTGACTGCTCTGTGCCAACCTACCAGAAGATGAGCACAGGTTAATTTTGGTTGTGCATCTGACTTACCCTGACATGGATTGTAGTCCCTACTTGGACAGGGTACAAACCTCTGCCAACTAGAGACCCAATTTCTAACAGTGCCCCCACCATGGGAGATAACTCCCATGGCAAGGGAGACTTTAAAAAAAAGAAAATCCCACTTAATTTTGATGGCGCCATCTGCAAAACTTTAAAAAGCATTGGCAGGCACCACTGGATGGCAGTTCCTGCCAATGCTTTAGAAATGACCGCCAAGTTGGCCGTAATTTCTAAATCTTGCGTGCGGAGTAGTCTCAGCCTGGCAGATGTTAATTTTGCTGCCAGGCCAACGTAGATTACTCTGTCCATCAAATAAACGGCTAAAGACCCTACGGGAAACCTAATGTCCATATAACTGTCAACGTATGTATGCTGTTAAATACAACCTGTATTTTTTATCGTATCACGCAATAATACTTTTCATGCCTCGGAGTCATTTAGCAACCAGTGTTGTCTAAATTGATGCGTGCCAACGATGAGGAAATATAGAGCAGAAAAAGGAGTCTCGGGTTTCTCCTCCCATACAGCGACACTATCTTGTAGGCCAATTACATTTCATTAGTGGTAGGTGGCAAGCGTGTTCAATCCAGTACAGGCGTTGTACCTATTTTCAATCCTTACTAGCAATTGCCCACTTTCTATGCTCAAATGTAACATAGAATATCATGGTATTGTGAGTATATCTGAAACAACTATTAGTAAGAACATAAATGTGTTATCTGTGACACTGCAATCGGCTCACTCATTGTCATGATTTCAGTGCTAACTTTCAGCTTGGCTGTATATTTTGCTTTGGTCCTCTGGTGGGGTATCTTCTTCAGTGTGTTCCCATTACTCTCTCACGAATGGTCTGTGTCCTCCTCTGGTTGCTTAGTCTGGCTTGCAGGTGGTTGCTGTTTCGGGTTAGTTGTGTCCATCTCCACATCTTCCGGAGTGTCTAAGAGGTCTTCCAACTGGCCTGGGTCATTATACTCTGTAGTTTTGTTGTTGTAGGTAATCAGCATAATAACAGGATCCAGTAGGCAGTGTGATATGTCCAGTTTTTTCAATCTCGGCCTGAGGGCTACAAACCTTTTCCTGAGTAGGATGGTGTTCTGTGATAAGTATTACATTATTGTGATCCACATGTCCCAGGATACATAGGGGCCGTGCCTCTTCACCTCAAGTATAATTTGCCTGGCATTGTTGGTGGTGAAGGAAACGTGATTATTTGTTGTGGTCCTTCTGTAGTTGTTGTCATCCTAGTTCTCAGCCTGAGACCGTTTAAACCTTGAGGAGGGTCAAACATTAGGGAGGTAAGTTCTGAAACGAATGTAGACAAGAAGGTGATCATGTCATTGCCTTTCTTCCAGTTCAGTCACTTCATTTTGTAGAAATCTGTGGTCTTGCTCTCAATCTTTGGAAGCTTCAATCTTCTGGTCCACAGATTGCAAACTGGTCCCCATTTGCTGTATGCTGTGAGTAGGTGTGGAAGGAGGCAAAGTCCGAATGAATGAACAGTATATCAGCTGATGCCATAGTGGTGATATCTTCCACCGTTGCTCTGGACACTCTTATGGTAGTGAGATCTTTCAATATAGCTGCTAAAGCAGGGTCAGCATTTTGCACTGACTGTTCTGCAAGCATTGTGGAAGATTCTCTAACTTTGCTTCCATAAATAGTTGTTTTCTGGGCAGTTCGGACATGACCTGGTTGTAGTTCACTAAGAGCAGAGGGGAAGAAGGTGTGTCAAGTCTGACAAGGGTTATTCTTTAGTTTGAGTTGGCAACTCAATAAAGGGGTTTCCTGAGCTGTTTTAGCTTTGTATCCTATTGTAGGACATGTGTTAAAAAGGCAGTAAATGGGGTATGCATTCGCTGCAGATGTAATTAGGATATTTCCAAAGTCATCTCCATTGCGTGAACACACCTCTTTACTCTAGCCTATCCTCAATGTGAGTGTCCAGTCTGTGCAGAGAGTCACGCTTTCCAGTTGAGAAGTGCAATGACAAGAGTTGTGACTGGCACTACTGCACGATCTCTTCCTAGTGGCTGCTGTACCGCCAGTCATTTTTTGGCCCTGTATTGCCATCATATTGCTGTGTGTCTCATGCGACTATGTGGCCCGTGGTGTTTGAACAAAATATCAAGTGGGAAACATCGGATGCATAAATATCATTAAAAAAAATATTGTGACACAACAATATCATGATGCAGAAATATTGTTGTGAAGAATATCGATTTTTTAGGTGAGTAATATCATTTCCAAGAATATCGTTGCTGTAAATATTATTTTCAATTCTAAAAATGTAAAAAATATAATTATTTAATAATTTTAATGTGTGTTAGTTTACATATTAATTGTTTGGCGTATTATTGTTTGTATAATTGTTAATGATATTTTTAAATATAGTTTGTAATGTTAAAGGGATTTATAATTTGTAATTTAATTATAATAGTAATTTATATTGTTGATCGGGTTGCTAGGTTTATATGGGTGTAGGGTGGGAAGTAGAATATCATTGCTGTAAGTATTATTTTAATGAATAAAAATGTAAGAAAAGATCATTTTTTATTATTTTTATGTGGGTTAGTTTATGTATTAATTGTTTGGCTTATTATTGTTTGAATAATTGGTAATAATATTTTTAAATATAGTTTATAATGTTAAGGGATATATAATCTTGAATTTAATTATAATAGTAATTTATATTGTCGTAGCGGGTTGCTAGGTATATAGGGGTGTAGGGGGAGGAAATAACTACGTGTAAATATTTAATAATTAATTATTAATGTATTATTGATTATTTATTTGATTCTTAATTATGTAAATTGTGTAATAATAATTTTTTTAATCATTTGTTGGGTGCAGGTTGCTGGGTTTCTAGTGGTAAAGGGTGGGAAGTTAATTAAGTAATAATTAATTAACATTTAATTAACACTGTACTAATAATTATTCAATTGATTATTATGAACATTTTGTAATATTATATTATATTGTTAGTTATTTGTTGGGTGCAGGTTGGTGAGTTTGTAGGGGTATATGGTCGGCAGTTAATCATTAAATAATTATTAAATAATTAATAATAATGAATAATTAATTGGTTAATTAATATTACTTTATTAAATAATAATCAATTGATTGATTACTTATTGATTAAATATGAATGTATTAATAACTGTATAATTAGCTATAAATTATGTTAAATGTGTTACACGGATTCATTTTAGTTAGATTTTAAGAGTTGTTTCTTGGGTTTGTGGGGGTATAGTGTGGTAAGTCAATTAAATAATGAATAATGGGCAATTTGTTTTAATTGATAATTAATTATTAAATTGGTTAATAACTATGTTCATTGTTTAATTGTTTTTTATACATTTTTTTTGGTTAATTAATAAAGTTTATAGTAAGAGTTTTATATTTTTATTATTTTAATAGGGTTATGTTTCATATATCTTATTTGTTTGAAATGAAGTATTTTCCCTACTGTTGCATAGTCTGGAGTGGAAATAGTAAATTGTACCCTTCTATGGTCCTACACTTCCCCTACTGTTGCATAGACTAGAGTGGGAATAGTAAATTTTACCCTTCCGGAGTCCAACAGTTTCCCTGATGCTGCACAGACTGGAGTGGGAACAGTAAATGTCTCCCCTCTGAAGTCCAAGGCTTCCCTACTTTTGCACAGACTAGAGAGGGAATAGTAAATTTTACCCCTTGGAGTCCAACACTTTCCCTACTATTGCACAGACTGGAGTGGGAATAGTAAATGTAAACCCACTGAAGTCCAGTGCTTTCCCTACTGTTGCAAAGACTGGAGAAGGAATAGTAAATGTTACCTCTTTGAAGCCCAACGCTTTCCCTACTGTTGCAAAGGCTGGAGTGGGAATAGTAAATGTTACCCCTCCGGAGTCCAACACTATCCCTACTGTTGCACAGAATGGAGAGGGAATACTAAATGTTTCTCCTCTGGAGTCCAATGCTTTCCCTACTGTTGCACAGACTGGAGTGGGAATAGTAAATGTTACCCCTCCAGAGTCCAACACTTTCCCTACTGTAAAACAGATTGGAGTGGGAATAGTAAATATAACCCCTCTGAATTCCAGTGCTTTCCCTACTGTTGCAAAAACTAGAGTGGGAATAGTAAATGTTACCCACCTACCCCCTGGTGTCCTACACTTTCCCTATTTTTGTACAGCATGGAGTGGGAATACAAAATTAAAACCTTTTGAAGTCCAACACATTCCCTACTGTTGCATAGACTGGAGAGGGAATATTCAATTTTACCCCTCTGGAGTCCAACGCTTTCCTTACTGTTGCACAGACTAGAGTGAGAATAGTATATTTTACCCCACCAAAGTCCAATGCTTTCTCTACTGTTGCACAGACTGTAGTGGGAATAGTACATTTTACCCCTCTGAAGTCCAACGCTTCCCTACTGCTCCACAGACTGGAGTGGGAATAGTAAATGTTACTCCTCTTGAATCCAATGCTTCCCCTACTGCTACACAGGCTGGAGTTAGAATAGTAAATGTTAATCCTCTGAAGTCCAATATTTTCCCTTCTTTTGCACAGACTGGAGTGAGAATAGTAAATGTTACCCCTCCGGAGTCCAGCACTTTCCCTACTGTTGCACAGACTGGAGTGGAAATAGAAAATGTTACTCCATCAACCTATCTCTCAGTTAAATTTTAATAAATTATTTGACACCATAATGACAAAAATACAATTAGTAGAACCAGATATATGCAATTTTAAAGGTTTAGAGGAAAAATAATGCTTAAAAGCACAAATTGTCAACTGTGCTTATCTGATCGCACTGCACTAGGACAAAGTTACAAGTTCAGGATGACTATGTGATGAAGTGCGAGCTGGATACAGGGACGAGGTTAGACCCACTGAGAATTGTACCTTATGTCTTTGATGCGGGGCATTGCGCGCACAGCGGCAGTTCCGTAGAGCAATGCGTGGTCGTGCGCCGAGATGCATTGTGCAGCATAGGTTCTGTTGTACGATGCAAGGTCCTGAGCCAAGTGCACTGCATCTGTTCCGATGGGGAGCTCCGAGGGCTACGAGACGAGGTCCACATCAAGTTGTGTCGCGCTGTGTCGGTTCCAATGAGGAGTTAAGAGGGCTGCGAGGAGAGGTCGTTGTGCTGCATTGGTTCTGATGAGGAGCTGAGAGGGCTGAGATACGAGGTCCACATTGAGTTTCCTCACCTGCATTGGTTCTAATGAGGAGCAGTGACGGCTGTGTCGGTTTGCATTGAGGCTCATCGTTGTAATGGGGACCACAACTGGGCTTACAGAGCACCTTTAGCTCCATTTCCAAGGGTTCAGGGCTGGGGAGGCACCACTTGGGACTCACAGCAAGAAGGGTCCAGTTGTAAGGTTCAAGGGTGTTGTAGATTGTTGTGTCCCTGAAGAGCCTGGATAGTCTCATAGGTGATTAGCCATGCTCTACTAATCTGAGTTGATTGAGTGATTGTAGCTCAGATGGGGTGAAGGGTTCAATGGTGTTGGAGCTTGTTGTGGCCCTGTAGCTCAGAACAGGAGGCCAGACAAATAGCCCTTGGAGTCACTCTGATGGTCCTGGGTTCAAAGTGCAAGTCCAGTCTTTCTGACTCAGGTAGCAGGGCAGCAAAGCAGTCCTTTTTGCAGGCAGGGCAGCAGGGCAGTCCTCATTACAGCACAGCAGCAGGTCATCAGAACAATTCCTCTTCTGAGTCTTCCACAGGTCCAGATGTGATCTGAAGAGTTGGGTTTGAGGGTCTAATATTTATACCTGTGCTCACTATGAAGTGAGAGGAGCTTCTAGAGTCCCCTCCTCCACAGAGATGTCTCAAATTGCCTGCCTCCCTTGCCTGGCCCCAGTCTGTCTAGGGGCACAAAAGGCTAGTGTGAAGTTCTTTATGTGTGCGCTGGGCCAGTGCCTTTAATGTGCAAGAGTGGCAGGTGACAGCTCTGGCCCCCTGTCAAGTCATCCTTCCAACACTCAGACCCTCTATTGGGATGCTGTCTAGGAGGAAGACACAAAGGGCAACTGCTAACTACAATTAGTCTTGCGACTCAGGGACAGGCTGGAGGCACCAAACAAGAAAATGCCAACTTTCTAAAAGTGGCATTTTCAGAATTGTGACTTACAATCCGACTTTACCATTAAAGAGAGTACTATATTACAATTCCTCAGACACCAAACATGACTTTCCTACCTGCTCCCCATCAAAAGTCATCACTTATTAAAAGTAATAAGGTACCCCAATATTATCGTATGGGAGAGGTAGGCCTTGTAGTAGTGAAAAACAAATTTGGAAGTTTTTCACTACTGGGACATGTAAAACGTAAAAGTTAATGTCCAGCTTTTCAAGTACACTGCACACTGCCCTATGGGCTGTTTAGGGTCTACCTTAGGGGTGGCTTATATGCATTAAAAGGAAGGTTGAGGCCTTGCAAAAGGTTTATTTTGCCAGTTCAAAATGGAAGCTTAGAACTGCACACACAGGCTACAATGACAGGCCTGGGACATGTTTAAAAGGCTATTTAAGTGGGTGGCATAATTAGGTCCACTAGTAGCATTCAATGTAAAGGCCCTAGGGGCATGTTGCACCAGTTCATTAGGGACTTACATGTAAATTACAGGTGCCATTGGGTGTATGTCACTTTCAACATGTTTATAGGAGAGAGCACAAGCACCTTAGCACTGGATTGCAGTAGTAAAGTGTGCAGAGTACTAATGTCATCAAAAAAGGCTGACAGGTCTAGCACCTTACGTATTAGATCAGATGACATCAATTTTATAAACTACACTGATGATACACAGCTTATTGTGACACAAGATTATTCCCAACAAGCTTTGTTGGGCTCTTCCCATAACTGTCTGAAGGATATCTCAGCATGCCTCAGTAATAATATCCTGAAATCCAATGGGGATTGGACTTTGGATGTATATGCATTTAAAGAAATGCAATGGGGATAACATGGAGATACTTTATTGCTCAGTAGGAAAACCATTGCTCACTTTACCATCTAATATATGGCCTTTGCCTTAAAGTAAGATGCCAGAGATCTCATTGGTGGGCAATCTGGAGATTCATTTAGATCTCCCTTTCCATGCATGTAAATAAGCTCTCATCCATCTGCTTTGCCTTAAGGTGAGCGCGTTGTACATTGTTATTCGATCCCTCAAGGTTAGCTCATCCACTAGTGGTTCAGAGTGCCATTTGAGTTATGTTGACTACTGCAATGCCTTATTCTTGGGTGCTCCTGCTTATTTACTTAAGTGTCAGCTGCGTATCCAGATGGCTGCGGCCAAATTAGCCTTATCTTGGACTAGATATTCTTCTACTTCTCGGGCCTTTGCTGAGTTACACTAGCTTCCTGTGCCTGTAAGATTTCTTTTTAAGGCAATGTGCATTGCGTTTAGAGTGGTCCCTAAGCGTGGTCCTCGTTTTCTGCAAAAGAAATTTAAACTTTATGTACCATGTAGAACTCTGTGATCCTCAGCAACAAATCTTCATTGCATTCCAAAATGTAAGTAAGCTAGAGTAGGTGGTCGCCTTTTCAGTTTGATAAGGATATCCCTGGAACAAACTAATGCTCTCGCTTCGAGTATATCAGAACTTAATGACCTACAGGAAAGCCTTGAAAATCTGGCTTTTTCTTGTCTAAGGTGTATTAGTGCTTGAGACTTATCTGTGAGATTTGGTGGGCTAGCGCCATGATACCTTTGAGGTCACATCATTGCTTTATAAATATTATTTTATTCATTAATTCATTCATTTGGATGATCAAATAGGCAAATAAGAAATATTCACAATTTAAAATAGTCATGGAATTAAGTGGGTAGATGCAAACATGAGAAACGGGTAGAAAATATGCAAGGCATCTTGTGTTGCACATACTGTAACCTCTCATGTTAGTGCTTGCATTAATCTTGTTTCTTTTCCTATTAAGGTGTAACATGCTGACTGTCTAAAGAACCTAGATAACCGTAGGTTAACTTTGCTTTAATTTTTTCTTCCAGCAAACTCAGTTTGTAGCCCTATGCCATTGTCCTTTTTCTATTTATATATTTATATATATATATATATATATATATTCACTGAAAAAACCATAGGTTTTAGGGACAGTTATAGTTAGTTGGACATTTCACTCGTACAAAACCATAGAAATTCCCCCGTTATAGTTAGTTCAGCTAACTATAACTCGCGCCCCGCAATGCACTGCTGATGACGTCACATATTACATCACTCATGACATGGTCAGTGACATCACTGATGACATCACTGATGACATCTCAAATGACATCACTGATGACTGTGTGTTTCTGTAAAGTTTAAATATGTTTTATATATATAGGGAAAGGCGTATTGAAGAATGAGTGGGTGTATAAGTGTCTGAATGGATGATTTAGTACGTGAGTGACTGACTCTACAAGTGAGTGATTAAATGTATCTTACTGAATGCATGGGTTAGTGACTAAACTGTGTGAATGTCTGTATCCGTCTGTCTGTTGGTTTGTAAGCGGCTGCATGGCTTTCTGAATAGCTACATGAGTGTCTACATGGGTTATTGATTGATTGTCTGAGTATCTGTATGGGTGCCTGAGTGTTTGTGTGGGTGGGGTGTGTGTGACTCTGTGCATAGATGTGTGAGTTGGTGATTCACTGGATGCATGGTTTCAAGAGTGCATCTGTGATGGACTGTATGGGTGGGTGAGTGTGTGTATGGGTGTGTTAGTGATTGAATGTATATCTCAGTGGTACATGTGTGAGTAACTACATATGTGAAAGGCAGTATATATGTGTGTTGGAGTATATAAATGGCTATAAGTGAGAGTGTGTGATTGTGAGAGTGGCTGTATGGATGAGTGTGTACTTGTATCAGTGATTGTATAAGAGTGTAAGAATGTGCTAGTATTTGTATGAGTAAGTGAGCTGGTGTGTGTATAACTGTATAGGTGAGTAAATGGGTGTGTGATTAAGTTTTTGCATGACTGACTAGGTGTGTGAGTACCTCTATGGATGAGTGGCGGTGTGTGAGTGTTTATATAGGTGTATGAGTGCATATGATAGTCCTGTACTGAGTGACTAAGTATGAGTGACTGTACGGGTGAGTGAGTGGATGTGTGTGTAGACCTAAGAATTAGTGAGTGGGTAAGTTTTTGGTGTTGGAGTGTCTATGGTTTTGAGAATGGCAGTCTGTAATTTAGAGTGGGTGTATCAAAAGTTATATTAGGGTGTGAGAAGATGCATGAAATTATCACATGGATGATGTCATCAGTGATGTCATTTGAGATGTCATCAGTGATGTCACTGACCATGTCATGAGTGATGTAATATGTGACGTCATCAGCAGTGGATTGCGGGGCGCGAGTTATAGTTAGCTGAACTAACTATAACGGGGGAATTTCTATGGTTTTGTACGAGTGAAATGTCCAACTAACTATAACTGTCCCTAAAACCTATGGTTTTTTCAGTGAATTTCAAAGGTTTTTAAATGCTAATTTCTAACTATAACGTGTCTGAAACCTATGGTTTTTTCAGTGAATTTCAAAGGTTTTTTAAATGCTAATTTCTAACTATAACGTGCCTGAAACCTATGATTTTTTAAGTGAATTTCAAAGGTTTTTTTAAATGCTAGTTTCTAACTATGCCTACAGAGGTAGGACATGTGAAGAAAGAAGAAAAAACGCACAGAAAGAAGCAAAAGATGTGCAGAAAGAACCAATAGAGGAGCAGAAAGAGGCCTTGTTGCAAAATCATCCTGTGCCCACAACTTTTTCAGACGGGTACTGGTGGTAACTGACTCTGACTAACCAGAGCCAGTGCTATGCTAAAAGACACTTAGAATACAGTGAAAACACTTACATACACTAGGGAACACTATGCGTTGGGGTACCCCTGTGATTAGCATGACCTCCTCTGCAAGTCCCTTGTACATAATAGGGCAGGGGATTAAAACTACCTCTTAAAACGCGCTACAGGGCGCGTTTGCACAGTGGTGAAGGGAGGGGGCCTGAGGTGACATGTGTGCAAACGCACCCCGTGGCGCGTTTTAAGTTGCGGGATTAAGTCCCCTTGAATTCTGAGGGCCCCTGGGGCCCAACTAGCCCCCAGGTACCTACAGTTAGGACCACAGAGCTGAGTTGCAGAGAGGCGTTCCGAGGCCACGCACCTTTTTTCACCTCTCTGCAACGCAACTCTGTTGTGCTTACTGAAGGTACCTGGTGGGCTAGTTGGCCCCCAGGGTCCCTCAGGATTCAAAGGGAATTAATACCCCAACTTAAAACGCAGCACAGGGCGTGTTTGCGCACATGTCACCTGAGGCCCCGCCTCCTCCCTTCACCACTGTGCAAACGTGCCCCGTGGTGCATTTTAAGTTGGGGGATTAGGTCACCTTGAATCCTGAGGGTCCTTGGGGCCCAACTAGCCCACTAGGTACTTCTAGTAAGCACCACAGGCCTGCGTTGCAACGCCTGTAACAAATTGTGCAGTTGTGTTTAGGTAGTGAAGAGGGTCGTGCTGGGGGTAGTGTTTTAGGGTTTAGGATAGTGCAGTGGTGCTTGTGTAGTGTAGGGGGTCATGCTGGGGTAGATTTAGGGTTTAGGGTAGTGCAGTGGTGTTTGGGTAGTGTAGGGAGTCGTGCTGGGGGAGTGTTTTAGGGTTTAGGGTAGTGCAGTGGTGTTTGGGTAGTGTAGGGGGTCGTGCTGGGGTAGTGTTTTAGGGTTTAGGATAGTGCAGTGGTGTTTGGGTAGTGTAGGGGGTCGTGCTGGGGGTAGTGATTTAGGGTAGTGCAGTGGTGTTTGGGTAGTGTAGGGGCTACTGCTGGGGGTAGTGTTTTAGGGTTTAGGTTAGTGCAGTGGTGTTTGGGTAGTGTAGGGGTACTGCTGGGGGTAGTGTTTTAGGGTTTAGGGTAGTGCAGTGGTGTTTGTGTAGTGTAGGGGGTAGTGTTTTAGGGTTTAGGGTAGTGCAGTGGTGTTTGTGTAGTGTAGGAGGTCGTGTTTTAGGGTTTAGGGTAGTGCAGTGGTCTTTGGGTAGTGTAGGGAGTCATGCGGGGGTAGTGTTTTAGGGTTTAGGGTAGTGTAGGGGGTCATGCGGGGGTAGTGTTTTAGGGATTAGGGTAGTGCATTGGTGTTTGGGTATGGTAGGGGGTCATGCGGGGGTAGTGTTTTAGGGTTTAGGGCAGAGCAGTGGTGTTTGGGTAGTGTAGGGGTCATGCTGGGGGAGTGTTTTAGGGTTTAGGGCAGTGCAGTGGTGTTCGGGTAGTGTAGGGGGTCGTGCTGGGGGAGTGTTTTAGGGTTTAGGGCAGTGCAGTGGTGTTCGGGTAGTGTAGGGGGTCGTGCTGGGGGGAATGTTTGAGGGTTTAGGGCAGTGCAGTCGTGTTCGGGTAGTATAGGGGGTTGTGCTGGGGGTAGTGGTTTAGGGTAGTGCAGTGGTGTTCGGGTAGTGTAGGGGTCGTGCTGGGGGTAGTGTTCTAGGGTTTAGGGCAGTACAGTGGTGTTTGGGCAGTGTAGGAGGTAATACTGGGGGTGGTGTTTTAGGGTTTAGGGCAGTGCAGTGGTGTTCGGGCAGTGTAGGGGGTCGTGCTGGGGGTGGTGTTCCAGGGTTTAGGGCAGTGCAGTGGTGTTCGGGCAGTGTAGGGGGTGGTGTTTCAGGGTTTAGGGCAGTGCAGTGGTGTTTCAGGGTTTAGGGCAGTGCAGTGGTGTTCGGGCAGTGTAGGGGTCGTGCAGGGGTGGTGTTTCAGGGTTTAGGGCAGTGGTGTTCGGGCAGTGTAGGGGGTCGTGCTGGGGGTGGTGTTTCAGGGTTTGGGGCAGTGCAGTGGTGTTCGAGCAGTAAAGGGGGTCGTGCTGGGGGTGGTGTTTCAGGGTTTAGGGCAGTGCAGTGGTGTTCGGGCAGTGTAGGGGGCGGTGCAGGGGGTGGTGTTTCAGGGTTTAGGGCAGTGCAGTGGTGTTCGGGCAGTGTAGGGGGTGCTGCAGGGGGTGGTGTTTCAGGGTTTAGGGCAGTGCAGTGGTGTTCGGGCAGTGTAGGGGTCATGCAGGGGGTGGTGTTTCAGGGTTTAGGGCAGTGCAGTGGTGTTCGGGCAGTGTAGGGGGTCGTGCTGGGGCTGGTGTTTCAGGGTTTATGGCAGTACAGTGTTGTTCGGGCAGTGTAGGGGGTCGTGCTGGGGCTGGTGTTTCAGGGTTTAGGGCAGTGCAGTGGTGTTCAGGCAGTGTAGGGGGTTGTGCTGTGGCTGGTGTTTCAGGGTTTAGGGCAGTGCAGTGGTGTTCGGGCAGTGTAGGTGGTCGTGCTGGGGCTGGTGTTTCAGGGTTTAGGGCAGTGCAGTGGTGTTCGGGCAGTGTAGGGGGTCATGCTGGGGCTGGTGTTTCAGGGTTTAGGGCAGTGCAGTGGTGTTCGGGCAGTGTAGGGGGTCTTGCTGGGGCTGGTGTTTCAGAGTCTAGGGCAGTGCAGTGGTGTTCGGGCAGTGTAGGGGGTCTTGCTGGGGCTGGTGTTTCAGGGTTTGGGCAGTGCAGTGGTGTTCGGGCAGTGTAGGGGGTCATGCTGGGGCTAGTGTTTCAGGATTTAGGGCAGAGCAATGTGTTCAGGCAGTGTAGGGGGTTTTGCTGGAGGTGGTGTTTCAGGGTTTAGGGCAGTGCAGTGGTGTTCGTGCAGTGTAGGGGGTGGCGTTTCAGGGTTTAGGGCAGTGGTGTTCACGCAGTGTAGGGGGTCTTGCTGGGGTTCATGTTTCAGGGTTTAGGGCAGTGCAGTGGTGTTCGGGCAGTGTAGGGGGTCGTGCTGGGGTGGTGTTTCAGGGTTTAGGGCAGTGCAGTGGTGTTCCGGCAGTGTAGGAGGTCGTGCAGGGGGTGGTGTTTCAGGGTTTAGGGCAGTGCAGTGGTGTTCGGGCAGTGTAGGGGGTCGTGCTGGGGGTGGTGTTACAGGGTTTAGGGCAGTGCAGTGGTGTTCAGGCAGTGTAGGGTGTCGTGCTGAGGGGTGGTGTTTCAGGGTTTAGGCAGTGCAGTGGTGTTCGGGCAGTGTAGGGGGTCATGCAGGGGGTGGTGTTTCAGGGTTTAGGGCAGTGCAGTGATGTTTGGGCAGTGTAGGGGGTCGTGCAGGGGTGGTGTTTCAGGGTTTAGGGCAGTGCAGTGGTGTTCGGCCAGTGTAGGTGGTCTTGCTGGGGGTGGTGTTTCAGGCTTTAGTGCTGTGGTGTTCGGGCAGTGTAGGGGGTCTTGCTGGGGGTGGTGTTTCAGGGTTTAGGGCAGTGCAGTGGTGTTCGGGCAGTGTAGGGGGTCTTGCTGGGGCGGGTGTTTCAGGATTTAGGGCAGTGCAGTGGTTTTCGGGCAGTGTAGGCGGTCGTGCTGGGGCTGGGGTTTCAGGGTTTAGGGCAGTGCAGTGGTGTTCGGGCAGTGTACGGGGTTGTGCTGGGGCTGGTGTTTCAGGGTTTAGGGCAGTGCAGTGGTGTTCGGGCAGTGTAGGGGGTCGTGCTGGGGTGGTGTTTCAGGGTTTAGGGCAGTGCAGTGGTGTTCGGGCAGTGTAGGGGGTCGTGCTGGGGCTGGTGTTTCATGGATTAGGGCAGTGCAGTGGTGTTCGGGCAGTGTAGGGGGTCGTGCTGGGGGTGGTGTTTCAGGGTTTAGGGCAGTGCAGTGGTGTTCGGGCAGTGTAGGGGGTGATGCTGGGGGTGGTCTTTCAGGGTTTACGGCAGTGCAGTGGTGTACGGGCAGTGTAGGGGGTCTTGCTGGGGGTAGTGTTTCGGGGTTTAGGGCAGTGCAGTGGTGTTCGGGCAGTGTAGGGGGTCGTGCTGGGGGTGGTGTTTCAGGGTTTAGGGCACTGCAGTGGTGTTCGGGCAGTGTAGGGGGTCGTGCTGGGGGTGGTGTTTCAGGGTTTAGGGCAGTGCAGTGGTGTTCGGGCAGTGTAGGGGTCGTGCTGGGGCTGGTGTTTTAGGGTTTAGGGCAGTGCAGTGGTGTTCGGGCAGTGTAGGGAGTCTTGCTGGGAGTGGTGTTTCAGGGTTTAGGGCAGTGGTGTTCGGTCAGTGTAGGGGGTCTTGCTGGGGGTGGTGTTTCAGGGTTTAGGGCAGTGCAGTGGTGTTCGGGCAGTGTAGGGGGTCTTGCTGGGGGTAGTGTTTCAGGGTTTAGGGCAGTGCAGTGGTGTTTGTGCAGTGTAGGGGGTCGTGCTGGGGATGGTGTTTCAGGGTTTAGGGCAGTGCAGTAGTGTTCGGGCAGTGTAGGGAGTCGTGCAAGGGGTGGTGTTTCAGGGTTTAGGGCAGTGCAGTGGTGTTCGGGCAGTGTAGGGGGTCGTGCTGGGGGTGGTGTTTCAGGGTTTAGGGCAGTGGTGTTCGGGCAGTGTAGGGGGTCTTGCTGGGGGTGATGTTTCAGGGTTTAGGGCAGTGCAGTGGTGTTCGGGCAGTGTAGGGGGTCGTGCTGGGGGTGGTGTTTCAGGGTTTAGGGCAGTGCAGTAGTGTTCGGGCAGTGTAGGGGATCGTGCAGGGGGTGGTGTTTCAGGGTTTAGGGCAGTGCAGTGGTGTTCGGGCAGTGTAGGGGGTCGTGCTGGGGGTGGTGTTTCAGGGTTTAGGGCAGTGCAGTGGTGTTCGGGCAGTGTAGGGGGTCGTGCTGGGGCTAGTGTTTCAGGATTTAGGGCAGAGCAATGGTGTTCAGGCAGTGTAGGGGGTTTTGCTGGAGGTGGTGTTTCAGGGTTTAGGGCAGTGCAGTGGTGTTCGGTGCAGTGTAGGGGTGGTGTTTCAGAGTTTAGGGCAGTGGTGTTCAGGCAGTGTAGGGGGTCTTGCTGGGGTTGATGTTTCAGGGTTTAGGGCAGTGCAGTGGTGTTCGGGCAGTGTAGGGGGTCATGCTGGGGGTGGTGTTTCAGGGTTTAGGGCAGTGCAGTGGTGTTCCGGCAGTGTAGGAGGTTGTGCAGGGGTGGTGTTTCAGGGTTTAGGGCAGTGCAGTGGTGTTCGGGCAGTGTAGGGTGTCGTGCTGAGGGGTGGTGTTTCAGGGTTTAGGGCAGTGCAGTGGTGTTCGGGCAGTGTAGGGGTCGTGCAGGGGGTGGTGTTTCAGGGTTTAGGGCAGTGCAGTGATGTTTGGGCAGTGTAGGGGGTCGTGCAGGGGGTGGTGTTTCAGGGTTTAGGGCAGTGCAGTGGTGTTCTGCCAGTGTAGGTGGTCTTGCTGGGGGTGGTGTTTCAGGCTTTAGTGCAGTGGTGTTCGGGCAGTGTAGGGGTCTTGCTGGGGGTGGTGTTTCAGGGTTTAGGGCAGTGCAGTGGTGTTCGGGCAGTGTAGGGGGTCTTGCTGGGGCGGGTGTTTCAGGGTTTAGTGCAGTGGTTTTCGGGCAGTGTAGGCGGTCGTGCTGGGGCTGGTGTTTCAGGGTTTAGGGCAGTGCAGTGGTGTTCGGGCAGTGTACGGGGTCGTGCTGGGGCTGGTGTTTCAGTGTTTAGGGCAGTGCAGTGGTGTTCGGGCAGTGTAGGGGGTCGTGCTGGGGGTGGTGTTTCAGGGTTTAGGGCAGTGCAGTGGTTTTCGGGCAGTGTAGGGGGTCGTGCTGGGGCTGGTGTTTCATGGTTTAGGGCAGTGCAGTGGTGTTCGGGCAGTGTAGGGGGTCGTGCTGGGGGTGGTGTTTCAGGGTTTAGGGCAGTGCAGTGGTGTTCGGGCAGTGTAGGGGGTGATGCTGGGGGTGGTGTTTCAGGGTTTACGGCAGTGCAGTGGTGTACGGGCAGTGTAGGGGGTCTTGCTTGGGGTGGTGTTTCAGGGTTTAGGGCAGTGGTGTTCGGGCAGTGTAGGGGGTCTTGCTGGGGTAGTGTTTCGGGGTTTAGGGCAGTGCAGTGGTGTTCGTGCAGTGTAGGGGGTCGTGCTGGGGGTGGTGTTTCAGGGTTTAGGGCAGTGCAGTAGTGTTCGGGCAGTGTAGGGGATCGTGCAGGGGGTGGTGTTTCAGGGTTTATGGCAGTGCAGTGGTGTTCGGGCAGTGTAGGGGGGTCGTGCTGGGGGTGGTGTTTCAGGGTTTAGGCAGTGCAGTGGTGTTCGGGCAGTGTAGGGGGTCGTGCAGGGGGTGGTGTTTCAGGGTTTAGGGCAGTGCAGTGGTGTTCGGGCAGTGTAGGGGTCGTGCTGGGGCTGGTGTTTCAGGGTTTAGGGCAGTGCAGTTGTGTTCGGGCAGTGTAGGGGGTCTTGCTGGGGGTGGTGTTTTAGGGTTTAGGGCAGTGGTGTTCGGGCAGTGCAGGGTTTAGGGCAGTGCAGTGGTGTTCGTGCAGTGTAGGGGGTCGTGCTGGGGATGGTGTGTCAGGGTTTAGGGCAGTGCAGTAGTGTTCGGGTAGTGTAGGGAGTCGTGCAGGGGGTGGTGTTTCAGGGTTTAGGGCAGTGCAGTGGTGTTCGGGCAGTGTAGGGGTCATGCTGGGGTGGTGTTTCAGGGTTTAGGGCAGTGCAGTGGTGTTCGGGCAGTGTAGGGGGTCGTGAAGGGGTGGTGTTTCAGGATTTAGGGCAGTGCAGTGGTGTTCGGGCAGTGTAGGGGGTCATGCTAGGGTATGTGTTTCAGGGTTTAGGGCAGTGCAGTGGTGTTCGGGCAGTGTAGGGGGTCGTGCTGGGGGTAGTGTTTTAGGGTTTAAGGTAGTGCAGTGGTGTTTGTGTAGTGTAGGGGGTCGTGCTGGGGGCAGTGTTTTAGGGTTTAGGGTAGTGCAGTGGTGCTTGTGTAGTGTAGGGGGTCATGCTGGGGGTAGTGTTTTAGGGTTTAGGGTAGTGCAGTGGTGTTTGTGTAGTGTAGGGGGTCATGTTTTAGGGTAGTGCAGTGGTGTTGGGGTAGTGTAGGGGGTCGTGCTGGGGGTAGTGTTTTAGGATTTAGGTTAGTGCAGTGGTGTTGGGGTAGTGTTTTAGGGTTTAGGGTAGTGCAGTGGTGTTTGTGTAGTGTAGGGGGTCATGCTGGGGGTAGTGTTTTAGGGTTTAGGATAGTGCAGTGGTGCTTGTGTAGTGTAGGGGTCGTGCTGGGGTAGTGTTTTAGGGTTTAGGGTAGTGCAGTGGTGTTTTTGTAGTGTAGGAGGGTCATGTTTTAAGATGCAACGCTCCAATACCTGACCAGTCTGCACTACATAAAACTGCAAAAAAACTAAAAATAACAAGTGTTTTGCACACTTTTGTCATTGGGCTATATGTGGGCTACATCTGGGTAATATTTGTGCTACATTTGGGCTCTTTTTTCACTGGTGGCCATCTTGGAAGACTTCTTTGTTATGAAGTTTCCTAATTTCCTCATTTACTGCAGTCTCCTCAGTAGGAAATGCTTTCAGTTTTTTACTTTGATTCCATCAAGAAGGCATTCAGATGTGTCACACATTTGCCATAAATTCAGAATGTTATTACTCTAGTTGTTCATTAGATCACTGTAGTAAAGCTACTGCTCACTAAGGAGTTAACTGGAAGTCTACTGCTGGTATTGAAAGTGATTGTTTCAGTCTGCATGTCAGAATTTTCTAATGAAATAGAAGAGGATTTGAGATCTCACTTAAAACATGCACTAAATTTTCTTTTTGCAGCACTAACCATAATTTCTATGGCAAAATGAACCCCCTCATTTTGTTCCTTTTAAATTAAATGTTTTAAGTGTTACCAGTTTATTCCAATCAAGATGGCTTCAGGTGTGCCATACTTTTGTCATAAGGAAGGCTGTTAGCACTCTAGTTGTTCTTTAGAACACTCTGGGAAGCTGCAGTAGAACACAAAGGCATCAACTGACAGGCTGCTCCTGTTGAAATATAACAGGAAGATATTTGAGATCTCACTTAAAACATGTCCTAATTTTTCTTTCTACAGCACTAACCATAATTTCTATGGCAAAATGAACCCCCTCATTTTGTTCCTTTTTAAATTAAATGTTTTAAGTGTTACCAGTTTATTCCAATCAAGATGGCTTCAGGTGTGCCATACTTTTGTCATAAGTAAGACTGTTAGCGCTCTAGTTGTTCTTTAGAACACTCTGGGAAGCTGCAGTAGAACACAAAGGCATCAACTGACAGGCTGCTCCTGTTGAAATATAACAGGAAGATATTTGAGATCACACTTGAAACATGTCCTAATTTTTCTTTCGCAGAGCACTAACCATAATTTCTATGACAAGATGAACCCCATCATTTTGTTCCTTTTTAAATTAAATGTTTTAAGTGTTACCAGTTTATTCCAATCAAGATGGCTTCAGGTGTGCCATACTTGTGTCATAAGTAAGGCTGTTAGCACTCTAGTTGTTCTTTAGA
The DNA here is from genome assembly GCA_963921515.1 of Calotriton arnoldi. Lineage (NCBI taxonomy): Eukaryota > Metazoa > Chordata > Amphibia > Caudata > Salamandridae > Calotriton > Calotriton arnoldi. The sequence continues at coordinate 710,183 of CAWUFW010003294.1, read as the reverse complement.
ACACTCTGGGAAGCTGCAGTAGAACACAAAGGAATCAACTGACAGTCTCTGCCCTTGTTGGATGTACATGTTTTACTGAGAATGTCAGACTTCATTCTCACATGACTGAGAAAGATAATGTGAATTTACAGAAAATATGCTCTCATTTTAGATTCTGGGGCACCTTCCAAAACTGTATGGGACAAGCATGTGAAAATAGTTTTCTCTCAAACATGATTCATGATATCCCAGCAGAAGGTTTTTCACAGGGTAAAATCACCTTAGAACACACCACAATTCCTGAAATTAGTATGGTACCATCAACAAATGAATTCTAATGTAACTAAAGTCTGTTATCACCCTTTATAGTTCTCCTTTTGGTAACCCTCAAAATCTTCGATTCACTACAATGCATTTCAATGGGGTACTATCATTTATATTGGTCCCAAGATGGCTGCCAGCAATTCCAGGATGAAGTGCTGACAGCCAATCAGATCTCACGATGACATGTGTGGTTAGGCTCCGCCCAGATATATATGTGTTTTTACTTTTGATTTTCTCAGCAACTACTGAACGGATTTACACCATTTAACAAAAGGGTTCTTTTTGAACCAAGAACTACCTCTTTGCCAAATTTGGTGTAATTCCGTTCAGCAGTTCGAGCTGTAGCCTTGCATAAAGTTTCCCATGGGAAATTGATTTTTGACTCTTATTTTTTTAATTTCTCCGCAGCTACTGAACGGATTTACACCATTTAACAAAAAGGGTTCTTTCTGAACCAAGAACTACCTCTTTGCCAAATTTGGTGTAATTCCATTCAGCAGTTCGGGCTGTAGCCGTGTCTAAAGTTTCCTATGGGAAAATGAATGGGGAAAACACGTTTTGGGACCCCCCTTTTTCTCGGCCCCCGCTTGACGAATCACCCTGAGACTTTCAGAGTAGGAGCGGACCGGAGCGGGCCATAAAGTTTGAAAATTTCGCGAAGATTCGTCAACCGACGCAAGAGTTATTTCAAATAGAATGTCGCGGATTTCCTATGGAAAATAGGTCCTAACTATAACTATCTACTGGCGACCGCCAGTAGATATGTATATATATATATATATATATATATATATATATATATATATATATATGTATTCACTGAAAAAACCACAGGTTTCAGGGACGTTATAGTTAGTTGGACATTTCACTCGTATAAAACCAGAGAAATTCGGCTGTTATAGTTAGTAGAGCTAACTATAACTCCTGCCCCGCAATGCACTGCTGATGACGTCACATATTACATCACTCATGACATGGTCAGTGACATCACTGATGTCATCACTGATGACATCTCAAATGACATCACTGATGACATCAATGATGACATCATCCAGTGACTGAGTGTTTCTAAAAAGTTCAAAAATGTTATATATATATATATGCCAAGGTGTATTGAAGAAAGAGTGGGTGTATGAGTGTCTGAATGGATGATTTAGTGGGTGCGTGACTGACTGTATAAGTGAGTGATTAAACATGTCTCAGTGAATGCATGGGTGAATGATTAGTCTGTGTGAATGTCTGTATCAGTCTGTCAGTTGGTGTACAAGTGCATGGGTTGGTGAGTAGCTATATCAGTGTCCATATGGGTTAATGATTGGTTGTGAGAGTACCTGTATCGGTGCCCGAGTGTCTGTGTGGGTGGGGGGGTTTGACTCCCTGCATGGATGTGTGAGTGGGTGATTCACTGGGTGTATGGGTTTATGAGTGCGTGTGTTAGGGACTGTATGGGTGAGTGAGTGTACGTATAGCTGTGTTGGTCAGTGAATGGATGTCTTAGTGGAATATGTGTAAGTAACTACATATGTGAAAGGCAGTATATGTGAGTATTGGAGTATATAAGTGAGTATATGTGACAGTGAGTGATTGTGACAGTGGCTGCATGGATAAGTATGTGCTTATGTCATTAATTGTTGAAGAGAGTACGTATATGGTACTATCTGTATGAATAAGTGAGGTGGTGTGTGTATAACTGTATAGGTGAGTAAATGGCAGTGAAATTAATTCTTTGGGTGACTTACTAGGTGTTTGAGTAACTCTTTAGGTGAGTGGCAGTGTGTGAGTGTCTATATGGGTGTATGAGTGGATATATCAGTGGCTGTATTGATGAATGACTGTGTGTATGAGTGACTGTATGGGTTAGTTAGTGGATGTGTGTGTAGACGTATGAATCACTGAGCTGGTATGTACTAACTGCTATTGGTCTGTCTATGGTTTTGATAGTGGTAGTCTTTATTTTAGACTGGGTGTATCAAAGGTTTTATTAGGGTGTGAGGAGGTGCATCAGATGATCACGTGGATGATGTCATCAGTGATGTCATTTGAGATGTCATCAGTGATGTCACTGACCATGTCATGAGTGATGTAATATGTGACGTCATCAGCAGTGCATTGCGGTGGTGTGAGTTATAGTTAGCTCTACTAACTATAACGGCTGAATTTCTCTGGTTTTATGCGAGTGAAATGTCCAACTAACTATAGCGTCCCTGAAACCTGTGGTTTTTTCAGTGAATTTCTAAGGTTTTTAAATGCTAATCCGTAACTATAACATCCCTGAAACCTGTGGTTTTTTCAGTGAATTTCAAAGGTTTTTTAATGCTAATCCCTAACTATAACGTCCCTGAAACCTCTGGTCTTTTCAGTGAATTTCTAAGGTTTTTAAATGCTATTTTCTAACTATGCCTACATAGGTAGGACATGTGCAGAAAGAGGAAGAAAGGCGCCGAAAGAGGCAAGAGAAATGCAGAAAGAGGCAAGAGAGCTGCAGAAAGAGGAAGAAAGGTGCAGAAAGAAGCAAGAGAAATGCAGAAAGAGGCAACAGAAGTCCAGAAAGAGGAAGAAATGTGCAGAAAGAAGCAAGAGATGTGCAGAAAGAACCAAAAGAGGTGCAGAAAGAAGCCTACTTTGACTGTACCTTACAACAGACTCATACAAAGTACCCTAATCACTAATCCTTCTCCAAAGATGTCTTAAACCTCACTTCTCTCTTGAAGGTTCACTATTAATCGACCGCCCAGAATGTTAGGTCTACCAAATATAAAACAGCAATCCTAAGCATATCACTGTTGTAAGTCTGACCAAGTTTGTGAAGGTATGCATGCGTGTCAATGCTTTTACCTAGTGACATGTTAAATGAAAATAAATATACAAACATTTGAATACCTGTTTTTCAAACAGCATCCTCTGTAAATTTGTGGAAAAAAAGGTGTATGCATTTATTTCTGCTCACAATACAGGGCACATGGGTATTCAATAGTATATTTGAGGGCTCTATAACACATATATACATAGGACATGTCTGCCTGTGCAACCGAATGACAGAGCAGAACTGAGAAAATGTGACCGCCTATAGGAGAAGTTACCCATTTTTTAAGCTACCATCTTCAGATGCATAACACATGTAAGAATACATATACAAGTAGACATATACCTCAATCAAGAAAGCACGCAGACCTTTAAACTTGATACTTGCACTTCCCATTTGAGTACAGAAAGTGGCAAGAGAAGTTCAGAAAGAAGCAAGAGAGTTGCAGAAACAGGCAAAAGAGGTGCAGAAAGAGGGAACAGGGGTGCAGACTGAGGCAAGAGAGGTGCAGAAAGAGGGAAGAGGGGTGCAGAAAGAGGCAAGAGGGATGCAGAACTTTGGAACAGAGGTGCAGAAAGAAGCAAGAGCAGTGCAGAAAGAACCAACAGAGATGCAGAAAGAGGCAAGAGGGGTACAGAAAGAGGCAAGTGAAGTGCAGAATGAAGCAAAAGAGGTGCAAAAAGAGGCAAGAAAACTGCAGAAAAAGGCAAGAGAGGTGCAGAATAAAGCAGGAGAGGTGCACAAGGAGGCAAGAGGGGTACAGAAAGAGGCAAGAGGGGTGCAGAAAGAAGCAAGGGAAGTGCAGAAAGAAGCAACAGAGGTGCTGAAAGAGGCAAGAGGGGTGCAGAAAGAGGCAAGAAAAGTGCAGAAAGAAGCAACAGAGGTACAGAAAGAGGCAAGAGAGATGCAGAAACAGGCAAGAGAGGTGCAGAAAAGGGAACGGGGGTGCAAAAAGAGGCAAGAGAGGTGCAGAAAGAGGGAAGAAGGGTGCACAAAGAGGCAAGAGGAGAGCAGAAAGAAGCAACAGAAGTGCAGAAAGAAGCAAGAAAGGTGCAGAAAGAAGCAACAGAGGAGCAGAAAGAGGGCAAGAGGGGTGCAGAAAGAGGCAAGAGAAGTACAGAAAGAAGCAACAGAGGTGCAGAAAGAGGCAAGAGAGGTGCAGAAGGAGACAAGAGAAATACAGAAACAGACAAAAGAGGTACAGAAAGAAGCAAGAGCAGTGCAGAAAGAACCTACAGAGGTGCAGAAGGAGGAAAGAGGGGTGCAGAAAGAGGCAAGGGAAGTACAGAAAGAAGCAACAGAGGTGCAGAAAGAGGCAAGAGGGATGCAGAAAGAGGGAAGAGGGGCGCAGAAAGAGGCAAGAGAAGTGCAGAAAGAAGCAACAGAGGTGCAGAAAGAGGCAAGAGAGGTGCAGAAAGAGGGAAGAGGGGTGCAGGAAGAGGGGTGCAGAAAGAGGAAGAGCGGTGCAGAAAGAAGCAACAGAGGTGCAGAAAGAAGCAAGAGAAGTACAGAAAGGAGCAACAGAGGGTCAGAAGGAGGCAAGAGAAGTGCAGAAAGAGGCAAGAGAGATGCAGAAAGAGGCAAGAGGAGTGCAGAAAGAAGCAAGAGAGGTGCAGAAAGAAGCAACTTAAGTGCAGAAAGAAGCAACAGAGGTGCAGAAAGAGGCAAGAGGGGTGCAGCAAGAGGCAAGAGAAGTGCAGACAGAAGCAACAGAGGTGCAGAAGGAGACATGAGAAGTGCAGAAACAGACAAAAAAGGTACAGAAAGAAGCAAGAGCAGTACAGAAAGAACCAACAGAGGTGCAGAAGGAGGCAAGAGGGGTGCATAAAGAGGCAAGAGGGGTGCAGCAATTTACAAGAGAGGTACAGAAAGAAGCACCAGAGGTGCAGAAGGAGACAAGAGAACCGCAGAAAGAGGCAAGAGAGGTGCAGAAAAAGGCAAAAGGGATGCAGAAAGAGGGAACAGGTGGGCAGACTGAGGCAAGAGAGGTGCAGAAAGAGGGAAGAGGTGTGCAGAAAGAGGCAAGAGGGATGCAGAACTTTGGAACAGAGGTGCAGAAAGAAGCAAGAGCAGTGCAGAAAGAACCAACAGAGGTTCAGAAAGAGGCAAGAGGGGTACAGAAAGAAGCAAGTGAAGTGCAGAATGAAGCAAAAGAGGTGCAAAAAGAGGCAAGAAAACTGCAGAAAAAGGCAAGAGAGGTGCAGAATAAGGCATGAGAGGTGCACAAAGAGGCAAGAGGGGTACAGGAAGAGGCAAGAGGGGTGCAGAAAGAAGGAAGAGAAGTACAGAAAGAAGCAACAGAGGTGCTGAAAGAGGCAAGAGAGTTGCAGAAGCAGGGGTTCAGAAAGAGGCAAGAGGGATACAGACATTTGCAAGAGAGGTGCAGAAAGAAGCAAGAGATGTGCAGAAAGAAGCAAGAGAGGTGGACAAAGAGGGAAGAGGGATGCAGAACTTTGCAAATGAGGTACAGAAAGAACGAAGAACAGTATAGAAAGAACCAACAGAGGTGCAAAAAGAGGCAAGAAGGGTGCAGAAAGGGGTAGGAGAGGTACACAAAGAGGCAAGAGGGGTATAGAAAGATGCAGGAGGGGTGCATAAAGAAGGAAGAGAAGTGCAGAAAGAAGCAACAGAGGTGCTGAAAGAGGCACGAAGCGTGCAGAAAGAGGCAAGAGAAGTGCAGAAAGAAGCAACAGAGGTGCAGAAAGAGGTAAGAGAGGTGTAGAAAGAGGCAAGAGAATTGCACAAATAGTGAAGAGGGGTGCAGAAAGAGGTAAGAGAATTGCTGAAAGAAGCAACAGAGGTGTAGAAAGAAGCAAGAGAAGTGCAGAAAGATCAAGTGAGGTGCAGAAAGAGGCAAGAGTGGTGCAGAAAGAGGGTAGACGAGTGCAGAAAGAGACAACAGAGGTGCAGAAAGAAGAAAGACAGGTGCAGAAAGAAGCATGGGAAGTGCAGAATGGAGCAACAGGGGTGCAGAAAGAGGCAAGAGAAGTGCAAGAAGAAGCAACAGAGGTGCAGAAGGAGGCAAGAGAACTGCAGAAAGAGCTAAGAAAGTTGCAGAAGCAGGCAAAAGAGGTACAGAAAGAGGGAACAGGGGTACAGACAGAGGCAAGAGAGGTGCAGAAACAGGTAAGAGGGGTGCAGAAAGAGGCAAGAGGGGTACAGAAATTTGCAAGAGAGGTTCAGAAAGAAGCAAGAGCAGTGCAAAAGAACCAACAGAGGTACATAAAGAGGCAAGTGAGGTGCAGAAGGAGGCAAGAGAACTGCAGACAGAGGCAAGACAGTTGCAGAAACAGGCAAAAAGGGTGCAGAAAGAGGGAAAAGGTGGGCAGACTGAGGCAAGAGAGGTGCAGAAAGAAGCAAGAGCAGTGCAGAAAGAACCAACAGAGGTGCAGAAAGAGGCAAGAGGGGTACAGAAAGAGGCAATGAAGTGCAGAATGAAGGAAAAGAGGTGCAGAAAGAACCAACAGAGGTGCACAAAGAGGCAAGAGGGGTACAGAAAGAGGCAGGAGGGTTGCAGAAAAAAAGAAGAGAACTGCAGAAAAAAGCAACAGAGGTGCTGAAAGAGGCAAGAGTGGTGCAGAAAGAGGGAAGAGAGGTGCAGAAAGAGGCAAGAGAGTTGCACAAAGAGGGAAGAGGGGTGCAGAAACAGGCAAAGGGGTGCAGAAAGAAGCAAGTGAGGTGCAGAAAGAGGCAAGAGAGGTACAGAAAGAGGCAAGAGAGATGCAGAAACATGCAAGAGAAGTGTTGAAAGAGGCACAAGAGGTGCAGAAGGCGGCAAGAGAACTGCAGAAAGAGGCAAAAGAGTTGCAGAAAGAGGCAAGTGAGTTGCAGAAGGAGGCAAGAGAACTGCAGAAACAGGCAAGAGTTGCAGAAACAGGCAAAAGGAGTGCAGAAAGAGGGAACAGGTGTGCAGACTGAGGCAAGAGAGGTGCAGAAAGAGGGAAGAGGGGTGCAGAAAGAGGCAAGAGTGGTGCAGAAAGATGCAACAGAGGTGCAGAAAGAAGCAAGAGAAGTGCAGAAAGAAGCAACAGAGGTGCAGAAAGAGGCAAGAGCGGTGCAGAAAGAGGCAACAGAAGTGCAGAAAGAAGCAACAGAGGTGCAGAAAGAGGCAAGAGAGGTGTAGAAACAGGCAGGAGAGGTGCAGAAAGAGGTAACAGGGGTGCAGAAAGAGGGAAGAAGGGTGCAGAAAGAGGCAAGAGGGGTAGAGAAAGAAGCAAGTGAGGTGCAGAAAGAGGCAACAGAGGTACAGAAAGAGGCAAGAGAGGTGCAGAAAGTGGAAGAGATGAGCAGAAAGAGGCAAAAGAAGTGCAGAAAAAAAAGAAAGGTGCAGAAAGAAGCAACACAAATGCAGAAAGTGGCAAGAGAGGCGCTGAAAGAAGCAAGAGTGGTTTGCACACCATTAGTGTAAATTTAATACCCACTTTTAGCAATAAGTAACAGGTGACCATTATAGGTTTGGCCTCCCATCACGCTGTAACACTTGTTGTTGCATCTTTGGTAAGCGTTTGAGCAGTTTGAGTTGGAAACAAGGTTTTTTGCTCAAATCTGCAGATTATGCAGTAGATGATGGATTATGTGGCAGATGCGGAAAATGTATAATTGTGCGAAAGTCGGTGCAGCCAAACAGTTGCATAATTCCAGTGGCCCTGCTCATACCTCTGACTAGGTACCCAAGTGCTCCTCAGTGATTCCTTCTTTTTTTTTGTTTCATTGAGTTTATAGTTTAGCTTCTATGGAAACGGGGAAGACTAAACCTGAGGTTACCACTCCACAACACAGACTACCATACCACATAATTACTCTCCATAACACATAATCCCACTCTACATAATTCCTATACACTAAATACCACATACCTTCTATCCACATCAAAGTCAAAGTCTATCCACATAATTTAATCGGCACATCATACCACATAATTCCACTACACACAACCTACATCCACTCCACTCCAAGAAACATTAGAAAAACACTTTTACATTTACGCCTATAGCTCTAACTCTCGCGAATGTGAAACCAATTACATTGATAATGTTTCTTTAACTAGTAGTCGCGTTTGCAGAGAGGTGAAGAAAGGGGGCTGTACCTCCGACCAGCTCTCAGGAATTCTGCTGCGTAGGACTTACAGGAGGTACCAGGAGAGCTTCTTGGCCCCCAAAGTCCCTCAGGAGCAAAGTGGACTTTATCCCCCAACCTGTAGTGTGCCAGGAGGTGCGTTTGCAGAGCGGTGGAGAAAGGGGGGCGTGGCCTTCAAAGACGTCTTACCAATATCACTGCATGGGACTTACTGGAGGTAACAGGAGGGGTAGTTGGTCCCCAAGGACAACCTTGGGGGCCAACTACCCCTCCTGTTACCTCCAGTAAGTCCCACACAACAGCATTGCTAAGTTCTCATTGCAGGCCACGCCCCCTTTCCCCACCACTCTGCAAACACGCTCCTGGCATGCTCTTGGATCGGAATTAAAGTCCACTTCGCTGCTGGGGGTCCTTAGGGGCCAACTAGCCTATCTGATACCTCCAGTATGCCCCAGATAGTGGGATAGCTGACAGGTGGACACAGGCCACGCCCCCTTTCTCCACCACTCTGCAAACACGCCTCCTGGTGCATCCTGGGTTGGGGGATTAAGTGCCCTTGCCTCTTGAGGGTCCCTGGGGGCCAACTAGCCCACCAGGTACCTCCAGTAAGCTCCACACAGCTGGATTGCTGAGAGTGGTCCAAGGCCATGCCCCCTTTTTACACCACTCTGTAAACACGCCTCCTGACACACTACTGCCCGGGGGATGAAGTCACTTTAGTCCTGAGGTCTTCAGGACACAAGAGGACCTCTTCGCCCCACCTGCAATGCACCAAGAGGTGTGTTTGCAGAGTGGTGTGAAAAGGGCGTGGCCTTGGACCACCTCTCAGCAATCCCACTGTGTGGGGCTTACTGGAGATACCTGGTGGGCTAGTTGGCCCCCAGGGACCCTCAGGATTCAAGGGGGCTTAATCCCCCAACTTAGAACGCAACAGGAGGCACGTTTGCAGAGTGGTACAGGGAGGGGTGGGGCCTCCGGGGAAATGCCGGCTTTTCTTTTTTTTTGATTTTTTTGTTAGAAGGGGGCTGTGTGGCCCCCCTTCTCTTAATATTTTGTGGGCCCTTGGGACCCCATCCCCCCAGGGCCTGACCCATTTTTAAAAAAAAAAAGAAAAAAAGTGAAGGGGGCACGCGGTCCTCCTCCAGAGGCCGATTTCGGCCCTGGGGAACCCATCCCCGGGGCATGGCCTTGTTTATATTTTTTTATTATTAATTTGGAAGGGGGGCCGTGTGGCCCCCCTTCTTTGGGCTACTATTGGCCCCGGGGACCCCATCCCCCAGGGCCTGGCCTTGTGTTTTGTTTTAATTACGGGAGGGGGCCGCATGGCCCCCGTCCCTGGGCCACTTCTGGCCCCGGGAACCCGATCCCCCGGGGCCTGGCCAGCCTTTATTTTTAATTTTAGAGGGGGGCTGCATGGCCCCCCTCCTCAGGCCAATTATGGCACCGGAAACCCAACCCCCGGGGCCGGCCTTCCGTTTAAAAAAATATATATATATATTAAATTAAAAGGGAGGGGCAACTTCTTGCCCCGGGGACCCCATCCCCCGGGGCCTGGCCTCTTTTATGCATACCGCAGGGGAGCCCCAATGCCCCCGCGGTCCTAGCCGGCTCCCTGCATCCTGCGGGAGCCGGCATTGTTTATGGACAAGGGGAGCTGCAAACATGCAGCTCCCCTTGTCCAAAAGCAATTCTGCTTTGCTTCGTGGAGGAGAGATCAGGTTTCCTGCTCTCGCTTCCACGAAGCAAAGCAGTGATTGCAATGGCAGGGCGGGAGCAGTGCTCCCGTCCTGCTATTGCAAACTGCAATGTCCCGGGGATAGGCATCCCCGGAAATTGTTGGAACCGGCCCTGGGGGGTGGTGGTCCCTAGGGCCATAGTGTCGTGTAGTTCCTATAAAAACCTATACAGGAGCTGCGTGTTCGGACAGCATACACTGTAGGATTGGTGTCGGACTGATTCTAAACACCCCCAATGGGTATGTTGGCCTTTTGTACCAGCTAGCTCACAGTGCCACTAGAATCTCCTCTTACCAAGGAGAGAATAGTTCTTGGCAATCATCGAACATGACAACCCTGATCCCTCAGGACCGTGGAAACAATGTACTACTTTTCACTCAGTAACTCATGCTTACTTAGTTTGTCTTAGAGAGGTACACAGAATAAACAGGCTGGGCGTTTTCAATAAGTATTTATTGAACAGTTGTTATTCTGATGTAAAATAGATGAGCTGCAACAACCGTTAGACAGTAGCAGATATATAGGATTAGAAGCACTATGAAAGTAAACGTATGGTAAAGCTCTACCATCTTGCAGTAATCATGAATACATACAAGTACACAAAATACACGATAATTAAAAGATGCGTACACCTACGATGCCTCCCTAACTAGATATACCTAAGTGTACCTAGCATGTGTGTAGGTGTTAAGCCAAGAATCCCTCTAGGATAAAGTCAACCCCATTACCTGAAGTGAGAGACTGTGGGACCCCGTCTTGGTCTCGAGTTGGACACCCCACGAGGGATGTTAGACCAGTGCGAGCTGGAGTGTCTGCATGCAGGAACCTCAGGGTCTCTGGTCAGTGTGTCTGTTGGGAAGTCCTGATCTCCTCTGTCTATCTTAGCAAGATGTGATGTATATATAACCATAGGTCTCCCCAGGGGTCCTACCTCGCTGTATTACTGTGTTGGACTAAGGATGACGTCGGGCATGAACTTTATACATAGATATTATACAGGAGATGGTAGTCCTGCTGTGCTTCCGAGAATCCTCATGCTTAATGTATGAGATTTCGAACTAGGGAAAACCCACGTTCTGACTGCAGTGTCGTATCTAGGTAAAAGGTCAGTCCCTGTAAACCGTTATAAGTGCAATGTAGGGAAGAATATAGGTGAAGGGTCATGAAGTTACCTGGGCCTATATTATGGTACCTATATGGAATATAACACCCACTCCTCTTCCAAAAGGACGACACAGTTAAATTCTCAACGTACTACTAAGTTAACTAGACACTGGTACGTTAATAGTTGTAAAAAAAAAACATTAGTGTTTGCTTAAAAATAATTAAACATTTCTAAAAAATTCTTTAAAAGGAAATTTGTCACTCAAGCCATAGCTCTAATGTGTCCGTAGGTATAGTTCGAACTACTACAAGCATTTGAAAGCCATGTATGCACAAAAGAATGTCAATTTTGTTATGGAGTTCCAATTTTCATTTTGTTTTTCAAAAAGTCGAATTTCTCCCAGCGCATGACTGGCCAAATGAGCCAAATGTATATGTGTCCTGGCTGGTAGACGCAACATTATCGTTGCCTGCTTCCGCAGACGACGGTCCCTGTAACACCTCGCAGATTATGTCAATTGAGCACAGATGATTTTCCGTGCTGTCCACAGCCGACGCTGGGGCAGCCTGTGCACCGTCCAAGGCCTGGGTGTCAGAGGAGGAGCCGGTGTCCATACCAACAGGAGCCGTGACTACCTGTGGAGGCTCTAGGAATGCCGCCATCAACATTGGAATACGCTGGGGACACTGCAGAACATGGGCCGTTATTGGGTCCAGTAAAGCTTCAACGTCAGGTTGCGCACATGATTGGAGTGTCAGACAGAGATCCAACACGCATTTTTCTCTGCAAAACAGGCATCGGAGGACAGGTAAGATGCAGTCCATCCAGACTGGTCTAAATGACAAGAACCAAGATGCACTTAGTTCTCTCAGGCGAGGTGTGCCCAGATGTTGTACCATGCGATCACGGTATTTTCGCTCCAGGAGTACTGTTTCCATCTCCTTGATGACTGGGCCGTCCATTACGTAGCAGAACAATTATGATCAGGATCCCTGCTATTAAAAACAGGATCAGCTGTAGTCCTCCAAAAATGCTTCCAAATACGGAGTGTATAAAGTTTGGTATAACTCCGAGGACCGTCTGAAAGGTGCTTAATAGTCCAGAACCTATGGTCCTAAATAGGTGGACAATGCCTGCCGTATCTGAGATGTTAAAGATACGATTTACCATTTCTGCGAAATGGAAGGGACAATTCATACTTATGAGTGCCTGTATCTCTGCTGAAGACCTTACGATCGGGAGATCAAAAGTCTCTCGAGCGGAGGTTAAGGGCACAGACTTCTGTAAAAGCATGGCTTTCATTCTGCTCAAAGCATCAAATTGTATTAATGAAACATTTAGCAAAGGCCATAACAGCGCCTCCCTGACTGTATGTGTTGGTGGAAACAATACTTGCATACAGCAAGTAACCCTGGAGCTCATGGTTACCAGATATGTGATGCCCGGAAGCATCCCACAGCAACCTTGACCATTCAGCATCAAGTAACTCCCATTAGAAAGTAGCCTGAACACTGGAGTGATCACGGCCATTGGGGTACCCCTCAAGTGACAGGACAAATTAGCTACTGAACCGTTACATGCCCCATGCAGCATTATATCCTGACATATGAGTGATCCACTTAAAGTGTTCTCACAGTTCGTACTGCTTAAAAACACTTCTCTATCCCCACTCCGGCATCGAAATCTGTTCGGTAATTCTCAAGATTCCTTGATGAATTCCCTACCCAGTTCTTCATATCTGCCCACCTGATTTTGTTCAAGGCAATATTGAAATTGAAAAGTAGTGACCGGTAGAGTTATGTGGCCACGGATTAACCATTCTGTGGACGGAGATTCTGCCACTGTAAAGGCTAATCTATCCAGTTTTTCAATACGCAGCATTGTATATTTTGCACCCCTTTGTGCCATCTCTATCTGTTTGTCTGTTAGATTATATGAGAAAACAGAGATGTACTGGTGATGAAACGCCAAGGCACATAGCCTGCACGCAAAGATTGCCGCATCCAGCTTAACAATATAATAGAACGCAATTGCGATTGCCCGTGTTGTAGTATGGACAAATCTTGTTCTAATATATCTATAGCAGAAGATACAATGTTGCGCAGTGAATATATCCTGGATGTTAGTATAGTTAAACCATTGTCAACCACGGCTAGAGCTTTCTCTAGGTTTAATCGATCTATTTCACGTAGTCTCTCCGTGGCCTCTTGTTGGGATATTTTCCAGATTTCATTATAGACAGCATAATAGAAACGTTTGTGAGTGGCTTTCTAGGACCTAATAAAAAATCCCGTAGATCCACATCCTTTGTAAGTAAGGATAAGTGTTGTTTCACTTGTGACAGTGTCGAGGTTCCTAGCCAATTGAGGCATAACTTCCCAACACTGTATGATGTCACTACCCCTGGATGTTCTCTCTTTACATAGCGTGGATCTGGTCTGTTGATCTTAAACCCTTTGGTTTTACCCATGAATCTTTCCTGACATCTATTGGTGTCTGTGGGCCAAACCAACCATCCCTTCCAATCGGGGTCTAATCTATTGTATTGCATGATCTTATCTAACGTAATCCCTTCTTGTGATGTTATGTTACCCTCGGTGTGTGATGGTATGGGCATCCGAGGTGTATTCAAGTCTTTTTTCTTGGCTATTCCAAGACAGGTAGTTTGTTGCACAGTTTCATTCAAGAACATGATTTGCTGAGGAATGAGGCATGCTCGAAATAGTGCTTCAGTTCCCTGGACCTGCCAGTCTCTAGTACCCCAGACAGATTTTAAGTCTGTAGTGTCTTTCCATAAGTTGAACCCTTGTTCAGACAACTGGGCAATAAAAGAAGCAGAATAAATCTGTTTGATGTTTGTTAGCATATTTTTCTATGCTGATGTTGGTGTAACATTATAGTAATATGAAGCTGGGTCTGACGTGTTAAACCCTGAAAAATATGGAAATTTCTGTGCAAATGTCTTCGAACTGCTCTTTGGCGGTGTAGGGCAATGTTCTCATTGGTTTTAAATAAAAACATTTCTGGGATTCGCAGATTTATGCAGAAATTGATGACCATAATGTTGATAGCAATACATTGTTTCAAAATCGGATGTGTCTTCCAACATTTCACTATTAGAAAAGGCAGCAGATTTTTCTAAGTCAGACAATATATATTATTTACAGTTTCATAATCCCAATCATCAGAAAATGTACTGGCGGTAATGATATCACTCAATGATATTTTAAATAAATGTGGAATTTTTAAAAGTTCGGTCGGACCAAATATATCGTAATCAATTTTGTCCCATACTATACCATCAGGTATAGAAACTGCTGTAATGTTCACTGATGACAAGTTTCTTTGTTCACGATGTGATGATAGGTGAGGTTTCAGAATTAGATTCATTTTTTGTGCTGCAGAGCTTTGTCGAAGGTAAGTTCCATTTATAAGCATGCTAAAAACAACTACTAAGCTTATCCAGAAAAGAAAGAAAAGTATCCCAGTAATTACCCAGAGTTCTACCCAAGGTGATACCAGGTAAGTGTTTCTAAGAAAGTTCAGAAAGTCTTTAATTTGCTGGTTGCGTGTTCTTTGTACTGGCATTGTTTCAGGTTCACTTGGATCCAATGAAAAGGTATCAAAGTCGATGAAATAGCCAGATGCAGTTCTATCTATTTTCAGTATTTCCACAGGTCTTGTGGATACTGAAGCTTGCTCTTGTTGAGGCATGTTGCTGTAGATATCTGTGTTTGGTCGAGTTGAACTTTGTCTTTCATTTTGATTTTTGTTCTGATTAATAACTTCAGTTTCGAGAGGAACGAGTTCCATGGCATTATTGCATAGTCTATCATTCCGTACAGAGGAATCTTCAAACGTGATGAGTCTTTCTGTTTGAACTTCTTGTATGGTAGCGAGAGGAGGACCTCGGCTACTCAGGAGTCCACGAGGCCTACTATTCAGTATCGGCCACATAGTGTGGTTTGATTAAGTCGATTGAGACAAATCTTTACTCCTTTTTTCCGGCAAGAGGCGGCAGAAGTACAGTTCTTGTTCCTTCAACGGCCAGGACAGGTACAGGCTTTCTGAATGATGGCCCCAATTCTTTTTTGTCCGCAATTTTCTCTCTGACCAGATCCCCAACTTTAGGGACCCAGACAGGCCTTGCCGTAACTGACTTGACTTCCCCATTGGCGGTCTGCTTTACCTGGACATTGCTTTGTAGTGCCCTGGATTCATTCAG
The DNA here is from genome assembly GCA_963921515.1 of Calotriton arnoldi. Taxonomy (NCBI): domain Eukaryota; kingdom Metazoa; phylum Chordata; class Amphibia; order Caudata; family Salamandridae; genus Calotriton; species Calotriton arnoldi. The sequence goes on along the minus strand of CAWUFW010003294.1, from coordinate 694,935 downwards.
ATCCTGTAAAACAGCCAAATATTTATGGATGTCAAAATGTTTATCATCCGCCACTGTGCCTTCACAATCAAGATCAGGTACCCACATTCTCGTCCCAAATAGGACCTCATAAGGAGTGATACCCCCTAGAGAACTTTTTGGCATGTTATTCAATGCTCGTTGAACTCCATACAAATGTTTTACCCAACTCTCACCCGAGCCTAATACTCTAGCTGTTAAAGACTGCTTTAAGTCTCGGTTTTTCCTTTCCACTACCAAATTTCTCTCGGGATGGTATGGAGAGGAGTACCGCAATGCTACACCTAAACCTCCCATGGCTTCCTTGTAAGCCCTAGAGCTAAACGCGGAGCCAGCATGTAATGTGCCAATTGCGTATGTCCCTATAAAGACTCGCAAATCTTTTATAACAGTTTGAGAGTCAGCTGAGCGCTGAGGCCACACCCATAGGAATCTAGAGCAGGAATCCACTGCAACCATGATATACCTGTAAGCCCCATCCGTTTGTAAGGGGACGCAGTGGTCCAAATAAACAGACGCAAGTGGTTTTCTGATATGAGCAATGGTGTCTGCGCTGGACGTTTTACGGTGGAGCCTTTCATCTGCTGACAGATGTCGCATTTCAAGACATAGTCCTTAGTCTGCTTTGTTAATCCTGGCCACCAGTAGAGTTGTTTCAATAAGGAAACAGTTACAGTAACTCCCACTTGTGCAGAACCTATACCCTTGTGTAATGCTAGAATTAAATAGGGGTGGCGGAATTTGCGTAGTCGCGCTACGCAAAGCTCAGCGAAACTGTAAAAAATCTCCGCGAGCACGCAATAGTTCCGTGAACACGCGGAATTGTTCCGCCCGTTCGTGATGCTTTTTTACTGTTTGCGAACACTGTTTGCGTGCTCGGGGAGAAATATCTCGCGAACCCGCATTTTGAAAGCGTGAACAAGCAAAAAATTCCGCGAAGCGCAGAATTTTTGGTAATTTCGCGTTCTCCGCGGAACGCAAAATTACCCAAATTCCGCGAGCGGAACGGAATTTTCCGCCCAGGCTTAGAATTAAACCTAACCTGCGATCCATATTCGGTATTACTCTATCCCCCACTCCAGGAATCTGAGCAAATGGAACGTTATTTGCATTTAACTTGTAGGAGTACTTGAGTGGAAATCTTTTTGGTAGTGCCATTTTATTGTGTGTAGCAATAATTGCAACCATAATCTCACCGACTATTCTAGTTTTTGAACGAGTGACTGCAGCTACGGAAGCCTTGCGTACAGCCCCCTTCGCGGCTTGGTCAGCCAATGAATTCCCTTCAACATGAACGCCATCACGCTGATGACTCAGTGTGTGTATCACGTGAGCCCTTGGTAGTTCGTTTTTCAACTCAACTACCTGTTCCCATAGCGTTTTGTGCTTACTTGTGCCACCTTTTGCATCTTTGAACCCATTTTGTCCCCAGTGGTGTAAGTATTCATTGTATGACTGTACACAGTAAAAGGAATCACACACGATTAGTGTGGGGAATTCTCGATCCGTATTTACCTGTGCCAGTAACAGAGCTTTTTATTCTGCCTGCTGTGTCGTGCAGTGCCCTAGAGACTGGGTTTTTGTACAACTCGGATGAAACTTTCCATCCTGCATGCGACCTTTAACGATTGCGCATGCGGCGCTATATTGCTGTTCACTCCCTATGGCCGGCTGAGCAGATCCGTCAGTGTAAATTATATATTCATACTGATCTAGAGGCAATATTTCATTAGGGAGAGGATATTCTTGTTCGTATTGCAGGAATGCTTGTGTTTTTAGACTTGGGTCGCACCTGTATTCTACATCTGTTTAAGCCCGGGCGTAGTTTGCGTAGTAGCACTTCACGTAGCTACGTGAAGTACAGCTTCAACTACACGTAGCTATGCAAATTGCGTAGTGCGTAGCTGTGTGCTTGACTGCACTGTACAATAATTACCAAAAGCAAACTTGTACAGTGCAAGTTAAGATAAAATAAATATCTCTGTCTTTATATGCTAAAAATGCATATAGTCATTTCACTAAAGTGAAAACAAAAAGTTAACAAGCAGTGAGAGAGGTGATGATTTTGGTATCCTCACTAACTTAGGGAGAGAACCAACAACCAAGCAGATGTCTTGAAAACAAAAAGCACATCTTATTGAACGATTCCTCCTAGGACCACCCCAAGCACAGTTATGGGCAAAAATACAATCCCAACCAAAGGCCCTGCAAAGCATTATGGGACGAGATTAGCAGTGGGCAGTGAATATTATAGTGTCCAATATCAAAATAATTCTACAAAGAGCTGCAGTTCAACTAGTCGTCACTGGGTGTCGTCCCTCAAGAGTGAAATGCAAAAGTATTGAAAACCTTTCATGAAGCTTTTGCATTTGACTCGTGAGGGACGACACCAGTGACGACTAGTTGACTGCAACTCTTGTAGAATTATTTTGATATTGAACACTATAATATTCACTGCCCACTGCTAATCTCGTCCCATAATGCTTTGCAGAGCCTTGGTTGGGATTGTATTTTTGCCCATACTAGCTTGAGTGATCCTAGGAGGAAGGGACCACCATTGAATCGTTCACATGATATGCTTTTTGTGTTCAAGGCATCTGCTTAGTCCTCCCCCTAGGTTAGGGGGACTCCAAAATCATCACCTCTCTCATTGCTTGATATGTCAAAATTCATTTTTGTGAATTGGTTATATGCTTTTTAGCATAAAAAATTGCTTTATCAAAGCATTTGAAGGAGTTTGTTATTATTATTAAGCCTGGGCGTAGTGCTAGCTGTGTGCTTGACTCACTGCACTGTACAATAATTACCAAAAGCAAACTTGTACAGTGCAAGTTAAGATAAAATAAATATCTCTGTCTTTATATGCTAAAATTGCATATAGTCATTTCACTAAAGTGAAAACAAAAAGCAGTGAGAGAGGTGATGATTTTGGTATCCTCGCTAACTTAGGGAGAGAACCAAGCAGATGTCTTGAAAACAAAAAGCACATCTTATTGAATGATTAGGTGGTGGTCCCATCCTCTTAGGACCACCCCAAGCACAGTTATGGGCAAAAATACAATCCCAACCAAAGGCCCTGCAAAGCATTATGGGACGAGATTAGCAGTGGGCAGTGAATATTATAGTGTCCAATATCAAAATAATTCTACAAAGAGCTGCAGTTCAACTAGTCGTCACTGGGTGTCGTCCCTCACGAGTCAAATGCAAAAGCTTCATGAAAGGTTTTCAATACTTTTGCATTTCACTCTTGAGGGACGACACCCAGTGACGACTAGTTGAACTGCAGCTCTTTGTAGAATTATTTTGATATTGGACACTATAATATCACTGCCCACTGCTATCTCGTCCCATAATGCTGCAGGGCCTTGGTTGGGATTGTATATTTGCCCATAACTGTGCTGAGTGGTCTAGGAGGAAGGGACCACCATTGAATCGTTCACATGATATGCTTTTTGTGTTCAAGGCATCTGCTTGGTCCTCCCCTAGGTTAGGGGGACTCCAAAATCATCACCTCTCTCATTGCTTGATATTTTATTGTCAACATTCATTTTTGTGAATTGGTTATATGCTTTTTAGCATAAAAAATTGCTTTATCAAAGCATTTGAAGGAGTTTATTATACTCCTGCTACGCTACGTTTATTAGTACAGTTATTCACTCTGCTACGTGCAATTTGCGTAGTGCGTAGTAGCACAAACTTTGCATGCTTCGTGAGCGTAGCAAAGTATTATGCCCAGGGTTACATCTGTTGCAGTAAGAGAATTAGCCCATTGTATCCATCTCGGATGTAAGGCTTTAGCATTCGGAATGCTAGCCTTTGTAGCCACCTCTAAGGCCAGTACTGGGGTTACGACAATTATTCGCTTTCCCTGAGCCAGTGCTCTTTCTCCCACTACAGCAGTCTGTACTGCTGTAAGTCTTTTCTGTTGATGCAAAGCGCATCTCAGCATTTGTGTACAAATGTGATTTGTACGCTATTGGTAGTGTTTCACCTTCATTATATGTTAGGTAGGTGTATCCTGATTGACCCGCAACTATACGGATCAATAGGTTGCGTACGTTTACGCGTGTCTGTAAGTGTTTTGAAGCTATCATATCAGTTTGTAGGGAACGAAGGATATCTGTGTGTTCCTGTGTCCATTGTCTAACTGAAAAATCTGGTTTTATTAAATCGTAGAAAGGTTTAACTCTTTCTGCGTAATCCAAAATGTATGTTCTGCCAAAGTTCAGGAATCCCAGTATTGATTGTACATTTTTTAATGATTTTGGAGGTTGTAGCAGTGCACACTTTTCCAAAAAGTTAGCTGCTAAGCTTTTCCCTTCACTTGAAAGCTCATATCCCAGAAAAAGGACATTGAGGTGGGCTATCTTTGATTTCGTAAAATTAAATTTGTAGCCCTCAGAAGCAAATACCAATATTATGGTATTTACTCTGTTCAAGTGTTCCTCCAGGTCATCATCCGTAAGATAAATATCATCTACGTAGGATAATGCCTCTTCATCCAGATTTTGAAGTAATTCAGTTACTCTGGACGAAAATAACCCCGGGCTGTTCCTATACCCCTGGTGGAGTCTACAAAATTGACGCTGGGAGCCTAACGCGGAAAATGCAGTTAAATACCTGCTTTCACTCGCTATATTTTGGCAAAAAAATCCATTTGCGATATCTAGTGTTGTTTTGTATTTTTTCCGCACAATGTTATTCATTAGTGCGGCACTGTGAGCATTTTGTACTGCAAATGTCTTTGTGCAAGTGTTTAAGTGTCTGTAATCTAAAACTAGACGATATGAGTAGTCAGGTTTCATTACGGGAAACAAAGGATTATTCATTTGAGAGGTGCAAGTTTCAATCACCCCTTGATATTCAAGTTGATCTAGGATCTCCTGACCTGTTTTTTAGCTTCCTACTTTATTGGATACTGCCTCTGTGGAGTCGGAGTATTTTTTAATGGAATTATGTGGTGGGTTGAATCCTCATCCCACCCAACATGGTTTTTATATAATGACAGGACAAGGGCTACCGCCCACTCCCGTGCATATATATATTTTAGATATTTGGGAACAGGGTCGGAAAAGGCTGGTAAGATTACTGTTTCTCCCCTAGGGCAGTCCATGACTAATGCTGGCAGCCAATCTTGTTCAGCTAATAAAATGTCATAACCAAATGTCAGGTTCTCCCAAAAGAGACCTTTAACCTTCCTGCGTTTGTCCCCCTCTTTCTGGAGTGTTATTTCATACAATTTATGTGGGACACTTACCCTAGTATCAGGTGTTTCCACCGTGATATAATCATTCAAGTCCGCTGTCACCAGAAATTCCATCAGGTTCTGGCGAGCTATTGTTACTTCTGCAGCACTGACTAGCATCGTCAGAGCCCATTCCCCGTTCAGTAGTTGAGTCCTCAGAATTCTTGGCATGTCTGATCTTTAGACCTGCAACCTTCTTCTTTTTGAACTGAGGTTTTGGTTTGGCTTTCTCTTCTTTTTTGGAAGTATAGTCTTGAGCGTGCTGCTGGTCTCTGGACTTTGTACGCTCTTCTTGTCTTTCTGACCGTCCTTCCCTCTCGGAGTTTTTCGTCGAACCCTGAAAGGAACGAGAGGAACGTGTATCAGTATCCTGATACCTGTCAGGTTTCCTAATATTGTCCCTATTCCTAAGGTTATACCTCCTTGGGAGGACTTCTGTGGAGGAGATCTACCTCTGGATTGAGATCGGTTTTCTTTATTTTTCTGTTTTTTGTTATTTTTCCACTTCTTACCGGTGTCCTTCTTGGGACTACCCATCAGTTGGGGTTTTAATGCTTTCCCACCCAAACTGTCTCTGCCCAATTCTGCATTATGCAGTCTCAATTATTTTTGGTAATTCATGTACCTGTTGTAAAGGACTGAACTTCCTTAGACGTTGACGGATTGCCACCGATGCTGCTTCCCTTTTAATATTTGCTAAAATTATGGCTGATACCTGGGCATAATTACCTAGTAATTTCATCCCTAAGTTCAGAGCCGGTTCGGCTCTGTACTCATTTTGTATTTGTCTTAATACATCTGGTATTACTGCTAATGACGGGATACCATGTGTTCTGGTATATTTGGCAGCAAAAACTGTACCCCAAGAGGTACAATCCTCTATCTGTGGTGTTATCCCCATGGGCAAGCAGATTGTCAGCATTCTGTGTTTTTTATACGGGCTAGTATTCGGGAATACTGCTTCTAGCTGTGCTATTTTTTGAGCTACCCAGAATGGCATTTGTTCATGTTTTGCGGGCATTTTACCCATTACTGCGTGTAAACTTTGTGGTGTGATTTTAGTCGCTGTATTTTGATCTGTATTTGTGTTTGTTGTACTCGTTGAAGGCTGGACCGTAAGTGTCCTCATGAAGAACTGTGTCATGTTTCTGTAAAGTTTTATCAGTTCTTTGTGAAGTATAAGGAAGTCTCCTCCTGGCGTTGTTTCAATGTCAGGATGTGCTGTGTAGGCTGCTAATACTGGCCATGTCGCTCCTTCTCTTCCGAGCGGACCGAGTCTTACTTTATTTCTTGTATGGGGGAGGGCGCCTTTAAACCAGTATAAATGTTCCTGGTAGGTTAGTAGAACTTCAATGTCCTCATAGGGACAATGTACTTCCGGTATTCCACTTTCTGTGTAGAAGTGAAATGTTTTTGTTCTTGCATTTGCAACTGGGAATGTAACCCATGAATAGAATACCTCTGTTTTAAATGATTTGTGTGCCTCATTCACGAAAGCTACTGGTCCACCCCTGGATGTTAGACCATGTGCACCTAGTTTTATGGTAACGGCATTTCTAACATTTTCTGCAATTGAAATTGCATCTGCGTCTTCTTTGTCTGCTGAGAGATTTAGTTCTTGCGTAACTCTATCCAGGTTTCTTATCTCTTCAGTCATTGCTTTTAGAGAAGAAGAGCTTTTCAAGGGAACTAAGATAAGGTGTTTTGCATAATTTAGGAACAAAGTGTCCTTCAAGCTTGATTACCCAACAGCCAATAAATAGGATTTTGCCTACTCAGCTGTGGCAGAGTTTGTGCCCATCCACTCCAGATGTCTCTGGGGAGTTGTGAGTAGGGGTATCTGAGACTAGCACGACTGAACTACTCAGATTCTACTGTTAAATAAGTACCCAACCAACGTTGGCGGCGCCATGTTGTGTAGTTCCTATAAAAACCTATACAGGATCTGCGCGTTCGGACAGCATACACTGTAGGATTGGTGTCGGACTGATTCTGAACACCCCCACCGGGTATGTTGGCCTTTTGTACCAGCTAGCTCACAGTGCCACTAGAATCTCCTCTTACCAAGGAGAGAATAGTTCTTGGCAACCATCGAACATGACAACCCTGATCCCTCAGGACCGTGGAAACAATATACTACTTTTCGCTCAGTAACTCGTGCTTACTTAGTTTGTCTTAGAGAGGTACACAGAATAAACAGGCTGGGCGTTTTCAATAAGTATTTATTGAACAGTTGTTATTCTGGTGTAAAATAGATGAGCTGCAACAACCGTTAGAGAGTAGCAGATATATAGGATTAGAAGCACTATGAAAGTAAACGGATGGTAAAGCTCTACCATATTGCAGTAATCATGAATACATACAAGTACATAAAATACACAATAATAAAAAGATGCGTACTCCTACTATGCCTCCCTAACTAGATATACCCAAGTGTACCTAGCATGTGTGTAGGTTTCAAGCCAAGAATCCCTCTAGGATAAAGTCAACCCCATTATCTGAAGTGAGAGACTGTGGGACCACCGTCTTGGTCTCGAGTTGGACACCCCGCGAAGGATGTTAGACCACTGCGAGCTGGAGTGTCTGCATGCAGGAACCTCAGCGTCTCTGGTCAGTGTGTCTGCCGGGAAGTCCTGATCTCCTCTGATGTGATGTATATATACCCATAGGTCTCCCCAGGGGTCCTACCTTGCTGTATTACTGTTTCAGACTAAGGATGACGTCGGGCATGAACTTTATACATAGATATTATACAGGAGATGGCAGTCCTGCTGTGCTTTTGGGAAACCTCATGCATAATGTATGAGATTTCGAACTAGGGAAAACCCGCGTTCTAAATGCAGTGTCGTATCTAGGTAAAAGGTCAGTCCCTGCAAACCGTTATAAGTGCAATGTAGGGAAGAATATAGGTGAAGGGTTATGAAGTTACTTGGGCCTATATTATGGTACCTATATGGAATATAACAATAGAGGGCTCAAGGGCCTTCGTATGAAAAGCCCCGGGGAGGTGGTGATCCCCGGGTCCACAACGGACCCCCACCTGTAATTAAAGTTTGCCCTGGGGAGCTGGTGGTCCCCGGGGCAGTGTGGTGAGGGGCAGGAGCCCCCCCCACACTTTCTTTCTTTATGTTTAAGCCCTGGGGAGGTGGCGGTCCCCAGGGCTTGTGGGGCCCACGAGGCCCCCCGCACATAATTATGGATGCCCCGGGGAGGTGGCTGTCCCCGGGGCAGCGTGGGGGGGCAGGAGCCCCCTCCATGCAGTTTTTTTTAAAAAGCCCCGGGGAGGCTGCGTGCCCCCCGCACATTATGAGCAAAGCCCCAGGGAGGTGGCGGTCCCCGTGGCTGCGGGGGCCCCCGTGGGTCCCCACTACATAAATTCTGTTTGCCCCCTGGACCTGGCCCACCCGGGAGCTTAAGGAAAACAAAGCGCGGGAGCCCGTGCTTTGTTTTTTTTTTTTTATTTCTACCGGATTCGCACACCCAGCGCGACTCCGGACGAAATATTTTTTTTTAAATGCTTTTTTTTGGGCCTGGGGTCCCTGTTGGACTCCCTGAGCAGGCCTAGGGGGTCAGGGTGTTTCTACCCCGCCCCCTTTTCTTGTTTTTTTATCTTTTTTTTAACTGTTTTCTTGTACCGAGTCACAAGATGGCTGCAAACACGTCTTGGTTTAAAGGGTTGGCAGTCAATCAGAATGAAGCTCGTGATCGGGAGGGTTCGCGAATCCTCCTCGGTCACCAGATAGATATTTTTTATTTTTAAATTTCTCAGGAACTACTGAACGGATTTACACCATTTAAAGCAAAGAGTGCACTCTGGACCAAGAGCTACCTCTCTGCCAAATTTGGTGTAATTCCGTTCAGCAGTTCAGGCTGTAGCCGCGACAAAAGTTCCTGTGAAATTAACATGGAGAAAAAGTGTTTTGGGACCGCCCTTTTTTCTCAGCCCCTGCTTGACAAATCACCCCGAACCTTTCAAGACAGTAGCTGACCGGAGCGCCCCATTAGTTTTGAAAATTTCGCGAAGATTCTTCAACTGGCGCCAAAGATATTGGCAAATCAAAAAACGCTTTTCCTATGGAAACTAGGTCCTAACTATAACTACCTACTGGCGACTGCCAGTAGGTAATATATATATATATATATAGGCTTTTCGCATCATCCCATCAGAGGGCGGTACTAAAAAGAAAATGACGAGTGCTTGTTTTACTGCCTCTCAACAAGCCTGTGAACAAGGAGCACAGGGCTGCGAAACGCGTAGGGCAACAAGTGAATTCCCATGATGTTCCCGGTTCAGCATTAATAAAGACCTTGTTCATCATGTTGGTATGATATACACCGGCCTGTCCAGGTCGGGAGTGTGCACCGCCACCACAATGAAGTGGTGGCGCCAAACATCACCCACGGCCAGTTCTCCTGCCGACACTGCCACCGCACCTTCACCCACCTCTGGACCCCCATGGCTACCGCCCACCCACCAGGAACCATCGCACCCAAACACCTGAGCTGCATCCTCCTCAACTTATGCTCCCTGCACAAACATGCAGTAGAAATCTGGGACCTCTTCGACACCCTGTCGCCAGACGTAGCCTTCCTCACAGAAACCTGGACCAACACCACCTCAGCCCCTGACATCCCCGATGGCTACAAGATCCAGAGGAAGGACCACCTCAACCACCCGGGAGGAGGACTCGCCATCGTACACAACAACTCCCTCTGTCTCACCACATCCAGCACGAACAACTCCTCGTCCCCCACAGAACACCTCCATTTCCTGATCCAGACCAACCCCAGAACAACCCTACGCAGCACCCTCACCTACAGACCTCCTGGACCACGCACCGCGTTTGCCGCAACCATCACATACCTCATTGCGCCCCACACCATTGCCTCCATGGACTACGTACGGCTCGGAAACCTGAATTTCCACCTCGACATCCTTAGTGACCCCAACTCCACCACCCTCCTGGATAACCTCGCCAACATCGGACTGGTTGGACCCCACCACCCCCACCCACAAGGCAGGACACACCCTCAACCCCATCTTAGCAGGAGGAAACAACATCCACTTCAACCACACCACTCAACCCCTCTGGACGGACTACCACTGCATACACCTCTCCTTCTCAAAACCCAACACACACAAACCCACACCACGCTCACCGCGCAGGAACTGGAGCAAGGTCCCCGAAGAGCACCTCAACTCCACCCTCAACCACGCTCCCCCTCCCATGACCCATGCCAACTCTGCAGCCAACAAACTCCACAGATGGAACACCGACTGCGCAAACAAGCTCTCCCCCCTCTGGATGTCCGACAGACAGCGCCCCATGAAAGCCACCTGGTTCACCACTGACCTCCGAGAATCCAGACACACCTGCAGACGTCTCAGAAAGTATAGAGAAACAGCAAAATCCTGGTACAACGGACCAGCTACAAGAACACCATGACAGAATACCACCAACGCATCAGATCCACTAAAAGGAACTTCATCCAGGACAAGATCCTCGCCAACTCCAGCAACTCGAAGGAGCTCTTCAGCATCATACAAGAATTTGCCAAACCCCCCAGCGAAGCCTCTGACGGCACGCCCTCCCAGGACCTCTGCAACAAACTCGGTTCCTACTTCCAGCTCAAGCTCAAGTCCCTCTCCGACAACTTCAACGAACATAAACAATACACGACACCACACCTACCTCCAGCAATGCCAGCCAGCCTACCATCTCCGCCTCGGACCCAGGTCACTACAGAAGACACCGCCACAACCATGAAGAGCATACTCAGGCACCCCCATGGACCCCTGCTGGCCGCACATCTTCCACAGAGCCGCTGCCGCCATAGAACCCGAACTACGATGCACCATCAACTCCAGCTTCGAAACCGGCACTTTCACCGACTACTGGAAACATGCAGAAGTCAAGCCCCCCTCAAGAAGCCCTCCACAGACCGGACGGACCTCAAAAACTACAGACCCATCTCGCTCCTCCCTTTCGCAGCCAAAGTCACTGAGAAGATCGTCAACATCCAGCTCACGAATAGAATAGTACTAAACAGTCATGAATGTACCACACCTACAACAATTTATCAAAAATATATGAATTTATTACTTATATTGTTCTGATTTTCCTGAAAACCTGTGGTTTAAAGGAGAGAGGCGCTCGGCAACAGCGGATGTAGGAGGTGCGGGTAGCCCCCCTTTTGGATGGACTTGGACATCCTCGAATCACCACTGACTGAGAGAGGTGAAATAACGGAGGGTTCCCATATACCCCTGGAGGTCGGAGCACACGACCAGAGGGGTAAATAGGTGCAAGTTGTAACACAGCTGATGGTAATTACAGACTCACGGATGGAGGCACATTGATGATCCCTGTCTGTTAAAGAATGTTTTTGACAAGCTCCGTCCGGGCTCGGAGAAGTCTTTTTTCCTTTGGAAATCTAACTGAACAAGGTCTGTCTTTAGTCCACTTTTGTCCTGAAGAAGACCCTACGTGATGTAACTACAAACACACAAATACAGGGTCGAAACGTCAACGTGAAACTATCTCATGTCCAGGCTCACTATAGCTAATAATTTATGGAAATAGTATATGCTAGAGTGAAAGACCGGAAAAGGACAGAGAATTTATGTCTATGAAATTGTTTTTTTTTTTTTTAATTTGAAAGGTCACGCATTTCACTTTATGTCACCACAGTCGCCCATTTAATTGTCTGTGTATGTGTTGTTGTGTTTTTCTTAAGACAGCTCATATTCACTTTCTGTGTAAAGTGTTAAAAAAATTAAAAAACAGGAAAATCAGAACAATATAAGTAATAAATGCATATATTTTGATAAATTGTTGTAGGTGTGGTACATTCATGACTGTTTAGTACTATTCAAAAGTGACCATGAAGGAATGTTTTGGTTCTGAACAAGCACCTCGTGTTACTCCTAGATCGCGGCAAAGACCTGGAACGAACTCCTGCTCAGCATCAGATGTTCCCCCACTGTGCAAGCTTTCAGGAAGAGCCTCAAGACCTGGCTCTTTGGGTAAGACGGCACTGCACGGTTCCCCCCTCCTCGCAACCCTCACTGGTGAGTAGGGCGCTTCACAAGTCCCTGATTGATTGATTGAGTCACATGATACTGAGCTGAGCTGCAGCCGACGATCGAACCGTGAGCCCCGCACTCCAGAGTCAGCAGCTCTGTCCGCTGTGCCACACCTCTCCCTCCCCCCCACACCTAATTCCTCGGAAATCCTCACTAGGGATTCTGGGAGAGAGAAATGACTGGAAGTATGGAGTCACCCATGGTGTCTCCTGATCGAGACCCCTCATTTAGAGGAATAGTAGCATAGGGAACAAAATTGGCAGACCGGCCTCCGGAAGTAAGCTTTGGATTGAGAGCGCAGTGGCCTACCAACACTCTCACACACCTCCCCGCTGTGTGGGAACTGTGCCTCCCGCTTGGTCACTGATATCGGGTGGGATGCTGGCAGCAGTGCACAATGGTGGACCTGGATGTTAAGCAAGGGAGACCCATCAAGAATGAATTTGAAACTATGGGAAGACTGAACCATAGAAGGAGGAGGTCCAAGAGTCACAAGTTCTCAGACTAAGAAGAAGATAAAGAGCCAAAGATGTGGACTTGTATGTTGTCTCTATTCGTCTTTAATGAATTGATGTAAATTCAAATCTCTATGGCAGAAAGACAATTTTGAAAGTGGCTTGGGAGTGAGTGGAGGTATCATCCAGCCGAATGACAATCGGAGTGTCATTGGCTTAGGTCATGTTAACAGAAGAGACATGCCAAAAGGGCAACATAGGTATTCAATGGAGTAGGGTTCAGAGATACACCTTATGCTTCTTCTGATAATGATTTAAAAAGTGCTTGCTAAGTGAGTAAACGGGCTGCTTGAGTATGATCTGCCAGATTAAATGGCATAAAGACAAGTGCATTGACAATGATTCCAGCCTCTTGAAGATAGAAAAGGACGAATTCATGGGACACAGTTTCAAATGATGTAGAGACTTCCAATAAACCTAAAACTGCTTTTCCGCTATTGCCCATGATTGTTCTTAGCTAATTAAGAATAGAGGCAATAGCTGACACAGTCCTACGGCAAGGGAAAAAACTAGATCTAGAAGAGTCTAAAAAAGCTCAATGGAGCAAAATAGCACAAAATCACAAAATGGAACCAAAGTACAGTACAACAACGCAACAATACAAATCAACATCAAAACACATCCTGTAAACAACACATCATATCACCCAATGTAAAAGCACACAACACAGTAACACAGCACTCCACAAAATGCCACTTAAAAAAACGACACAACACAGCAATACAATAATATAAACCACAAAGCAATGCAAGGCACACCATGCAACAACTCAACCCAAAGCAAATCAACACACCAAAACCACAACAGAGGAACATAACCATAGCACCAAAATAGCACAATAATGCAATTACGTAGCAAACCTTCATCCAAACACCATTAATGCCAGCTTGGAGACCAGCCAGAAGGCATGGCTTGATGGTACTGCCCTGCATCCACACCACAAGCCCATGAGGATTGTGTGGAGGGTTGGCTGAAGGACATGAGCTGTGCTCAGAACCTACTTCACATGGGTAAAGGCTGCAAACAGACAGTTCTGGGGACTGAAGAAAGGGTGCAATGTTTTGCCAAAAACTACACAAAATCTGGTTTTGTCTGGTAATGTTGTTAGGCAGCTTCCAAAATAAGCTTAGCTGTTTTTTCAGTTTGTTTTAAATGATATACTCAACCCGATGCACTCAAAATCCAACAGTTGATTGTCTGAAAATTTGTACATGGCGCACAGCACGCAGGACATGGCATTTGTCTATGCTCACTACCCAGATTTCATGCCCCAACCCTTGTACACATTGCGCTCGATCACGATAGACCCACAAAAATTGGATACATATATGTTGTACACCCACTGCCTTGTGTTTTTGCGGGATTCACAAATTAGCAGGTGCAGAAGTAGCACCCAATTCCTAGTTTGAGATCTTGAAATGAGGAACTTAGACGCCAACAGCGTATGCTATCCCCCATTCCAGGGCGCACAAACAACACACATTCGCTATTTGCTCCTGCAATTATGCGGCATGTCTTACCAGCAGCAGATCACAGAAGCTAACAGGAGTTTGTGTTAAAACATGATCACTGTCCCCTTCGCGGTTAGGGTCATGACATTCAGCCAGGCAGAGTGGGCATTAGGAACAAGGCATTGACAGACCTGCACCATGAGCTCCTATATGAACATGCTCATTGGACAATCAGCACCGCAGGATGTTAACAACTACCATGCACTACCCCCACTCCTGTCCCTACAATTAATGATGATTCACTCTAGCAGTGCTTCTACTAAAATACACAATCGACAGTCCATGGCCCTGTGGTAGTCCATGCACTGCGGATGCTAGCATCTACATAGTCAGACTTTACACTCCATGGCTTCATTTCTGCTACTTCGCCCTGCTTTGTTGTGATCATCACTTGACTTAACAAGCAATGCCACCGCTTTCACACTGGAGCCACTTGTCCTGCTGTCTCTCGGCCTCCCATAGTGCCATCGCCTCCTTCTCTGGCATGATCTCGATGGAACGCTATGTCCTGCTGCACTTAAATGTACACGTGTGAAACAGGTACAAATTATTGTGCACCTTCCTACTTAATCTAAATAAAAAGTATTATTACTATAACTGTGTAATATCAGCACATTTTGAGTCAGTATTGCACCGCTACCTCTAGAGAGAGGGGAAATGCTTTGTGAATTATAAACAGAGAGCCTGGGACACTTTTCAAGATGGAGTGGGGTAACGCCTTGCTTTGCTGTGTACTTGTGTTAAATATGGAATTATTTGTGATAAATTGTTTATTTGGTATTGTAACTGGAACTGGAAATGCTTGCAATATAGGTGGAGAAGTTATTCAGGGTTTATAAAGCGTAAATAGTAGCAGCATCTATCTGTTGCTAACATTTTTCCTCAAGTCGTCTGACTTCAACTGGCGCCAAAGATATTGGCAAATCAAAAAACGCTTTTCCTATGGAAACTAGGTACTAACTATAACTACCTACTGGCGACTGCCAGTAGGTAATATATATATATATATATAGGCTTTTCGCATCGTCCCATCAGAGGGCGGTACTAAAAAGAAAATGACGAGTGCTTGTTTTACTGCCTCTCAACAAGCCTGTGAACAAGGAGCACAGGGCTGCGAAACGCGTAGGGCAACAAGTGAATTCCCATGATGTTCCCGGTTCAGCATTAATAAAGACCTTGTTCATCATGACGGGGTCTGCCTGCTTCAGAGTGCAGCTCAATTTTGGACGCTTTTGGTATGATATACACCGGCCTGTCCAGGTCGGGAGTGTGCACCGCCACCACAATGAAGTGTGGACTGGGGTTGTAGATACACTGCAACCGATTCCAGAGGAGCAGGTTGGCGGCAGATGAACGGGGGGCGCCACTAGGGGCCCATTGAGGGCCCGGACATTGTAATTAATTATGCATGGAAAGTAAAATTCACTATGGAGACATTTGAGCACTACAAGCCCCAGAAGGCTTTTCGCATCATCCCATCAGAGGGCAGTACTAAAAAGAAAATGACGAGTGCCTGTTTTACTGCCTCTCAACAAGCCCGTGAACAAGAAGCACAGGGCTCCGAAACGCGTAGGGCAACGAGTGAATTCACATGATGTTCCCGGTTCAGGATTAATTAAAACCTTGTTCATCATTACGGGGTCTGCCTGCTTCAGGGTGCACCTCAATTTTGGACGCTTTTGGTATGATATACACCGGCCTGTCCAGGTCGGGAGTGTGCACCGCCACCACAATGAAGTGTGGACTGGGGTTGTAGATACACTGCGACCGATTCCAGAGGAGCAGGTTGGCGGCAGATGAATGGGGGCACCACCGGGGGCCCATTGAGGGCCCGGACATTGTAATTAATTATGCGTGGCAAGTAAAATTCACTATGGAGACATTTGAGCACTACAAGCCCCAGAAGGCTTTTCGCATCATCCAATCAGAGGGCGGTACTTAAAAGAAAATGACGAGTGCCTGTTTTACTGCCTCTCAACAAGCCTGTCAACAAGGAGCACAGGGCTCCGAAAAGCTTAGGGCAACGAGTAAATTCCCATGATGTTCCCGGTTCAGCATTAATAAAGACCTTGTTCATCATGACGGGTCTCCCTGCTTCAGAGTGCACCTCAATTTTGGACGCTTTTGGTATGATATAGATATAGATATATATATATATGCAGAAAAGAAGAAGAGAACTCTGGGTAGTTCTCAAGCTTAGGTGGAAAGCAGCTCCTGTATAGAGCACTCTCAACACCAGCTACACTCTAGTTCTGATCACCTCAAATGTCTGCTTTTCTATCAAAGTCTTTAAGCATAGGAAAGCACAGTGCCATCCACGCCGAGATAGAAAGGGACAAAGTCTTTTGCCATTTCTACAGCAAAGTCTTTAAGCATAGGACTAGCACAGTGCTGTCCTTGTTGAGCTGTAAAATGACAAAAGCCATTTACCACTCCAGGCACAGTATTACAGCTTTGAATTGGGAAAATACCAACCAAGCCAACCTGAAATGAGTAAAAGCAACCTCTGACACAGTGTTTCGCTCTACTCAGAGCTCTTCAGAGAGGTATAGCTTTGTCCAGAAACAAGGGAGCACCCAGTATAAGTCAAAACAATACCCTTTCAGGCATAGAGTGACGCATAACCTATGCAAAAAAGAAGAAGATAACTCTAGGTGGATCTCAAGTTTAGGTGGAAAGCAGCTCCTGTATAGAGCACTCTCAACACCAGCGACACTCTAGATCTGCTCACCTCAAATGTCTGCTTCAAATATATATATATATATATATATATAACAACTGCCAGCTGTCAACGCCAAACATCACCCACGGCCAGTTCTCCTGCCGACACTGCCACCGCACCTTCACCCACCTCTGGACCCCCATGGCTACCGCCCACCCACCAGGAACCATCGCACCCAAACACCTGAGCTGCATCCTCCTCAACTTATGCTCCCTGCACAAACATGCAGTAGAAATCTGGGACCTCTTCGACACCCTGTCACCAGACGTAGCCTTCCTCACAGAAACCTGGACCAACACCACCTCAGCCCCTGACATCCCCGATGGCTACAAGATCCAGAGGAAGGACCACCTCAACCACCCGGGAGGAGGACTCGCCATCGTACACAACAACTCCCTCTGTCTCACCACATCCAGCACGAACAACTCCTCGTCCCCCACAGAACACCTCCATTTCCTGATCCAGACCAACCCCAGAACAACCCTACGCAGCACCCTCACCTACAGACCTCCTGGACCACGCACCGCGTTTGCCGCAACCATCACATACCTCATTGCGCCCCACACCATTGCCTCCATGGACTACGTACGGCTCGGAAACCTGAATTTCCACCTCGACATCCTTAGTGACCCCAACTCCACCACCCTCCTGGATAACCTCGCCAACATCGGACTGGTTGGACCCCCCCACCCCCCCCCACAAAGCAGGACACACCCTCAACCCCATCTTAGCAGGAGGAAACAACATCCACTTCAACCACACCACTCAACCCCTCTGGACGGACTACCACTGCATACACCTCTCCTTCTCAAAACCCAACACACACAAACCCACACCACGCTCACCGCGCAGGAACTGGAGCAAGGTCACCGAAGAGCACCTCAACTCCACCCTCAACCACGCTCCCCCTCCCATGACCCATGCCAACTCTGCAGCCAACAAACTCCACAGATGGAACACCGACTGCGCAAACAAGCTCTCCCCCCTCTGGATGTCCGACAGACAGCGCCCCATGAAAGCCACCTGGTTCACCACTGACCTCCGAGAATCCAGACACACCTGCAGACGTCTCGAGAAAGTATAGAGAAACAGCAAAATCCTGGTACAACGGACCAGCTACAAGAACACCATGACAGAATACCACCAACGCATCAGATCCACTAAAAGGAACTTCATCCAGGACAAGATCCTCGCCAACTCCAGCAACTCGAAGGAGCTCTTCAGCATCATACAAGAATTTGCCAAACCCCCCAGCGAAGCCTCTGACGGCACGCCCTCCCAGGACCTCTGCAACAAACTCGGCTCCTACTTCCAGCTCAAGCTCAAGTCCCTCTCCGACAACTTCAACGAACATAAACAATACACGACACCACACCTACCTCCAGCAATGCCAGCCAGCCTACCATCTCCGCCCGGACCCAGGTCACTACAGAAGACACCGCCACAACCATGAAGAGCATACTCAGGCACCCCCATGGACCCCTGCTGGCCGCACATCTTCCACAGAGCCGCTGCCGCCATAGAACCCGAACTACGATGCACCATCAACTCCAGCTTCGAAACCGGCACTTTCACCGACTACTGGAAACATGCAGAAGTCAAGCCCCCCCCTCAAGAAGCCCTCCACAGACCGGACGGACCTCAAAAACTACAGACCCATCTCGCTCCTCCCTTTCGCAGCCAAAGTCACTGAGAAGATCGTCAACATCCAGCTCACGAATAGAATAGTACTAAACAGTCATGAATGTACCACACCTACAACAATTTATCAAAAATATATGAATTTATTACTTATATTGTTCTGATTTTCCTGAAAACCTGTGGTTTAAAGGAGAGAGGCGCTCGGCAACAGCGAATTGTAGGAGGTGCGGGTAGCCCCCCCTTTTTTGGATGGACTTGGACATCCTCGAATCACACTGACTGAGAGAGGTGAAATAACGGAGGGTTCCCATATACCCCCTGGAGGTCGGAGCACACGACCAGAGGGGTAAATAGGTGCAAGTTGTAACACAGCTGATGGTAATTACAGACTCACGGATGGAGGCACATTGATGATCCCTGTCTGTTAAAGAATGTTTTTGACAAGCTCCGTCCGGGCTCGGAGAAGTCTTTTTTCCTTTGGAAATCTAACTGAACAAGGTCTGTCTTTAGTCCACTTTTGTCCTGAAGAAGACCCTACGTGATGTAACTACAAACACACAAATACAGGGTCGAAACGTCAACGTGAAACTATCTCATGTCCAGGCTCACTTTAGCTAATAATTTATGGAAATAGTATATGCTAGAGTGAAAGACCGGAAAAGGACAGAGAATTTATGTCTATGAAATTGTTTTGTTTTTTTTTAATTTGAAAGGTCACGCATTTCACTTTATGTCACCACAGTCACCCATTTAATTGTCTGTGTATGTGTTGTTGTGTTTTTTCTTAAGACAGCTCATATTCACTTTCTGTGTAAAGTGTTAAAAAAATTAAAAAACAGGAAAATCAGAACAATATAAGTAATAAATGCATATATTTTTGATAAATTGTTGTAGGTGTGGTACATTCATGACTGTTTAGTACTATTCAAAAGTGACCATGAAGGAATGTTTTGGTTCTGAACAAGCACCTCGTGTTACTCCTAGATCGCGGCAAAGACCTGGAACGAACTCCTGCTCAGCATCAGATGTTCCCCCACTGTGCAAGCTTTCAGGAAGAGCCTCAAGACCTGGCTCTTTGGGTAAGACGGCACTGCACGGTTCCCCCTCCTCGCAACCCTCACTGGTGAGTAGGGCGCTTCACAAGTCCCTGATTGATTGATTGAGTCACATGATACTGAGCTGAGCTGCAGCCGACGATCGAACCGTGAGCCCCGCACTCCAGAGTCAGCAGCTCTGTCCGCTGTGCCACACCTCTCCCTCCCCCCCACACCTAATTCCTCGGAAATCCTCACTAGGGATTCTGGGAGAGAGAAATGACTGGAAGTATGGAGTCACCCATGGTGTCTCCTGATCGAGACCCCTCATTTAGAGGAATAGTAGCATAGGGAACAAAATTGGCAGACCGGCCTCCGGAAGTAAGCTTTGGATTGAGAGCGCAGTGGCCTACCAACACTCTCACACACCTCCCCGCTGTGTGGGAACTGTGCCTCCCGCTTGGTCACTGATATCGGGTGGGATGCTGGCAGCAGTGCACAATGGTTGACCTGGATGTTAAGCAAGGGAGACCCATCAAGAATGAATTTGAAACTATGGGAAGACTGAACCATAGAAGGAGGAGGTCCAAGAGTCACAAGTTCTCAGACTAAGAAGAAGATAAAGAGCCAAAGATGTGGACTTGTATGTTGTCTCTATTCGTCTTTAATGAATTGATGTAAATTCAAATCTCTATGGCAGAAAGACAATTTTGAAAGTGGCTTGGGAGTGAGTGGAGGTATCATCCAGCCGAATGACAATCGGAGTGTCATTGGCTTAGGTCATGTTAACAGAAGAGACATGCCAAAAGGGCAACATAGGTATTCAATGGAGTAGGGTTCAGAGATACACCTTATGCTTCTTCTGATAATGATTTAAAAGTGCTTGCTAAGTGAGTAAACGGGCTGCTTGAGTATGATCTGCCAGATTAAATGGCATAAAGACAAGTGCATTGACAATGATTCCAGCCTCTTGAAGATAGAAAAGGACGAATTCATGGGACACAGTTTCAAATGATGTAGAGACTTCCAATAAACCTAAAACTGCTTTTCTGCTATTGCCCATGATTGTTCTTAGCTAATTAAGAATAGAGGCAATAGCTGACACAGTCCTACGGCAAGGGAAAAAACTAGATCTAGAAGAGTCTAAAAAAGCTCAATGGAGCAAAATAGCACAAAATCACAAAATGGAACCAAAGTACAGTACAACAACGCAACAATACAAATCAACATCAAAACACATCCTGTAAACAACACATCATATCACCCAATGTAAAAGCACACAACACAGTAACACAGCACTCCACAAAATGCCACTTAAAAAAACGACACAACACAGCAATACAATAATATAAACCACAAAGCAATGCAAGGCACACCATGCAACAACTCAACCCAAAGCAAATCAACACACCAAAACCACAACAGAGGAACATAACCATAGCACCAAAATAGCACAATAATGCAATTACGTAGCAAACCTTCATCCAAACACCATTAATGCCAGCTTGGAGACCAGCCAGAAGGCATGGCTTGATGGTACTGCCCTGCATCCACACCACAAGCCCATGAGGATTGTGTGGAGGGTTGGCTGAAGGACATGAGCTGTGCTCAGAACCTACTTCACATGGGTAAAGGCTGCAAACAGACAGTTCTGGGGACTGAAGAAAGGGTGCAATGTTTTGCCAAAAACTACACAAAATCTGGTTTTGTCTGGTAATGTTGTTAGGCAGCTTCAAAATAAGCTTAGCTGTTTTTTCAGTTTGTTTTAAATGATATACTCAACCCGATGCACTCAAAATCCAACAGTTGATTGTCTGAAAATTTGTACATGGCGCACAGCACGCAGGACATGGCATTTGTCTATGCTCACTACCCAGATTTCATGCCCCAACCCTTCTACACATTGCGCTCGATCACGATAGACCCACAAAAATTGGATACATATATGTTGTACACCCACTGCCTTGTGTTTTTGCGGGATTCACAAATTAGCAGGTGCAGAAGTAGCACCCAATTCCTAGTTTGAGATCTTGAAATGAGGAACTTAGACTCCAACAGCGTATGCTATCCCCCATTCCAGGGCGCACAAACAACACACATTCGCTATTTGCTCCTGCAATTATGCGGCATGTCTTACCAGCAGCAGATCACAGAAGCTAACAGGAGTTTGTGTTAAAACATGATCACTGTCCCCTTCGCGGTTAGGGTCATGACATTCAGCCAGGCAGAGTGGGCATTAGGAACAAGGCATTGACAGACCTGCACCATGAGCTCCTATATGAACATGCTCATTGGACAATCAGCACCGCAGGATGTTAACAACTACCATGCACTACCCCCACTCCTGTCCCTACAATTAATGATGATTCACTCTAGCAGTGCTTCTACTAAAATACACAATCGACAGTCCATGGCCCTGTGGTAGTCCATGCACTGCGGATGCTAGCATCTACATAGTCAGACTTTACACTCCATGGCTTCATTTCTGCTACTTCGCCCTGCTTTGTTGTGACCATCACTTGACTTAACAAGCAATGCCACCGCTTTCACACTGGAGCCACTTGTCCTGCTGTCTCTCGGCCTCCCATAGTGCCATCGCCTCCTTCTCTGGCATGATCTCGATGGAACGCTATGTCCTGCTGCACTTAAATGTACACGTGTGAAACAGGTACAAATTATTGTGCACCTTCCTACTTAATCTAAAAAAAAGTATTATTACTATAACTGTGTAATATCAGCACATTTTGAGTCACTATTGCACCGCTACCTCTAGAGAGAGGGGAAATGCTTTGTGAATTATAAACAGAGAGCCTGGGACACTTTTCAAGATGGAGTGGGGTAACGCCTTGCTTTGCTGTGTACTTGTGTTAAATATGGAATTATTTGTGATAAATTGTTTATTTGGTATTGTAACTGGAACTGGAAATGCTTGCAATATAGGTGGAGAAGTTATTCAGGGTTTATAAAGCGTAAATAGTAGCAGCATCTATCTGTTGCTAACATTTTTCCTCAAGTCGTCTGACTTTATAGTTTATAAAATTTCAGTCACTTTTTTGTCCTTTAGCGCCAGCTCACACAATCTATTCATACTTTTAGACACAGCTGCTAGCTGCCAGTAATATGTTTAATTTCAGAAATTGCAGATTTTGCCAGTTAGTAAAACCGAGGAACCCCCGTCTGGCTCTCTTTGAAAAGAGGAGAGCTCTTGTGTAATAAACTGTCATGTCAAATATGTACTTCTGCCAATAAATTAATCAATTACGAGGTCCGATGCACCACTTGTAAGTGGCTGCCCTCCATATTTCGAACAGGTGCAACACCGAGACTGGCATTGTATAGCGCCTACTGGGCATGCTTTAAAAATCTTTTTGAAGAGGTAGGCACCTGAATGCCTGTCTAGAACATATTTACTCTGGCTGTGTCTGGGCTGCCCCAAATAACAACGACCTACTAAGTTATATTAACTTCTCAGTATGACGAAAACCAGTGAACCACCTCAAACTCCAGTAATTTGTAAATGGCCCAAATCTTCATTTTGCTTAATTTTCACCACTAAATATCATGTTTCACATAGATAAAAAATACTGAAAATAAATGTGAATTATTTATTTACTGTACTTTTTAATATGTAAAAATGTATTAATAATAACAATGCATGTAAAAACTATTTTTAAGTTCAAAAGGATTAAAGCATATATAAATAAACTGCATAATTATATGTAAAAATGTATGAACATTAATTTCATATTACACGTAAAATTTTGTTTTTCTTGTGTTAAAAATGAACTATTACATTTGTTTGAATACAAGTTATTGAAAAAAGTTGGTGTGGTTTATTAAAAATATGTATAAAAAATATCTGGAAAGTTAATTGGTGATTAGCCAATTTTACCATGTTTTAGAAGTAAGAGCACATACTCTGGGAACTGGGTAGCAGTCATCCGTGTTCACAGTTAAAAAATCATTAATTCCAGTCAGCAAAAAATGGGGGTTATCGGTCAAAAAAAGAGAGACTGTCTCACATATACAATACTGTGAGCCAATCCTGGCTTTTCAGTCAACAGTGTGTTACATTGTGGGGTTGGTAGTTTTGCTTTGAGCACTGTCATTATGTCCTCAAATCCCCAGCTTGCAAAGTGCTGTTGGATAAAATACCAGAAGTGGCCTAACGTGGTATACATGACATGGACATGGACATGACATGGAGCCACTTGTCAGATATGTTTTAAAAATGAACAAACTCATCTAGTCCATTAAAAAAAAAGTTGTTTCACACATAAAACCAATGTAAACTGCTCACATATTTTTGGAGGATTCAATAATGTATTCATATCTAAACTTTACAGTAACGCCATAGTATATGGTGCAGAAAAATACACCAATGGCATGGAAAGTTAAATGTCACCTGAGAGCTGCAGTACATGTTTGGTCAGGCACTAGGCTAACCAAGAAAACATGGCTTCGAGCCTACATGTGTTGCCTTACTGCTGCAGCTTTAAAACCTGTAGCAAACCTGTTAAAATGTCCTTATTTGACAGGAATTAATCCTACCTTCTAATATTAAACAAGTCACCCCTAAGTATGCCTTGTAGCCCTTAAGGGGGAGTGGCTAATATATAAAAGTGGTATATGCAAGAATTTAGTGTTAGCTTGTACCTAGAGTGACTAGCCCTCAAAAGCTATTTTCACTCTAAATGATTTTCGCTGTTCCTATGAGAAATACTAAAAGTCAGAATAAAAAACTACTTCTATTAACTTCGGTTTGGGATAAGCTATAGAAATGTTTCAACCACTATTTTTAATATCTATTAAAATCCAATGGACTGGTGAAGTAAGGTTTCCAATAAATATTTAGGAAAAATAACTTTTAAAATGTTAGATTATGTCTGTCGAAACCTCCAGTAGGCTAATTAACATTGACCTGACACTCACTGGACTCTGTCCTATTAATGAAGTCTGAAAAATGTTCCTTGAGCAGAAACAATGGCTTTAGCATTTTGGTAGGGAAGGCTGGATGTGAGGTAGGTGACCCCTCTCAGTTCAGAAAGGGCAGGTAGGGATGGTTCAAAAACCTCATTAACTGGACCAGGGCACTAACCTAGTGTTTCCAGTCCTGCAGAGCGATGGATAAAGGCAGTCCATCCACTCGCCCGGTCCTCGACCAAGAGAGCAGACTGACCACTCACTCAGGAAGGTCATTGACGGGAACGGGGGAATGGGACAAAATAAGAATAAGCAGTCAACTGGGAATCTTGCAGACAAAGGTTAGATTCACCCTTGGTTTGCCACCACACTTCTATCTTCTTGTGGAAAGTGACTTGAGGGGATTACAATCAGTATGTCTGCACAATGGTACAATAAGGGAGAGTATTCCACACAATCACTATTCATTCACAGAGCTGAAAACCATTACAATACTTCCAGAAGCTATATGGCTGTTTAGATATACATATCATGTACTACATAGTTTGGCGCCTATTGAGGGTCACCAAATGGGTTCTTGCTCAAATTGTCTCTCATATTTGCATACAAAACGTAACCAGTCTTATAACTTCTTATAATCTTTAGGTTCACTATATGATGCAGATTAGTAGGTTGCAGCCACAACTCTTGTATCATCAATGTGAGTATTTGTTAGTCTTGTAACAGTTAGATCATGTCTTTGGTATTAGGCAAGCGTGCACATGCATTTGCAAGTTATTGTACTTAGCTGTTCTTTGTTGTTGTTCTTTTCAGGTTTTGTCAGTGGAATTCACCTGAGAAGAATGGTAGCAGCCATTACCACGCAGAGAAACTGGGAGGATGTGTTGCTGCTCTGCGGAAGCTGGATTACCTAAGGTAAGTCAACACAGGATGAAAAGGACTGTCTTCTCTGGAAGGCACGATTGCCTAGCAAGGCGTTGCTTAAAATGAGTGGTCTTTATAACCACCAGGTTCCAAGATGGCCTCCGACATTTCTCAAATCTTGCGTGACCATATTCAGAAGATTCCCCTACTGGAAAGTTCCACATGGCTTTGTGTGAAACCATCTCAGTAAGTGGTGATACTCCAATAAATTATTAAAAAATAGCGTTTGTTTCTTGGCCCTAATACCCAGTCTGGGAACCAGCTCTTATGTGCCTGAGTCACCACATACAGACCTAGGAAGGCTGTCTTTCCCCCCCTCGGGGCAAGAGGGCTGGTTGAGTATCAGGGTTCTCATGACACCTGGGCCAACTGTAGTCAGCCTTGTGCCAGCCCAGTGGCAGGGGAGCTGGTGTCATGACTGCCTATGACATGGCTCAAACATATCCGTTTACCCAAAAACATGACATAACTTAAAAACAGCAGATGTGCACACCATACATGGAGCACCCACAGTTGATGACCAAGGAACATCCGAGGGACACATACTCACAGCACTCCCCACCATCGGCCGAAGCACATTTACGGTATGCACCATACCAGCGACATACGCAACATAGAATGGGGAAGCCAGGGCCTTCAGTAGTTCCAGTGAGTGTGAATGACAGAGAACCATGGGCCCATTAGTACTCTCACCCACATATGAATTGGGAGCTCTTCAATCCACTTCCCACACATGGGAAGTACTGAAGCTTACACCTTTCCTCTAACACATGCTTGCGCAAGACCGGGAGCCATCTTGGGTGTGGCTACTTATAAATGAACCACGTCCTGCTGACTCATCATCTGGTTTGTTGAGACCCTAACCTGCAGTTATGGTTCGGTCCAAAATTCTGCGGCCAGACTACTATGTCAGCTACCCAGAATGGCCTCCATCTCAGGTCCTCTCCGTGATCTTCACTGGCTTAAGATAGAAAATCGTTCAAAATTCAAAGCCCTCTGCTATATGCATAGAATCAAAATGAATTTAGCACCACATTATCTTAGTGCTTTGGTGCATCCTTACCCTCCCTCTAGACTTCTGCGATCCTCTAACCAATTAAAACTTCAAGTTCCTAAGATCAAACGAGTACGCATGGGCGGACGGTCTTTTGCCTACTTAGCTCCTTCTTTATGGAACTCTCTTCCATTTCAATTACGCCAGGAAACCATCTATCATAAATTTCGTAAGGATTTAAAAACGTGGTTATTCAACCACTAGAGCATGTTCTTTTCTTTAGCGCGGGTCCGTAGGCGCCGGGAAACCTCCGGGTAGCTGTGCGCCATATAAATTTAATTTAATAATAATAATAATAATCCTCGTGGGTTGCCAAGCCAGACTGTCGATTCTCGCACCTTCTGCCTCTTCATTTCCAGCGATTCTTCACAGCTCCTAATTCTCTGATCCCTGAATGCAAGACCCAATTCTAGAACCCAGAAAGACAGAAAGGCAAAAAACAACAGAAGAATCATCCTATAACAAACTGGTAACACACAAGCGCGTAGCATTGGGAATATTCTTACTGTGTTTGAGAGGGCTCTCCCTGGAGCCACATTCATAGACTGTCCTAATTCCTTAGCATGCTCGTAAGCCTGTAAGAGAGAACATTAGTGTGAATTGCGTGCTGAACTTGAATTCGTATTCTGTGAAGTAACAGTGCGTACAACGGCTATAATCAGAACTTCTAACACTCAATATCTCTGAATTGTGAGGTTTATGGAATGAAAACAATTCCTGACTATTGAACCTCAACCCTCTACAGCTTTCCATAACCACTCAAGGTACTTGATCTAGACAGTGGGTGGTGGAAGTAGTGGCTATCATAACCTGTACATGACATATTTTCACTCTTTTCTTCCTCTTAGGCGTCTTCCACCCAAATCAACAACACACAAAGTTGAAGCGGGAAAGAGAAAAAGGAGTGGTAAGCGTTGTCGTTTTCTTATCTCGGGGGGGAATGCACATGGGGGAGACTGGAATCATATGCTCCTACCAAAGTGTCCCTTTCACCCACACAGCTCGGCAGACACTGATTATTGCACACTTTCTAATCTCTACTGATGCAGAGAGCATTACCACACAACTCAACCAGACAGCCTGAAACATCACAGAAGAAGACTACATTTCTTCTCTTGTATCCCTTCTCCTTTTCCCCCAGTGAATTAGCTGATTCCCAAGCTACCTATAGGTGTTGGGTTCAGTGAATCCTGGGGTGGAGATGGGACCTAGCTTAGGTGGCCTCATCACTCTCCCACAAGATTGTATTACATTCTGTGAGTGCTTAGGATTCTTGACATCTGGTCCTAGAACCAGTTTGGGAGGTTGAGGAGTAGAGAAATGCTCATTTCCGTAAGAATACCCCTGGATGGGACACCAGACACCTCCAAGAGAAGAAGCATGTTGGATTTTACTCTGAATAGCACACTATGGGATAGTGTGCAGTAAGGCAAATAAGATACACTGCAAAAGGGGGAAAGGTCGCCCTTGAGAATTTTTTTCTCATTGGAGTCACCCCCATCCAATGGTTAGTGAATCTATAAGTGGCACCTCACCCACAGCACATCAGAACACATCTGGACCGGTGACAGAACTGAAGAGGACTGGGCCTTCTGTCTGTGACCTGTGTGGAGAACTGAAGGGCTGAATCTTCACCTACTTGTGCACAGGACTAAAAAGGGGACTCCAAAGGTCAGTTGGCCGACCATCTGTATAGCTACAGGAATACAACAAGCTGCAAGAGGTCTTTTTACTAAAATGACCAGACTCTGCTGGAGTGAGTACTGGTCCCTAAGTGCTGTCCTCGAGGTCCTGGGAGCCTTAGAAGAGACCAAGAGGAACTGCTCCAGTAAGTCTCAATAGATGGGATTAGAACATTGTTGGACACAAGGAGCTGTGGTGAGTCAACAGGACCTTGTGATAAAAGTGTCAGGTTTTGAGAGGGCTGCATTACACACAGCTTCAGGCTTGCCCCAGTGGAAGGTTTTGAGCTTCACAAAAGAGACTAAGTTAGAAAGTAGAAATCTTGACTGGGCGAAGGTGCGAAATGTATCTGACCAATGAGAGAACTTCATTGGGCATGAAATTTGAATTTCCCTGCCAAGACCAACTGCTTCAGTGGGATCTCATCCAATGGTTATCCGACTCGATGAGGACTCCACTGAACACAGCATACAGCCTTGCCCCAATGGAAAATGTTGACTTCCATTTCAGAGACTAAGGGGCCGATTCCGATTCGGGCCGGAAATCTCTCCGACCGAGCCGGACCCGGAGAGATTTCTGACCGAATCGGACCCGTGCAGCCCGACCGAATGAGTACGATGCGCACGTATGCCATCGGACTCGAGTCGGTCGGACTCCCATTGAAGTCAATGGGAGCCTGTCGTACAAAACGTACGCAGGCTCCCATTGACTCAATGGGTGCGAGGCGGACAAGGGCGCCCCCTACAGCGTGTATGCGGCGAAGCGACTCGCGCCGTACACGCACAGGTAGGGGGGACCCGTGGGTCCCCCCTGTGTGCGACTCGCGCGTGTACGCATACAGGGGGGTCCGACACGGACCCCCAAAGTACGGCTCCGACTGCTCTTTCGAGCCGGAGTGCGCGGCTCGTTTGGACTGCTCGCGGCGCACATCGTAGTCACCCGGCCGGGGAACGTCTCCATTGCGCGGTGCGAGTCAAGTCCGAGCGAGTCGGTCGGTGCAGTTAGACCCGGGAACGAGTCGGTCGGAGCGGTCGGGACGCCCGGACGAGTCGGTCGGTGATTTCGCATCGTACTCGCTCGCCCGGACGCGCGTACGAATCGGTCGGGCAATAGGGCTCCGAATCGGATCCGGTTAAGCCGAATCCGATTCGGAGCCCTACCGGCCGAGATCGGAATCGGCCCCAAAGTGCGCAAACACTCTCGCCCCCCTCCAGAACTCCACCAGACGACACAACACAAAAGCCACCTGGTTCGCCACGGACCTCCGTGAACCCAAGCGCTTTTGCCGACGACTGGAGAAAACGTGGAGAAACAGCAAAACCCCAGAAGCAACCTCCGCCTACAAGGCTGCCATCATGGCACACCACCAACTCATCAAATCAACAAAGAGAAACTTCATCCAAGACAGAATCCTCTCCAACTCCCACAACTCCAAGGAACTCTTCTCCATCATACAAGAATTCACATGACCCCACTGCGAAACTACCGCTGTCCCTCCCTCCCAAGACCTCTGCAACAAACTCAGTTCCTTCTTCCACCACAAGATCAAGACGCTCTACGGCAACTTCGATGACTAAGACCTAAGCACCACCCCAACACCCCCCCAGATACACCATCCAGCAGAACCTCCTCACCTGGACCCCGCTCACCACAGAAGACACCGCAAAGACTATGAAAAGCTTCCACTCCGGAGCACCAACTGACCCCTGCCCGCCGCACATCTTCCACAGGGCCGCCATCGCACCCGAACTACGCTGAACTAATAACTATTCCCTCAAGACCGTCACATTCCCCGACGACTGGAAACGCGCCAAAGTCAAACCCCTCCTCAAGAAGCCCTCTGCAGACCAGACAGATCTCAAGAGCTTTAGGCCCATCTCACTTCTCCTTTTCACCACCAAAGTCGTCGAGAAAGTCGTCAACACCCAGCTAGCTCACTTCATTGAAACCAACAACATCCTAGACACCTCTCAATCCAGATTCCGCAGCAACCACAGCACCAAGACCGCCCTCATTGTTCCCACCAACGACATCCGCTCCCTCCTCGACCAAGGCCACACAGCAGCCCTCATCCTCCTGGACCTTTCAGCAGCCTTTGACACCGTCTCCCACCGCACACTAGCCACCAGACTCCACGACGCCAACTTCCAGGGCACAGCCTTAGACTGGATTCAATCATTCTTCTCAGTTAGAACACAAAGAATAAGACTACCGCCCTTCCTCTCCGAACCTACAGAGATCAGATGCGGAGTACCCCAAGGATCCTCCCTCAGCCCCATGCTCTTAGACGTCTACATGGCCCCCCTCGCAACCATCGTCAGAAAACAAGGATTCAACATAATCTCATACTCCGACGACACCCAGCTCATCCTCTCCCTCACCAAGGAACCAGACATCACCAGGCGCAGTCTCCAGGAAGGGATGAAAGACGTTGCAGCCTGGATGAGCAGCAGCTGCCTAAAGCTCAACTCGGAGAAAACAGAAGTCCTCATCCTCGGCTCCACCCCTTCCTCATGGGACAACACCTGGTGGCCCCCCACCCTCGGAAACCCACCCATCCCTACGGACCACGCTTGGAACCTCAGCATCATACTCTACTCTTCACTCACCATCAACCGCCAGATTAACGTCGTGTCCTCCACTTGCTCCAACGCCCTCCGCATACTTCGCAAGACCTTCAAATGGATCCCCCTCCCCCGACGCCAGGAAGACCGTCACGTGCTCATCACCAGCAGACTAGACTACGGAAACGCCCTCTATGCTGGAAGCAACAAAAAACTCCTCCGCAAACTCCAGACCGTCCAGAACGCCACAGCCAGACTTATCCTCAAAATCCCGCGACATGACCACATCACCCAACGCCTCCGCAACCTCCACTGGCTCCCTGTCAAAAAAAGAATAACCTTCGATCTGCTCACACATGCCTACAAAGCCCTCCATAACACTGGACCATAATACCTCAACGAACGAATCTTCTTCCATGCCCCCAGGAGAAACCTATGCTCTGCCGACCTAGCCCTAGCCACGGTCCCCCGCATCCCTTAGGGCCAGAGCAGATGGCAGATCCTTCTCCTACCTCACTGCCAAGACCTGGAACGAACTCCCCCTCCACATCAGACGAAGCCTGACACTGCACCAATTCAGAAAGGACCTCAAGACCTGGCTCTTCCAATGACCTATTGAGCTGCTCGTACCTCCCCCTCCCCCCAGCACCTTGAGACCCTCACAGGTGAGTAGCAGGCTTCAAAAATCCCTGATAGATTGATTGAATCCCTGATTGAATATCAAATCTTTGACAGGGATGGCCCAAATCCTATGGCTGCAGAAGGTAAAAAATGTTTGACTGGGACAACCTACATGGGATGTTCAAACTTTGGTCCATTGCAGTTGACCTGAAACCCTGCCTAGGTCCTAGTCAAAAGCAAACAATGATTACCAATTGGTTCTTCACTTTTATTTTTAGCTTTTTGCCCTAAAACTTTAAAATAGCATGTCTCTCATTCCCCTTATTACATTTTAATCATTTTGGTGTCATTTTTCTGATTAAAGTCTTGTCTATTTTAGAAAGTAGTTGTGAGATTCTCATTTATGGGTTTTGTTTTGACTTTTTAACTGTTTTAGTACTGCTAAATACCATAAACACTTTTCCTTAAGTTAAACCTGTCTGCTCAATTCCATAGCTACCAGGGGTTGAGCCCATGTTTATTTATTGAACTTGTGTGCTGTGCATGAATTATGGATTTTGGATTTATTAGCTTGGGGAGACTCACATCCTCCCCCGTAAATAACCCATTTTGATACCATAGCACATGGTACCCGCTGGCAGTCTTATGAAATTCAAAATGAAACTTAGTTTCTGGCTTTCTCCCTGTTTTCTTGTAAGCAATCAGGGTTTAAACAGCCCTGGTGGTTGAGAGAGCAGAGATAGCCTTTCAGATGTAAGCATCCTACTGATAATATGCTGCCATTAACACACTTGAAAAAACAAGTCAGCATGCTAAAAAGGTGTTATTTGTCAGAACAACTTGGGCAGCAGAAGCTGAAAACCATTGAGAAAGGAAAAGCAATGTCCTCGGTCTAGAGGTTGTTGTGATTTACTTGGAGTGCCTGCATTTCCACTGTGATCTATCTGCCTTAAATACATGCAGCGCATGCCACTGGTGATGCTCTGCAAGTACCGTCAGTGCCAGGTGTGGTTACTAGAAGGTATAAAATAAATTAGCCATGGTTATACTGGCTCAAATGAACTTCTAACTTAATTTTATTTCTTTACTAAACATTTGATTTTTAAAATCAATCTATGATTTACAATATTGCATTATATAGTTGCATTTATGCCAGATACCAGCACTGCTGTGGAGACTCGTGCTGCTGGCTTTGTTTTTAATTTAATTTACTTTTTTGCTAAATGTTTAGCCCACCTGCTTTGAACGGGTTGTCGTTGAACATGTATTTGGCCCTGGCCCTAGCATTGAGACTCGGCAACTTTTTAACCATTCCACAGCATACTGTCAATCAGTAACAAATGCTCCTCAATCAAATCAACTCAAACCGGATTTATAGAGCGCAGCTAACCACCTTCAAGTTTATCCAGGCGCTGCGAGCATAGCTGCTCAGGTCAGTTGTACAGCCAGGTCTTGAGTCCTTTCATGAATTCCAGACTAGAGGAGGAGGTCTGTAGTTGAAGAGGGAAGTTGTTCCAGGATTTTGCCACGAGGTAGGAGAAGGCGCATCCTCCACTGTTGCTCCAACAGAAGCGGGTGTGCGTGAGGGGGAGAGGGATGTGAATCGCAGGAGTCTGGAAGGTTGGTAGAAATTCAGGTGGTGGTTGATGTATGCTGGCCTTTGATTGTGATGTTAAGAGCCGGACCCTCTCTTCTCTGGAGACGAAGAGGACGACCACAGCTTCGACTCTGACGCCCTCCTACTGCTCGTGGACAGCCTACGCAGCCCACTTCCAGGAGCTGGGCAGCCCAGCTGCTACGAGGAGACCCCACCCCCTGCACAGACCACACAGCAGGCAGCACCCACCACCACTGCTCAATCAATCAATCAATCAATCAGGGAATTGTAAGCGCGCTACTCACCCGTGAGGGTCTCAAGGCGCTGAGGGGGGTCCGCAGATCTGTTTAGCCGAAGAGCCAGGTCTTGAGGGTCTTCCTGAAGGTGTTCAGGGAGGGGCGCGTCTGATGTCTGCCGGTAGCTCGTTCCAGGTCTTGGCTGCAATGTGAGAGAAGGATCTTCCGCCTGCTCTGGCTCTGTGGATGCGCGGGGTTTTGGCCAGTGCGAGGTTGGAAGATCGGAGGTTTCTTTTGGGTACATGGAAGTTGATTCTGTCGTTGAGGTATTTGGGTCCGTTGTTATGTAGGCATTTGTAGGCGTGATTGAGGATTTTGAAAGTGACTCTTTTCTCCACGGGGAGCCAGTGGAGACTTCGTAGGTGTTGGCTGATGTGTTCGTGTCGGGGGATGCCGAGGTCGAGTCTGGCGGCGGTGTTCTGTACTGTCTGGAGTTTGCGGAGTAGGGATTTGTTGATGCCGGCATAGAGTGCGTTTCCATAGTCCAGTCTGCTGGTGATGAGTGCGTGGGTGACTGTCTTCCTTGACTCGGGGGGATCGACTTGAAGGTCTTGCGGAGGATGCGGAGGGTGTTGAAGCAGCTGGAGGTGACGGCGTTGACCTGTCGGTTCATGGAGAGTGATGAGTCGAGTACGATGCCGAGGTTCTTGGCGTGGTCTGAGGGGTAGGTGGGCTTCCGAGGGCAGTCGGCCACCAGGTGCTGTCCCATGCAGAAGGGGTGGTACCGAGGACGAGGACTTCTGTCTTCTCGGCGTTGAGCTTCAGGCAGCTGTTGGTCATCCAGACTGCGACGTCTTGCATTCCTTTCTGGAAGTTGAGTTTGGCAGTGGTGGGGTCTTTGGTGAGGGAGAGGATGAGCTGGGTGTCGTCGGCGTAGGATACGATGTTGAGGCCGTGTTGTCGGACGATGGCTGTGAGGGGGCCATGTAAATGTTGAAGAGGTGGGGCTCAGTGATGAACCCTGTGGGACTCCGCAGGTGATTTTCGTGGGGTCGGAGAGGAAGGGTGGGAGTCTGATCCTTTGGCTTCTTCCGGTGAGGAATGATCGGATCCAGTCCAGGGCTGTTCCTTGTATGCCTGCGTCGTGTAGTCTGACGACTAGTGTGCGATGGTAGACGGTGTCGAAGGCCGCTGATAGGTCGAGTAGGATGAGGGCTGCGGAGTGGCCTTGGTCCAGGTGGGTGCGGATGTCGTCTGTGGCGGCGAGTAGGGCGGTCTCTGTGCTGTGGTTGTTTCGGAATCCGGATTGGGACGGGTCGAGGACGGTGTTTTCTTCAATGAATCGTGTCAGTTTCCTGTTGACTGTTTTCTCTGCAACTTTGGCTGCGAAGGGGAGGAGCGAGATGGGCCGATAGTTCTTGAGGTCAGTGGGGTCAGCTGTGGGCTTCTTGAGCAGGGGTCTGACTTCTGCGCGCTTCCAGTCATCTGGGAAGGTGCCTGTTTTGAAGATGGTGTTGATGGTGCGTTGTAGTTCGGGTGCGATGGTGGCCACGGCTCTGTGGTAGATGTGAGGGGGCAGGGGTTGGTGGGGGCCCCAGGTGGATGCTCTTTCATGGTCGAGGCAGTGTCTTCGGCCGTGATCGGTGTCCAGTTGGAGATGGTGGGCTGGCTGGTGTTTCTGGGGGCGGGGGGCCGTGTGTGGCGCCTGGTGGATGGTCGATGAAGTTGTCGTAGAGATTTTTGATCTTGAGGTGGAAATAGGTTCCAAGCTTGTCGTAGAGGTCTTGGGATGGGGTGATGTCTGTGGCTTCGCTGCGTGGGTTGGTGAATTCTTGAATGACACTGAAAAGTTCCTTGGAGTTGGTGGAGTTGGCCAGGATTTTGTTGTGGATGAAGTTCCTTTTGGTGGCTCTGATCTGGTTGTGGTAGTCCGTCATGGCGTCCTTGTAGGTGGTGTGGTTTTCGGTTGTCTTTGTGTTTCTCCAGTTCTTCTCCAGGCGTCTGCAGGTGCGTCTGGCTTCTTGGAGAGCGGTTATAGACCAGGCGGCTTTCCTGGGCGTTGTCTGTCGGGGTTGCGTAGCGGGCGAGCTCATCTGCGCAGTTGGAGATCCAGGTGTGGAGTTCTCTGGCTGCATCGTTTGCACTGTTTGCATCGGGTGCCCAGGTGTGGTTGTCTCGGTTGAGGGTGGAGTTAAGTTGCTCGTCGGTAACCTTGCTCCAGTTCCTTTGTGGTGGGCGTGGGGCTGGTTTGGGTGCCTTGGGTTTGTTGATGGCGAAGTGTACGCAGTGGTGGTCGGTCCATGGCGGCTGCGTTGTGTGGCTGAAATGGACGCTGTTTCCTGCCGCGAAGATGGGGTCGAGGTGTGTCCTGCTCTGTGGGTCGGTGTATTGACGAGTTGTTTAAGTCCGATGCTGGCGAGGTTGTCACGAAGGATAGTGGAGTTGGGGTCGCTGGGGTTGTCGAGGTGGAAGTTCAGGTCTCCAATGAGTATGTAGTTTGTTGAGGCGATCGCGTGGGGTGCGATGAAGTCGGTGATGGTGGTGGCGAAGGGTGTTCGGGGGCGGGGGGGTCTGTAGACGAGGGTTCCTCGGAGTGTGGCTTTGGGGGTGGTCTGGATCTTGAAGTGCAGGTGTTCGGCGGAGGGAAGGTTTCGCTGGAGGTGGTGAGGCGGAGGGTGCTCTTGTGGGCGATGGCGAGGCCCCCTCCTGGGTGGTTGGGGCGGTCTTTCCTCTGGATCTTGTATCCATCTGGGATGGCGGTGCTGATGTCGGGGGCGGAGGATGCGTTGGTCCAGGTCTCTGTGAAGAAGGCGATGTCGGGCGAAAGAGAGTCGAGTAGGTTCCAGATTTCCATGGCGTGTTTGTGTACGGAGCGTACATTGAGGAGGATGCATTTTAGGGTGTCGCCGGTGCTGGCGTCAGCGGTGTTGGAGGCTGGTGTGGCGGTGAGGGTCTGGCGGCAGTGGAGGCAGGAGAACTGGCCATGGGTCGTGTTCGGCGAGGCCTGTTGGCATTCTCTAAGTCTTCCAGGGTTGAGTGCGAGGAGGGTGGTGGTGTCGTAGCGATGGGTAGTGGGAGGGCCAGGGTTCCTGGCGCTGGCCGCGGTCGGGTCGCGGATGGGCGCAGATGGGCTTGCCTTTGGCGCGCCTTTGGCGCGCCAGCGGCGCGACCGCGCAGCAGCCGCCATTAAGTAGGGGAGGTGGGAGGGAGGAGAGGCTGGGAGGCGGGAGCAGGGGAATTCCAGAGGGGAAATTCCAGGGGGGAATTCCGGGGGGGGAGGGGCCGCAGGGGCAGCAGCGGCGAAAGGCAAAAGGAACAGGTAGGCACGAGAAAATAAAAACAGTGGTGGAATTAGAGCAAGACACAGATGGGCACAATAACAGTGGCACAACAGGGAAAAAAATTAAGAAAAAAAAAGCGTCTGAGAAAGGTTACGGTGGTTGGAGGCAGTCTGGTCCCAGTTGGAGCGGGCAGCAGGCGCAGGAGCGGGCAGCAGCCTCGAACCTCCCAAGGAGGAGGTCGGTGTCTGGAGGCAAGATACGGCACAGCGGAGCAGTGGGGAGAGAGTGGACCTAGACCGAGGGTCGGAGGTCTTACTGCTACCTCCCAGGACCCCCACGGAGAACACATGGCCTTCCAACGCCGTTTTTTGGGGTGCCAGGAGAATCTGGCTGAACAGGTGCGGGTGGGCTTTGACCACATGGCAGACAAACTAGATGCCATACGTGGGTGTCTAAGTCCAATCAGGGACCACTCACGGTCCCTAACGGACACCCACAGTCCGCTCCATGCTCTCCAACAGACCATGGCTGACATCGCTGGAGCCCTGACTCAGAGAATATTACAACTGTCCAGTCCGAGTGGCTCTAGCGATGTCACACGGGAGTTGGGAAACATGCGGAGGTTAATGGAGACCCTGGAGTGGGCGAATGCGGAACGAGCGGCTGCCACGGCTGCACACCAGCGAGAGGTAGCTGGGTTCCTCAATGACCTCAGGACCCTCCTCATGGCATTGCTGCCACAAGGCCTGGCGCGGATGCATGCTGCTGCCACCACTCCATCCACATCTCCGCCCCCTGAAGTGTCAGTGCCACACAGTGCGGCAGACCTTCCACCTCCGGCCACTGATGTTTCACTGCCACACAGTGCTGGAGACAGAACTTCCTATGCCTTTTTCTTCCAAATGCTTCCTTCTCAAGAGGCCCCTGGCTTTCCATCTTCCTCTGTTTTCATGGCATGTCCTGCCTCCTTTTCGAGTATTCTCCAAGTCTGCTGTTTGCAACTGCGGGTGCACTTCCTGAATTTATGATGTCATCAGTAAATGTTGATGGTCAAAATTTGAAACGTCATCTCAATCACAATTTGTGATTTCTTTTGTCTGATATCACCTATCAGCTGCCTTAAATACTGAAAGGTGTATGTACATGTTAGAGCCTGGATATGTTATACTACTGCTCTAGTGCCTCTGTCCTGACACTTACTCTCTTTGCCTACAAATGAATATTACAGTGAAGTTTAATCATTCAACTTGTTCTAGTTTAATCTCCGAAAGCTATATTTGCGGAGCTCCATTAAGGCAAAGCTGCATTCTTTTCCCCAACTAAATGAGTACTTTAGGTATTATGACCACCTTGAACCTGCAATGATTGCTAATTAAGCAATAACCCATGCAGAAATGTGTGATATTTTCTTAAAATAGCATAGACATAAATGCCAAAAATAGCAAAGACAGTGTCACCAGTTTGGCCTTTGACAATCAAAATGTCTAAAGTAGCCTCAGAAAATAAGCTACAGGTTTTACAAAGATGGCAGTAGGTAGTGATTACACCATCTTCATCAAAACTAATGGGAAACCATTCCCATGATTACTAGTTCATTTGCATAACAACAAACAGGCAGGAAACTGAGTTCTGCAACTGAGCAAAGAGCCAAATCACACAACTACACACTCACCTGTAAAATCTGAATTGCTTGAAAAGCATGTATAACAAAACACCCACCCACCCCCAAATAAAATAAAATAGTCTCAATGCAATTTGTGATGCAAAATGGCAAACGCACAGAGACATGGAGCAAAAAGCTTTTATTTTGAGAAATGCAACTCAGATAGCAAAGATAGAGGGCCACAAAATAAGTTGAGATCGCGTATTAACTCCCACCGCTTCAAGGTAAGAGGTGTTAAGTAGGGTAGAGGGAGATGGTGCATGCTGCAGGAGGCATGGTTTCATGGTTAAGGACAGCATGACCAGTGAGTGGGCAGTGTCAGCATATGAGTTGACCAAGTGGCCAAGAAGCCTTGCAGAGGTGGCCAGGAGAAGTAAGGGTGAGGCGGAAGGAGGGTGCTTAGTGCAGAAGATGGGAGCAGCTATTAAGTGGCTCCACCCTCCGCTGCTTTGAGCTGCCGATATTTTAGGTTGAAAATCATTTAGTTGCTAAGTAAGTAGCATTGTGGCATCACATTTAGGAGTAAAATCACTCTTACGTACTGAATCATATTAAGGTGTAAAATAACTCTTGCTGCAACATCAGTTGGAATGTGGAAACTTTTAAGAGCATCAATCGCATTTAGGTACAAACTTGCAATGAGAAGTAAAGTCACTGCTGGTTCAGCATCAAAAGAAGTGTTGAGTCACCTTTTGGAGCATAAGTGTGTCTTGGTTGCAACACATGACTAAGTTCATGCACAGCAATCAGAAGTACTCTTTAGATAGTCAGATTATTACACCTAATAGTAAAAATGTTACTGAGTCAAAATACTCCTCTGGCATGATCCAAACATGTGAACAACTCTTTCTTCAAGTAACTGTTCAAGTATGCTAAGCTAATGCACCTCCCTTTGATTGTTTTGTTGTTGATGACATGAGATAAACCTGTCTCTACTCTGACATGAAAAGGGTAGACGGCTGATTCCCAATTTACTATTGTAGCACTGATCCATCTAGCTACAGAAAAATCTGTAATATGAACGTGGAAAAATAAGGATCATGAAAATGTATGTTCTAAAATTATTGTTTTTTTCTTGCAGAATTGTACACCGAACTGTTCTTACAAACATTTATTTATGACACTTTAAGTGTATGTCCATTAACATCACACCAATGCAAGCTAAACGTATATAAAAACTTTAAGTTTTAGTCGTATTAAAGATGCTCTATTAAACGACGGACGAACTGGATGAGAAGTTGTACAATATCTGATAAGAACAAGATCTACTAAGATAAGTATCAACAAAAAAGAAAAGCATTTGGTATATAAAACTTTCTGCAATTAGTGCTCAGATGTTTATAATGTTATTAATATTATAATGGAAACATTTGATAATAGTATAGATTGAGAGATAACAAAATTTAGTAGATAATGGAATGAGTCTTTCATGTAGTGGATGACAAGGCATTTTATGATAGATTTCTGGAAACGATGCACGATTTCCAAGAGGGTAAGGGCCTGATTACGACCATGGTGGTCCTACAGCTGAGGGTGCAATGCACCGTCGGCTGTAGGACTGCCAAAGCCATGGTGTTACAGACCTCCAGATTAGGAATTAGATCCTAGTCTGGCAGGCGGTCCTGCTGTGGTCTGACTGGGGCAGTCTGCTAGGCTCAAAGAAGAGCCTATCATGCAGACTGCTGCACTCAGAGTTCCGACAGCACCTTCCTGCGCAGCCACACCATGCAGCAAGGAGGATGCAAATCCAGGAGGCACTACATGTGTCCCCCCAGCATGTACCCCCAGGCCCAAATACAGCAGGAGGCCCTGTAAGGGCCCACTTTGTTGTCATTTCTCCATCCTTTTCATGGCGGGTTCACCGTCATGAAAAGAGCAGTGAAATGGCAAATCGGAATATATGCTGCAGCCGGCAGCGCCAGCATATTCCTGCTGGTGAAAGACCGCCAGCCCAGCGGGATCCTTGATCTCGGTGGTGCCTGCGGTCTCAAGGCGATCCGACTGCCGCAGTCATAATACTATGGGCGGTCCCACAGTGTGCCGCTGGTCGGACCGCCATCACAGGTTTTCCAGTCCTATGCACCATCAAATTCGTAATTAGGCCCTAAGTTCAAAAACGCATCTCTTTTGCATTCTGTTATCTATAACAGGCAATGTATCTGGCATCCAAATTCCTATGATGTGCTAAAGAGAGTGGCGATCGTGCACATCTCTTAACAATATTAAGCCTGGGCGTAGTTCGCGAAGTAGCGCTACGCGAAGCTACGCAAAGTGCAGTTCGCACTACGCAAGCTACGCGTAGCACTACGCGAACTGCGTAGTGCACTGTTCGCAATGATTGCACAGTGCCGGATGCTATGTCCGCACTGTGCAATCATTGAAAACGGCATCTTGCACAGTGGGAGCTGTCTTTTACTGCCGCTCGAGTAGATTTTTACTCGGCGGCAGCTTCTCAACGCGGACTGGTAGTTTCTCATCGCGAGCGGTCGCGAGCATACGCGACCACTCGCAATGAGAAACCTGACCTCCCCGCGTTGAGAATCTCGCCGGGAGGTTTATTTTCCACGCTCGCGATCGGCAACTTGATGTTGCTGATCGCGAACGCAGAAAAGTCTCGCCGGGATGTCATTTTGCTTGCTCGCGGTCGCCAACTTGACGTTGAGGACCGCGAGCAAGCAAAATGACCGCTGCACTACGCTACGCTACGCTACGGCGTGTTTGCACTGTGCTACGTGCAATTCGCGTTGTGCGAAGTAGCGCAAACTTCGCAAACTACGCGAGCGTAGCGTAGTGCTTTGCCCAGGGTTAAACAATATG
Organism: Calotriton arnoldi; assembly: GCA_963921515.1. Taxonomy (NCBI): domain Eukaryota; kingdom Metazoa; phylum Chordata; class Amphibia; order Caudata; family Salamandridae; genus Calotriton; species Calotriton arnoldi. The sequence goes on along the minus strand of CAWUFW010003294.1, from coordinate 653,799 downwards.
CGCTACTTCATGTTCCCACTAAGACTCCATAGGAATGCTACTAAGCACATTTTTTCAAGAAATAGAGGTGAATCTATGTTCAATTATGGTTTGCCTGCCTGAGGTAAACACAGATATGATTGTTTAGGAACAAAAGTTGTTGTTTTACTTAACATGAACTACAAAGTTTCCATTTCTGCAATTTTGGAAATCTGAAATGTGTCTCTGAAATAATGCACTAGTTGGCATGTCATTTGCTCGAGTTAGTATGCACATGGCATCCAGGAAGTATTAAAAGATGAATTGAGTTGAAACTAGTAACTGCTACTGTAGATAGAATTCTGACAGGATACCTACCTCAATTTCAGCAAGCAAGTTTGATTTCTCGTTTTTCCATTATTTCTAGGTAGGGCAGAAACCATTTATTACAATTTCATGTAAAATAATGAAACAGTCTTGAATATAATCAATTATCCTAATTTATGATCTATGACCCTTGCATCCTGGTAGGCTAACATGAAATGGTTATGTATTAATGAATTAAAACTATGAAAAATTGAATTCATTAGTGTTAGTGCTGATTTTGACTTTTTGCACGCATAGCATGAATATAAATTAATCCTATGAGGTTTTGCATTGCTCAGCAACCATATCTGAAAGTCTGCTATTCTCCCTATTCATATACCCAGAACATGTGCTATTGTCTTCTACATGTAATGGAAGGATAGCTTCTCACACGGGGCCTGATGTTTTCAAAACGAAACATTGTATTAAAAACCACAGGTTTTAGTCTTATTCATTTATTTTCTGGATTTCAGGGGACACTATGCTAGTCGGATCAGTTTCCTGCTCATGAACTCAGATACACCATCGACAAATGGTCACTCACCATCACTTACTTAAACAAACTTACTGGGGTGATTAGAGTGAGTTCCTTTCTACCAGATCGGCAAAAATTCAAATGCGGACTCTTGTTACCCTTTAACAAAATGTTAGCTATTGTCCGTCTATTTGTTTACTTTTTTAACATTTGCTTGTGCTTATGTGGTTTTAATATTCACTATACTTTCATTGCATTTAGTATGGTCTAGATTAATATTAAATTTATATATATATATATATATATTTTCAACCACAAGCGCCCCTCCTGGGAGCTCCGCCCGTAGACCGGTGGCGCGATGACCGCCGGTGGTGCAAACCAGCATGGAACTTCTTCAACTATGCCAATAACACGCGCTCTCAGGATCTCGTACAACGAAAGATTATTTTGTTAAAGGTAACGCGTTTCGGAAGCAAATCTTCCTTGATCACACGAGGAACCCGGTGCATATCGTGAGTTTACATAGTGGTAGTAATGGCAGTAAAAAGAGGACAGAAAACATTACAAAAGAAATTGGCGGCCATCTTAGAGTGCCCAAAACCTTGCAAAGTGTAAATACAGTATTCGTATACCTGTCTGCACATTATGTTATATATCTGCCCAGCTAGTTTTATGAACAAATTGTTTATATATACAAGAAATTGGTAATATATTAATGCAGTATTAAAAGTAAAAAATACATAAGTGCAGCTACGCATTCCACTGTATTTTGTAGCATCAAAATAATTATTAACATCGCCATAAATATGGAACATGAGCGCTACAGAGTGCGTGGGCCGAAATGTGCATGCAGCAAAAAAGAACTCATTAGTTACATGGCCAAGCTCGCACTGCGTGACCCTGCTAGGGAGCCGATTCTACTGCGTGCAAAATATGCTGGCCCATATTGGAACCCTTGTTACACTCTATTTCGTGATGGACATATAACACTACACTGATTGTGCACAGTGCGTGTAGTGAGTAAACCGACCAAATTGTTGATGTAAAGTGCCATTACTGGGTATTCCCTGCTATCTCAATACGAATGCGCTAGTGACAATGTAGTTCAAAGGGAGGTCAAATCTGGTATACTGTGGTTCGTTAGCCATTTCCTATGTAGGAAAATCCATCATTGCGCCAAGTGGCTCATTAATGTCTGCTCAGTACTGTCCAAAGATCAAAAACATAAACGGTGACTATAAGTGACAGAATACAAAAAAGAGACTCTTATCTATGCGTTGGTGGTGCACTCTTCGTAGAGGTGAAGAAAAGGTTAGGTAGCCCGTGAAGTGCCCGGAAGTGTTCGGTGGGCCCCTTCCTTTCCTCCTGTGAATAAATTAAAAGACAACATAGGATTAAAAACATTAAAATATAACTCTAACTTGACACATGATGGTACATGAGAACTGGTTCATACAAGAGAAGTTATATTAATACATTCAAGCAGCATGGAATATTTGTACAGCTTCCTACGAAAGAACACATGCAAATGAACACTACTCTTCAATCAAATGTGAGGCTAATTCCTCATTTAAATTGTGGCCATACGGGTATCTTGTCTCAAGTTCTAGAATACATCTTGATTCTTTTTTCCTGAGCTTTAGTTCCCTGTTACCCCCTCTTGGGCTGCCCAGTACTTGTTCGATAGCAAAGTAACTAAGAAGCGAGCTGTTGGAGAGGTGATATTCTGCAAAATGCCTGGCAACCGGATCCTGGGGGTTCTTGTTTTTTATGGCCCTGAGGTGTTCAAGTACCCTTTTCTTGGCCATGTGTGTAGTGCTCCCTACATAGCGTTTTTTGCAAGGACATGTCAAAATGTATATCACAAATGTTGTGCTGCATGTTAGAAAATGAGAAATAGTTCTTTTCTTTTCAGAGTGTGGCGTACTAAATTCCTTAACCATGTGGCTGGCTTTGCATGCCATACAGTGTCCGCAAGGGTAAAAACCCTTGAGGTTGTGTGTGCTGGTAATTTGTCGTTCTGTAATATCTCCTTGCATGAGCATGTCTCTGAGACTGCGGCTTTTTCGATATGTGATTCTGGGCCTGTCACTGATGGTAGGTCCTACTATGTTATCGCTCTTAAGGATGTTCCAATTATCGTTAAGTATTTTTTGTATTTTACGCGAGCTGTTGTTATATGTCAGAATGACTCTTGTCTCATGGGAGTTGGTGTTTTTCTCCTTATTGCACAAAGTACTTGTTCTGTCGACATTTTTCAGTTTATTGACTAGCTCTATTAAGAACCCATTCCGGGTATCCACGCTCTCTAAAGCGTTTAATCATGATTTGTTCTTCTATCTGGTAGTTGTCTTCTGTACTGCAGTTCCTTTTCGCTCTCAACAACTCCCCATACGGAATGCTCCATTTAAGGGTGTCTGGGTGGTGGCTGAGAGCGTGAAGAATACTGTTGCCAGCTGTTTCTTTACGGAATAGTCTGGTCTCAAGTGTGTTATTAACTGCTTTGACTTTAACGTCCAGAAACTCTATTTCTTCTTTGTTAATGTTCTGTGTGAGTACTATATTATAGGTATTAGTGTTGAGTTTCTGAATGAATTCATTAGCCTCTTCTTCGCTACCCTCCCATATTAGAAAAAGGTCATCGATGTAACGCATCCAAGTTTTGACCCTTTTGAAATACTGGGAGAGACATGTGTCATTCCTGATCTCCATTTCCCACAAGCCTAAGAAGAGTCCCGCAAAACTTGGAGCAAAACATGTGCCCATGGCAGTCCCCAGTATTTGTTTAAACAGTACTCCATTAAACATAAACATATTGTTCTGTAAGCACAGGTATATCATGTCAATCAGCATCCTAGTGTGTTCTAAATACATGATGTTTCTTGCATTAAGAAAGTGGATACAAGCACGAACGCCTTGATCGTGATCGATAATAGTATAAAGGCTTGAGACATCCATGGTTATGAAAATGTCATTCGATGTCCACTGTATACCATCAATTTTACATAAAAAATCTTTTGTGTCCTTGACATATTATGGGAGTGTGGTCACATAGTTCTGAAGGAAATAATCAACATACTTAGAAATGTTTTCAAAAGCACTCCCTAAGGATGAGACAATGGGTCTCCCTGGAGGAACAAGAGGATTTTTATGCACCTTCGGGAGAAAGTAAATTATCGGTAGTTTGGGATAGTCTTTTTCAGGAATAGGTATTCTTCCCATGTAATGAGGCCATCTTCTTGCCATTTGGAGAGTTTGCTCCAGGTGGTAATGATACTATCATTATAAGTCTTAGTGTCAGTTTTTTCATAGAATCTGCCGTCGTTCAATTGTCTATGTGCCTCTGCAATATACATGCTCTTACTCAGTAAAACGATATTCCCTCCTTTATCCGCGGGGCGGATGACAATGTCTTTATCATCAGCCAACGATGAGATGATGGCTCTTTGTTTCATAGTCAGGTTGCCTGCCACAAAGTTTTTTGAAGATCTTGCATGTTTGTGCTCGGTAAGTGCCCTGGTCACCACATCGTGAAACGTATCTACGTTATCATGTGGTAGATTCAGGTAAAAGATAGATCGTGGTTTGAAAGGGGTCTTAGCAGCCCTATCTGTGGCAACCTCTTCGGTTACAGAATTGTAGCTGGATTCTAATTCTTGCATGGTGGTTAGCACTTCAATATCCCCAACTGTAAGGTTGGTGGAATTGGTGCTGAGTTGGCCACATTCTGTACTACCTTTGAGGGTATGCCATTTGGTCAGTTTCAGTTTTCTAACAAATTTGAAGATGTCTATTCTTGTGTTCGAGTAGTCAAACATTTCCGTGGGACAGAATGATAACCCTAGACATAGTGTCTTCTTTTCGAGAAAGGAAAGAGTGTGACTAGTCAAATTAATAATAGTTTTGTTTACCATGTTTGTGTCCATCATGGTTACTTCCTCTTTGTCATGCCCCGTCCGGTTCCCACTGGCTTTGTTCCATTTTCTTTTTTTCTGTATCTGGTGTTTTCGTCGACTGCGTCGTTGTTTCCTTCGCCCCTGCCTCTTCCTCTTCCCCTTCCTCTTCCTCGTCCCTGTTGGCCTCTCCCTTTGGGTGTTGGTTGGGGGGTTGTGTTCACCGTTTGTCGCCCCCTCCTCAGCGTTCGGTATTCGTCTAAAAAAGTTGCCTGACGAGTAATGACTTCTACTTCTGAGGTTGTGCTTGAAGTATGTACCGAAATGTCTGTCTCTGAGTCACTGGTCATGATGGTAGGTGCCGGCGTGCTATTCTCGCCTTCTTCTTGATTACCAGTAATTTCTTTGGGCTGGTAATCGTACAGGTGATCGTATTTCCTGCTGTAGGTAAGGATCCGCCCGCTCTCGTAGTCCGCGCAATCACGGTGAAGTTTTCGTTGCTTTCTGAGTTTTATATCCTCTTCATATTGTATCATTCTTTTTTCAACTCATCTTTGAATTTAGATATTGTAGTCTGGTCTGTGTTTTTCTTAAATTCCTCTTCCAGTTCGGCGATTTCCTTCATGATTATATCCCGGTCTTCCCATGCATATTTAATGAGGATACATAACATGTTTCTTGAGCTTGTTGAAGAGTTTTCTGCCCATTCCTCAAGCATGCGTGGGTTGGGCGATTCGTAAGAAGGTGTGGTATAGATGCGCAGTCCCCGTGGGACCATGGTTTTATCTACATAGTCCTGAAGGGAGACTGCCTCCCACCACTTGGAAGTTTCTGCCTTCTTGAGTTTCTCATATTTTCTCAACTGCATAGTTAAAGTGTTGTTATTGTTTCTAGGAACTGCTGCACAAGGCTGTGTTTTCCCTGGCGCCCGTGCAAGTAAGGTTTGGGCCGCCAGGCGTCTTAGCGATTCTTCATCCATGCTGCCACAAGTGGAAAAATGATCCTATATAGTTAGCTGAGTACAGCCTAAATGTACCTTTTATAATGCCTTGTAATGGTTCCAGGCTCCTCTTGTTTATAAGTTTCTTTGTTGTGCGTGATTCCCCTCCTACTAGGAGGTTCCGGTTGCCGCCTTCTGTCTGGTCTCCTTGTAGCACGGATGTGTTGGGCTACTACACCCACGTGTTTCGCGGGTCGCGGGTAGAGAAAGGTGAGTACTACGGCCTCTGTGCCATATATCGGCTTCTCCCGTGTAGCCCTCCCACCAGAAAGCCTCCAACACGGCCAGCCAGAGACGCCCCCTCTTAGGTGCTACACCCGGGATACCCAACGCACGTGAATGCGCCAGCTCCCAAGTATACCCCAGTGAGAGGCTTACCTCTGGGACGCCGGTCCGGGTGCTCCTGGGAGTCCGTGCTGCAAATAACGGAGATTCCTTTCTTCTGAATGACCAGTGCAGTTTACTTGGGGAAAGCGGCCGGCAGGGCTCCCTCCGTCAATTTTCAACCATAAGCGCCCCTCCTGGGAGCTCCGCCCGTAGACCGGTGGCGCGATGACCGCCGGTGGTGCAAACCAGCATGTAACTTCTTCAACTATGCCAATAACACGCGCTCTCAGGATCTCGTACAACGAAAGTTTATTTTGTTAAAGGTAACGCGTTTCGGAAGCAAAACTTCCTTGATCACACGAGGAACCCGGTGCATATCGTGAGTTTACATAGTGGTAGTAATGGAAGTAAAAAGAGGACAGAAAACATTGCAAAAGAAATTGGCGGCCATCTTAGAGTGCCCAAAACCTTGCAAAGTGTAAATACAGTATTCATATACCTGTCTGCACATTATGTTATATATCTGCCCAGCTAGTTTTATGTACACATTGTTTTATATACAAAAATTGGTAATATATTACTGCAGTATTAAAAGTAAAAAATACATAAGTGCAGCTACGCATTACACTGTATTTTGTAGCATCAAAAATTTACATCGCCATGTAATATGGAACATGAACGCTACAGAGTGCGTGGGCCGAAATGTGCATGCAGCGAAAAAAAACCTCATTAATTACATGGCCAAGCTCGCACTGCGTGATCCTGCTAGGGAGCCGATTCTACTGCGTGCAAAATATGCTGGCCATATTGGAACCCCTGTTACACTCTATTACGTAAACAACGACGCAGTCGACGAAAACACCAGATACAGAAAAAAAGAAAATGGAACAAAGCCAGTGGGAACCGGACGGGGCATGACAAAGAGGAAGTAACCATGATGGACACAAACATGGTAAACAAAACTATTATTAATTTGACTAGTCGCACTCTTTCCTTTCTCGAAAAGAAGACGCTAAGGGGCCAATTCCGATCTCGGTCGGTAGGGCTCCGAATCGGATTCGGCATAACCGGATCCGATTCGGAGCCCTATTTCCCGACCGATTCGTACGCGCGTCCGGACGAGCGAGTACGATGCGAAATCGCCGATCGACTCGTTCAAGCGTCCCAACCGCTCCGACCGACTCGTTCCCGGGTCGAACCGCACCGACCGACTCGCTCGGACACGACTCGCACTGCGCAATGGAGACGTTCCCCGGCCGTAAGTACGATGCGCGCCGCGAGCAGTCCGACCGACACGCGCCGCCCGGCTCGTAAGAGCAGTCGGAGACGTACTTCGGGGGTCCATGTCGGACCCCCCCTGTACGCGTAGCCGCGTGAGTCGCACACAGGGGGGACCCATGGGTCACCCCTACCTGTGCGTGTACGGCGCGAGTCACTTCCCCGCGTACCCGCTGTAGGGGGCGCCCTTGTTCGCCTCGCACCCATTGAGTCAATGGGAGCCCGCGTACGTGTTGTACGACCGGCTCCCATTGACTTCAATGGGAGTCCGACCGACTCGAGTCCGATAGCATACGGACGCATCGTACTCGTTCGGTCGAGCTGCACGGGTCCGATTCGGTCGGAAATCTCTCCGGGTCCGGCTCGGTCGGAGAGATTTCCGGCCCGAATCGGAATCGGCCCCTATGTCTAGGGTTATCATTCTGTCCCACGGAAATGTTTGACTACTCGAACACAAGAATAGACATCTTCAAATTTGTTAGAAAACTGAAACTGACCAAATGGCATACCCTTAAGGGTAATACAGAACGTGGCCAACTTAGCACCAATCCCACCAACCTTACAGTTGGGGACATTGAAGTGCTAACTACCATGCAAGAACTAGAATCCAGCTACAATTCTGAAACCGAAGAGGTTGTCACAGATAGGGCTGCTAAGACCCCTTTGAAACCACGATCTATCTTTTACCCGAATCTACCACATGATAACGTAGATACGTTTCACGATGTGGTGACCAGGGCACTTACCGAGCACAAACATGCAAGATCTTCAAAAAACTTTGTGGCAGGCAACCTGACTATGAAACAAAGAGCCATCATCTCATCGTTGGCTGATGATAAAGACATTGTCATCCGCCCCGCGGATAAAGGAGGGAATATCATTTTACTGAGTAAGAGCATGTATATTGCAGAGGCACATAGACAATTGAACGACGGCAGATTCTATGAAAAAACTGACACTAAGACTTATAATGATAGTATCATTACCACTTGGAGCAAACTCTCCAAATGGCAAGAAGATGGCCTCATTACATGGGAAGAATACCTATTCCTGAAAAAGACTATCCCAAACTACCGATAATTTACTTTCTCCCGAAGGTGCATAAAAATCCTCTTGTTCCTCCAGGGAGACCCATTGTCTCATCCTTAGGGAGTGCTTTTGAAAACATTTCTAAGTATGTTGATTATTTCCTTCAGAACTATGTGACCACACTCCCATCATATGTCAAGGACACAAAAGATTTTTTATGTAAAATTGATGGTATACAGTGGACATCGAATGACATTTTCTTAACCATGGATGTCTCAAGCCTTTATACTATTATCGATCACGATCAAGGCATTCGTGCTTGTATCCACTTTCTTAATGCAAGAAACATCATGTATTTAGAACACACTAGGATGCTGATTGACATGATATACCTGTGCTTACAGAACAATATTTTTATGTTTAATGGAGTACTGTTTAAACAAATACTGGGGACTGCCATGGGCACATGTTTTGCCCCAAGTTTTGCGGGCCTCTTCTTAGGCTTGTGGGAAATGGAGATCAGGAATGACACATGTCTCTCCCAGTATTTCAAAAGGGTCAAAACTTGGATGCGTTACATCGATGACCTTTTTCTAATATGGGAGGGTAGTGAAGAAGAGGCCAATGAATTAATTCAGAAACTCAACACTAATTCCTATAATATAGTACTCACACAGAACATCAACAAAGAAGAAATAGAGTTTCTTGACGTTAAAGTCAAAGCAGTTAATAACACACTTGAGACCAGACTATTCCGTAAAGAAACAGCTGGCAACAGTATTCTTCACGCTCTCAGCCACCACCCAGACACCCTTAAATGGAGCATTCCGTATGGGGAGTTGTTGAGAGCGAAAAGGAATTGCAGTACAGAAGACAACTACCAGATAGAAGAACAAATCATGATTAAACGCTTTAGAGAACGTGGGTACCCGGAATGGGTTCTTAACAGAGCAGTCAATAAACTGAAAAATGTCGACAGAACAAGTACTTTGTGCAATAAGGAGAAAAACACCAACTCCCATGAGACAAGAGTCATTCTGACATATAACAACAGTTCGCGTAAAATACAAAAAATACTTAACGATAATTGGATAATCCTTAAGAGCGATAACATAGTAGGACCCACCATCAGTGACAGGCCCAGAATCACATATCGAAAAAGACGCAGTCTCAGAGACATGCTCATGCAAGGAGATATTAAATAACGACAAATTACCAGCACACACAACCTCAAGGGTTTTTACCCTTGCGGACACTGTATGGCGTGCAAAGCCAGCCACATGGTTAAGGAATTTAGTACGCCACACTCTGAAAAGAAAAGAACTATTTCTCAATTTCTAACATGCAGCACAACATTTGTGATATACATTTTGACATGTCCTTGCAAAAACGCTATGTAGGGAGCACTACACACATGGCCAAGAAAAGGGTACTTGAACACCTCAGGGCCATAAAAACAAGAACCCCAGTATCCGGTTGCCAGGCATTTTGCAGAATATCACATCTCCAACAGCTCGCTTCTTAGTTACTTTGCTATCGAACAAGTACTGGGCAGCCCAAGAGGGGGTAACAGGGAACTAAAGCTTAGGAAAAAAGAATCAAGATGGATACTAGAACTTGAGACAAGATTCCCATATGGCCACAATTTAAATGAGGAATTAGCCACACATTTGATTGAAGAGTAGTGTTCATTTGCATGTGTTCTTTCGTAGGAAGCTGTACAAATATTCCATGCTGCTTGAAGTATTAATATAACTTCTCTTGTATGAACCAGTTCTCATGTACCATCATGTGTCAAGTTAGAGTTATATTTTATGTTTTTAATCCTATGTTGTCTTTTAATTTATTCACAGGAGGAAAGGAAGGGGCGAACACTTCCGGGCACTTCACGGGCTACCTAACCTTTTCTTCACCTCTACGAAGAGTGCACCACCAACGCATAGATAAGATTCTTTTTTGTATTCTTTCACTTATAGTCACCGTTTATGTTTTTGTCTTTGGACAGTACTGAGCAGACATTAATGAGCCACTTGGCGCAAGGATGGATTTTTCTACATAGGAAATGGTAACGGACTATAGTATACCAGATTTGACCTCCCTTTGAACTACATTGCCACTAGCGCATTCGTATTGAGATAGCAGGGAATACCCAGTAACGGCACTTTACATCAACAATTTGTCGGTTTACTCACTACACGCACTGTGCACAACCGTGTAGTGTTAATGTCCATTACGTAATACAGTGTAACAGGGGTTCCAATATGGCCAGCATATTTTGCACGCAGTAGAATCGGCTCCCTAGCAGGGTCACGCAGTGCGAGCTTGGCCCTGTAATTAATGAGGTTTTTTTTCGCTGCATGCACATTTCGACCCACGCACTCTGTAGCGTTCATGTTCCATATTACATGGCGATGTAAATTTTGATGCTACAAAATACAGTGTAATGCGCAGCTGCACTTATGTATTTTTTACTTTTAATACTGCATTAATATATTACCAATTTTTGTAAAATAATTTGTACATAAAACTAGCTGGGCAGATATATAACATAATGTGCAGACAGGTATACAAATATTATTTACACTTTGCAAGGTTTTAGGCACTCTAAGATGGCCGCCAATTTCTTTTGCAATGTTTTCTGTCCTCTTTTTACTGCCATTACTACCACTATGTAAACTCACGATATGCACCGGGTTCCTCGTGTGATCAAGGAAGTTTTGCTTCCGAAACGCGTTACCTTTAACAAATTTAAACTTTTGTTGTACGAGATCCTGAGAGTGCGTGTTATTGGCATAGTTGAAGAAATATATATATATATATATACATATATATATATATATACACATTTATATATTACATTTGTGATTGTCTTTGACTTTGGGATACAAAGTGGGGATTCAACATATCAAAATTTATACTGACAGGACTTAGATACTGTTGTTAGTGCTTCTTCCTTGGAAGTAAAGTTTGTCTCGTAGTTGACCATGGACAATAAAAAAAATGTACGGAAAGGAGCCATCAAAAAAGGTCCTTTCTATACACAAAAGGAAGTGCCCCAATATCGAGAGTAATTTTAGTAGTACATTTTTCATATTAAATATCACAACACAACCTTCGGACTGTTTGAAAACCTAATCTAATTTATGAGTACAGAAACAACATTTTTGCTGATCGCAGATTTAAAGTAGAGTTATAGATCAAATTGGAACCACATTAAGGATTTATATATCACTTGTGCTCACTATTTTACAATATTAGCAAACAAGGCAGAACAGTGTGCCTAACTCCCAGCAAACTCCTGGCGGCGGCAGGGTGCAAACTGTATAATTACTGGGGAGTTGTGTTGCCTACTTTTGCCCAGAACCCCAACTAAGGTCTTTTGTTTTAGCAATAATGTATAATAATATAACATACACAACATGCAGGAGTACAGCTTGTTTGTATCAGGACATAGCATCTGAAACGCCCTATCAACATCAGTTGATACGAAATACCCTTGATAAAATTAGAAATACACTGCAAAAACATGACCTGCATGCACTACACAAATAATGGAAGGATCTATGCCCTAAATATCGGAATATTAAAGTGCCATTTAGAAGATGACTACAAAACGAATAGATGTATTTAATTGTCATTAATTGCCATGACATGCATTTGTATGTTAGAGAGTGGAACAGCAAGAACAAGATAAAATACATTTATGATCAGCGGCGTGATCCGTTCCACATCCCTTCAGATGAGAGGCTGGCATGGATATGTTCTTTATGATGAACAATATGTGACAGTATAAATACATACTTAGGAGAAAAAAGGAAAGGTGCCCAATTCTCAAACCACCTCATTTCAGTAGGTGTTTATTTCATCCATCTGTGCAGTGCAGTAAATGACAGATGCGCTTTCAGTTTTAGACTCTATATTTCCTCGGGTAAAACACAGAAAGCCAGGCATCACAATAGTCAAATCATTATTTCATATACGAACTGATATACGTTAAGAACAGATGGTTGTCAGGAATGTTGCATTAATGTGTCATCCTCATGGCTTTCGCGACCTCATTTTTCAATATGGACAGCAGCTTTATTTCTTATCCTTCCTTCACAACCCGATAATTAGAAGGATTATAGTATTTTGACAGTAAAACTATTTGTGAAGCAATTACTATATATACGATTCAGTAAACAGTGGACGCGTTTTTTTAGTTTCCCAATAATTTAGCTGATTAAACATTCTCATGATAATAGCCTTCATTCTTTTCAAAGTGCCACATTTGATTTGAACTTAAATATAACATTTGTGCGCGTTAGATATTTAAATATCTGTCGTGCTTTTTCCGCAGTATATTTTTCATTTAAATGTAAGCAATTGTTTTTGTAAAATAATTTTTATTGGCATTTCGTTATTACGCAGAGTACATACATTTTATATGGTCAAAGAATAAACACAGTACGCATTTTACATCATGTCATCCAGTAAACGGTGCATCATCAGTCAGTAGCGACATAGTTCTTATTTATCCAAATGTCTCTGCTTTTGTGGGGGGACATGCTGATTCAATGTAATGGCCTTGGGGCATTGCCTGTTTGATGTACCGTGAACTCTTCGTTTATCTGCTGTGCTGGTGTTGGGGCACACCGCTTATTGTGTTCTAAATGAGGAACTGAACTCTTCAACAGGGGTAACTGTAACTTGGGTACACTGTGTAGATACTGCGTTATGATAGGGGCCGGTGGGCTGATTCGCCCTAATAGGTCTTCGGGCTGTGTGGGTCTTGGTGTGAGGTTGGAATGTTGAAGCGGGGTGCGCTGTTTACCAGCTGCGGTCCGTGTAGGTAAGAGCGGTGGGGCGGTGGGCCGGGTTAGGGGGGATTTCGAGGGATGATGCAGAGGGAAAATTAATTATTTATTTAATTTTCCCTCAGCATCGTCCCTCGAAATCCCCCCCTAACTCGGCCCCACCGCCCCACCGCTCTTACCTGCACGGACTGCGGCTGCTGTTTACTGTACATGCTCGACTTAGGGCCGTGCCCTGCTGCATGTCTACTCTAAGGGGGAGTTGCACCGGGCCGTTTCATGACGCGTCTCTCTGTTGTAGGGGACCGGGTGCCTTGCAACGGTGGCGTGCCTGTTGTTTCCTGCTTGAAGGAATTAAGTAATGTCACCCACTGCATGGATATGTGGTGTTTGCGGGTGCCTTTGATTTCTTCTGACCTAACCGCCTCCTCCTCCGAGGCTACCCATTTGCTAACCGCCCCCCTCCAGGCCGCTAGCGGTGGCCCTCCAGGCGCTCTCCAATGCATTGCTATGCTTCCTTTAGCAAGGAGGATCGCTAGGGATGCGAAACGTGTCTCTACTTTTTGGTGTTTTCGGCGTTTTGTTATGCCTAGCGCGCAAGCCTCCCACGTATTAATGTCTGTAAGCCCTGTGACTGTTAAAAGGGTAGCATGTATTTTGGTCCAGTAAGCTTGGAGCATTGGGCATTCCCAGAACATGTGGAGAAAGGACGCGTTGGGTTCTTGGCATCTTGGGCACATGAAGGGCATGTTTGGGTAGTAATGTTGAAGCTTTTCGGGTGTCAGGTAGGTGCGGTGTAGCATGTGAAATTGTATGTTTTTGAAGGGGCAGTTGCGGGACACTTTTTTGGGGAACTCCAGTGCCCACTCCCATTCTTTATCGTGGAGTGGTCTCTGGATCTCTGTCTCCCATTTCTCGCGGAGTGGAGTGAGAGTAATTGGGTTCAGTGCTCGCACCGCCTTATATAGCCATGTCCCCGATGTCGCCCGGGGCCATCTGCAGGATTGCGTGTATAACCGGGTGCGTGGGCGGCTCTGTATCTATTGTGTGCCACATTCGGCGGCAGTCTTCTAGTAGCTGCCTGTGTAAGACGAATTGTCCCCTTGGGAGGTCTGTATCTGTTGCAATCTCTGCAAATGTCTGTAGTTGCCCATTCACATAAAGGGAGCCCGCCTCCGTGATTGAGTGTTCCATCCACTCACGTAGCGCACGCTCTGTGTAGTGAGCACGGCCCTTGGGGAATCTTACCAGTGGTTGGATGGGGGAGTACATGGGGGGCCTCCCGTTTCATTGTATGTACCCGTTTCAGGCATGTGCGTGCCACAATCACCTGGAGTGGGCGCTCCCGTATTTTTCCCACCTCGGGTAATGGCATGCGGTGTATGGTAGGGGTTGGAATTGGCCCTGTGTTTGTGAGAGTTTCCCCTAATGCGCGGCCCGCTGTCCATCGTGACACCCATTATAGTTGGGCCGCGAGGAAGTATGCCTCGAAGGAAGGGGAGCCCAGACCTCCTTGGTCCATGGGTAACTGCAGTTTGGTGAGGGCAATTCACCTGCGTCCCATTCCCCAGATAAGGGTTCCGAGGAGGTTATCCAACTCCCGAAAGAAGGAACGGGGGGACCACTGGAAGGTTATTGAAATAGTATAGTAATAATGGGACCAATATCATCTTGGCCACTGCAATTTTTCCAATGGGAGCCAGGGGAAGATCCTTCCAGAAGATCATGGAGGATCTGATTCCTGCCAGTGCCCTTTGGTGATTTCCTTCATACATGTCTTGCGGCGTCTGGTACAATCGTATGCCTAGGTATCATACTGCTTGGGTGCTCCAAGATACGTCTATGCCGCCCAATTGTATTTTCTGAGGGTGGAGGCTGTCTGGGAGTGGATATATTGTGGTCTTGGCCCAGTTTACTCTTAGGCCCGCCACTGCTTCAAATTCTCGTAGAGTGTTAAGTACGTGAGTGAGATCCGACGTGATGTCTCGGATGTAGATGAGTACGTCGTCCACGTATAGGGAGACCACGTGGATAGTTTCTGCAATTGGGATGCCCAGCTCTCCCCCTCCCCACAGAGGCAGATCGCAAGTGGCTCCATCGGCATTGCAAAGAGTAGCGGGGAGAGCGGGCAGCCCTGGCGCGTGCCTCTGAGTATTGGGAATGATGGTGACATGTGGTGCCCAAGTTTCACCTTGGAGGTTGGCTTGGAGTATATAAGTTTGGTATATGCAAGCAGACGGGGTCCTACTCCCATCCGCTGTATGACCTGAAGGAGGTAGGGCCAAAGCAGGGTGTCAAAGGCTTTTCCAGGTCCAGGACCAGGCACTCTGCGTGGGGGAAGCAATTCCGAATCTGATCCTGGATGTGAAACAGGTGCCTTACTTTATAGGAAGTGTTTCTCCCCTGCACAAACCCGCACTGATCCGGGTGTATCAGTGTTGGGAGGATTGTGGAGTATCTATTCACCAATATTTTCCCGTATATTTTGTAATCTGCTGGTAACAGGGCTATGGGCCGATATGATCCAAAGTGATGGGGGTCCCTGTCTGGTTTAAGGAAGGAGACTATAACCGACTCAGACATGGATTGCAGTAACTCGCCCTTATCTAGGGCTGCTTGGAACAGTTTCACCAGTTGGGGGACCAACTGCTCAGAGAAGGTGCGGAAAAATTCTAGTGGGAGGCTGTCTAGCCCGGGAGCCTTACACACGGCCAAAGCCTGCAGCGGCTGTGTGGCATCTGTCGCGTTTATTGGTTCATCTAGGGTATGTCGGTCACTTCGCGTTATGTGGGGTAAGGACTGCACATCCAAGAAACTATTGAGTGGCTCTGTATCTACTGGGTCGGAGGCTGCATAGAGCTGCGTATAGTGTTATAAGAATACGTCTAGGATGGAGGCTTGTGAATGAACTAGGGTGCCCACTGTGCTTCCTACTGCAGTGATCGGTGGGAGGGTTGTGTCCTGTTTCACTAGCCACGCCAGCAGCGCACCTGCTCTGTCTCCTTCTTTGCGTACCCTAGCTGCGTGCACCCTAAAATTATATCTACGGATGTCTGCTAGTGCCTCTGTGTATGCGGTTTTAGCTTCCGCTACTTGGGTCGGCATGGCCTCGTTTTTATCTGCTGCTTGTGTTAATGTGGCTAGTGCGCGTTCCTTTTTGCTTAACCTTTGTTCTAGGGTTTTACGCACCTCTGTGATGTGCTGTATGCATGTGCCTCTGATTACGACCTTAAACACGTTCCATTCCGTTGCGCGGGTGGTGGCTGTGTGTGTGTTCTCTCGAAAATAATTCTGTATGTGTTCTGCTTGAGTTTACCTAAATACCGGGTTGTCCAGGCATTCTTTGGGTAGGCGCCAGGTGGGGACCGGTGGTCTGGGTGGGCATCACACAAGAGTGATCGTGTGAGAGTTGTGATCTGACAGGACCCTGCCCAGGTATTCAGACTCCTGTATCTTGGGCAGAATGGGGGGGGAGCAGAGGAAGCTATCTAGGCGGACCTTGAGATCATGTGCTATCAAATGGAATGGAATGACTAGAGCCGTGTGTCCGGGTATTTGGAGCGCCAGGCATCTGTTAGGGCCCAGTGTGTGAGCTGCCCTCTTATGGGTAATGATATCAAGGTGGCTTGTAGCACATTGGACGAATGGATTACGGGAGCACTGGATAAAGTAGCCCCGTGGACCTCCAATACTCCGTGCAGACAGCTTAAATCTGCACCCTGATTTAATGTAGAACTAAGAACAGCAAAAAAATCCTGTAAGCGTCTGGAACGCTTATGGAGGAAAGATTTTTCAGAGCACAGGAAGGTCGAATACAAGATAGTCCTAAAACACTACCATGCCCTGATAAGGAGGACTTGTGCTGCCTACTGTAGGGACAGAATTGAGCAGGCGAGGAGCTCCTCCAAAGAATTATTTACCATCTTTAAAGACATATCCTCACTTGCACGAACGGTGCCTTCTACTGTCAGCTCAGTGGAATCATGTAACCAAATGGCGGATTTCTTTGCGAAGAAAGTAGCAAAAATCTATACAACCTTTCCAGATGAGGCACGCAATGGGATCTCCTGTCAACCGGAGGGAAAAATCATGGAGGAGGCAAACCGCCTCTACAGATTTGATCCTCCCTCCTGTGAAGACCTCCAAGGCATAGCCTTGAGTATTAAATCTGGTTCTCCCAGAGACCCCACGACACCTAAAATTATGGAAGATGGCATGGAGATCCTAATACCTTACATCAGGCAGCTCCTTGAACTCACCTTCACTGCTGGCGTGGTCCCAAAGCAGTGGAGGCAAGCAGTTGTCCTCCCCATAAAAAAGAAACCGGGTGCCAACTTGAATCAGCTGGAGAACTTCCGCCCTATTTCACTCTTGCCCTATTTTGCCAAAATAGCCGAAAAAGTGGTTAATAATCAACTAACCGCCCATATTAACCAACGCTGCCTACTTCACCCCTCACAATCGGGCTTTAGGGCAACTTACTCCACAGAGTCTGCGCTGCTCCTGACAACAGAGACAATACGCAGACTGGCAGATGATGGCCAGACGGTAGCACTGATCCTTTTGGACCTCAGTGCGGCCTTTGACACTGTGTCTCATAAGCTGCTTTTACAGCGTCTCAGGGAAGGCGGGTTGGATAAAATGGCACTTAACTGGATGGCGGCCTTCCTGCAGGATTTGAGCTTTCAGGTGGCCCAACGACCACATTATTTCAAAAGTTTTGCGCTATCCCAAGGGGTCCCTCAGAGCTCCATATTGAGCCCCACTCTTTTTAATCTTTACATTGCCCCATTAGCAGAGATTATAGAAAGGCACAGTATCACCGTCGTGTCATATGCAGACGACACGCAATTGGTGGTCTCACTGTCACAATCCTCCGATGCAGCAGCCTCAAATTTTTCCACGTGCCTACAGGACCTATCCTCTTGGATGACAAACAACTGCCTAAAATTAAATGGCAGCAAAACAGAGATTCTAGTGGTGGGAAAATCTCCCGCAATCTGGTCATCGGCGTGGTGGCCACAAATATTGGGCCCCACCCCTACCCCAAGTAATCAAGTTAAAAACTTAGGCGTTTGGCTAGACTCCAACCTCTCCTTTGAGGCTCACACCAAAAAGGTGGCGGGGAAGTGTTTCGGAGTGTTGAGAGTACTACGGAAAACTCTGGATGTGCTCCCAATCGCAGCGAGGAAAACCCTAGTCCATGCGTTAGTCACATCCAACCTGGATTACGGAAATGCTCTATACCTAGGAGCAACTAACAAATGCCTGCACAGGCTTCAATGCTTTCAGAACGCAGCTGCTCGCCTTGTTCTGATGCTTCCCAGGAGAGCCTCCACTAGGAAAGCTCTCTCTTCCCTTCATTGGCTACCACTTAAGGAGAGAATACTTTTCAAAACCTTGTGTATCAGCCACCGCATCCTGCAGGGGAAAGGCCCTAGCTACTTACACAATCTACTCACCCCCTATACTCCTAATTGTCACCTGAGATCAACTGGGACCTACTTGGTCAAGATCCCTAAAGTTAAAAGAGCGAGAATGGGAGCCCGTTCCTTCAGATATCTGGTCGGTAAGCACTGGAACACACTCACTCTCTTCCTACGTGCTGAACCAACGGAGTCACTCTTCCGGAGGCAACTGAAAACCTGGCTCTTCCGTGTATAAGGCCCACTTACCTGGGTTCTGCCCCATGACACTTTACAAGCTTGCTTATTATTATTATTATTAATAAGCAAACAGCAATATGGATACAATAAAACAATCGACAATATAACAATCGACCTGGCAGTTTCAAGATACGGAGGTGGCCACAGGAAAATAGTCAAGATGATTGAAATAAGGGATACTATTGAAGGAATCTATTCAGCAGAAGCATTTTTACTTCTCTTTTAAAGGAGGTAGTCGAGGGGTTTGACCTGGTTTCAGATGGCACAGCATTACATATTCTTGGGGATAGACTGCAGAAGGAGCGGTTGTATGTTTTCTTTATGTAGAACTTCTGTGGCCTCAACAATAGGGAGTTTGCGCTTCTTAAGGAACGACTACCCCAGACAGTTCTCGTTAATTGGCCAGGTAGACGGGAGGGTTATGAAGAAGGCCTTGCATGTCATGCAGGCTATCTTCAACTGGATCCTTGCTTCAAATGGGAGCCAGTTTAGATGTTTTAGGTCTGGTGTAATGTAAGTAAGTAAGTAGATTTGGTTCACTGTTAAAATATCTATCACAAAAACACCGACATACAAAAATATCGATGTGAAAATATCGGATACAAAAATATTGCCATCCTATACATAAACAAGATTATACACAAATATCGATATTTAAATATCGCCGTAGTAAATATCGTGAACAAAAATATCGACTACAAACATATCGATAACAAAAATATCAAAAAATTTAAATTATATAGAGACACAACAAAAATATCGATAACACTAATATCGACTTACAAATCGAATTATAACTTATACAAAAAATATCGATAATACTATTCAACATTAAATAAACACTCCTTACAACTATATAATAATTTAATATATTAAAACAAATAATATTAAATAATACCAACATATATAAAATTAATATATATTTAAAACAAATACAAAACAATTATAAAAACCCTAATAAATATATCAATTCATAAATAACAATGAATATACTCACGAACACATAATTATTCACATATATATAATATACAACAATTATTAAGGTTATAAAGTAAAATTATTAACAAATATTTTAAAATAACTACAACAAATAATATATTATAAACATCAAACAAACAACACATATATTTACCTAATTAAAAAGTAACTGCTACAAAATTCAAAAAAGGTATCTCAACCAATGATTTTAAACTAAAAGAGCACAAACCAATTAAAATTGAGAAGTAATTAACTAAACACTATAAAAACTAAGAATTAACTTAAAAAAATTACCGTTTATCGGCCAAACACGGAGGGAAAGCGTTACTTTGCTGGAGAGAGAGAAAGAAGATCTACAAAAACTACTATCACAGATTATATTACAACACAGGTAAGAAAAAGCATTATTTTATTATTATAAATGCCTCAACATCCTTATCTTAACTACCTAAATCAATTAAATGTTCTCTTCTTTTTAAATCAAAAGTAAACTTGCTAACAACAACAGCAAAAAAAAAAAAATGCTAATGTGATTAAGTACCTTATCTAATTCAACATGATAAAAAACATGAACTATTAAAGAAGCAATGCTTGCTTAAAAAAAGAAAACAAAACTAATAAATACATTTTTCTTCACAGCTTTGACAAACTGCATCTACCAAAGAACATCCACCAAATTAAATTCATCTACTGCAAAAAGTAAGTATACTTTCAGTGTAAAAAAATGATTAAGACAAAGAAAGTAAAAATAAACTCTAATATAATTAACGTAAACAATTTTCTACCCCATCTACAGAAATTACAACTGTGAAACTCAAAAAGCAGCAAATAAAGCCATCAACAAAACTGAAAGAACAATAATGTAAGTATTTTCTTTAAATTACTAATAAAACGAGCATATTTATAAATGACAAAAGCATATTTACTCAACACATATGTATATATCTTCACAGATATACCCTAGAAATAGCTGAAGGAGCAAGCTTTATTACATCGCAAAAGGGAAAATTAATGCTTTGCTACATGGGTTATACTTACACCCAAGAAAAGGTGAAAGATAATAAGACACATTGGAAATGTAGCAAATACTATTCAACTGCATGTTATGGTCGAGCTACAACTAAAGATAACAACGTTGTAAATGTTAGAGAGCACAACCATCCACCCAATGTGACAGAATTAGAAACAAGGGAAGCCTTAGAAACAATTCGAGAAGCAAGCACAGGCTCCCAACAGACAAGCACTGAAATCTTGAAAAATGTATTGACAAAAGTACCGGAACATGTCACAGGACAATTGCCCTCTATCCCTAACCTGAAACGATTAATAGCTAAAACTAAAAGAGCTTCCGCTCCAACTCCACCCACCCCCCAAACCTTTCAAGAAATTGAAATACTGCCTGAATATACTATTACCCACAAAGAGGACAAATTCTTGATATATGACAACCAAAGTAAAGATAAAAGAATTCTTGTTTTTGCAACGAATAATAACTTGCAAAAATTGAAACACTGTGAAACATGGATGATGGACAGAACTTTTAAAGTGTGTCCAAAACCATTTTACCAACTTTACACCATTCATGGTGAATTTCAGGAAACTAATATTCCCTTCATTTATGCATTGCTGCCAAATAAAAATAATCCCACCTATATTGAACTATTAACAACAATAAAAGAATTAACTGATAATTATTATCCCCAAAGGATAATAATAGATTTTGAACTAGCTATGATTGAAGCGATTTTTAAAATATACCCACATACTGCAATTCAAGGGTGTTACTGCCACTTTAATCAAAGTATGTGGAGACACCTCCAAAAATCTACCTTAAGTATAGAGTACTCTACTAACAGCAACTTTGCATATCAAATTAAAAAATTGATTGCACTAGCATACGTGCCAACAACAGAAGTAGCAAATTATTATAACTTGTTAATAGATAGTCCTTTCTACCGCATTAATGAAACAAAATTAAGCCCCTTGTTAGATTACTTTGAGGACACCTGGGTTGGGAGGTTGCATCGTTCAGGTCACCGTAGACAACCAAAATTCCAAATTCCCTGGTGGAATATTTACGCCAGCACTATTGCACAAAAAGCAAAAACTAATAACGCGGTAGAAGGATGGCACTTCCAGGCCACAACAGGGAGAGGGCAACCAACACTACACAAACTAATACAATCAATAAAAAAAGAACAAAGTTACCAAGAGCTCAGAGTGGAACAATCTCTGAGCAAAATAGGACCAAAACTGAGTAAACAAACAATTAATATGTACGAATACCTCCAACAAAAAACGAGAATGTATCCAAATATACAAGGTCTAGAATACATAGACATGATAGCAAAATCTATTCTTTAATGTAAAACAAATATCAAACATTAAAAACATATCAAACACACAAAGTATTTTTCTTTTTATATTAGTTAAATTATGTCATGAAATTTTCTATATAACTCAATATCATATGACATAATATAACTAATAAAAAAATGAAAATCACAAATAAACATTGCCCACCCTCAATAATATTAAAAACAACTTACAGTTGTGTAGCTGTAGAATATCCTCGAAATAGATGAAATAAAAAACAATCCAAAGCAAAAATAATCCATGTAGTAACGAAATACCCCAAAAATGTAAAAATACAACTGTAGATAAAAAATCCAACACAGCAATCCTCTAGATAAAGAAACCATAAAAACCCGAAAATATTTAGCTGTAAAAACGCTCCAACAACCCGATCAAAAAAGGAAATGTATAGCAACTGGTTTTAAAACAAGAAACCACAATTTCCTTTATTGAAAAAAACAACAAAAACACGTGGACAACTCCATCTGTTCACTGAAGCCCGAACCTGTAAATAGAAGCAAACAACACCCACCCATAACAAATATATAAACCCACAAATTGAAATAACAACATATAATAAATATAAACACACATAGTAAAATAATAAGTAAAATTACATTGCATTCTAATAACATTCGATAGTAAATAAAACACGAAATGACTAACCTACGTAAATAACACATAACTGTCATAAAAACGTTTAAATAACACTTTTACAAATACATTGACACTACCACTAATTTAACACTACCTTAAAAATAACTTAAAAGTAAATAAAAGTAAACTTACTGGAACGGAGACGAAGCAGCTCCCAACCGCGAGGTTCCGTCTTCATAAATGACCCAAACAACGAAGTAGATAGTTCAAAAAGTGAATAAAGGAAAATAAAGTGGTGGCATAATTAAAACAAAAATAGGACTAACTCCCCATAGGAATGAATGGAAAATAATAAAAAATGCTTTAAAAATGTTTAAAAATGTATAAAAATGTATATCTATATTCTTTTAAACAATGTTTAAAATAAACATATAAAAAATGTAAACTATACATTAATTATTTTATTATAAAAAATTATAATATAATATTTAATGTATATTAAAATATATGTTTATTACATACACTTTTAATTTCCAAATATTATACAAATGTTCTAAAATATATATGTACATTTCAAAATATCAATGGAAAGAATTTGTAAATTATTTAACATGCTAAATTTTATTTTATTAAAATAACATTTAATATGCTATATAATAAAACATAATTAGGGCTCCCGGGTTTTCCGTTTTTACGGATTTCTACATATAAATACAGACGGAAAACAAGTTTTCCTTTGTCTGTATTTATATTTAGAAACGGCAAAATACGAGTACATTTTGCAGCGCTGCCGAGGTTCAGAGTTGCCGTGCCACGACCCTGTTCTGATATTGGGAATTCCTTTCAGTGACGTTGACGTGCTGTGGACCTATTGGCTCAGGGACTTTTAGTGACGGCCGTGACCCTAAGCCAATCCTGGTCGTATCAAGCGTCACTGTATGGGCATGGTAACACCTCCAGCCCGCCCTGGTAACTTTTTCCCTTTATTTTGGGGGCTCCCCTGCCTGCTTTTCCTTTTTGCCTGCACTACGGAACAGTGACGTTTGAAGACGCCTTCCTGTTCAGCATCTCCAGGGATCCAGGACTCCGCCGCTTGGTTTAGCTCTGCGCCAGCCACCGCCATTTGAAACTTCCGAGGTACGTTTATTTTTGCTGTATGTATGTGGCCTCCGATCAATACGCCTTTAAGGCCGCTCCTTGCTTTTCTGAAGGATCGAGTTTCCAGGCAGAGATTGCTGGTGATTCAGAGTCTATGGGAGCATCCTGAGATAACAAGTTTTTTTTGGCTAGGTAGTTCACCACCCGAGGCTCCGGGTTTTATGTACTACAAAGGATAGCTAAACCACACATATAGCTTCTATAGGAAGCCATTTGAAAGTCGTCAGGACCGGGTTGATGTTTTCACCTGCCTCTCTCAGTCCCTCTGCATCCTCGGCCTCCTGCCCCCCTCCCCCACCCCACGTATGAAGCGGCAGCACCAGGTGTTCGCCCCCCCCGTTCTTGTGGTCTCGTTTGCATTTCGTTTCGGTGTGCCCTTCTTCATTTTGTTGGGGATTAGCTGTTTTAATACTTGAAACTTTCGTCAGCACATTTTTTTGCCATGTTGGTCACTGTGCACCATTTTAATTTAAATGCGATTTTATATAGCGCGAACATTACCCGAAGGTTTCAGAGCGCTTTACATGCTCTCCTAAAGGTGAGACTTGCTGCCAGCCCCGGGCTTCTCTATGCCTAAACTCTGCGCCTCCCACCCTCCAGCATAAAGGCTATCGCCATCTGTCCTGTGACGGCTTCCGAGTACCAGTAAAAGCCTGTCCTTACTGTTGTATTCATGCTTAATCCATTCTTGGGTTTTGTTTTGTTAAATTGCTGAGGAGCCCTGCCTTTTCAGAATACTGGCAGCATGAACAGTGTAACAAAGAGAGCCCATGCACAAACAGAGCCGGTCATTTTCAGAGGCCTGGCATAACAGGCTCTGTGATGCTTACAGTTCACTATAATAAGAAGCCCCTGGCGTAGTCAGAGCCTTACACTATCAGAGTCCTGTTATCGTCAGAGCTCTGGTGTGTTGAAAGCACTGCCAGAGCCTGATCTGTGGCAGTGCCAGCACCAGGTACACTCAGATAATTGTATGCATAGGACTGCCCCATAACCTGACCCCAACAGAATCTAAACCCGTGTATCTTTAGAGCTGGGCCAGAAGTGGAACCATGACATAAGCACTACCCGGGAATACTCAGAGTCTGTTATAAATAAAGGCCTTTAGTAATCAGAGCACTGCCATAATCCGAGCCAGGCTGCATTTAGAGCCATTACATATTTAGATTATAGACAGCCCTACATACTTAGAAAAGTGGAATCCTGACAGCCCTGCATAAGGAGAGCCCGGGCATACTTGGAGGGCTGGCATATCTGGAACCCGAAGCCCGGGCATACTTGGAGGGCTGGCATATCTGGAACCCCGAAGCCCGGGCATACTTGGAGCCCAGGCATATCGGGAACCCTGGCATATTTAAAGTGCTCGTAGAAAGGGAGCCTGTCTGTAAACGTAGCCCTATCACATACAGCGCCCTGGGGTACAGATCAGTCTGTAATATGCAGTGGTAGGTCCTTGCATATTAAAGATCAGTAGGCCTACACTGTTACCGCATTGTAAAAGCGTCATTGGCCAGAGTGTGTTAAAAGGATATGGAATAAGTGTCTGACTAACCAATCACATAATGTTTGTGAGATGCCCAAACATCTCTTCCATTTAGTATACTGCACAAAGAAGAGAAATGTGGGGAAATGAAATGACAGCACATCTCACTTCTACTGATTTAAAGTCATGTTTCAGATGAATGTATTGTGTTGACCAATAACAACCGAGCGCATGTGTGCATTGTCAATTTAAATAAATGTGGAAAAATACTAGCTGTAGCGTCGTCTTTTGCTTGTGGCAAAAATAAATGTGGATAAATACAGAAAAGATGGCCCAAAAATAAATATGGATAAATACAGACGGAAATGGCCGAAAAATAAATACCATAAAACCGGGAGCCCTAAACATAATGTAATAAAATGTACAATATATATATATTCCAACTCCTGAACTTTTGTAAATTATGATATAAAAATGTAAAAACAAGTTGATGACAAATATTTAGATGTTTGACTTACAAAATATTAAACAATACAAAAGATACTGTATATTAATGTAAACTTTATACTGTTTTACTTTACCATTAAATATGTATACCAAACAAATGTAAAATGTTTAAAAACTGTCAAATACATTTGTACATCAATGTAATAAAATACAATTTGTTGAACATATCTAAACAAATGTTACAATATCCTAATAAAATGTGAAAAAACATAACAAGGTGTATTATTTCTTGCAATGTTGTAATAAATTGTAAATAAAAATTAAATGTCATAATTTACTATTCTAACTGCAACTCCAAAAATACATATGGGAAAGTGCTGGATGGTAAACCATAATAATTTACTATTCTAACCTCAAATCCAATTAAACTCTGGGAAAGTGCTGGATAGTAAACCATAATAATTTACTATTCTAACTCCAAATCCAATTAAACTCTGGGAAAGTGCTGGATAGTAAACCATAATAATTTACTATTCTAACTCCAAATCCAATTAAACTCTGGGAAAGTGCTGGATAGTAAACCATAATAATTTAGGGGCCCATTACGATACCCGGCGTAAAAAAATCCGCCAGGCATGGAAGCGGCAAAAATCCGCCCGCACACACCGTCTGAACACCGACCACGCCATTACGATTACACAAACCGAAAACCGCCATCGGCGAAAAATCACACAAAATACCGCCCGCCATCGTCCGAGTCGGAGTCAAACCGCCCGCCACGGACGGAAACACGCACGACAACACAAAACCGCCCGCCCTCACGGCCGACACACCGCACGTGAAATTACGATCGCACCGCCATGAGCGCGGGAAAACTACAAATATACCGCCCGCCAGCGCAAACAACGCCGATGAGAATCGACACGGCAGAAGCCATGGCGCCCACGTCCCTGCACAGAAACCATCCGCTCACAAAACCAATAGCACACAACATGGCCAACAAGTCCACACAGCAAGGCACGCACAAATACACAAGCACAGTACACATCCCGAAAACACCCCCGGACAAACAAAAACTACAAAGGCCAGAACCCCAGACACAACACACCTGAAAACAACAGACCATGAGGACACACCCACATAGGTAAGTACAAAAGCAGCACTCCCACAGACCACAACCCCTTGCAACATTGCAAACCAGAGAGGAGAGGAGAGGACACAGTGACACAGCAAGGACAGCAGCACACCACAGAAACGCACACATCACAACCACCACCACCACCACCACCACCAAACACCTGCACCACAAACCCCCTGCACATTACACAACACACACCGCACCAGCACCACAAACACCATGGCACCACAAAGAATGTCCAAGTTTACGCCCATTGAGCTGACGGTCATGGTCGACGAGATCATCAAGGTGCACCCACAAATCTATGGGAACATGGTCCAGCACACACCACTAGCCACCAGAAACAGAATGTGGAACCGGATCGTAGACCAGGTCAATGCAGTCGGGACCCTGCCCAGGAACAGAGGAGAAATAAACAAACGTTGGAATGACGTCAAGAGCCTGGTCAAGAAGAAGGAGGGCAAAAACAGAGAGCTGGCTGCCGTCACTGGCGGAGGGAATCCCGCGCTCTTCAAGACCTTCAAAGCGTGGGAGGAGAAGGTGCGAGTCATAATACATCCGGAGATCCTCGCCGGATTAGCAGGGAGTGGAGGCTGGTAAGTACAAACTAATGTATACCAGCACACCGCTATGTACTCACATGCACTACCACCATGCCACAGCTCCCAGGGACAAACACCCCCATGTCCAGCACACAATACACAACACATCACACACACATGCAACAGACACCACCACACACAGCCCAAACCGAACAACTGTAAGATACGTGGGGACATGTGTACACTCAGCCAGCCACGTAACCACCAACAGGTCCCCAAATATGCCAGAAGCGCCACAACGAGCACCCACCACACCCATGTGTCCGCCACAGCTGCACTAACCGACATGTAACAGGTAAGTGGCAGGAACACAAAGTGCAGTGGGTGGGACGGTGGACAGCCCAAGTACAACACACACCAGGCCCCTAGTCCCACAGCACAGCAAGGAGGAGCATCCCCCACACCCCACAGCCACGTGTCAGCCACCGCAGTGCACAACGACAGCCGAAAGGCAGACATCACGGTCCACAGCAATCGGTGTCAGTGGGTGTCCAGCCACCCCACGACCCACAACACCCCCCACCCCCACAGACCTGCAACATGGAGCACCCCCGCTTAGAGCCATGTGGCATCCAGTACAGTGCACGCACGAACAACTTGCAGGTGGGAAACTGGACAGGGCTGGATTACTGGAGGCATGAGGACCGGAACACGACCAACACATGGGACATGTCACGTAGCAGACGAACACGCAGCACCGCCCACCGTCACGAACAAGTGAACAATGTGCACACGGACATGAACAACAGACTCACACCCCACATGACCCATCACAGACATAGCAACACCCAAGGAGCCACGTCTGCATGCACAAGCCACACTGAATATAGTACCACACGGCAGCCACTGTGCAACTCATCACACACAACCGAAACACCATTGAAGTCCTGTCCATGTAGCCCCTACTGCCTGTCAACCACACACCCCACAACTACGCCTATGTAAGACAAACAACACTAGACGCAACAGAGCGGAACAACATAAATGCACACGAACACCACTGAACCCATCAAACACACAGACACACCATGCACATACAACATACCATCCATCCCATCCGTCAGCCCCAGTCTCATGAAAGGCATGTCATCCGCACAGCTGCCACACATACAGCAGTCACGCTAAGATACATGCCCATGACCAACCATGCGCCAGAAGTCAATGAAGCGCACAACACACTGTGAGCAACAACACACAACATGGGCCACACCCCCCGAGCACTGCAGTGATGCACATGGCACAGGGCAGCACGCACACCAAGGAGATGGGACAACTGCAATACGTTGGCTGGCACACAACCATCACTCACTCATAACGATGCGTCCAATGCCATGTCCAGTAATCACAACAGACAGCAAATATGCAGGCCATGTCAAGCATGCTCACACCTCAAACCATGCACTGTCATGCTGCCACAACACATGTCACGTTCGGCACCCATGGCTCACAGCATGTACCCCAAAAGCATATCCCCTCCCAAATGCGAATCTGGGGCATGGCCCCCATGTTGCCATATGCGTTCCTAAGCGTTCCATTTGAACCCCAAAAGCATATTCCCTCCCAAATGCGAATCTGGGGCATGGCCCCCATGTTGCCATATGCGTTCCTAAGCGTTCCATTTGAACCCCAAAAGCATATTCCCTCCCAAATGCGAATCTGGGGCATGGCCCCCATGTTGCCAGATGCGTTCCTAAGCGTTCCATTTGAACCCCAAAAGCATATTCCCTCCCTAATGCGAATCTGGGGCATGGCCCCCATGTTGCCATATGCGTTCCTAAGCGTTCCATTTGAACCCCAAAAGCATATTCCCTCCCAAATGCGAATCTGGGGCATGGCCCCCATGTTGCCATATACGTTCCTAAGCGTTCCATTTGAACCCCAAAAGCATATTCCCTCCCAAATGCGAATCTGGGGCATGGCCCCCATGTTGCCATATGCGTTCCTAAGCGTTCCATTTGAACCCCAAAAGCATATTCCCTCCCAAATGCGAATCTGGGGCATGGCCCCCATGTTGCCATATGCGTTCCTAAGCGTTCCATTTGAACCCCAAAAGCATATCCCCTCCCAAATGCGAATCTGGGGCATGGCCCCATGTTGCCATATGCGTTCCTAAGCGTTCCATTTGAACCCCAAAAGCATATTCCCTCCCAAATGCGAATCTGGGGCATGGCCCCCATGTTGCCATATGCGTTCCTAAGCGTTCCATTTGAACCCCAAAAGCATATTCCCTCCCAAATGCGAATCTGGGGCATGGCCCCCATGTTGCCATATGCGTTCCTAAGCGTTCCATTTGAACCCCAAAAGCATATTCCCTCCCAAATGCGAATCTGGGGCATGGCCCCCATGTTGCCATATGCGTTCCTAAGCGTTCCATTTGAACCCCAAAAGCATATTCCCTCCCAAATGCGAATCTGGGGCATGGCCCCCATGTTGCCATATGCGTTCCTAAGCGTTCCATTTGAACCCCAAAGCATATCCCCTCCCAAATGCGAATCTGGGGCATGGCCCCCATGTTGCCATATGCGTTCCTAAGCGTTCCATTTGAACCCCAAAAGCATATCCCCTCCCAAATGCGAATCTGGGGCATGGCCCCCATGTTGCCATATGCGTTCCTAAGCGTCCCATCTGAACACCAAAAGCAAAGTACAAACCAGACCCAGGATGGGCCAGGAGCCCGCATACACCAGAGTCACAATAAGTAGGGGCACAGCAACACACCCATCGGCATGGCCAATCCGTCCCATGCCACATGTGCACAGCACACAGTCCCATTGCCAAGCACACACAACTACAAATGCTACAGCCACACACACGCCTCCGGGAAACCCATGTACGAGATTGCACGAACTGTTAATGTCAGACGACAAATACATACTTCGCCAGGTGCAACACAATAACAAATCTCATTCTCTCCACAGGTGATGAACTGCTGGATGCTGGGGATGGAGCCAGCAGCCAGCACAGCCAGCCTACAAGCCCCCAACGAGGACACACGGATGTGGAGGATCTGTCCTCCTCATCGGACACGGACCACCAAGCAGGCCCATCTGGTGTGGCAGGGCCCAGCCGCTCCCCAGGACCCCTCCTACCCACCAACCCATCATCCAGGGCTGCTGAACATTCCCAGCCCCCTGCTGCCACTGTCGTTGCGGCCACACCCACGGTCATTGCGGCCACTACCACTGCCGCAACCGCCACCATCGCCGCACCGACCACCACCGCCGCCACCACCACCACGTCTTCGCTGGCACCAGCCCCAGCGCAGGTGGTGGCCCGGCCGACTGGATCCACCCTGGGAGCCACAGCGCGGACCGTGGTGAGCAATGTGGCTAGTGGGCAGGCCGGTGGCAGCAGGACTGGTAGGAGGAGCAGGGTCAGGGAAACGCCAGCCTCCCCTGGGAGCCATGCCCTGCCTCAAATGGCCAGAGTCCTTGGGGCCTATGAAGAGGCCCAAGGACAATGGGCCAGGTAAGCTACAGACACGCGTGAGGTGCTGGGGGTGCTGAGGTCCATGGACGCCCGTATGGGCCAAATCGTGGACCTCATGGGCCAGCTGGTGGTGGCGGTGAGGTCACAGCCAGGGACAGCAGCTCCCCCTCCGCCACCACCTGCCGGGGCGCAGGGTCGAGCAGCAGTGTCCAGTTCCCCTGCGTCCACAGCCAGTGAGCACACCTCAACCACCAGCATGTCGCAAGCAGGCACCCCCCCTCGCAAACGTGGAAGGGGCCGTCCGAAGTGGAAACAGATCTCCCGGGAGGACTTCGCACGCTCCAAACGCAAGTGAGGCAGCCAGCCAGCCTTCCTTGACCACCCACTGCATTGACTTGGACTACGATCCCACTCCACACAGCCATCTGGATGGCATGTGTGTGTTGGACTATGGACATAGAACCAGTGGGTACACCCTGAGCATCATGCAGCCATGACCGACAGCTCATTGTCACTGCACGCACCACTTTTGTCATCACCTTACACACAATCACATGTCACAGTTTGAAATAAATGCACCTCTTACACTAACTGCTGTTTGTGCCCTGTGTTTTATTTGTACGGAATACAACGGCCACCTTGGGCGGAAAGGCACCTGATGCGTGGCATGGCAATGGAATCCGGAGGGCCTGTAGGGACCTAGGGGTGGGAGACAGAACAGGAGCACATTCAATGAGTGTGTCACACACCCATCACACAGTACATGTCAACAACTACAAGCAATGTACACACATCGCACAGAGCAATAGGGCACAATGCCACAGCCACCAACAGTGGCATACTACCCTGGCCATGGAGCGTTGACACACAGCACGCAGTGAACAAACGGCCACCCTGACACAGCACACACACACCTGCACAGATACAGCCACATCAGCCGTCGTACATGGACACTCACCGTCAAGTGAAGTAGCGGGCGATGAGCTGCTGCCGCACATTACCAGCTTCCTCCTCTGCGCTGTCCTCCTCACTCGAGCTGTC
Source organism: Calotriton arnoldi (assembly GCA_963921515.1). Lineage (NCBI taxonomy): Eukaryota > Metazoa > Chordata > Amphibia > Caudata > Salamandridae > Calotriton > Calotriton arnoldi. The sequence continues at coordinate 621,786 of CAWUFW010003294.1, read as the reverse complement.
CTGGTCTGCGGGCTGGGGCCCTGGTTGATCTCCGTCATCCACGATGAGGGGGATCTGCTTCCGAATGGCCAGATTGTGCAGCATGCAGCACGCCACCACTATCCGGCACACCTTCTGTGGGGAGTACGCCAGCGCACCCCGGTGCGGTCCAGGCACCTGAACCTGGACTTGAGGAGGCCAAAGGTACGCTCGACCACACGTCTGGTCCTCCCATGTGCCTCATTGTAGCGATCGTCTGCTGGGGTGCGAGGATTCCTCAATGGACTGAGCAGCCACCTGGGTGTGACGGACACAGAGAACCGTTGCTATTCCAACTGGACAGGGGACAGCATCGCACAACCAGCACGCTACACCACTCCACATACTCACCGACAATACAGCCACGATCCTGTTGCATATTGGACATCAGTCGTGGCAAGATGCTGTTGCGCATTATGTGTGTGTCATGGGCCGAGCCTGGGAACTTTGCACACACGTGGGTGATCACCATGTCCGCAAGGCACACCACTTGCACATTCAGGGAGTGCGTGTGCTTCCTGTTGCGGTACAGGTGCTCAGTGGCCTGTGGTGGAACAAGGCCGACATGTGTGCAGTCAATGGCTCCAACGACGTGTGGGATTCTGCCAAGGGCATAGAATGCACCCTTCACTGCCGCCAATTCACGAGCCCTGGGGAAGCGGATGTACCTGTTTCGGTACAGCATCATGGCTGCCAGTACATCCCTCAGCACCTTGCTGAACATGGGCTGGGACATCCCTCCTCCAATGCCCACTGTGTGCTGGAATGACCCAGTGGCGAAGAAATGCATGGCGGCCATCACCTTAGCCGTGGGGGTGACAGCAGTCGGATACACCCTGCGGGGACGGAGATGGGGTTCTAACATGGCACACAGTCGATGCAGGGTTGGCCTGTCCAGCCGAAACTTCCTAATAACCTCTGTATCGTCCATGTCCGCCAGCAATTGGTATGGGCGGTCAATGTTCGGTCTCCGCCTAGGGACAATGGCAGAGGACACATGTCAAAGCAACACAACACATAGCAATTTCGCATACACATCACTGACATGACTGAGCAAGCACATGAGCCACAGCCCAGCTGTCAAGCTGGGACGGCACGGCCACAATACACTTACACAGGTCTCCCAACAATGGCAATGGCTAGTGATACAAACCACTGCCATGTGCATGCACATGGGGATCTAGGCCCCAATGACTTGCGGGGCGTGCTGATGGGGACTGACTGCATATCCGTCAAGCGGCAACGCCACGGCAACATGAATGTCTGCTGAGCATGGAACTGCTTCCGCGGCTGGATGAGTATGGCACACGACGACGACGATGTGGGCACAGGCTGAGCGGCCAAAACAAGTGGGACCTGTGGCACGAGGGGATATGAGACCGTAGTAGGTGTCAGCACTGCACCCTATGTACAGCACTGTACGGATCACACCTCCCGAAACATTGACAGGTGTCCACATTGACAGCCCCATGCCAAGACGGCTGTGTGCTTGCAGTCACACGTCACAGGTGAGAGGTTACATTGCACGTGCCAGGTGGCAGACGTACATAGTGGGAGCTGGCATGTGTGTGCATGTGTCTCCTGTTCAGGATCCACCAGATGGGCGCTGACTCTGTACTGACCATTGGACACAGCATGCTCCGTGGAAGGCTTGTGTGTGTGGGATGGTGGCACTGGATGTGCCTCCGTTGGGTGGGGGGCCATGCACAGGGCGGGTACGTCGATGATTGCGCATTGTTGGTCACGGTGGGTGCACCAACTAAGATGTGTTGCCCTGTGTTAAATTCCTATGTCCGCATGATGATGGACTGTAGATGTGGGCAGACTACACATTGGTCGATGTGCTGTCTATATGCATGTGCCTTCACACCAGGCACAGCTGCCCCTGCACATGTGACCCCTGCTGGACTCGCTGCTGGGTCTGTGGAGCTGATGCACCTTCTGCGCGTGGGGCGGACAGCTCTCCTCACTTCCCTCATTGCGCATGTCATGACTTTGCCGCAGGTGACATGGATCATGGAGGGCCCACATGTACGCGTGGGTAGGCTACACATGATTGTTCACTGGTCGCCACCCCCAGTCAGTGTTTTGAATGGGAAGGTTGTCGTGCTGGTGGTATGTTCGATGTGGCGGATGGGCGGGCCTAGGTGCGGGCTTACATTCCGGACATGGGGGGTAGTTGGATTGGCGACTAGTTGCAGTACACACGGGACACGTCTCTTCCTTTCCACATCTGGGTCATCCCTTGTACTAACTGACAGTGATACAGTCATCTTCGCCCCAGCCCTCATGTCCTCCCCTCGCTCCCCCAATATGCATGCTCACCTGCGAGGCTAGCGCTTGCACAGGCAGCCCCAAGCTCGCACCAGAGAGGGCAAGGAGTGTATGTGTGGGTCCAGTTGCACGAGTGGGCTGTCTCAGGGTATGATGTGTGGCGGGACGCCGTCCACCTGCGTGGTGCCCCAAATGGAGACCCGGCCTGCATGGACTATGCATCACAGTCTTCGCCTTCCGGATCCGCCACCTGCGACACCCAGTGGCTGTGGCTGCCCTTGCGGCCAGGCCACGTCCGTCTGTGGCTGATGGCCCACACATTCACTCTTTGGCCTCTCTGGGGAGGGCTCGGGGGTGGTGGCGCACGCGCTTGCACTTAGTCGCAATGGCATGTGGCGTGGTTGGTATGATGGGCAATGGATGGGATGGTGCGAGCCACCTCCCGTGACGTCAGTGCTGCTCGTGCTGTGGTGCGTCCCCCTACACTTCCATTTGACTTGTGCCATGCTAGACGTTGAGGTTCTATTGCCTGCGTGATATGACCAGGAGGAGCGCGAGGAGACCTCTCACACACCATGCTCCACTGCCATCCCGTGCCCTGTATCGCCTGTGCGGATTGACTATGTTGGGGTTACACCTGGTCGACTGGGGCTGTGTGTGCCTTGTCAAGGGGCATGGCGGGCGCACAACAGGATCCAGCTTGTCCACAGAGGGTGGGCTGAGGTGCGCCTGGTACCGCTTTGTACGTGTGCCCGGCTGCTGTGCACACACGTGTTCACTCCCCCCGACAGGTGTCCTCTCACAATGCCCAGGGAAGCGGTGGTGTACTGTTCATGACCCCTCCCAACACGGCGTGCTCCAACTTGGCATGTGCGCATCTACCCGTCACACCCACCCACCTGAGCACTGCGTCCATACGACTTCACACGACACATGTGTGTCTTCCACAGTTGTGCTACTCATTTGCGTTGACATCCAATACCAGTGGACTACATGGTCATGTCACGACTGCCGTGTACTTCACATACTCTCATCCTCTCTCATTCGTACTTGTGAAATGAGTCAGCGGAGACAGTTTTGGTTTCAAACATTATATTGAGTCTTCTGTCCTCTGTGATGCAGTATAGTGGACACTACTGGCAGCGGAATACATGTTGAGGATATACTGAGCATGATTGCAAATGGGATAGGGTGTGGGGTTACATGTGATTGGCTGTTGCATGTGGGATGTGGGCTTCAGAGTGACATCTGCTTGGCCAAGGCTGTGCTAATGTACATTTACGTATAGCTGCAGAGCTGCGGACTTTGACACAGACGGTATACATGTAGCCTACCAGACCGCTTGGCATCATGGGCACAGTCCATCTCAGTTCCATGTGACAGGTTTGCTGCGGTTGTTCCTCATGCACGCGTGCATGTGAGATGACATCAGGGCATGTGCTTGCGTGCATGCAGCGGCGTGCCACTTGTTGTTGCACTGTGGTGGTTACTGGACATGTCACAGTCACTGGGGTCGTGTTGTTGTTGTATGCACTTGTCGTCCATGCAAAGGTCCTGGTATGGGATTCCCGGGGCGGGGGTGGGAGGGGTGCAGCACCCACAGACTCCAGGCGACCTATTCATGTCCACTGAGCAGTGTGTGTGTCCATGTGCGCTGGATCCATGTCGTGTCCTGGTTGTTCGTGCAGTTCCGTCCATGTGGGTGCGATACACAGAGCCCATGCCACTGCCTCCCACGATGCATGCGGTGTTCCTGGATGTGATGGGGAACAGTGTGCATGTCCCGGTCATATCCGATGTCATGGCGATGTCGTTGATGGTGTGGTTACAGTTGCCAGTCGTTTGGTATGGCTGTTGTGGTGGTGACTGGCCAGTCCGTGCGGAAGCTAAGCATGGGTGCGGGGTTGGACATCATAGGTCAATCGGGGAACCTGCGTTGTGGTCCGACGAATTTACAGGTTGTCAGGTATGCGATGCCGTCCAGCAGGGCTTCCATGTCATTGGTGGTGTACATGTTTGCCAGCCAATGTAGCGGATGGTGGCTGTCAAGGTGTTGTTCGTAAGTTGTCCCTTGGAGGACCATGATGGGGCATGCTGGGTGACATTCGATGTAGCTGTTCTCGATGATCCGTCGTGTGGAGGCACAGTGGTCCCATTTCAGTGCGGGTGCGATGTTGGCCACATACGCCATGCCCCCATAGGCAGAGCAGGCCCTGTCGTGTGCGTCCAGAGGGAGGAGTAGTGGTAGCAGGTCCGCCTTCAGACATGCCGGGTTGGAGAGGCATATCTCCACGGGATGCTGGTAGGGACACCTCCGACAGTAGAAGACGGGCATGACGCAGCTGAACAATGTGATGCGGTAAGTCAGTCGGTAACTTACGTTCAGCAGGGACAGGAGATCGCATCCCAATATATGAAACAGGTTGGTTTTGTACAGCTTGAGCTGTTCGGCGTAGTTGGGTAGGTGTGTTGCGGTTGCCATTTCGCAGCGGTGCGTTGTGGTGGCGTGCTCCGGCTGTGTGTGCAGTCTGCAATGTGCACGCTCCGAGGTTGCTGTGAGCTCTGTGTAGTCGTAGGGAGACAGGACTTGTGTTCTGTTGGCTTGTTTGGAGGACACGGGCCCTCATCCCACATGCTTCTCAGACAGTTCAAGGTCAGTGATGTGTGACTCCTTCCAATTAACTTGCATGTGGCCGACATGGGGGAGTGTTTTCTTCTTTCTTCCCCGTCCGTTGTGTGCTTCTGTGATATGCGCTATCTGCCCTGTGGTCGGTCTCCTCGGCATGCCTGTGTTGGTCTATTCTTGGACAATGGCTGTATTCACCGGCTTCTGTCGTAGGGCTGTGGTTTCGGAGTTGGAATGGAAGGTCATTCAGTGCTGTCTGCTCTCCCTTCTGTGGCGGCAGGCTGCCTTTCCGCTCTGCGTTGGGCCTTGTGTGTGAATGTTATTCTTGGGCCACCTGTTGTCGGTCCGCGGGCTCTTTGGTGTTCCGTTTTATATGTCTTGTTCATATGTGCAGGGTGGTATGGGTGTTTCAGTGTGGTACTGCCGTTCCTCTTCCCGAAGGGGCCCTGCTTCTCCTAGTTGGTGTTGCCGCCGCTGTGTGCTACGCCATGTTTGTTACACTGGGGTGTGTCCTGCTGTTGCGTGACTTCACTGACATGTGTGCGTCGGTTGTGTGGCGTTGGGTGTTGTCCGTGAATTGGGCGTTGGGGACATGTCTGTGGCAGGCCTGTCACGTGTCATGTGCGTTCGGGGTGGGGCTGATGTGTGTGCTGCTTGGTTGTGTCCCTGTGTCTGTGTGCGACGCATGCATGGCGCTGCGGTTGGCCTCTGCGTTGTGCGCATGTGTGGCGGCATCATCGCCGCTTTGGGGCCGTGACGGGGTGGTTGGTTCCTAGTCCCAGGTGGTGTGTACACATGTGTTACGCGATGTTACGATTTGGCCTGTGTGTCATATGTGGATGCAATGGTGGATGTGTAGTGTACACGCGCTGGTGGGGGTTGTCCGCTTTTTCCTCCCTTGCACTGTGTGCGCTGTTTGCGTGCACTTGTTGTGTGTGTGCCTACCTGCGTCTCCGCGGTACGTTGCGTCCTTGGTGGTGCATCAGCAGGAGCATGGGGAGGGCCTGCAGTGCTGGATTCATGCTCGGGGAGCCGCTTCTTCGTTGTCCGTGCTCGGCGTCCGTGTTACCGCTTCGGTTTGTCGTACGGTATCTCTTGGCCGTGGGAGCCGTTTGTTTGCGGCATCGTAATTTATACGCCGGGCGGGACGTGTTTCGTCGGACGGTGTGTGTCAGTTGAGCTGCGCCGCTACGTGTACGGGCGCACTTTGATGGCGGACGGTGTTGCTGGCTTGCCGGCGGTGTTTGGCCTACTTTTCGCATCGTAATTGGGCGGGCGTGTGGACTGCTGCGTGCCGGCGGTAACTGGTGGTTTTTGCATCCGCCAGCACGGCGGTTGTGCTTCCGCCCGCCATCGTAATGAGCCCCATACTATTCTAACTCCAAATCCAATTAAACTCTGAGAAAGTGCTGGATAGTAAACCATAATAATTTACTATTCTAACTCCAAATCCAATGAAACTCTGGGAAAGTGCTGGATAGTAAACCATAATAAATTACTATTCTAACTCCAAATAAAATGAAACTCAGGGAAAGTGCTGGATAGTAAACCATAAAAAATTACTATTCTAACTCCAAATCCAATGAAACTCATGGAAAGTGCTGGATAGTAAACCATAATAATTTACTAGTCTAACTCCAAATCCAATTAAACTCTCGGAAAATGCTAGATAATAAACCATAATAATTTACTCTTTTAACTCCAAATAAATATAAATTGTAAACAATAAATATTTAATACCTACCCTTTCATTTACAGTATGAATAAATATATATACTTAAAACTATATGTATGAAATTACTAGAAATGTTCTTTCTACATTTAAAAATAAAAAATTTAAATGATAAAAAATGAAAAATACTTTATTATTAGTATTTTTACAAATGTGAAATATAAATATTTTTTTATATTAAACTATTTCATTATTAATTAGATAAATATTAAATAATTCTAATAATTACAAAACATTTCCAAATATAATTTAAATATGATAAAAATAAATTATTTATCTAAATTTACATTAAGATTTTTATAAATTTCTCTTTAAAATTTAAAATAATATATTTTGACTTCTAACAAATATATTATCTTCATATATTTTATAATTAAATTTGTAACAACCAAATATTAAATTAATTAATTTCGAGAATATTCAATATTTAATGATTTTAAAAAAAATAATAAATATTTAAATTTATTAAACAGAATTTATAGATTTGATCATTTATTTATAACAAATTATCTTTATAATTTAAAAACATAATTTCAGAAAAATTATAATTTCGAATTTTAAATTATAAATTTCGAATTTCAAATAAAAAAATTCTAAATTTAAAATATTAATATTAAAATTGTAACACAACATTTTCAAATTACTACCCACCCTTATCCCCTATAAACCCAACATCCCGCTCCTAAAATATATACAAATTTAATAAATTTAAAATAACATTTTTAAATTACTACCCACCCTTATCCCCTATAAACACAACATCCCGCTCCTAAAATTAGTATGAAAATTAGAAAAAAAAATTATTTCACATTTATTATTTCGATACAAACATTATAAATTTGAAAAAATAACATAAAATAACTATTAAAACACTAAATAAAAAGTTGCATCATAAACATAAAATCGATATTATTTACATCGATATTATTTACATCTATATTTTTAACATCGATATTTAACACTCTCGATATTTTTACACAACTAACAAATCGATATTTCTAACATCGATATTACTTACATCGATATTTAACATTAACGATATTCTTACCTCAATATTTATGTATGTCGATATTTTCCCGTCAATATTCTTGCTCTGCACCAGTAGATTTATTGTCTGATCAATAAAAATCAATACAATATATATAAATACGTTAATTACAATACATTAATCGCAAGCAAATAAAAACCATGATAAACATAAAGTGCTTGGCTACAACCATGTCTCATCTGGAAAAAGATAAGTATGCAAATTCATCAAGTCGGTAAAAGTTTGCTTCTAAAACATTATCTTTCATTGGGCAGAAATTAGTGCAAAGTATCGCTAAAGTGCTTTAATAGTTACAATCCATACTAGAATATTAAATATAATGCAACTAAAATCAGTACAATACAGGAATTAGTGCAAAGTGACATTAAGGGGCTGCTTTAGAATATTAAGTGCGAAGGATCTGGAGTCAGTTCAATACAGCCACTATTTGCTAAAAATTTCAACATTTCATGGGTTAGAACAAGTTGACACAAAAGTACTTAGATTTTTCAGAGCACTCAGAACATTAAAAGAATAAGGACCTAGAAATACTTCAAAACAAGAAGATACAACAATTCTTAAAAATGATCAATACATTCTAGGCAATAAAACTGATGCCTAACAGTAATAGAAATAAATTCATAGTAGCACTAAAGTAATATACTTACTCACCATGATAAACCATAAAGATTATGAGACTGGTTTCCACATATGATCCACCAAAAGCAAAAACTTGATAAATCGACAATTTAAAGGAATTGATCTGCCAGATAAGCAAAGCATGTTCTCACACCTTCTTCCACAAAGAATGGTTTCAGCAGTTTGTCGTGGTTGGAGTAGACAAGGGCAGAAACAAACTACATGCAGTAAAGACTCTTTTGAGCAGCCGCAGAGTCTACAACAATTTGGTGGCCATTGTTGCACCCATCTTGGAGTAGCATCCTTAGTTGAATATTTGCCAAGTCTTAACTTGAAAAATAAGTCCCTCATATAAGGTGGGAAGTGTGCCAGTAGGTAAGGCTGGACCTCGAGTTTTTCAAATGAGTTAAATACAGTCCAAGCATGTTTTTTTGCCGCTAAGGCCTCTTTATCCAATATAAAAGATAGAAGGTTTGTAACTCGATTTAAAATGTTCCTTAAAAATTGCTTTATTTATTTCTGAGAACCCAGATGGCTGGTAGTTGAAGGTATGGAAGCACACTGATAAAAAGGATATTCAAACGCTTGTAAAATCAGGATTTGCGAGTTCTTGCCAACACAGATTTGCTAAGGAGCCAGGTCTGGATAAAAACAAGACCTGAAGACTTTTTAAAAATGCTGCAGTCTCACTAGAACTTGACTTTGTAGACCAAACTCCAAGCGAATTTCCGCATGGCCTATGTCCTTGTATCTTGAAGACCTCTTTATAGGCCTAAATCTGTAGCTCATCCAATAGTTTGACATCCAGACCTCAAAAGATTATGGGGCCATAGGCTAACGCAGGAATCAGTTTTGCTTTCATTATTTTTACTAGATGTTCGTAGCTAGGGAATGATAGCTTGTCATGCATTGCTATGAAAGCAAAGATGAGAGAAGCAGTTTTAGCCCTTAAAATGTTAAAATGTCCCTAAAACGACACTCTATCATCAAATAGAATGCCTAGATATTTGTAAGATCTGACTGATTCAATCGACAGTCCCCATACTTTCCATTCCTGGGGTCTAGGATTGGATCACCCTATTGACATTATTTTAGTTTTCTTTATATTCAACTCTAGACAGTTCACTGTTATATGTTCGTCAAAGGACTCGATTAACCACCGTAGACCTATTGGTGTATGACTGAGTAGAATGGTTTCATCGGCATGTTGTAAGTACTTTGGGGCCGATTCCGATCTCGGCCGGTAGGGCTCTGAATCGGATTCGGCTTTACCGGATCCGATTCGGAGCCCTCTTTCCTGACCGATTCGTACGTGCGTCCGGGCGAGTGAGTACGATGCGAAAACTCCGACCGACTCGTTCGCGAGACCCAACCGCACCGACCAACTCGTACGCGAAAGCCGACCGCACCGACCGACTCGCTCGGACACGCCTCGCACCGCGCAATGGAGACGTTCCCCGGCCGGGCAAGTACGATGCGCGCCGCAAGTAATCCGACCGACTCGCGCCATCCGGCTCAAAGGAGCAGTCGGAGCCGTACTTTGGGGGTCCGTGTCGGACCCCCCTGTAAGCGTAGTCGCGTGAGTCACACACAGGGGGGACCCATGGGTCCCCCCTACCTGTGCGTGTATGGCGCGAGTCGCTTCGCCGCGTACACGCTGTAGGGGGCGCCCTTGTTCGCCTCGCACCCATTGAGTCAATGGGAGCCCGCGTACGCGTTGTACGACAGGCTCCCATTGACTTCAATGGGAGTCCGACCGAATCGAGTCCGATGGCATACGTGCGCATCGTACTCGTTCGGTCGGGCTGCTAGGGTCCGATTCGGTCGGAAATCTCTCCGAGTCCAGCTCAGTCGGAGAGATTTCCGACCCGAATCGGAATCGGCCCCATAATGTTACTACTTGCAAAATTAGGAGACTGAGCATTTACATTATGCAAATGGAGACGGAAATCCGCAACTAAGAGGTGGATTAGACATGATGCAAGCACACACCTTTGCTTCAGGCCACTAAAGGTGTTAAATCGCCAGGTCAAGATGCTACCATCTCCCACCTTCACCTGGACCCATGTGTTGGTATATAGGAGGATAATCACATCAAGATGTTTACGCGGCACTCCCCATGTCGTTAGCTTTGACCATAGCAACTCTTGTGGAACAGCATCAAAGGCTGCTTTCAGATCAACAAAGCAGATGTATAATTTTTGCCTTTTGTAAATTGCTCTCTCAGCTATTAGTGTAAGAGATAATACATTTGTAATTGTTGACTGGTCTTTTGGGAATCCAGGTTGGTAGATAGGTATTATGTGATGCGATGCAGCCCACTCTTCGAGATCCTTAAGTAAGCATGATGCAAAAACCTTCTCCTCACTGGTGTAATGTGGTTGAATCTTCTGGATCCCATGATTAGCCTAGCAACTGAGATCAATGTGGCCCTTAGCAGCACCAACCTTGCTTTGCGTAAACCTGCAAGAGTAGCACTCCCGTAATCGGGAGATGACTAGGGATTGGACTGCTAATTGAAAGTCATCAGGGGGCAAGAAGGGTTTGATTTTCCCTAGTGTATTCAACTGGTAATTGGTTTCCCTGGTGGTTGCACTGATACAATCGTGCTAATTCAGGTATTCGTCCAATGTTATACCTAATGATCTAGTAGAGTCAATAGCATAGGAGAGCACAAATGAGAGTTGTAAGTTGTTTGAGCCATTCTTCTATGGGAATTCTGTTTTGAGTGTGTTGAGCATAAGGTGATTTCAGGTTAACCATTCTTGGGTTTTCAGTAGGCAGCAGTTGAGAGTTTTGATATCTTCGGGTGAGGAAATTTTCAAGTACAATTGTGATTCATCAGGGTACATGTGGTAATGAATGTTTGAGTGCTTCAGAATTTTGGTGAGAGGTTCCATGAACAAGTTGAATAATGTTGGTAATAGTGTAAATCCTTGAGGCACTCCAATCAAGTCTGGAGTATTGTCAGAAAGGGTTTGATTGACTTTGATTCTTTGAGCTCTGTTATGTAGGAACGAGGCAAACCAGTTTAAAAGGGGACCAGATAGCCCCATCCTTTTCTCCAGAAGATCAATCATGCTGTCATGTTTGACTGTATTGAACATAGAAGAGAGATCAAGAAGTATAAGCAGGCATGGTTCGTTCAGATCAAGCAATCTCAGGGCATCATCTAGAATGTAGCCGTTAAAATAGAGCCGTTTTAGTGCTATGTCCCGTTCTGAAGCCAGATTGGCAATGGTCAAGGAGATGACCATTGCAATGTGGTTGCATAATTGCAGGTTTACGCAATTTTCTAGTAACTTTGCGAGTGTGGGATGTTGATAATTGGATGGAAGTTGTTAAGGTCAGACAGGTCCGCATTTGTTTTTTTTAAGATTGGGGTAACCTGTCCTATCTTTAGGCAATCAGGAATCATGCCCTGAAAGAGAGATGCATTGACACTCTTTGTCCAAAGCATGAGTATGGAAGATCTAAGCCCTTTGAAGACCTTGGCGGGTGGAGGATCATTGAAGTGGTTGGACAGTTTTATTGATATTATTGCTTTAAGTATGTCAGCTTCATTTGGAGGTTTGTAGGCATTTCAAGTAGGATTATTTTTTGTAGTGTAACCAGTATGAGGGGACCCTACCAGGTTCAGCACTGGAACAAGACTAGGCTGGACCTGGCTTAGTGGACGCTGGCAGGTGAGTTGCAGTTCTGATCCAATCTTGCTAGTCTTTTGAATGAAATAGGCGGAGAATTTGTCTCCTCTTGGCAATGACACATTATCTACCGAATGGTGTTTAGATTTGCAAATTGCTTGTTGTTTGACTAGTTCAAATAGTTTTTTGGGTCTGTTTTTGGCATTTTAAAGTTGCGCCTTAATATATTCTGCTTTTGAACTTTGGATGTGTTTGTTGTGGGAGCTTCTTGTCAACCTTAAGTGCTTGAGGTGTGCTATGGAGGGAGAGATTCACCATGATCTCTTGCCAAGCCTTAAGTTGCGCCTTTCCTTGTTAAGGTTGCAGTTGAACCAGGGTTTGGAGTGTCTACTGCATATTCTTTTTAGCTGCTTTGAAACAATTGTATCAAGTACTCCTGACATGGATTAAATGTAATGTTCAGTAAGATCATTCACATTCGTCATGTTTGTGGGAGGAGGTAGGAGGTTGTTGCTAATAGTAGACAGATCAGTTAGATTGATATTTCTAAAGTCTCTAGACCATTGTCTGGGTTTAAGAAGTTGGCCCTGTCTAATCAGCACCGTTTCCAAGATGAGGAAGGATATTAGGTAGTTATCTGACCAATCACAGGGGGATGTGGATTCCAATTGTATGACATTATCCTTGGCGATGATTAGATAGAGGGTGGATCCTCTATTGTGTGTTGGGCCATTACATGACTGGGTAAAGTTGAGGTCCGAAAGGAAGGCTTTTAAGGTGTTCAGTATCCCCAAGGAATGACTGGTTGGTTTGTTGGTCCGAATTGGAGGAGATGGTCTCCATTATTTGTCTGATCAAAGGTAGGTTATTTCCTGGGGGAGGCAAATCGTGTGGAGTTTGCACACAATCTTGTCATTGTTCCATAATTTGACACCTAGGTATTCCCATGAGGGCATTGGAGCAATTTGTGCATGTTTCAAGGTGTGCATGGAGCGGTAAATGCATGTTATGACGCCCCAACTCTTCCAGATCTATCTAATCTGATGATGTCATAGTCGGGTGGAACTAGAATGTCCAGAATTGGTGAGGAGGTATCATTGAGCCATGTTTCAGTTAAGATTAGGAGGTCAAGGTCTTGTGCGAGGATGAGATCGAAGATGTCCACTGCATGTGTTACAGCTGAACTGCGGTTAAGAAGCATAGACTTGATACGATGTTTGGTTAGTCACGCCTCCTGGTGTGTTATGGGGACATGTAATACACTGCACTTGTTCATGGTTCTATAGTTGATCCTGGGTTCCCTGAGTGGGTTGAAGGGAATAGTTTGGGTAGTGACAACGCAATGGTGGCGAGTCCTTACGTATAGTGGTATATGATAGCAGAAGGGAGTGAATGTCAGCATTAGATAAATGGGCTATAACTCTCTGGGGTCTGGAGGAGGGATTGAGATGGGGTTGAGATCTCCAATGCAAGATCACTGAGTTCTCAATGATCGATGCCTCATGCCAGGAGTGGTTCGGCCTTCTCCTTGTGGGTAGATTATATTGTTTAGAGTGTGGGGTTCTGTTAATCCCAGAGGTTAGGTTGGGGCTGCAAAGCTTCTCGAGCTTCGCGGTGCTGTGTATAAGGTTCTGGAGATTGGCTTTAATAAGTTGAAGGTCTTGATTGAAATCAACGAGTTTGTCCTCAAGGGAAGGAGGGTCCACAATACAATGGGAGTGTAGTGTGGCCTAGAGATGGAAAACATGTGTGGTCCCTCTGAGGTGAGGGGAATGGTCCACAAAAGAGTCGTAGGTGGTGAGGGATATAATAGGGGACGTTATAGGAGGATGATGGCGAGGGGCTGGTATACTAGAAGAGATGATTGGAAGAAGGAGTGTCCTATGCGCTCCAGCAGCCGGCCTCATGTATTGTAGGGTGGTCGCTGCAAGCAGGTTGGGTGTTGAAGTGGTCGAGTTTGTCGCCCATTGGGTCACAGATGGAGTAGGAGAAGGGGTGCCCTTGATTGAAGGAGGGCGATTAGTAGCCCTGTATATCTCCAGGTTAAGGATGTTGGCAATTCTCGAGCAGTGTGCATTAGTTCTCGCCCAACTATGAGCTAAAGGATGGGGCAGGTCAGATAAGTGGATTATAGGGGGAAGGCTAGAATCATCACTTAGAATAGATGATCTGGAGCCAACAGTGACGGTACCAGTGTTGGAGTTGAGAGAAAGGTCACATGGAGGCATAGGTTATAAGGTAAAGGTGAGATGAGATGATATCCGCTTTTCAGCCACGGAGCAGGAGGAAAGACGTTGACTTAAAACGACAATGGGGCATTGTTCAACACCGTATTTTTGATCCTCATGAAGATTTCGTCAAACCGCTCTAGATTCCGGTCAGATGATTGGATGAGAATATTCCCGTTGTTGTAGGGGGAGATGGTTGCTTCAGCCCTGAAGACAAGTGAGGGTATTATGGAGATTCATAAACAATGTGGTGTTTTCCTAAATGTGTTAATCTGGAGCATAGAGGCTAGAGCTCTCCTCCATTGAGCTCTTCTGCTGGTGAAGAAGATTAAATCATCAACCACGACTCCTTTGTTAGCACAAAAGTAGGCATCAGATATGAGCATTTCAGAGTTCTGTTTGAATGGTTTATGTTCAAAGTTCTTAGCTGCGTTTTTGGATAGGTTAGGGGGTATTTGATCTTGAACGCATTGCAGCCCACCTGTGACAGCAAGCTATCACTAGAACTTAAGTTGTTCGGCTCCATGGTGGTTATTGGTACACCGGTTTAGTGGTTTAAATTGATCTAATTGTTTAAAATTGTTCTACTGTGAACATACCCGGCTGCAAATAAATGTCTAATGTATAGGAAGTGGAAAACATATGCAAGAGTGATGTCGGAGGAGGTATATTAGAAGGGAGAAAAATGTAGCTCAGACCATGAAAACTCTTCTAATAAGGAACCTCTTCTAATGCAAAAATGTAACTCAGACCCTAAAACTCTTATAATAAGGCAGGGTCATGAGTGTTCATGAAAAGACTGCTTATTATTAGGGCTAGCAGAGCCCTTCAGTTAGATCAGTGGTAGGCCCAGTACTATAAGGCAGGGTCGTGAGTGTTCATGATAAGACTGCTTATTATTAGGGCTAGCAGAGCCCTTCAGTTAGATCAGTGGTAGGCCCAGTACTATTGCAAGATGGCTGCCCAATTAGAGTTACTGTCATGTTGATGAGCATCGAAGTCCTTGTTTTCTTTCCGTGTCTTTGAGTGTCTTAAGTCCTTTGTCTATTATGCAGCTGGTGATAGGGCTGACATTTTAGGGATGGGGATTTTGTGTGCGGAAAAAGGAAGAGGGGAACCCCCAAAGGTGCAAGCTAGCCAAGCCCAGCGAGACCCCCACTGAAACATAAAAAACCCCAAAACACGATGAGCGCAACTAGATCAGGCGTAATAATATTGGTTGCAATCAAGAGAACAAAGAAAGGAGGGCATCCAAGTCAGAAGCGAGCAGTGCTCTAATCAAGTTGAGGCACAATCAAAACAACACAGAGGTAGTGCTACAAGCCGGAGGCCAGCAGTGCTGGAGCCCAGCAGCTAAAAACTGGAAGTAGAGGATTGCCAAACATTTGCAGATAACATGTCATCCTCTTTACAAATTTCTATGAAACTTTATCCCAAAATACTAATTTTACATGATCATGTTTTAGGTCCAATTTCCCAGATATACACGCGTCTCAAGTTTGAAAAGGTTTTAATTTGGTTCCTTGCAAGTCACATTGGGAGGATCACAAATAAAGGAAATCAAGGGGTTTGATGTCTTCAACAACATCGATGGAGAAGGCTTGATAATGTGGAAGACCGGCTGTTTGTGGCTGAGGCACTCCTTCCACAGGAACTAGTATCAATCATTTCAGGCTTGGGATAAATAGAAGGAGCACATGCTCTTACTTTTAGGTCTCTATAAGTAGAAATAGGACTCGCAAGGAGGTGTCCGACAATTATATGTATAGGGTTGCCACCTTTACTAGACCAAAATCCATATAGACATAACTGTAGAAACAGAAACAATTAAAATATATATATGTATATATCTCCCAGTGGCGGTAACCACTAGGTAGATATAATTAGGTCTGCATTTCCATAGGAAAAGCATTTTTTGTTTTCCTAATACCATTGGCTCTATTTGATAAATCTTAACAAAACTTTACAAAAAAAAGTCTTATCCATTGCAGCTCCTTCCTTGAAAGTTTTGGGGCGATCCGTCGAGGGGTTGAGAAAAAGGGGGGGGTCCCAAAATGCATTTTCTCCATTCCTTTTTCCATAGGAAAATTGAACAGCAATACTGCAAAAGACGCTGACTGAATTTACAATAAATTTGACAGAAAGCTATATCTTCATCCAGAAAGCATGATTTTTGGATATTTCATGCCGTGGAGGATCCGTCGACTCGACAGATCTCAAGCTGATACCCTAACCCCCTAGGCCTGTTTGGGAGCTGGCACTACTAAAAGAAATAATCCCCAGGTGAGCTAGGGCCTGGGGTAGAAGGCACAAAACATATTTAAGAGATGGAGGCACATGGCCCCCTCCCTGAGCTTCTAGGAGGCCCTAGGGACCCTATCCTCTGGGGCTAAACTTCTATTAAAGGGATGGGGGGGTCCGTGACCCCACTCCCCGAGCCTGAAAAGGTCCTGGGACCCCATCTCCCAGTGCCAATTTAAAATGAAGTGGAGGGTGCATGCAGCCCCCCTCTCCAAGTCTCAATTTTCAATTCTTAAAACTTCAATTAAAGGGGTGGGGGTGCGGCATCCTTCCTCGTACCTGAAGAGGTCCCAGTGTCCCCATACCCTGTCGCCCATTTAAAATAAAGAGGAGGGGGCACGTATTCTCCCTCCCTGAGCCTAAATACGCCCCAGGAACCCCATCACCCAGGCCAAACTTAATTTGAAGGGGAGGGGGTATGTTGCCCCTTCTCCCCATGTCTTGAAAGGCAGCTGGAACCCCATCCTATGGGTAGCCCAACCGGGACACAGTAGTTTCCCTGCCTGCAAGAGCGCAGGCAGGGAGATATGTCTTTTCCCACCCTGTGGGAGCTTTAACTATGCTGCCACCAGGTGGGAGCAGACATATGTTTTGGGAAGGAAAACTGAAATTGAAAAAACTGCTGTTCCTGCTGTGCAAGAGCAATACCGGCTCAAGAAGCACCCTGGATGTGTGCATGTGGGGGGCCAGAGGGACAGCGTGGGCCCTGGGGCCACTATTGGCAACCACCTAAGGCCTTGGGGGATGGGGTCCATTGACCCACTATTGGCTTGGGTATGGGGGCTGCGCACCCTCCTCCTCTTAAAAAAACGTTCCAGAAGATGGGTGTCCCTGGGGCCATTATTGGCTCAGGAAGGAGGGCCATAACCCCCTTCACTTAACCAATGAGAAAAGCCCTGGGGGATGGGGTCCCCCGGGCCCATAGTGGCTCGGAGAGGGGTGACAGGCACCCCCTTCCCTTAATAAAAACATAAAGGCCCAGAGAAATGGAGTCCCGGGGCCTTAAAGGCTAGGGGTGGGGGGTCATGAGCCCCCTCCCCTTAATTAAACTAAACAACCCTGGGGATGGGGTCCCAGGCACCCTAAAAGTTCGGGGAGGTGGGCCACGTGCCATCTCCCCTTTTTAAAGAAAAGTGCCCTGGAGTTGAGGTCCCCAGGGCCCTAAAGGCTCAGGAAGGGAGGGCTTTTATATATTACAGGCCCCGGTGACCCCACCCCCCGGAGCTGTATTATTTTTTTATGTGTATGGATTGTAAAAATTTAAAAAATGTATTCTACCAATGTACATGTATGATGCTGTTAATATTATATAGAGTATAGATTTTTTTCATATGCAGGGACAGTGCGTGGTAATGAATACATGTCATGTGAAATCACGTTTGCCTTTGTCCATGTGACGTTAGACATTCAAAGTGTGAGAGACCTTCTGTCCAAGGCCAAATAAAGTGGGTTTTTTGTACCTTTTTGGCACTGTCAGATGCCAAAGAAGGCTGTTGACACTAGTCAAAAAGACAATTGAAGGAATACAAGGAGGTGGAAAGAGGGATAGGGCAATCAGGACAGGGAGATGTAGAGACCGGCAAACAAGTACAAGAGCAAAGGGAGACAGGATAAGGAGTTGGTGACTGAGAGAAGGGAACTGGAGCAAAACAGGGCCAGGACACCAAGACTGTTCAGAGAAATAGGGAGGGAGATGGTGTCATAGAGATGGGGATCAAAATAGGGATTTAGAGATGGAGGGAGAAATGGACAAGGCCAAAGGGAGCTTGGTGGGGAGATATGGACAGAGAGATAGATTTAGATGCAAATGGAGATGGATGACAGTGACATAAACAGGGGCAAAGAGATATGGGTAAAAGTAGAGTGGCAATGAAAGATGCAAGGCAATGTTCAAGCGGTGGAGAAAAGTACAAGGGAAAAGACAGATACAGGGCTTGAACACAGGATCCTGTAATCATGTACACGAGAAAAAGGAAATGGTAATGAGGAGGCAAGGATAGGGAAGTGAGGAAACTGTGGAAATTACAAGGGCAAAAGAGGAAAACAGACATGAACAGTGGCAAAAGGAGATGCAAAGGGTGATGAATGCACGGAGAAAGTGGCAAAGGAAAACTAGGAAGGGAGGCGGGCACAGGAAGAAAGGAGCGGGGATAAAAGATGCAGAAGGAGCTTGAAATTATTGAAAACTGGAGAGAAAGAGAGACAGGGATGGGGTGCCTCGATAGGGAGAATGGATGATAAGTTAAAGAGCAAAAAAAGACCAAGGACAGGAAATAGGATGCTGGAGACACGGAAAGGAGGAAAAGTATAGGGGCAAACAGGTGAGGAGGAACATATGAGCAGGGCAACAATGGCGAAGGGAGATGTAGAGAGAGACAAGAGCAGACAGAGATGGAGACCTCTTGTTTGACATACCCCAGTGTGAAGCTCTTGCCATCAAGGAATAACATGTTTGTGTAACATCTAATAGTAGATAGAATCTTGTCTCAGGGGGTGAGTCGTACACATGCTGAGAAGCTGAATATTAATTATCATCCGGGGTCAGGCCTCTGCATAAAATAAACTGTAACAAGGGGTGTAACTATCAATGGTGCAGAAGGAGTAATGGCACTGGGGCCCCGGGATAATTGGGCCCCGTGCACCCCAACTGCCTGCCTTGTAAAACACAACCAGAAGATATGGCAATTCCATGTTCGTTGCTTGCATTAGGACCATGGCACCCTTGCTAAGCCAGCGACTGCAGCTAGAAAATTGAGAGGCTCTGGCTGTTCCCCCTTGCTTTTTATGTGCTTTTGATGATTGCACAGAGGTATATTTGTCTCCACACTTTTAACTGATCTCCACACTTTTAACTGATGGTGTGACAGTTTGCTGAAATCCTACAGTATAATGCATTGTAGGCACCGTGGGTGTTTAAGTCTACCAGGAAATCTGTGGCCTGGAATCAGGCAAAGTAAGTCAGAGGCTGCCTAGCAGCATGCTGAGGAACAATGTTTTTATCCTTCATTTTTGCTTCCATTGCTTGAGCTTTCATTACAATCACACCTTCATGTCTCTCACTTGTGGAATATGTGTCAATTTACTATGTGCATATCTCTGGTCCCCTACAAGGCTAAACTCGTGCTTTGTAAAAGCCCCAATAAAATAAAAATACGTAAAGACTTAAAATAAATGTCACCATCCCTTGGTTGGTCTGGAAGCGAGGGCCCCCATACTATGAATGTCTCTGACAGGTGTGATTGGTAACCCATTGGAATGTTGTTCAGCTCCACTTCCGGCTTTTTCCTGTGGCTTACAATTTATGGTAAAAATATAGTAGAGGTTGGAACAGGAGCTAACTTTAGGCAGGTCCGCTATAATCCTGATATAAAAAAACACAAGTGAAAGTCTTAAGAGAAAGACTCTCTCAAGTCTCATCAATTAAAGCTGTAACAGCATCCAACCACTTCACCGCATCCCCCTCCGGACCCAAAGGTAATTATACGCACACGTGCCAACCTTCCAACGCTTGCTTTAGGCCCAGCTGGGAAAATGTTCAGCTACCCTGGCAGGGAGGTGTTTTTCTGATTCAGGCTACGATAATGGGCCAAATTCCTAAAATGTGGAAACATTGAATAGTTTTAAACCACAAACCTGACCATTATTTCTAAAACTGAGTCAGTGGGGAGGTCTGAATTTCAAACATGTGCAGATGGCAAATACTTCTTAATAGACTAATTTATACAGAGTGCCTTTTTTACTGGCAAAACACCTTCCCCCACTGCAACAGAATCCATAGCACGAATTTGGATATTGTATACGTTTGTGGTTGATTTATCTTAAAAAATGCAATTAAAGCAGTATGTTTGTGGAATTGTGTGATCAAATGGGCCCTCAAAAAATGACATACTGTCATTTTTTGATTTTCTTCTAGGTGGTACTTTGTATAATAGGCATACGGACACATTCAGGCTCTGTTGCAGTAATTGCAAACAGTTTTAAAAAAATGATGCAAATGAAAATCAAGACACTCATACAAAGGATAACAAGGAGGATCGTAAACTACACTCTATCCATTCATTAAATAAATAATTTAATAGACTGCCTCTCTGCTGGAAAGCACACTTTAAAATAAGGGATTAAAGAGGAATTGACCGGAAACCTCAAACATTTAGCACTTTCTGAACATTAAATATCGACTTTGTTGTCAGACAACAACAAAGTTCATCCCTTAGGTGAGCTTGCAAAAATGTCTAGACCTAAACGGAAGCTATTGTTGAAATAGGATATCAAAACCAATTATTTTTAAAACACATTGATAAATCATTATCATACAAAAACAACAGATGCATATTTAGAACTTATCAGCTGCAGAGACAATTTTATCTGGATTTTAATTTAAAGACACAAAAAAAAGTGTTTTGCGATTCAGACTTCTTTATCTCTCTTTTCCACAATTTGATGCTTCTTGGAGACAACCACTAAAGGAGAATACTCTGTGGGGATTTTGCAATTCCTGCGATAGCACTATTAAGCATCTATTTTGTTTGTTCCCAGTTTTGCTCTATTTACCTAAAGTACTTGATAACATTTGCTAATGAGGCGATTTTATACTGTTTTAAGGAAGTGCACCAAAACAGTGGGACAAATTTCTTGAATTAGTAATATTCATGAAAGCAAAAGTAATAGATTTTAGACTAAGATAATGATAAATATATGTTATTTAGCTGTTTTATAAATGCTATGTTACATTTATTTGTATATGGTTTTATTGAAACGTAAACAATAAAGAATATTTCACTTGCTACACTTTTGGCACAAAAAAAACATTAGTTCAATGGTAATTTCATTAACACATTTGCCATTGGCTATGGAGGCCATGGACCACATTTAGTGGTGGGTGATAGGGTCCTTCTCTCAAAAAGCAACCTGAGTGTCAGTATCATCTCAGTCAATCCACTCTTGATTATAAGGGCGGTGGAATGTGGACGTTGCATGGAGGAATATCACATGGCTTGTCGCCTGGTCTGTAAAGCATCGGTGTTGATGACACCAATAACTATGGCAAACCAGCTGCTCAATCTATAGTAACTGCTTTGGTCAAATATCTGGCAGCGTCAACATCAACAAGTCACAAAATTGGAATTCAAGTGTCAATGACTTGCTAGGGAAATTACCCGAGCACTTTCCCCATGTAATGGCTCCTACCATTGTGAAACCAAACACTTCAAGGGGAAATTCCCTACCTAGTGGTGGGTGACTGTCCACCATGGAGCTGACGCCACACCCCTTGGAGAATGAGCAGTGGGGGCTTCAGTCTACCAAATGGCCTCACAACAAGGAAGGGACAAGCCAAAGCAACATCTCACTACGAGACAACTGTTCAGATTTTAAATTGCTGCTTGACAACAAAGTGCTGAGGTACACACAAGCTGTGGCTGGGGAGACAGTCATTGGTTTTTTAGAAAGGTCAATTAGAGACGGTTAAAATGCAGTTCGACATAGGTGTTTAGCAGTGTCATGGAGGTAAGGATAGTTAAGTAGTTCTAGCCACTGAGGCACTGACGGGGAGAGGCACAAACTGAATGAAGGGAAACAGGTTACTGATCAAATTTTCATGTTCCAGATGGAAATGGGTTTATTGCTATAAAGTGACCTGACTAGCGCATGGGGATGATGGCACTATCTTCAAAAAGAAAAAGGTGTGATCATTTCAGTGGTGATGGTAGCGGGGTCATTTCTGTTGAAAGCAAGAAGGAGTGGGAATGAGATCATGCAACATGGTTGAGAGCTGGTGACTTATCCATTACATGGAAGATAGACAAGCAGGTTGTTCTCATGTATGCTAGTTAAATGAAGCGGATGACTTGTTGGTTTGTACCTTGTCAATTATAAAAGATTGGGGCAGTTCGAAATAAGATGGTGGAATAGGCTCCAGGGAGAATCCCAAAATAAAGCATTGGAACATGGCATCTAAATACCTGACTAGAGAGTGATGAAAAGGGTTCACTATCTTCCACACCAATTGTATGACATTACAAGGCATGCCTTTACAACCCAGAACTTTACAATGTGCATTTTGCCATGCATGCATTTACCACACAAATACATACAATAATATGAAAATAGCCTTTGCCATGCACATCTTTACCACACATTTTCTTTTGCCACAAATTTTTTAAATTATTTTTTATTACATTTATGTTTATAAATTCTAACTTAAATGAATTCATTTCTTATGTAAAAAAAAACAATATGTCAGGCTTCATGTATAACAAACAGGCCCCAACCACAATGGTATCAACATTTATTGAGAAAGACAGTAAAATGTATTTTTTTAAATTACTAATGTTACAAATATACTTTTAGTCGTCCACCATTTTGTCACCACTAGTATGATAGCCTCAGAGTTGATCACACGCCTTTTGAGACTGCGGAAGACTAAAAAAAATACTGCCAGCTGTTTGTGAAAGTAAATATAAAAATGTAAACACTAAAAGTTAGTATTTTAATGAGTACATTACTATTTTTGATCTCTTTTTATTTATAGACAAAAAACATTTTACAGAGAGTTGATTGGTTATTGTGAAAACTGCACTACAGATCACAGGCATCTCAAGATAGTATCCGAATTGTAATTTATTATGGAATAATATAAGTACTATGTGCAAATATATCTGTAAAAATGGAGTAGCAAAATAACTTTTTTTATTTCCACGTGATGTTCAAGAACACCACATAAACATTTGAGTTGTAGAAAAAAGATATAATTATCATGTTAAACATTCTATTTTCTAGATATTTACAATAAAAAAAACAAAATAACTACAAAACATCAGCACACAAGTAGAATAAATTAAAAGCAGAAAAAGAACAGCACTGAACCAGGTATGCATATTTTAAAATAAATTAGGGCATTTTCTAAATTAAATTAAAAATAACAAGCCTTCCTTCCAAAAGAGTTCACTAACCAAATGTAAAACAATTTTCTACCTCAAACAAGTATAACTATTCTTTTAATTTCATTTGAAGGCAACAACAAAAAAACTGTATCTAGGTAAATTAGAAAAACATTCCAACAACAGCTTGCAAGACAACTATTTCCAAAACAGCGCAACCAGTAAAAAGGTAAATAAAAACATCTACAGCAAAATAATTTATTGACCAATAACAACTGTAACTACGTTTCTAACAATTATTTAAATCTAGAAATCAGGTAAAAAAGCATTTAACGGTTAAAAATGGAATAACATAAACAAACTGTAAAAACCCTAATATCTATATGTATATCTCTATCTATCTATCTATCTATCTATCTACTAATCTATCTATATATATATTCACTGAAAAAACCATAGGTTTCAGGGACGTTATAGTTAGCTGGACATTTCACTCGTACAAAACCATAGAAATTCCACCGTTATAGTTAGTTCAGCTAACTATAACTCGCGCCCCCGCAATGAACTGCTGATGACGTCACATATTACATCATTCATGACATGGTCAGTGACATCACTGATGACATCACTGATGACATCTCAATTGACATCACTGATGTACGAGTGAAATGTCCAGGTTTTTTAAATGCTAATTTCTAACTATAACGTGCCTGAAACCTATGGTTTTTTCAGTGAATTTCAAACGTTTTTTAAATGCTAATTTCTAATTATAATGTTCATTAAACCTATGGTTTTTTCAGTGATTTTAAATTATCATTCCATTCTCAACCTAGTGAAAACAGCCGATATCGCCAGTTTTCCAACAATAGCTTCCGCAAAAAAATTCGCCACAAATGAGAGCGACAACTAACGCTAATATATGCAGAGTAGGCGTTCCCGTGCAAAAATAACACGAAAACACCACTTCCCGATATTTTCAACGAGCAGCCAAATCTGGGGTGCGATCCAAAAACAGGCGATAAGCTGTGTTAGCAGTAGGAATTTAACATCTGCCTTTTACTGGTGTAAAGCAGGACGACTACCTACAGTGTGAAAGGGAGCCCAGCCCAGAACCACATCTGAAGACCAACACATGTCATAGAGCTACTGACCATGCAGCTCCGACACCCAAGAAGGCCACAACACCCACTGCCATCACCCTCAGGACCTCCCCCCCGGACTACCCCCCTCCCTACTACCACCGAGGCAGCGCAGAACAGGACAGCGGACCTTCCAAAAATGGCATGGTCCCTCAGCCACACAATAGCTGAATCTTGGGAGATGTGGCAACCAAGTATGTGTGAAGGACGCAAGTCACCCATCAATAAAAATGCACACAATACCAAGTGTAGCGGTGATGTGGTGGACAGACCTCACTATGCAGAGCAGAAACCTCTCCATGTGGACATATACTGCTGGTGCTTGTAGTGTAGTGGACAATAGACGCAACCATGTTACCTCAGGCAGTGGGGAAGATCTCGGTCATGTAGCTGTGTTGTCCCCCCCTGGAAGCGGAAGCGGAGTGGGCTGGTCCAACGTACGCCACTCCAGCGTAGGAGTATGAATAAATAGGCTGGGGCTCTGGGCGTGGTTCACTTGTGGGAAGGCCAAAGCGTCTGCCAGGGCAGCAGCACTCACCCTGCCACGAGGCCTCTGCCGTGACCACCGGCCTCCTCGACACAGGCCCCTGCGAACCCAGCAGCAGAGCACCACAGACTTATGTCTGTACAGACTACTGCCTTCGATCTACACTGCAGACAGCAGGGCTCACAATTCAGATCGAGTCGCGATTGCAGATGACGCAGTCCAGTAGGCAAGAGACATTGATCCAAGTGCGGCACGCCCGGACCATGCATCATCGCAGACTGCGCACACACTGAGTGCTTCAGGTGCCACTAACTCAGTGCACCACAAGTCAATGCCACATGGACTTATTAAGACAGAATTCATTAGGCAAAAGACATTGCTACCACTGCGGCCCGCCCGGACCACGCATCATCGCAGGCTCCACACACGCTGGTTGCTTCAGGTGACACTAACTGTACAGCTCAACTCAACGCCACGTGGCTGTGGGCCCTTGCAGACCGCTGCCTCCGGCCTACACTGCGGTCATCAGGGCTCACATTTAAAATTGACTCTTGATTCATTAATTGCAGAGTCCAGTAGGCAACTAAGTATTACGTCCCTAAAACCTACATAATATCCTTTTAGTATCCTTGCTTCAAGAACTTGTTTTATATCAGTTATAGCTTTAGTACAATGACCAAATTCATCTTCAAAGTCCAAAGGAACACTGAATGGCAGTCTACACTGCGGACAGCAGAGCTCACAATTTGAATTCAGTCTTGATTTATTAATTGCAGACAGAATTGTACTCTATGTCCTCGAATTTTGTCAAGAGGAAGTGACAAAAAGCATTCCTTGATGTCTGTGCTGACTACTGCCTTCAATCTACACTGCGGTCAGCAGGGCTCACAATTCAGATCGAGTCGCGATTGCAGATGACGCAGTCCAGTAGGCAAGAGACATTGCATCATCGCTGGCTACGCAAATGCTGAGCGCCACACCTACCACTAACTCTATGCAGCTCAAGTCAACGCCACGTGGCTGTGGACTCTTGTTGACCACTGCCTCCGGCCTACACTGCGGTCAGCAGGGCTCACAATTCAGTTCGAGTCGCGATTGCAGATGATGCAGTCCAGTAGGCAACAGACATTGCATGATCGCTTGCTATGCACACGCTGAGCGCCACATCTCCCACTAACTCTATGCAGCTCAAGTCAATGCCACGTGGCTCCGGCCTACACTGCGGTCAGCAGGGCTCACAATTCAGATCGAGTCGCAATTGCAGATGACGCAGTCCAGTAGGCAAGAGACATTGCATCATCGCTGGCTGCGCACACGCTGAGCGCCACACCTACCACTAACTGTATGCAGCCCTTCCTGACCACTGCCTCCGGCCTACACTGTGCTCAGCAGGGCTCACAATTCAAATTCAGTCTTCATTCATTAATTTCAGAGTCCAGTAGGCAACTAACTATAACGTCCCTGAAACCTACATATTTCGACAGTGTATTCCATAAATGTTTCATCTTTTGTTCCATACACCTACACTGCGGTTAGCAGAGCTCACAATTTAAATTGAGACATGATTTATTTATTGCAGCGAGAATTGTACTCTATGTCCTCGAATTTTGTAAACAGGAAGTGACTAAAAGCATTCTTCGATGTCTGTGCTGACTACTGCCTTCGATCTACACTGCGGATAGCAGGGCTCACAATTCACATCGAGTCGCGATTGCAGATGACTCAGTCCAGTAGGCAACAGACATTGCTCCCAGTGCGGCTCACCCGCACCACGCATCATCGCTGGCTGCGCACACGCTGAATGCTTCTGATGCCCCTATCTCAGTGCAGCACAACTCATGGACCCTTTATGATACAATGTTTTGTGTATAATTTCACATCTGCTGCCCCTACCTCAGTGTACCACAAGTCATGGACCCTTTACAATACAATCTTGTGTGTATTATTTCACATCTGTTGCCCCTACCTTAGTGCAGCACAAATTATTGACCCTTTATGATTGAATCTGTGTGTCTGATCCAATGATTACTGTTGTACTTGTTGCCAGCACCAACCATTCCCAGAGGGCTGGCTTACACTCACCCCACACGCATCCAGCACAGACGTCACTGGACATGGGACCCTGGTAATAAACATGAGTCGAGCGCACGTGCCCGTACCCAGTTCCACTATCTATCTGTGTCTGTGTGTTCATTATGTATGCAAGATGCCGCCCCTGGGCCCTACCACATTACATTGTGCTGTGGACAGCGTATGCAACCATGTTACCTCTGGCAGTGGGGAAAACTTCGGTTATGTATCTTTCTCTCGGTCATTGTACAAGTACGTATGTAGAGACTGGATCATTAGAGTACTGCAAGGAGAGTGTATAGTGAATTTATAAGTGCTTGGGGATTGGCGGAGTAATTGTATAAGTACATATGTTGGCGCAGCCTAACCCCGAACACAAGCTTGGCTCTAATTGGCTGCCCTCCATGTGCCAAAAACTGAAACTTGAACTTTTCATGGCCCTGTATTTCTACAGCTGCAACACTCCACTGAATGTGCAATAAACATTCATATCCACACAGATGTGTCATGTCCACCATCTTTCATGTGTGGAACTATGGATGAATGTAGGGTCAGTGATTCCCCGTACCTTACATGTTGGCCATGTTGTGGGACTTGGCTCACAGAGTGACACATTGGCGCTTGCGACCCGGGTGACGTCAGCACTACAACAGGGACACCCGCATCAGTTGATTCCTCATACAGCCCAGGACGGAGCCACGCCCATAGCTCCGGAGTCATTCTTCACAGCCTCACGCAGGACTGGCATACGCCAGGCCAGCTCACTCCGCTTACGCTTACAGGGAAGGACAACAACGCTACGTGGCCCAGATTTTCATTGCAGTGATCTTCTGGTCACACCCTAGTTCTCAGTACGCCACAGCCACTCCCTCACGGCTAGTATACACCCACACCACACCCATCCAGCACAGGCGTCACAGGACACGTGACCCTGCCAATAAAAAAGACCGGGCGCACGTGCTCGACGCCATTTCAGAGTTGCTCGCACCGGATGCACTGCGGCCAGCACAGGCACACCGGCACGGGATGGTGACTTTCGGTCCACTGAGGTACGGGTACCGTAACTGCTGAGCGGGTGTGCAGCCTGCGGTGATGGCCCGTCCCGGCGGTCTGGACAGCTCAGGTTTTGTGTGCCCTGCTGGACCGCAGTGTAGGCCTGAGCCATCAGACAGCGCAGGCCTACCGCCACGTGGGGCGCCTCGCTGGTTACAGAATTAGTGGCACCGCAAGGGCTGAGCGGGTGTGCAGCCTGCGATGAAAATCCCGGTGCACTGGTATGTCCTCTGCCATGGCGAAATCAAGACCCAGCACCAAATGTGAGACCTGGTGGCCTGCGGAGCGGGGCTGCATGATATGCAGGGTGCCGTGTCCGCGGGCCCCGGGCTTGGGGCTTGCAGCGGCACGTGGTAGGCCCTCTTTTCTACACGCAGGTTGCGAAAGGTGAGCAGAGAGGCTTGTTAGCGCAGCGGCGGGCAGTCACCTCCGGGCAGTGGGAGTGGATGGGGTGCAGCAGCCTGGGTGCGCAGAGGTGGACAGTCACCTCCGGGGAGTGGATGGGGTGCAGCAGCCTTGGTGCGCAGCAGCGGGCAGACACCTCTGGGCAGTGGAAGTGGATGGGGTGCAGCAGCCTGGGTGCGCAGCGGCGAGCAGACACCTCTGTGAAGTGGATGGGGTGCAGGAGCCTGGATGCACAAAGGCGGGACAGAGAATTAGGCGTGTGCAGTTGTATGTACTCTGCCATTACTGATTCCATACTACGTTTCAGATGAGTAAGCTTGAGGGCTCCACTATGTCCCGGCACATGGTTGGAGACACACCAGTGACGGAAAGGTGAGCTGTGAGGGTTTTGTCCACAGTGTGGGCACTCACTGTCCCTCTCCATCTCTTCCTTTCTCTCCCTCACACTCTTTCTCTCTCTCTTCCTCTCTCTCACTCTATCTCTTCCTCTCTCTCACACTGTTTTTTCTTTCTCTCTCTCTACCTCTCTCTCTTTCTCTCTCTCTCACTCTTCCTCTGTTTCTCTCTTCCACTTTCTCACACTGTTTCTCTCTTTCTCTCTCTCTTCCTCTCTCTCACTGTTTCTCTCTCTCTTCCTCTCTCGCTCACTCTTTCTCTCTTTCTCTCTGTCTACCTCTCACTCTTTCTTTCTTTCTCTCTCTCTTCCTCTCTCTCACTCTTTCTCTCTCTCTCTCCTTTGATGGACGCATGACGCACAATCTTATCTTGCTTTTTGTCTAACAGGCTGTGATTCACAGATTGACGACCCCCCCCGACACGGACCTCCCGCCACGAGGCGATGACTTCAGTTCCACTGAGTTAGTGCCACCAGACCTGAGCGCGTGTGCAGCCTGCAATGATGCGTGGCCATCCTGCAATCAACACCCACTTTGAATTGTGTGCTCGGCTTGACCGCGTGTACGCAACACCTGAGGAGGTTGCTTCGGCACGTGGTGGACCCTCTTAGACACACGCCGGTGGCGGAAGGTGAGCAGAGAGGCTTGTTTCCGCAGCAGCGAGCAGTCACCACTGGGCGGTGGGAGTGGATAGTGTGCAGCACCCTGGGTGCACAAGAGCGGGCAGACACCTCTGAGCAGTGGGAGTGGATGGGGTGCAGCAGCCTGGGTGCACAGGAGCGGGCAGACACCTCTAGGCAGTGGGAGTGGATGGGATGCAGCAGTCTGGGTGCGCAGGAACAGGCAGTCACCTCCGGGCAGTGGGACTGGATGGGGTGCACCAGACTGGGTGCACAGCAGCGGGCAGACACCTCTGGTCAGTGGGAGTGGATGGGGTACAGCAGCCTGGGTGCGCAGAGGCAGGCAGACACCTGTGGGCAGCGGGAGTCGATGGGGTGCAGCAGCCTGGGTGCGCAGGGGCGAAACAGAGAATTAGGCGTGTGCAGTTGCATGTACTCTGCCATTACTGATTCTATACTATCTTTCAGATCACTAAACTTGAAGACTGCACTATGTCCCGGCACATGGTTGGAGACACACCGGTGGCAGAAAGGTGAGCTGTGAGGATTTTCTCCACAGTGTCAACACTCACACTCCCTCTCCATCTCTTCCTTTCTGTCACTCTTTCTCTCTCTCTCACTATCTATCTCTTCCTTTCTCTCTCTCACACTCTTTCTCTCTTTCTATGTCTCTTCCTCTCTCTCTCATTCTTTCTTTCTCTCTCTCTTCCTCTCTTCCTCTCTGTCTCACTCTTTCTCTCTCTCTCTACCTCTCTCTCACACTGTTTCTCTCTTTCTCTCTCTCTTCCTTGTATCTCACTCTTTCTCTCTTCCTCTCTCTCTCACTCTTTCTCTCTTTCTCTCTCTTCCTCTCTGTCTCACTCTTTCTTTCTCTCTCTCTTCCTCTCTCACTCTTTCTCTCTTTCTCTCTCTCTCTCTTCTTTCATGGATGCATGACGCACAATCTTATCTTTCTTTTTGTCTTGCAGGCTGTGATTCACAAATTGTCGAGGGTTGACACGCCATACCTGTACCTACTTTTATTTTGTTGTTTTGTTTAAATAAAATGTTTTATATGTAAATCCATAGATGACTGAGATTCTTATTTGTCCAACCTCACATGCATCTTCTTTACTATAATTGTGCGACATCAGCCAATTTGTTACGTTCCAGATTTCCTAAGGTTTCTGTCACATGTGTTTGTGTGGGGGGGAGGTGTGGGGGGGATGGCGGACAAGGGGCTGGTGGCGGGGAGTGTCGGAGCAGTGTTGGGTGTCCGAGCTGCATGATCGTTGGCTCCATTGCATCTGTTGTCATTCACGTGTGGCTCTGGGCTGGGCTCCCTTTCATATTGCAGGTTGTAGTCCGACATTACACCAGCTCAGAGCAGGTGTAAACTTTCTGCTACTAATGCACCTTATCGCCTGTTTTGTACTGTCTTCAACGATCTTGCTGGTGGTTGAGACACTTGCGAAGTGATGTGTTTGCTGCTTTTTGCACGGGAACGCCTACTCTACATCTCATTAGCAATATTTGCCAGAGTCATCTGTGACGGTGCTTTTTGAGGCTGCTATCGCTGGTAAACTGGTGATATGGGCTGTTTGCTCCAGCTTGTGAATGGTGCGTTAAATTTATCACCATTTTGGTTGCGATAAAGTGCCGTTAACTGTGCGATATGTCCTTGAGAATATACCACTCGGTGTTTGAAAGACTTAAGAAGTACTCGAGTGCCGCGCTGAGAGCCGCGCACCCATCGCTTTCACAAGTTTGCTATGACAGGGTGGGAGAGAGTGAGGCAGAGAGACGGAGTGAGATAGCACAAGCAGCGCACCTGGCTCACATACCAACATGTGTGTGTGCATCGCCATCCATGCACAGGCAGTTCCCCCACAATGCAGTCCACACACATAGCAATCACAGAACATCAGCAATGAAGGC
Source organism: Calotriton arnoldi (assembly GCA_963921515.1). NCBI lineage: Eukaryota > Metazoa > Chordata > Amphibia > Caudata > Salamandridae > Calotriton > Calotriton arnoldi. The sequence continues at coordinate 590,333 of CAWUFW010003294.1, read as the reverse complement.
AATGTGGTACAAAACTCCCCTCATACGGGTTCTGTGTCCGGTGTGTGTGGCGGGGTGATGGCTGCATGGCTGTGTGCCCCTGACACATCAGACTGCGTAGGTGATGGGGCTGCATCAGATGTCGTCCAGCACCTATGCAAAAACAATGTCTGGCTCACAGAGACGGAGCTTGCCAAAGGGAACACCCCCGTTGCACATGCGACAGTCAGTTCTTCCCTGTGTTGGGACGAGGCTGATTGTGGCACACGAGTGGACAATCTTTACAACACACCTCACAGTTAGACACCAGTGGAGTGGCATAGGCTTTATTGGCATGTGCGTGTGAGTAAGGATGAGGCAACGGCCACAACAGGCACGGACATGCTTAAGACACTTTCACGCAGCATGGGTACATGTCGAGGGGCAGATGATGTTGGGGCTGAAATGGACAAGATTTATCACATATGGCAACGCTCACAGCCCACCTTGTCTTGCTCCCCAACAACTTAGATTTCCTAAGAACACCCAAATGCAAAGCCTTGCAGTACCGCACCAGCCTTGACTGACATTGAAATCTACTTCTCAGTGTAAAAAATGAGACCACAAAGTGTGCACATAACATTTCTTCTTTTTTGTGTGGAGGATATGCCACAGCTCTGAGCAATGATTTGAATATGTGTGCAACGTTGTGGGACATGGGTTGCTATTTTCGTGGGTGTCAAGGCCATCCCATGCGGGGGTACCACAGTCAGGGGCTTCTATGTGTGGGCTGTGGATAAGTCGGATGGTTTATTTGGCGTCTGCACAGTGCCCCGTGTGAGGGGGCACGACTCACTGTACGTGGGGTCTGCATGGTGCTCTGCCTCCGGGGTGCGGCAATTGTCTGCTCTGCCGACAGTGATCAGGTGTGAGGGTCCGACAGGTTCACATGTCGTGCTACATCGCCATGTGTGTGCTCTCACCGAGCAGTGTGTCCGAATTGGCAAAGTTGCCAAACAACGCCGTGTTGCTCGGACCATGGACCTGCGTCGCCTTGGACAGGTGTGTGTTGCCACGCGTTATTCCACGCACATTGCATCCAAAACTCAACCGAAGGGAGACGTGTCCTCTGTTTTGGTGGGATATGTGAGCAATCCCCACTGGGCCATGTGCTGTGGGTGGCAATAGGATGTGGCTGCAGGTACGTAGTTACTTGTCCATGAATGCCCGTGCAGCTTCATGTGCAATGTGTTCCAATAGTACGTCGTTGTCGTGTTCAAGGAACACCAGGGTGAGCCAATCCATTAGGTGGTCCGGGCAGGTGTGCTCAGCCCACGCCGTCTCACCGATCCGCAACACAGCCCAATAGGGAGCGCCTCGATGTGGTCACTGCACACGAGAAATTGTGCCATCTCCCATGCACAACTACCAATACATACGCAGTATGTCAAGGCATCCCATGCACGGCTGTCTCAGTTACACTCCTGTTCGTGATCCAACAGGGGCGCAAACACAAGTCATAGTCCAATTCATCAACAGTTGTGTTGGATAGGCAGACATCAATGGGACACTCGAATGTGCATGTTCGGCAGTGGAACCAGGGCTGGACGCAGGTGACGTGGGCAATGCGGAAGCTGAGCCTGTAACTGATCCACATTCCATCTCTGTTAAGTTAATAACACATGAATTTTCTACTGTCACCCCTTCTCCACTATTTCCAGACTGAGCATAATTTCCAAATGTGCCACATTCTGTTTATCTCGCCGGAATAGATATACAAATCGAAATTAACCCTACATTGAATTTTCAAAACCATACAGGGCCATATTCACAAGAATGGCGATAACATTATCGCCGCTTTAGCGGCAAGAAACTGCCGCTAAAGCGGCGATAATGTTATCGCTGGTCTTGAGAATATGGCCCACAGTCTTTTACAGATGACAACTTACACTTTTTCTTTGTGAAAAACTCCTAAACATATATAAAGTACTTGTTTAACAACTAGTTACACATTATTCATATTTTAGAACCAATAAAACAGCAGACTTTACTAACACTATGTTATTTAGAAATAAAAAATACTTTCTAAGTTAAAAATATCGTCTCAAATACTTAACCACTACTACAAAACACATAACACACCTTCTTAATTTCTAATTTACCTTCGTAGTTGGTATGCAGATTTCAAATGTCACAAACGCATGCAATTCTTTTCTTGTCACACAGTATATGTAATGCACCGCTTTCATCAAGAATGGAACCAGTAATGGCACAATTTCCCTGTTGCTCCACACATAAATACATGTAAAGAACAAATCAGAATAGTTCCTTATTTTTTTTAGATTGCAAAACATCTCTTTATTGCTTATTTTTGAACTTTCCATATAAACAGTTTTTTTAAGGACACATACAGGTGAAAAGTTCAAGGTATTGTATCAACACTTTCTAGAACATTCTACGACACGTGCAGGTTAAAAGTTAATCATTTTTTTAAACCTACCGATATTTTTTTGTTGCAACATTTTCTCCAACATTTAACGGCACGTGGAGGTCAAAAGTTCACCATTCTTTCAAGTTTCAACTGCACCTTCCAAATACAATTAGCAGGTGTGGTTGAGCTGAGCAAATTTCATCCTATAATATGTACTCCACGTATAAACTGCTTTTTTATTAACCAATCACAAAGATGCTTTTCATCAAAACTAATATACACCCTACTTTTTAGGACACAATACATTTCATCTCCCAATCGGTTAACGTTTTGTATGTAAAAAAAAGTAGTTCCCCAAGTTTAAACATATCTCTTATTCTACGAACGGACTGCATGAGCTACAGACATTTATCCATATCTTCTAGCCATACCTTCAAAATGCTAGTGTGCATTGTAGGACATAGCTATGTTTTCTGGTGCAAGAGGTATGCAGAACAGAGACGCATTGACTTAGACCTAGGTTTACAGAATGTGCACATTAAATGGTTTGCACAGAGAGGATTGAAGTGGCACCAATTGCTCCCTTTGGTTAAAACCTGTTTACATCTCCAACACCCTGATCTCATGATTGTGCACTGTGGTGGTAACGACCTAGGCACATTGACTGGGGTAGGTTTGGAAATGCTTATGAAGGACACCTTTGGACAATTGATGTTACTTTTGCCTCAAACTGTCTTTGTATATTCCAATATATGCCAAAGACAGAAGTGGAAATGGTCAAACCAATTTTGTCATAAGATTGAAAAATCTAGGAAGAATGTCAACAAAGCTGTGTCTGCATACCTCAGAGACCATAGAATGGGGTCGATTTACAACAACAACATACGTTTTGATATGGCTGATATCTACAGAAGTGATGGAGTACACTTCACAGATGAGGGAAACCGAGTTTTCCTGATTAACCTGAAGCTGTGCATTCGCACTTACATGTAGCTCCAACTAATAAACACAAGGGCTCTTTTTAGAGCCGCCTTATATTCCCAATTTTGGCTCGCAGAGTGTCAGCTGCGGGGCGTCGGGCAGGCTCGCAGAGGAAGAGCTGCGGCCCGTGGGCTCAGCTCGCAGAGGGAGACCTACGAGCCGTTGGCTCGCAAAAGCACAGCACCGTACTGGCTCACAGAGGGAGATCTGTGGCCGGACTCGCAGAGGGAGACCAACGGGCCAACAGGCCTGCTAGCAGACACACAGCTATCAGTTAACAGGCTGGCTCACAGAGATACAGCTGCGAGCCCTCCGAGCTCCAACCCGTCGGGCTAACTCACAGAGGGAGAGTAACGGGCCGACGGGCCTGCTAGCACAGACACAGCTACGAGCTAACGAGGTGGCTCACAGAGGTAGAGCTGCGGGCCCGACGGCTCGCAGACACAGAGCTGCGAGCCGACGGACTGGCTTCTAAAGGCATAGCCACGAGCTGATTATGTGGGGAGAGGGAGCGTAAAAGGAGTATCTCGCACAGACAGACCTGCAGGATATTTTCAGTATTGCCTCCCAGAGGTAGAATTATGGATCCGATGCCTTTTAGAGGGAGAGATGCGAGCTGACGGACTGAGTCACAAAATGGCTGACAGCTCACAGTCGCAGAGCTGCGAGCCGACGGACTGGCTTCTAAAGGCATAGCCGCGAGCTGGTGATGTGGGGAGAGGGACCGTGAAAGGGGTATCTCGCACAGACAGAGCTGCGGTATATTTTTAGTGTTGCCTCGCAGAGGTAGAACTACGGACCTGATGCCTTGTAGAGGGAGAGTTGTGAGCTGACGGACTGAATAACAAAATGGCTGCCAACACTTCCTAGTTTCAACAGTTCGCAGCCAATGAGCCGCAAGCTCGTGCTCGTAACGCTTCAGCCAATCAGATGTCAGAATTCTTACATATCGATATCTGGAAAATTTGATATTTCTCTAAAACTACTGAACGGATTTACTGGATTTAAACAAAACCGTGCTTTCTGGACCAAGACCTTTCTCTGTGCCAAATTTGGAGTAATTCCGTTCAGCAGTTTGACCTGTAGCCTTGTCTAAAGTTTCCTATGGAAATTGCATGGAGAAAACACGTTTTTGGACCCCCCTTTTTTCTTAGCCCCCCCTTGACGAATCCCCCCCAAACTTGTAGGATAGGAGCTGACCTGAAAAGAGGAACTTTTTGGAAAATTTCATAAAGATTCGTCAAACGACGCCAAAGTTATAAGCACATCAAAAAATGCTTTTCCTATGGAAACGTGGTCCTAACTATAACTACCTACTGGCGACCGCTAGTAGGTAATATATATATATATATATATATATATATATATATATATATATATATATATATATATATATATATATATATATATATATATATATAGATTGACAAAGGCTTCTGCGAAGCCGAAACGCGTCTGTCTGGTCGCAGGGTCGAGGGAGCCCCAAGATAATAAATAATGCCGTATCCTTACAGCCTTGTGTACGTGCCTTCTTCATTTGGAGCAGGATTGTGTGTTCATATATATATATATTTTTTTTTTTCCCCCAGGATCAAACAATGAAAAAACATGGACCAGACAGACTATGTGTTGACTAAACAGGAAACAGACTGCTGAAGCTCAGTGGGTACATTTACTGCAAGGAGAGACATACAGAGCCCAGGAGTCATTGGAGGTGTGTGGACTACTTCTCAGCTCGTTGCAAAGGCAGAGCTGTTACTCTTAGTGATTTAGTTGAAAAAACAAACAGGCATAACCTTCAACAGAGTTGGAAGTGAGAGAAAATGCCCAACACATTACGATGCAAGGTGTCACTACTAATGCGCACTATGGGGCTCATTACGATGGCGGAAAGACCGCCACCGCCGGGCCGGCGGTGGCGGTCCTTCCGACATCACACAGGAAATTCCCACCGCCGAATTTGGAAGGCGGTGGGAATCCCAATGTGTCCATGGCGGACGGAAAGTCCGTCTGCCACAGTTCTGCAGGGCGGTCCTTTTCCGCCCGCCTTGCGGAACCAGGACACAGGGCAGCATTGCGGATTACAAAATCCCTTTCCGCCTGTCTTTTCGCAGCGGTCATCCCACCGCAAAAAGACAGGCGGAGGCTGGATTCGGGGGCCCGTTGCGGGCCCCCTCTGTGGGGGGAGGTGCACTGGGGGGGTACCTGCATTTCCATGCTCCAAGTGGCAGGCCCCGCGTGGTGCCTGCCACGTAGTGCAGGGAAATGCAGTGTAAGCACTTTAACATTGCGCACGGTGCTGCAGCCAGCAGCACCACCTGCAATGTTAAAAGCCCTGGATGCGCCCGCCAGTATGGCGGAAGCATCCTAATCGCAGTGGTGGGACCGCCGCATGTCTGGCGGGCGGTCCCACCACTAGTCCGCCCGCCATCGTAATCAGCCCCTATGACTCAGTATTAAGGAAGGTAGCTCAAAACATAGCAGTATTCCCCCAATTCCCAATCTGAGAAGAATGGTTCAGAGAAGAAAACAGGAGAGTATTGTGAAACTAGCCCACCCTAAAACATACAGGGCCTAATTACGATGTCGGTCGGAAAGCCTCCGGCCGCTGGTCGGAGGCTTTCAGACCGACATGGTAGGTTTAAACTCCGACTGCTGCATTAGGATGACGGTGGTCGAAGTTTAAACTGGCAGAGGAATCCAACTCGGTCTCGATGGGTCAGTCGGAGCTGCACCATAATCCCTTAAGGACGGCGTTTCTGCCGTTGGGATTATGATGTCGGTTTCCGACAGTCAATCCATGTCAGCCTTTCTGACATGGATTGGCTGTCAGAAACTGACTTTGGGGGCCCCTAGCATGGCCCCCTCACCTCCTGGCCCTCCGCATTTGGGCCTAGTGGGCACCTATGGTGTCCCCCTCCACATCACTGCACCGTGTGGCAGGCACCATGAGGTGCCTGCTACACGGTGCAGGGGTGCGTGCTACACAGTACAGGGATGTGTACAGACTTCCATGTTTCAATGGGAGCATGTGCTGCAGGCGGTTTCAGCCGGCCACACAAGCTCCCATTGAAAAATGGAAGTTTGCGACAGCGTCATGTGCGGTCGCATCCTAATGGAGTTGTCGGAACTGCCGACCTAAGGTCGGGGGATTCCTTCTCCGAAACGGTGTTGGTCGGAGGCAACTCCGACCAACATCGTAATTCCGCACACAGTGTAATTAACATAGCCCTCAAACTAACTGAGTCCTTTAAGTATAATCCTTCATCCTTTACAATAATAAATAACTTAAAAAAAAGAATGCTAATTTTCGTAACTTTGCAAAACACAGTTACACTTGAGAATAGTGAAATCTGGATGATGGATGCAACGTTCAAATCAACACTACATCCATTTTCTCAGACATACACTATTTATAATATTGTAAATAACATAACAGTACCATTAATATATGGTTTGCTGCCAGACAAACATATCTCTACATGCACTGATTTTTATCAGTAATAACATCTGAACAAAAGTCTCATGAAAATGATAAATGATTATGAATTGCAAATGATAAATACTGTTAAGAAAATGTACATTAAGATCCAAATTCAAGGATGTTTTTTTCATTTTTCCTGGGCATATTATATGTATATATATCTAGTAGCAAGTTAGAATTTGAACTACGAAAACAGTAAAATGCTTTGTACCTCCTGAAATAGTAGATGAGTTCTACACAACAATTGTATAATCATACTGTTTTACACAAAACAATGAAAAATTGGCTCCACTTCTAAATTATTTTGAAGAAACCTGGACTGACCATCTAAACATGTCAGGTTGCAGGAGAAAAACACGTTTCCCAATGGAGTGGTGGAACTGTTACCCAATCTGTTTAGAGGCAGGTGCAAATATTAATAATGCCATCGAAGGTTTGCCATTACTCATTTAGTAGTGCAATTGACAAACTTCATCCTGACATTTACAATTTTCTGGAAATTATGAAACAGAGTTTCCCATTAAATTATACAGGCCCAATCTTTAACAGGTATTCTGCATTCTTACATTTCAAGAAAACCTAAAGAAATGAATGAAAGACTACTGGTAAAAAATATTGGGAGGTGCATACTACCTAGAAAACACTGCCTACATTTTACACCACTAATCACTATAATACTGTAAAGTAAATACAATAAATATAATGAATTACTCTCTGGTTGAAAATAAATTATTGGCAATATTTTTAATTTTTAATTATTAACAGATTGTTTTAGCTAGAAATGGGGTTTCTGGTTGGCTTGTGCATGCGCCTAAGCCAGGCAGAAACCACCACTCTAGTCAGGGCAAGGGAGTTGCACACGGAACCCCTGCTCACCCCCTTGGTAGCTTGGCAGAGCAGTCAGGCTTATCCCAGAGGCAATGTGTAGAGCGTTTGTGCAACACACTCACACAGCAGCGACACACTAGGCACCCCACAAAAGAAACTCCACACAAGGTTATATCAAAATAGCCTTTGTATTATCCATAAAAAACACATTAGAACACCATCACATATATGTACTGTGCCACCAGGCACTTGTCATGACTTTACAGGGATTACATAAATCATTAGGCCAATCGGGCCACTGTCATAAACATTTAGCATCACCAGTAGATACTGGCTGGATTGCACTTAGCACAAAGCATGAGGCATGAACAACATAACCACACCATGCCCTCCTTAGGCATCTGCAGGTCACCATTACGGTGCCTAGGGTGCAGCCCCAACAATGCAATACCAATTATATGAGATCCTCACTGGCAATGTACACTGACTTCAGGGCACCACACATGCACATTGGGTAACTTCCAGTACTCACAGGCACCGAAGTATGGGCTCCTCTACTCCAACTCTGCAGCCACAGCGCTTAGCGTGTGGACTGCGAAGTAATTACAGGAACGTGACTTCCGTCGAGGGTTGCCACCCCGTCCTGCTCTCTTGTGCCCCCAAGCGAGTGATCACCATGGGTAGGGGAGGCACCAACTCTGCCCAAGTTGGCCGGGGACCTCCCTTCACCCCAAGAACTGGCCCCGCGAGCACACCGCCCCGTGGTTTACTACAAAGAAGCTCAGCCCCACTCACCATTCCTTGGGGGCTGAGCGAGTTAGGTTGCAGCCATCCGCTGCAACCGATGATCCTCTGATCCGGCCTTTCGGGACCGGGTAGACATGGGCCGCCATCTCCGTCCTCCTTTCCTCCGTCTCGCGGTCTGCAGTGCGGTCCTGCTTTGCCATGCCCACAACCAGGCTCAGCCACACGGCTGGGTACTTCTGCCTGGCTTCCGGGGGCTGCGGTTGCTTCCGGCTGGACAGCCGCGAGCCGCGAATTCTCCCCACTCCGCCGAGGGTGTGAAGAGCAGCCCTCCTGGCACAATACCGCGGAACACGCTGCATAGTGCTGGGAAGGCAACCAGCAGTGCAACTCCTTCACAACCACGACAACAGCGCTCTTCACAAGCGCTGATCAGGGAGCAGAGCAAAAAGTGCTCCTCCCAGGTTTTTTCAGTGAAGCACTCACCTCGCGCTGGGTGTAACACAAATAAAGCCCTCGCCCGGTGCTAAGTTCTCCCACCCGCAGGGCAGGCCACCAAGCCTCACGAGATCACTGGGGGCAGAGAACAGGGCACAGGCAGGACAGCACACAGGGTCCCGTAACAGAGTGATAGTCCCTTCAGCTGCCCAGCAGACAGCAGGTTCAGTCCCACAAGTAGGTAGTCCAGATGGCAGTTCCTCCTGGCACACAGCAGTCCTCTGGTCCCACACAGTGTCTTCTCTCCAAGTTCACGAAGTTCAAGCAGGCTCAGTTAAAAAAAACATGGGGTCACAGCCCCAGTACTTATAGGGCATATGTCTTTGTTCTCCTCTGGCCCAGGGCTCTAAGCCCAGTCCAAACCAGTTCTGGGGGGCACTTGGCAAGTGCACAACACTCCCCATTGTAAGTGGAGGCCCTGGCCCCAGACACACCACTGTGGGGCGAGCCATCATTGTGGAAGGCAGGCACAGCACTATTCAGGTGCAGATGCTACTCCTCCCACCACTCCAAATGCAGTCCATGCCTATTCAGCCTAGCACTGACTCATCCAGACTCTCTGGAGCCACTGCACCTCCCCAGCCCCTGTCACTCCAAGGCCAGACAGTCAATACACAACAGGCAGGCACCAAGGCACATATCACACAGAAATGCCTACTTCTAAAAGTGGCATTTCTAAAAGGTGATAATAAATCCACGAACACCAATATGCAGCATTTATCACCACTATTCCAAACAGACCAAACTTGATCACGCTACCCCTCTCAGAGCAGGAAATACCACTGAAGCACATATCAGGGAATCCCTATGAGAGGACAGCCTCACAGCAGCAAGAAACCAAATAGGCTGTTTTTCACTACCAGGACATGCCACACAGTTATGGCACATGTCCTACCTTTTACCTACGCCGCACCCTGCCCATAGGGCAAGCTAGGGCCTACCTTAGGGGTGACTGATATGTAGTAAAAGGGGAGTCACAGACGTGGCAACCACTTTATGTGCCACGTCACAGCGGCAGTAAACTGCGCACGCAGGCCCTGCAGTGGCAGAGGCCTGAGACAGGTTTAAAAGGCTACTTTGGTGGGTGGCGCAAGCAGCGCTGCAAGCCGCCCAGTAGCATTTAATTTACTGGCCCTGGATATATGGATACCACTGTACAAGGGACTGACAGGTAAATTAAATATGCCAAACAGGTGTAGACCAATCTTACCAAGATTACCATAGAGAGCACATGCACTTTAGCAGTGATAAAGTGCCCAGAGTCATAAACCACCAACAACAGGTCAGAAAAAATACAGGAGGAGGGCAAAAAAGTTCTGGGATGACCCTGCTAAAAGGGCCAAGTCCCACAGTTTTACATTGGCATTTCTTCTTTTTTCAGTCCTTGGTGTTAATTTACATATACTCTCACCAAGACCTACAGCTACTCCAAGCAATCTTTTAAATATAACACCATCCAAAACCCGAAAAAAATAAGTTTAACATTTCAAAGTTTTTAGGAAATGTGCTCCATTAACAATAGAAAAAAGTAAAAGTGAGGAATTATAATTAAGCACTACATTAAACACCTCCATTCAAAGTAGAAATCACCAAATCCGTCATTCTTATTTTAGGAAAACTAAGACAGTCCTAGCCTGTGAAAAATTCTAGACATGTAATTATTTTTATTTAAAAAATCTTTAAAAAGCATACTACACTAATCCTGAACCTCTAAATATTTTTAAAAATCCAATTACTAGCGAGCGACACTAGGATGTAAAAATTGTTAAAAACACAAAAAATAAACATAGCAGCACAAAATAACACACTACTGTCTCTCCTTGCAGTAAATTACCTAACCTATATATAATTTAAATTAGAAAAGCTTGTTCCTACCTGACCCCAGCTTCCCTGTCTGTCAGACCTTTACTGTAAAGAACTATTGATGAAAAAAACAGATGCGGAACATAAAAAAAAGTCAGAAAATTAAAAATAAAGAAATAAAATCTTTGTAAAGGAAGCTCATGAGAAACCTTGGGAAAATGTTTAATACATTTTAATACATTCTATAATTAATACTAAAAGAAAATATAAATACATTTTTAAAAATCTCAAAATATCTTCAAAATAAAATATACATTTTTAAATTATTGCATTACTGTTTAATAATCTGATCATTTGTGAATGTGAAATAAATTTGTTTTTAAATTGCCATGTGTGTTTTTTATTGTTTACATTGATATTAGTTTAATAAAAAATGTATAACATTATCTATTTTATTATTATGAAAAAAAACTTTATATTTCAATTTGTATTTTCTTAACAGCCATTTAGTAAATGTCAAATATTTAAATTATTTACAATGCATTTATTTAAATCTTGTTAAATATGTGTATGCAGCACCCTCTCTCTCTCCCTCTCTCTTTATATATATATATATATATATTATCTACTGGCGGTCGCCAGTAGATAGTTATAGTTACAACCTATTATCCATAGGAAATCCACGACATTCTATTTGAAATAACTCTCTTGCCGGTTGACGTATCTTCGCAAAATTTTCAAACTTTGTGGGGCGCTCCGGTCCGCTCCTACCCTGAAAGTCTCGGGGGATTCGTCAAGCGGGGGCCGAGAAAAAGGGGGTCCCAAAACGCGTTTTCCCCATGCAATTTTCCATAGGAAACTTTAGACACAGCTACAGCCCGAACTGCTGAACGGAATTACACCAAATTTGGCAAAGAGGTAGTTCTTGGTTCAGAAAGAACCCTTTTTGTTAAATGGTGTAAATCCGTTCAGTAGTTGCTGAGAAAATCAAAAGTAAAAAGATAGATATATCTAGGGCCGCGGATCCTCCCGAGCACGAGCTTTATGTTAATTGGCTGTCAACACTCCAAATCAGGAAGTGTTGGCAGCCATTTTATCCCTCGGTAGAACCGAGGGACAGAAACAAGTGCGCAAAGCGCACAAAGGGGGCAGGGTAGAAACACCCTGACCCCTAGGTCTGCTCAGGGGTCCCACAAGGACCCCCTGGGCAAAAAAATATATATTTTTTTTTAAAAATCGGCAGGATGCGCTCAGGGAGCGCGAATCCTGCCGGAAAAAAATCGAGCGCGGTCTCCCGCGCTCGATGTAGTCGCCCCGGGTGGGCCAAGTCCCGGGGGCATGCTGGGGGTTAATTTTATGTGTGGGGGCCTCTAAGGGCCCCCAAGCCCGAGGACCACCACCCCCGGGGCTTTATGTATAATGGTGCGGGAGGGCTCTGAGCCCTCCCGCAGCCCGAGGACCACCACCTCCCGGGGCTTCTTTTTAAATTAAAAACCTGTGTGGGGGCTCCAGCCCCCACACGCCCTGAGACCACCACCTCCCGGGGCACTAAGAAAAATTAAAATGGGGGTCCATTTTGGACCCCCAAGCCCCGAGGACCACCACCTCCCGGGGCTTTCAAAATGTAGGGAGGGGGCCGCGCGGCCCCCTCCTGGAGCCTGTGGTGGCCCTGGGACCGCCACCCCCAGGGCCGGCTCCTGCAGTGTCCCGGGTGCCTACCCCGGGACACTGCTGTTTGCAATTACAGGACGGGAGCCTCGCGGCTCCCGTCCTGTCATTGCAAACTTGCTTTGGATATTGGAAGAGAGAGCAGGAAACCTGCTCTCTCTTCCAATATCCAAAACTGATTGCTTTCCACATGGGGAGCTGCATCTTAGCAGTTCCCCATGTGTAAAGCTAATGCCGGCTCCCGTAGAACACGGGGAGCTGGCGGGACTGTGGGGGCTTGGGGACCCCCACAGTCCCAACGAGAGGCCAGGCCCCTGGGGATGGGGTCCCCGGGGCCATAAGTGGCCACGGAGGGGGCCACGCAGCCCCCTCCCCAAAGTAAAAACGGAAAAAAAATTAAAAAAAAGTGCAAGGCCGGCCCGAGGATGGGGTCCCCGGGGCCTTAAATGGCCTGAGGAGGGGGCCACGCAGCCCCCTCCAAATAAAAAAAGAGGCCATGCCCGGGGGATGGGGTCCCCGGGGCCAATACAGGCCCAGGGAAGGGGGCCACGCGGCCCCTTCCCGTTTTTTTTTTTATTTTAATTTAAAAAAAGGGGTAAGGCCCTGGGGGATGGGGTCCCCAGGGCCTAAAAATAGGAAAAAAGGAAGGGGGCCACACAGCCCCCTTCAGAGGAAAAAAGAAAAAAAAAAAATGATCGCCCGTAGGCCCCGCCCCTTTCTTCACCACTCTGCAAACGCGCCCCTGGCACGTTTGCAGAGAGAACGAATTCCACTTGAATACTGGGGGTCCCTGGGGGCCAACTAGCCCACCAGGAACGTCCAATATGCGCCAGGGGCTGCCTTGCAGAGAGGTGTACAGAGGCCACGCCCTTTTACACCTCTCTGCAACGCAGCTCTATGGCGCTTTGGAGGTATATGGTGGGCTAGTTGCACCCCAGGGACCCTCAGGATTCAAGGGAGTTAATCCCCGACTTAAAACGCGCCACGGGGCGCGTTTGCACAGTGGTGAAGGGAGGGCGGGGCTTCAGGTGACATGTGTGCAAACAGGCCCCGTGGCGCGTTTTAAGATGGGGAATTAAATCCTCTTCAATCCTGAGGGTCCCTGGGGACCCCCCACAGTCCCCAACGAGAGGCCAGGCCCCGGGGGATGGGGTCCCCGGGGCCATAAGTGGCCACGGAGGGGGGCCACGCAGCCCCCCTCCCCAAAGTAAAAAAATGGAAAAAAATAAAAAAAGTGCAAGGCCGGCCCGGGGATGGGGTCCCGGGGCCTTAAATGGCCTGAGGAGGGGGGCCACGCAGCCCCTCCAAATAAAAAAGAGGCCATGCCCCGGGGATGGGGTCCCTGGGCCAATACAGGCCCAGGGAAGGGAGCCACGCGGCCCCCTTCCCGTTTTTTTTTTTAATTTTAATTTTAAAAAAAGGGGTAAGGCCCTGGGGGATGGGGTCCCCAGGGCCTAAAAATAGGAAAAAGGAAGGGGGCCACACAGCCCCCTTCAGAGAAAAAAAGAAAAAAAAACGATCGGCCCGTAGGCCCCGCCCCCTTCCTTCACCACTCTGCAAACGCGCCCTGGCGCGTTTGCAGAGGGAGAACGAATTCCCCTTGAATACTGGGGGTCCCTGGGGGCCAACTAGCCCACCAGGAACGTCCAATATGCACCAGGGGCTGCCTTGCAGAGAGGTGTACAGAGGCCACGCCCTTTTACACCTCTCTGCAACGCAGCTCTATGGCGCTTTTGGAGGTATATGGTGGGCTAGTTGCACCCCAGGGACCCTCAGGATTCAAGGGAGATATCCCGACTTAAAACGCGCCACGGGGCGCGTTTGCACAGTGGTGAAGGGAGGGGGCGGGGCTTCAGGTGACATGTGTGCAAACAGGCCCCGTGGCGCGTTTTAAGATGGGGAATTAAATCCTCTTCAATCCTGAGGGTCCCTGGGGACCCCCCCACAGTCCCCAACGAGAGGCCAGGCCCCGGGGGATGGGGTCCCCGGGGCCATAAGTGGCCACGGAGGGGGGCCACGCAGCCCCCCTCCCCAAAGTAAAAAAATGGAAAAAAAATTAAAAAAAAGTGCAAGGCCGGCCCGGGGATGGGGTCCCCGGGGCCTTAAATGGCCTGAGGAGGGGGCCACGCAGCCCCCTCCAAATAAAAAAGAAGGCCATGCCCGGGGGATGGGGTCCCCGGGGCCAATACAGGCCCAGGGAAGGGGGGCCACGCGGCCCCCTTCCCGTTTTTTTATTTTAATTTTAAAAAGGGGTAAGGCCCTGGGGGATGGGGTCCCCAGGGCCTAAAAATAGGAAAAAGGAAGGGGGCCACACAGCCCCCTTCAGGGAAAAAGAAAAAAAAAAACGATTGGGCCCGTAGGCCCCGCCCCTTCCTTCACCACTCTGCAAACGCGCCCCTGGCGCGTTTGCAGAGGGAACGATTCCCCTTGAATACTGGGGGTCCCTGAGGGCCAACTAGCCCACCAGGAACGTCCAATATGCGCCAGGGGGCTGCCTTGCAGAGAGGTGTACAGAGGCCACGCCCCTTTTACACCTCTCTGCAACGCAGCTCTATGGCGCTTTTGAAGGTATATGGTGGGCTAGTTGCACCCAGGGACCCTCAGGATTCAAGGGGAGTTAATCCCCGACTTAAAACGCGCCACGGGGCGCGTTTGCACAGTGGTGAAGGGAGGGCGGGGCTTCAGGTGACATGTGTGCAAACAGGCCCTGTGGCGCGTTTTAAGATGGGGAATTAAATCCTCTTCAATCCTGAGGGTCCCTGGGGCCAACTAGCCCAACAGGTACGTCCAGAAAGCGCCACAGAGCTGCGTTGCAGAGAGGTGTAAAAGGGGTGTGGCCTCTGTACATGTCTCTGCAACGCAGCCCCTGGCGCATACTGGAGGTTCCTGGTGGGCTAATTGGCCCGTAGGGACCCTCATGATTCAAGGGGACTTAATCCCCCAACTTAAAACGCGCCACGGGGCGCGTTTGCACAGATGTCACCTCAGGCCCCGCCCCCTCCCTTCACCATTGTGCAAATATTCCTCTAAAATCAGCCGAAATACGAATTCTGATTTACTCACCTGTTATCAGGAGAGACCTCAGTGCTGCATCTTTCAGCCCAGTACTGGTCCTGAAAAGTAATTTTAACCGTACTTACCAGTAACTTGAATTTCCTTCCATAGGCTAACATTGACTGGTTTCACTTGGAAATTCTTCTAAGTGTGGAGTTTTGGAACTTTAAAATATTCCTCTAAAATCAGCCGAAATACGAATTCCGATTTACTCACCTGTACTTACCAGTAACTTGAATTTCCTTCCATAGGATATCATTGCCTGCTTTTTGCTGAAAAAGTTTCTAAGTGTTGATTTTTGAAACATACAAATATTCCTCTAAAATCAGCCGAAATACGAATTCCGATTTACTCACCTGTTATAAGGAGAGACCTCAGTGCTGTATCTTTCTGCCCAGTACTGGTCCTGAAAAGTAATTTTAACCGTACTTACCAGTAACTTATATTTTCTTCCATAGGAATCCATTGTCTGGTTTTCAGCAGAAAAGTTTCAAAGTGTCGATTTTCACAAACTACAAATATTCCTTAAAAATCGCCTGTATGACTTAAACGCATTCTTTCAACTGTTTACAGGAGATGCACCAGTGCTGGATCCAGGATCCAACACTGAGTAAGAAAAAGTAACGATAACAGTTTTTACCTGCTAAGTGAATTTCCTTCCATAGGATAACATTGGTGATTATATGAGAAAAAGTTTCTAAGTGTCAACTTTTAAAATACAATAATATTCCTTAAAAATCACGACTGTAACCAAAACGCTTTTACTCAACTGTTTACAGGAGATGTACCAGGACTGAATCTAGGATCCAGTCCTGTGGTTAGAAAAGTAATCCATAAAGTAACTAATTGCATTTAACTAGAAATTCACATTGAGCTGAATGTTGCATTGTGTTTGAAAATGTGTTGCCCATTGCAACAACTGTAACTACTGTACTTAAAAGTCTATTGCCTATGTGCAAAGTATTTAAACTAAAGTAATTCATTCTGAGAAAGTATTTTTTGTAATGTAATGTATAATGTAATTACAATGTAATTTAAAAAATAAAATATGTAAAAGAAATTGTTTCTAAAAATGTAGTAAATCAGTATGAAAAAAATTAATATAAAAATTAATACATTTAAAAATTGTCATTTAAAAACCTTTGAAATTCACTGAAAAAACCGTAGGTTTCAGGCACGTTATAGTTACAAATTAGCATTTTAAAAACCTTTGAAATTCACTGAAAAAACCATAGGTTTCAGACACGTTATAGTTAGAAATTAGCATTTAAAAAACCTTTGAAATTCACTGAAAAAACCATAGGTTTTAGGGACAGTTATAGTTAGTTGGACATTGCACTCGTACAAAACCCGTGAAATTCCCCGTTATAGTTAGTTCAGCTAACTATAACTCGCGCCCATAATGCACTGCTGATGACGTCACATATTACATCACTCATGACATGGTCAGTGACATCACTGATGACATCACTGATGACATCTCAAATGACATCACTGATGACATCATCCACGTGATAATCTGATGCAGCTCCTCACACCTTAATATAACCTTTGATACACCCAATCTAAATTACAGAGTGCCATTCGCAAAACCATAGACACTCCAACACCAATAACTACATACCCACTCACTGATTCTTAGGTCTACACACACACATCCACTCACTCACCCGTACAGTCACTCATACTTATGGTCACTCAGTACAGGACTATCATATGCACTCTTACTCCTATATAGACACTCAAACACCGCCACTCATCCATAGAGGTACTCACACACCTAGTCAGTCATGCAAATAATTAAACACACTGCCATTTACTCACCTATACAGTTATACACACACCAGCTCACTTAATCATACAAATACTAGCACATTGTTACGCTCTTATACAATCACTGATACAAGCACACACTCATCCATACAGCCACTATCACAATCACTCACTCTCGCTTATAGCTATTTATATACTCCAATACACATATATACTGCCTTTCACATATGTAGTTACTCACACATGTACCACTGGGACATACATTCACTCACTAACACACTCTTACACACACTTACCCACCCATACAGTCTATCACAGATGCACTCTTGAAACCATCCACCCAGTGAATCACCCACTCACACATCTATGCACAGTCGCACACACCCCATCCACACAAACACTCAGGCACCCATACAGATACTCATAGAACCAATCAATAACCCATATAGACACTCATGTAGCTATTCGCAAATCCATGCATCCACTTACACACCAACAGACGGATACAGACATTCACACAGTTTAGTCACTAACCCATGCATTTACTAAGACACGTTTAATCACTCACTTGTAGAGTCAGTCACGCACGTACTAAATCATCCATTCAGACACTTATACACCCACTCATTCTTCAATACGCCTTTCCCTATATATATTAAACATATTTAAACTTTACAGAAACACACAGTCACTGGATGATGTCATCAGTGATGTCATTTGAGATGTCATCAGTGATTGATGTCACTGACCATGTCATGAGTGATGTAATATGTGACGTCATCAGCAGTGCATTGCGGGGGCGCGAGTTATAGTTAGCTAAACTAACTATAACGGGGGAATTTCACGGGTTTTGTACGAGTGCAATGTCCAACTAACTATAACTGTCCCTAAAACCTATGGTTTTTTCAGTGAATTTCAAAGGTTTTTAAATGCTAATTTCTAACTATAACGTGTCTGAAACCTATGGTTTTTCAGTGAATATATATATATATATATATGTATATATATATATATATATTCACTGAAAAGACCATAGGTTTCAGACACGTTATAGTTACAAATTAGCATTTAAAAACCTTTGAAATTCACTGAAAAACCATAGGTTTTAGGGACAGTTATAGTTACTTGGATATTGCACTCGTACAAAACCCGTGAAATTCCCCGTTATAGTTAGTTCAGCTAACTATAACTCGCGCCCGCAATGCACTGCTGATGACGTCACATATTACATCACTCATGACATGGTCAGTGACATCACTGATGACATCACTGATGACATCTCAAATGACATCACTGATGACATCATCCAGTGACTGTGTGTTTCTGTAAAGTTTAAATATTTTTAATATATATAGGAAAAGACGTATTGAAGAATGAGTGGGTGTATAAGTGTCTGTATGGATGATTTAGTAGGTGCGTGACTGACTCTATAAGTGAGTGATTTAACGTATCTTACTGAATGCATGGGTTAGTGACTAAACTGGGTGAATGTCTGTATCCGTCTGTCTGTTGCTGTGTAAGTGGCTGCATGTGTTTGTGAATAGCTAAATGAGTGTCTATATGAGTTATTGAATGCTTGTCTGAGTATCTGTATGGGTGCCTGAGTGTTTGTGTGGGAGGGGTGTGTGCAACTCTGTGCATAGATGTGTGAGTGGGTGATTCACTGGGTGGATGGTTTCAAGAGTGCATCTGTGATAGACTGTATGGGTGGGTAAGTGTGTGTAAGAGTGTGTTAGTGAGTGAATGTATGTCCCAGTGGTACATGTGTGAGTAACTACATATGTGAAAGGCAGTATATATGTGTGTTGGAGTATATAAATAGCTATAAGCAAGAGTGAGTGATTGTGATAGTGGCTGTATGGATGAGTGTGTGCTTGTATCAGTGATTGTATAAGAGCGTAACAATGTGCTACTATTTGTATGAGTAAGTGAGCTGGTGTGTGTATAACTGTATAGGTGAGTAAATGGCAGTGTGTTTAATTATTAGCATGACTGACTAGGTGTCTGAGTATCTCTATGGATGAGTGGCGTTGTTTGAGTGTCTATATAGGAGTAAGAGTGCATATGATAGTCCTGTACTGAGTGACCGTAAGTATGAGTGACTGTACGGGTGAGTGAGTGGATGTGTGTGTGTAGACCTAAGAATCAGTGAGTGGGTATGTAGTTATTGGTGTTGGAGTGTCTATGGTTTTGCGAATGGCAGTCTGTAATTTAGAGTGGAGTGTATCAAAGATTATATTAGGGTGTGAGGAGGTGCATCAGATTATCACGTGGATGATGTCATCAGTGATGTCATTTGAGATGTCATCAGTGATGTCATCAGTGATGTCACTGACCATGTCATGAGTGATGTAATATGTGACGTCATCAGCAGTGCATTGCGGGCGCGAGTTATAGTTAGCTGAACTAACTATAGCGGGGAATTTCACGGGTTTTGTACGAGTGCAATGTCCAAGTAACTATAACTGTCCCTAAAACCTATGGTTTTTTCAGTGAATTTCAAAGGTTTTTAAATGCTAATTTGTAACTATAACGTGTCTGAAACCTATGGTTTTTTCAGTGAATTTCAAAGGTTTTTAAATGCTAATTTGTAACTATAACGTGTCTGAAACCTATGGTTTTTTCAGTGAATTTCAAAGGTTTTTAAATGCTAATTTCTAACTATAACGTGCCTGAAACCTACGTTTTTTTCAGTGAATTTCAAAGGTTTTGTAAATGACAATTTTTAAATGTATTAATTGTTATATTAATTTTTTTCATACTGATTTACTACATTTTTAGAAACAATTTTTTTTACAGATTTTATTTTTTAAATTACATTGTAATTACATTATACATTACATTACAAAAATACTTTCTCAGAATGAATTACTTTAGTTTAAATACTTTGCACATAGGCAATAGACTTTTAAGTACAGTAGTTACAGTTGTTGCAATGGGCAACACATTTTCAAACACAATGCAACATTCAGCTCAATGTGAATTTCTAGTTAAATGCAATTAGTTACTTTATGGATTACTTTTCTAACCACAGGACTGGATCCTAGATTCAGTCCTGGTACATCTCCTGTAAACAGTTGAGTAAAAGCGTTTTGGTTACAGTCGTGATTTTTAAGGAATATTATTGTATTTTAAAAGTTGACACTTAGAAACTTTTTCTCATAGAATCACCAATGTTATCCTATGGAAGGAAATTCACTTAGCAGGTAAAAACTGTTATCGTTACTTTTTCTTACTCAGTGTTGGATCCTGGATCCAGCACTGGTGCATCTCCTGTAAACAGTTGAAAGAATGCGTTTAAGTCATACAGGTGATTTTTAAGGAATATTTGTAGTTTGTAAAAATCAACACTTTGAAACTTTTTTGCTGAAAACCAGACAATGGATTCCTATGGAAGAAAATATAAGTTACTGGTAAGTACGGTTAAAATTACTTTTCAGGATTAGTACTGGGCTGAAAGATGCAGCACTGAGGTCTCTCCTGATAACAGGTGAGTAAATCGGAATTCGTATTTCGGCTGATTTTAGAGGAATATTTTAAAGTTCCAAAACTCCACACTTAGAAGAATTTCCAAGTGAAACCAGTCAATGTTAGCCTATGGAAGGACATTCAAGTTACTGGTAAGTACGGTTAAAATTACTTTTCAGGACCAGTACTGGGCTGAAAGATACAGCACTGAGGTCTCTCCTTATAACAGGTGAGTAAATCGGAATTCGTATTACGGCTGATTTTAGAGGAATATTTGTATGTTTCAAAAATCAACACTTAGAAACTTTTTCAGCAAAAAGCAGGCAATGATATCCTATGGAAGGAAATTCAAGTTACTGGTAAGTACGGTTAAAATTACTTTTGAGGATCAGTACTGGGCTGAAAGATGCAGCACTGAGGTCTCTCCTGATAACAGGTGAGTAAATCGGAATTCGTATTTCGGCTAGTTTTAGAGGAATATTTTAAAGTTCCAAAACTCCACACTTAGAAGAATTTCCAAGTGAAACCAGTCAATGTTAGCCTATGAAGGAAATTCAAGTTACCGGTAAGTACGGTTAAAATTACTTTTCAGGACCAGTACTGGGCTGAAAGATGCAGCACTGAGGTCTCTCCTGATAACAGGTGAGTAAATCGGAATTCGTATTTCGGCTGATTTTAGAGGAATATTTTAAAGTTCCAAAACTCCACACTTAGAAGAATTTCCAAGTGAAACCAGTCAATGTTAGCCTATGGAAGGAAATTCAAGTTACTGGTAAGTACGGTTAAAATTACTTTTCAGGACCAGTACTGGGCTGAAAGATACAGCACTGAGGTCTCTCCTGATAACAGGTGAGTAAATCGGAATTCGTATTTCGGATGATTTTAGAAGAATATTTGCACAATGGTGAAGGGAGGGGCGGGGCCTGAGGTGACATCTGTGCAAACGCACCCCGTGGCGCGTTTTAAGTTGGGGGATTAAGTCCCCTTGAATCCTGAGGGTCCCTAGGGGCCAACTAGCCCACCAGGAACCTCCAATATGCGCCAGGGGCTGCGTTGCAGAGACGTGTAGAGAGGCCACACCCCTTTTACACCTCTCTGCAACGCAGCTCTGTGGCGCTTTCTGGATGTACCTGTTGGGCTAGTTGGCCCCCAGGGACCCTCAGGATTGAAGGGGATTTAATTCCCCATCTTAAAACGCGCCACGGGGCCTGTTTGCACACATGTCACCTGAAGCCCCGCCCCTCCCTTCACCACTGTGCAAACGCGCCCCGTGGCGCGTTTTAAGCTGGGGGATTAAGTCCCCTTGAATCCTGAGGGTCCCCGGAGTCCAACTAGCCCACCATATACCTCCAAAAAGCGCCACAGAGCTGCGTTGCAGAGAGGTGTAAAAGGGGTGTGGCCTCTCTACACGTCTCTGCAAGGCAGCCCCTGGCGCATATTGGAGGTTCCTGGTGGGCTAGTTGGCCCCAGGGACCCCCAGTATTCAAGGGGAATTCGTTCCCCTCTGCAAACGCGCCAGGGGCGCGTTTGCAGAGTGGTGAAGGAAGGGGCGGGGCCTGCGGGCCCGATCGGTTTTTTTTTAAAAAAAAATTTTGTCCCCTGAAGGGGGGCTGTGTGGCCCCCCTTCCTTTTTCCTGTTTTTGGGCCCTGGGGACCCCATCCCCCAGGGCCTTACCCTTTTTTTATTTAATTTAAAAAAAAAAAACGGGAAGGGGCCGCGTGGCCCCCTTCCCTGGGCCTGTATTGGCCCCGGGGACCCCATCCCCCGGGGCATGGCCTTTTTTATTTTCTTGGGAGGGGGCTGCGTGGCCCCCCTCCTCAGGCCATTTAAGGTCCCGGGGACCCCATCCCCCGGAGCCGGCCTTTCCATTTTTTTTTTCTTTTTTTCTTTTTTGGGGAGGGGGCCGCGTGGCCCCCTCCTGGGCCACTACTTGCCCCGGGGACCCCATCCCCCGGGGCTGGCCCTCTCCGTTGGGGACTGTGGGGGTCCCCAATCCCCCACAGTCCCGCCGGCTCCCCACGTCCCTTGGGAGCCGGCATTGCTATTCCACATGGGGAGCAGCTGACATGCTGCTCCCCATGTGGAAAAGCAATGTGCTTTGGATATTGGAAGAGAGAGCAGGTTTCCCTGCTCTCTCTTCCAATATCCAAAGCAGTTTGCTATGGCAGGACAGCTCCCGTCCTGCCATAGCAAACTACAGTGTCCCGGGGGTAGGCACCCCGGGACACTGCAGGAGCCGACCCTGGGGGTGGCGGTCCCCAGGGCCATCAAGGGCTCCAGGAGGGGCCGCGCGGCCCCCTCCCTACATCAGCACAGCCCCGGGGAGGTGGTGGTCCCCGGGGCTTTGGGGGTCCAAAACGGACCCCCATTTTAATTTGTTAGTGCCCCGGGAGGTGGCGGTCCCGGGCGTGTGGGGGGCTGGAGCCCCCACACAGGTTGTTCAATTCATTAAAAAAAGCCCCGGGGAGGTGGTGGTCCCCGGGGCTGCGGGAGGGCTCAGAGCCCTCCCACACCATTTTTAAAAAAGCCCCGGGGGTGGCAGTCCCGGGGCTTGGGGGCCCTTTGAGGCCCCCGACACATAAAATTAAACCCCCACCATGCCCCCGGGACTTGGGCCACCCGGGGGCAAATACTAATCGAGCGCGGGAGACCGCGCTTCGATTTTTTCGGCAGGATTCGCGCACCCTAAGCGCATCCTGCCGATTTTTAAAAAAAAAAATGTATTTATTTTTTGCCCAGGGGGTCCTTGTGGGACCCCCTGAGCAAACCTAGGGGGTCAGGGTGTTTCTACCCTGCCCCCTTTGTGCGCTTTGCGCACTTGTTTCTGTCCCTCGGTTCTACCGAGGGACAAAATGGCTGCCAACATTTCCTGAATCGGAATGTTGACAGCCAGCTGACAACCAATTAACATGCAGCGCGTGATCGGGAGGGTACGCGGACCCTACTCGGCCATAGATATCACTATCTTTTTACTTTTGATTTTCTCAGGAACTACTGAACGGATTTACACCATTTAACAAAAGGGTTCTTTCTGAACCAAGAACTACCTCTTTGCCAAATTTGGTGTAATTCCGTTCAGCAGTTCGGGCTGTAGCCGTGTCTAAAGTTTCCAATGGACAAATGCATGGGGAAAACGCGTTTTGGGACCCCCGTTTTTTCTCGGCCCCCGCTTGACGAATCCCCCCGAGACTTTCAGGGTAGGAGCGGAGCGGGCCACAAAGTTTGAAAATTTCGCGAAGATACGTCAACCGGCAAGAGAGTTATTTCAAATAGAATGTCGCGGATTTCCTATGGATAATAGGTTGTAACTATAACTATCTACTGGCGACCGCCAGTAGATAATATATATATATATATATATATATATATATTCACTGAAAAAACCATAGGTTTCAGGCACGTTATAGTTAGAAATTAGCATTTCAAAAACCTTAGAAATTCACTGAAAAAACCATAGGTTTCAGGGACGTTATAGTTAGTTGGACATTTCACTCATACAAAACCATAGAAATTCCACCGTTATAGTTAGTTCAGCTAACTATAACTCGCGCCCCCGCAATGCACTGCTGATGACGTCACATATTACATCATTCATGACATGGTCAGTGACATCACTGATGACATCACTGATGACATCATCCAGTGAATGTAGCTTTCTTTAAAATGTAAATATGTATTATATATATACCAAGCTGTATTGAAGAATGAATGGATGTATAAGTGTCTTGATGGAGGATTTAGTAGGTGTGTGACTGACTGTTTAAGTGAATGATTAAATGTTTCTTACTGAATACATGGGTTAGTGTCTAAAGTGTGTGAATGTCTGTATCACTCTGTCTGTTGTTGTGTAAGCTGCTGCATGGGTTGGTCAGTAGCTACATCAATGTCTATATGGGTTATTGATTAGTTGCCTGCGTATTTGTATAAGAGACTGAGTGTGTGTGTGGTTGGGTGGGGGTGTGTGACTCTGTGCATAGATGTGTGAGTGGTTGATTGACAGGGTGTATGAGTTTAAGAGTGCATGTGGAAACAGTTGTATGGGTGGGTAAGTGTGTGTATGGGCGTCTTGGTGAGTGAATCGATGTCTCAGTGCACATGTCCAACTAAGTACATATATAAAAGGCAGTGTATGTGAGAGTTGGTGTATAGAAATGACTATACGTGAGAGTCAGTGATTGTGAGAGTGGCTGTATGTATGAGTGTATACTTGTATTAGTGATTATATAAGAGACTAAGTATGCGTTACTATCTGTATGAATAAATGAGGTGGTGTGTGTATAACTGTGTAGGTGAGTAAATGGAACTGTGATTGATTCTTTGCATGAGTGACTAGGATGAGTACATAACTGACTAGGATGAGTGCTGGTGTGTAAATGTCTATATAGGTGTATGAGTGCATTTGATAGTGTTCTATTGATCAGTGACTGCATGTATGACTGAATGTATGGGTGAATGGGTAGATGTGTGTCTAGACCTAGGAATCACTGAGTAGGTATGTAGTAACTGGTATTAGTGTGTCAATGGTATCGAAAATGGTAGTCTGTATTTTACAGTGAGTGTAGCAAAGGTTATATTAGTGTGTGACGAGGTACATCAGATTGTCACATGGATGATGTCATCAGTAATGTGATTTGAGATGTCATCAGTGATGTCATCAGTGATGTCACTGACCATGTCATGAATGATGTAATATGTGACGTCATCAGCAGTGCATTGCGGGGGCGCGAGTTATAGTTAGCTGAACTAACTATAACAGTGGAATTTCTATGGTTTTGTATGAGTGAAATGTCCATCTAACTATAACGTCCCTGAAACCTCTGGTTTTTTCAGTGGATTTCTAAAGTTTTTGAAATGCTAATTTCTAACTATAATGTGCCTGAAACCTATGGTTTTTTCAGTGAATTTCTCAAAGGTTTTTTTAAATGCCAATTTCGAACTATAACGTGCCTGAAACTTATAGCTTTTTCAGTGAATTTCAAAGGTTTTTTAAGTACTAATTTCTATCTATAACGTCCTTGAAACGTATGGTTTTTTCAGTGAATTTCAATGTTTTTTTAATGCTAACTTCTAATTATAATGTTTATTTAACCTAAAGTTTTTCCGACACCCAAGAAGGACACAACACCCACTGCCACAACCCTCAGGACCTCCCCCGTACCACCTCTCTCCCTACTGTAATTTATTTTATTTGTTATTTAAACTATATAATGGCTTCTTGTTTTTAAATATTAAACAACTACATACAGTATGAAAGGGAGCCCAGCCCAGAGCCACATCTGAAGACCAACACATGTCATAGACCTACTGATCAAGCAGCTCCGACACCCAAGAACGCCACAACACCCACCACCACCCCCAGGCCCCCCTCTACCACCGAGGCAGCGCAGAACAAGACAGCGAACTTTCCAAAAACGGCATGGCCCCTCAGCCACACAATAGCTGAATATTGGGACAGGTGTGAACAAACTATATGTGAAGGAAGCAATTCACCCATGTTTAACAATGCACACAATGCAAAGTGTAGCAGTGATGTGCTGGACACATCTCAGTATGCAGAACACACACCTCTCCATGTGCACAAATACTACTGGTGCTTGTAGTGTTGTGGACAGTGGACCTAACCATGTTACGTCAAACACTAGGGAAGATCTCAGTCATGTAGCTGTGTCGTCCCCCCCTGTAAGCATAAGCGTAACCGGAGTGGGCTGGTCCGACGTATGCCACTTCAGCGTAGGAGTGTGAATAAATAGGCCGGAGCACTGGGTGTGGTTCACTTGTGGGAAGGCCAAAGCGTCTGCCAGGGCGGCGCCCCTCACCCTGCCATGAGGCCGCCAACATGACCGCCAGCCTCCTCAGCCGATCGCTGGCTTCCGCCACACAGGCCCCCAGCGGGACAGCACCGCGGACTTATGTCTGTACAAACTACTGCCTTCGATATACACTGCGGACAGCAAGGCTCACAATTCAGATCGAGTCGCGATTGCAGATGACGCAGTCCCGTAGGCAAGAGACATTGCTGAAGTCAACAACACATGGCGGTGGGCCCTTCCTGACCGCTGCCTCCGGCCTACACTGCGGTCAGTAGGGCTCACAATTCAGATGGAGTCGAGATTGCAGATGACGCAGTCCAGTAGGCAAGAGACATTGCTCAAGTCAACAACACGTGCCTGTGGGCCCTTCCTCACCGCTGCCTCCGGCCAACACTGCGGTCAGTAGGGCTCACAATTCAGATGGAGTCGAGATTGCAGATGACGCAGTCCAGTAGGCAAGAGACATTGCTCAAGTCAACAACACGTGCCTGTGGGCCCTTCCTCACCGCTGCCTCCTGCCTCCACTGCGGTGAGTAGGGCTCACAATTCAGAGCGACTCGCGATTGCAGATGACGCAGTCCAGTAGGCAACAGACATTGCTACCAGTGCGGCCAGCCCGGACCACGCATCATCGCTGACTGCGCACACGCTAAGTGCTTCAAGTACCACTAACTCTGTGCAGCTCAAGTCAATGCCACGTGGCTGTGGGCCCTTGATGACCGCTGCCTCTGGCCTACAATGCAGTTAGCAGGGCTAACAATTCAAGATTAGTGCCGATGCTAATTGTGTAAGAGAGTATAATCGGTTAAGAAGACTGTATGCTCCCAATCTGTGCAGCTCAAGTCAACGTCACGTGGCTGTGGGCCCTTGCTGACTGCTACCTCTGGCCTACACTGCGATCATCAGGGCTCACAATTAAAATTAAGTCTTGATTCATTAATTACAGAGTCCAGTAGGCAAGTAACTATCACAGGCCTAAAATCTACATAATATCCTTTTAGTATCCTTGCTTCAAGAACTTTTTTTATATCAGTTATAGCTTTAGTACAATCACCAAATTCATCTTCAAGTGCAAACGAACACTCATTAGCAGTCTACACTGTGTGCAGCATAGCTCGCAATTCGAATTTTGGACACGTGGTGCCACTAACCCTGTTCAACACAAGCCGCGACACGTGGTGCCACTAACCCTGTTCAACACAAGCCGGCGACACGTGGTGCCACTAACCCTGTTCAACACAAGCCGATCCCACATGTGGAACTGTGTCCTGAGTCCTGAATGGCAGTGACCCCAAGTCCGTGGCAGCGACCACAGCACCAGACTCCCTTCGATCAGTGAGGCATATTTTCATATGCAAGGCTGGCTAAAGGTGATGGCACGAACCCTGTACAACACAAGGCGCGACACGTGGTGCCACTAACCCTGTTCAATACAAGCCGATCCCACATGTGGAACTGTGTCCTGAGTCCTGAATGGCAGTGACCCCAACTCCGTGAGAGAACCACAGCAGCAGACTCCCTTCGATTCGAGAGGCGTATTTGCATATGGAAGGCCGGCGACACATGGTGCCACTAACCCTGTTCAACACAAGCCGATCCCACATGTGTAACTGTGTCCTGAGTCCTGAATGGCAGTGACCCCAAGTCCATGGCAGCGACCACAGCACCAGACTCCCTTCGATCAGTCAGGCATATTTCCATATGGAAGGCCGGCAACACGTGGTGCCACTAACCCTGTTCAACACTAGCCGATCCCACATGTGTAACTGTGTCCTGAGTCCTGAATGGCAGTGACCCCAACTCCGTGAGAGAACCACAGCAGCAGACTCCCTTCGATTAGTGAGGCGTATTTGCATATGGAAGGCCGGCGACACGTGGTGCCACTAACCCTGTTCAACACAAGCCGATCCCACATGTGTAACTGTGTCCTGAGTCCTGAATGGCAGTGACCCCAAGTCTGTGGCAGCGACCACAGCACCACACTCCCTTCGATCAGTGAGGCATATTTCCATATGGAAGGACGGCAACACGTGGTGCCACTAACCCTGTTCAACACAAGCCAATCCCACATGTGTAACTGTGTCCTGAGTCCTGAATGGCAGTGACCCCAAGTCCGTGGCAGCAACCACACCACCAGACTCCCTTCGATCAGTGAGGCATATTTCCATATGGAAGGCCGGCAACACGTGGTGCCACTAACCCTGTTCAACACAAGCCGATCCCACATGTGTAACTGTGTCCTGAGTCCTGAATGGCAGTGACCCCAAGTCCGTGGCAGCGACCACAGCACCAGACTCCCTTTGATTAGTGACGGGTATTTGCATATGGAAAGCCGGTGACAAGTGGTGCCACTGAACCTGAACTACGCAGGCCGGTGGGGCCACCAACCTATGCACGTGGCTGTGGGCCCTTGCTCACTGCTACCTCTGGCCTACACTACGGTCAGCAGGCCTCACAATTCACATAGAGTCCCGATTGCACATGACGCAGACCAGTAGGCAAGACACATTGCTCCCAGTGCGGCACGTCCGCACCAAGCATCATCACAGGCTCATACAGTCTCAATGCTTCTGGTGCCACTAACTGTGCACCTCAACTCAATGCACGTGGCTATGGGCCCTTGCTGACCGCTACCTCTGGCCTACACTGCGGTCATCAGGGCTCACAATTAAAATTATTTCTTGATTCATTAACTACAGAGTCCAGTAGGCAAGTAACTATCACAGTCCTAAACCCTACATAATATCCTTTTAGTATCCTTGCTTCAAGAACTTTTTTTCTATCAGTTATAGTTTAGTACAATCACCAAATTCATCTTCAAGTGCAAACGAACACTCAATAGCAGTCTACACTGCGGGCAGCAGACCTCGCAATTCGATTTTTAAATGCTAATTTCTAACAAGAAGATTGTACTCAGAAAATACAACACTTCGTCAGTGTATTCTATACTTATTTCATCTTTTCATGATACGCCTACACTGCGGTCAGTAGGGCTCACAATTAAAATTAAGTATTGATTCATTAATTACAGAGTCCACTAGGCAAGTAACTATCACAGGCCTAAAATCTACATAATATCCTTTTAGTATCCTTTCTTCAAGAACATTTTTTATATCAGTTATAGCTTTAGTACAATTACCAAATTCATTTTCAAGTGCAAACGAACACTCATTAGCAGTCTACACTGCGGGCAGCAGAGCTCGCAATTCCAACTTTGGGCATGTGGTGCCACTAACCCTGTTCAACACAAGCCGCGACACGTGGTGCCACTAACCCTGTTCAACACAAGCCTGCGACATATGGTACCACTAACCCTGTTCAACGCAAGCCGCGACACGTGGTGCCACTAACCCTGTTCAACACAAGCCGGCGACACCTGGTGCCACTAACCCTGTTCAACACAAGCCAATCTCACATGTGGAACTGTGTCCTGAGTCCTGAATGGCAGTAACCCCAAGTCCGTGGCAGCGACCACAGCACCAGACTCCCCTTTGTTAGTGAGGCATATTTCCATATGCAAGGCCGGCGAAACGTGGTGCCACTAACCCTGTACAACACAAGGCGCGACACGTGGTGCCACTAACCCTGTTCAATACAAGCCGATCCCACATGTGGAACTGTGTCCTGAGTCCTGAATGGCAGTGACCCCAACTTCGTGGCAGCGACCACAGCACCAGACTCCCTTCAGTTTTATTTGTTGTTGTTTTCTTTAAATAAAATGTTTTATATGTAAACCTATACATGACTAAGATTCTTGTTTGTCCAACCGCACAGGGACACTTCCGGGCCCAAGAAGGTTGTTGGGGGTATGTTGGTAATGTGGGAAGAGGGTGCGTTACCTGCTGATGTAGGGAGAGGCAGCGTGAAAGGAGTATCTCTCACAGAAAGAACTCCGATATGTTTTCAGAAATGCCTCGGACAGATGCTAGCTGACGGACTGAATCACAAAATGGTTTTTCAATGCTTATGTAGTGTGAGTTATGAACAGTTCGCACCCAGGCTCACAGAGGGACAACTGCGGCCCGTCCGCTCGACTCACACACGCAGTACTACGACCCATCCGCTCCCAAAGGAACAGCAGCGTAGTACCTCGCAGAGGTACAGGCACAGTAGCATACTAGCTCGCAAACGTAGAGAGCTGCGAGCCAACGGACTGGCTTCTAACGGCATAGCTGCGAAGTGGTGATGTTGGGCAGACGGAGCGTGAAAGAGTTATCTCGCAGAAACAGAGCTCCGGTATATTAAATTGCCCCCGAGACCTTTCTTTTATATTTTCACTCGATGCGAGAAAGCGCGCTTTCTGGACCAAGACCTTTCTCCCTGCCAAATTTGGCGTAATTCCGTTCAGCAGTTTGACCTGTAGCCTTGTATAAAGTTTCCTATGGACAATCCATTGAGAAAACACGTTTTCACACCCCCCACATAGCTACATGTCGCAGGCGTACTCGCTGTTGGTGTGCAGGTCAGTGGTCTAGTTGTCAACATGTCACGGCCACTCCCTGAGGGCAGGTTTGCACACACACCACACCCATCCGGCACATGCGTCACAGGCCATGTGACCACGCAAATATAATGGATCCACAACGTCTCATCCTTTATTGCCGGTGGTGACTGGATGGTGGACGCTCCACGGGTTGCAATCATAAAGACTCATGAAAAGTTGCGCAGAGGGTTAGTCGCACCCTGAGCTATATGGCCGTCAGGGGCCTACTACCACTTGGCACGGACTTGAGTTCCACAGAGTTATTGCCACCCGAAGCTGATGTGGCCGTCACGGGCCTACCACCACGTGGCGCGGACTTGAGTTGCACAGGGTTACTGCCACCCGAAGCAAATGTGGCCGTCAGGGGCCTACCACCACGTGGCGCGAACTTGAGTTGCACAGGGTTAGTGCCACCCGAAGCTGATGTGGCCGTCAGGGGCCTTCGACCACATGGCACGGACTTGAGTTGCACAGGGTTAGTCGCACCCTAAATTGTATGGCCATCAGCGGCCTAACACCACGTGGCGCTGACTTGCGTTGCACAGGGTTAGTGGCACCAAAAGCTGATGAGGCCTCCGCCATTGATGTCTCAGGACTCAGCGACATCTGTGAGATCTGCCGGGCCGCGGAGAAGCTGATGTGGTCTCTGCCATTCATGACTCAGGACTCAGCGACATCTGTGAGATCTGCCGGGCCGCAGAGCTTTAACGGGCACGTGGAGTGCCCACCGGTAGACACTTCGGTGGCAGCAGGTAATTATTTGGTCATGGATGCGCAGGGGCGGCAGTATCTCTCTCTCTCTCTCTCTCTCACTTCCCTCTCTTCACTCACTCTCTCTCACTCTCTTCCTTCCTTTTCTTCT
The DNA here is from genome assembly GCA_963921515.1 of Calotriton arnoldi. Taxonomy (NCBI): domain Eukaryota; kingdom Metazoa; phylum Chordata; class Amphibia; order Caudata; family Salamandridae; genus Calotriton; species Calotriton arnoldi. The sequence continues at coordinate 558,487 of CAWUFW010003294.1, read as the reverse complement.
CTTTCTCTATCTCCCTTCTCCCTTTCTCACTCCCTTTCTTTCCCTCTCTTTTTCTCTCTGGCTTTTTTTTCCTTCTCTGTGTTTCACTCCTTTGATATGCGCATTACACACGTCCTTATTTTGTGCTTTATTTTCCAGGCTGTGTCGTCGACATTCATGGTCCCGACAGGAGTCTTCCGCCTTGTTGTTTTGTGTTCAGTTTGTTAAATTTAGTTTATCCTTTATATATACGTTTACAAAAAAATAAAGTTTGATTAAAAAAAAAAAAAATTAATAAAGTTTTTGGTTGTTACTTAAGTGCTGTGTGACTCTTTCTCGTTCTTATTACTGTTATTTCGTGGTGTCCACCATGGTGTTAAATATTGGGGCAGTTATCACGGGAATACTGGTGATGTCTGCACTTTGCACCAGCTTCTGAATAGTGTGTTATATTTATCTCAACATTAGTTGCATTAAAGTGCTGATAATGAAATGCAGAGTAGGAGTTCCCGTGCAAAAAGATACGAGGTGCACCTTTGCGATTTATTCTAAATACTAAAATCCTGTATTGAATTGCACTGTGGTAGTGGGTGCACTTACAGTGTACACACAAAATCAATGAAGAAATGTAACTGTATTTATATTGATTGGGAATAGTGGGTCAGGTGCTGGATCTTGACGGGATACACTGCCCAGTTCGTTTATTTTTCTGTACACGAAAAAACCACATCACAACTTTGACAACAACTGCGATGCGAAACAAATTCCGGCGATAAGCCGCGTTAGCACCAGGGATTTTACACCTGCATTCTGCTGGTGTTAAGCAGGACGACTACCTGCAGCATGAAAGGGAACACAGCCAAGAGCCACACCGAAACACCCACAGGTGCCATACAGTCAATGAGCATGATACACGGATACCCATGAGGTCCACAACACTCATCGCAACAACCCCAGGACCGCCAACGCCCCCCGAACCCGCATCTGAGCAAGTGTGTCCGTGTGGTCATTGTGTTAGCATTATAGGCACCGGCCCTGCAACATCACAGTGTCAGCGGACGTTACCATGTCACCTCAGCGTTGGCAGTGAGCCTGGACATGTAGCTACACACGCATCCTCCTGCATGCACAAGCGGCGTGTGCTGGTCCGGCGTACACAGGTCAGCGCAGGGGTCTGCCTATCTGGCAAGGGGAACGGGGTGTCTCGGACATGTCCGTGTTCAGGAAGTGCGGTAAGTGTGTCTCTGTGTTCTGGTGTGGCCGCCACAAGGGCCGCAGCAGTCGATGTTGTACAGTGGCATGCACCACCTCCAAACTGCAGTCTCACCGTGTGGTTGGAATGCCGCAAGACATGCGCGAATAGGCATTACAATGGTGTGCCGTAGGAGTGCACGGGATACAACAATGCACCGTACAAAAGTGTGGGGGCTCGTGGGAGGGAGGAGCAGCTGTTTGGCAACGTAACACACAGTGAACCCGCCCATGTACCACGTGCTGGACATCTCATCCATGATGACCAGGGTCGCAGACATCCCACAACACCCACGACCGGCCTTTGTACACATCCTGTATGAATGCAGCTGGAGAACTTACTGAAGGGATGAAAGGTTCTTTGTCTGAGCTATCTTGCAGTAGCACATCTGCTGCTCCGAGAAGGAACTTGCAAGTGGCCAGCCCCCCCCGACAGATACGATAATATTTGCATCCGTCTCCCACACTACACACTGCCCGATTTGAGAACAACGAGTACACATCCCACACTCAAAAGTCCGTCGTAGTTAGCGTGCGTGAAATGGCCTTCACACGTACTCCCACCACACCCCTGCCCTGCACCCATTGCACACAGACCCGGCTCATTGCACCAAGCTGTGCCATTTCATCCACAAGACTGGCACACAGCAAGCCAGTGCAGCTACAAGCAGAGCCACTGACGCAATGGCAGAGCATCCCGAACACATGGTCGACTCCATGCACGTCCACCTATACCTTGCACATCTGCTGCATGTCCTGGGTGCACTGCCTTTGGCAGTACTACGGATCACTTACCGGCTGTGCTTCCGCATTGCGGACGTCACCTGCGTTCAACCTGTATTGCAATGTCGCACCTGCCTATCCGAGTGGTGCATGGACGTGTGCCTCTCCAATGAGTGGGTAGCTGACATGGATTACGACAGGTGTGTGCGCCCCCTGTTGGCCCACGACCAGGACTGTCATGGTGATGCCCGTTTATGGCATGCATGGATGTTTGGCATGCATGTTGGGAACTGGGCATGGGAGATTGCACATGTCGTAGTATGCAGTGAGCAAATTCACCCACTTCCCGATTCTGCTTTGGTGCACATTGGGTACAGTGGTTGGAGTCAGCACATCTGTCCCGGTCAGCTGATGGATTACGTCGACGACATGTCAAATATTGTGGCCAACCATCACTCATTAGAGATAGTGGCTTACGCACCTGCACTCCCGTTCATGGACGAGTGACAAGGTACCTCCAACCACGACTCGATGTGCCACATTGCACGTGTCCCTCCGCATCATTGCACGTTGTACATCTGGTCACATGTCCCAAAACAACAGTGGACATGGCTGCATTGGCGTCAAATCATGTCCGAAGCGCGCACAACCAACGCTGCTTGACACTGACGTGTGTTGGTGATGGACTACCCGAGGTGAACATGGATGTTTTCCTACGTTCCTTATTCAGCCATGCTGCTGTATTTCTCTGCATATCGTGGCACTACTCATGGCCTTACTGACACGCACTTTTTTTTATAAAGTTTCCACATTTTCACTTGTCTCCAAATGTGTAGTGTCTTCATTTGTATGCCAATGTGTGTGTCACGGACTCTCTGGCTGCCTGCCATACGTGAATTGCTACCCCATGCGGACTGTGGGTTTGTACTTATGCATTCTCATGTGCCTGTTTCGTACTGACGCTTTTGGACGCTTATCCGCCTCAGGCGAGTGCATTTGTGTCCTGTGTTCGATTGTGCGAATCTTTGTGTTTGGACAAGATTGTGTTGGATGTTGGTGTACTCTGCTTTCTATGTGTGTGTGCTGCATTGTGTGTGAGATGTCCCTTCATGTGAGCTTTTGTTCACCCTTCTCCCTTTCCGGCAGTGTGGTTTTCACTTCTATGCTTGTTCAGTGGTGTGATGTTGGCGGGTTGTGTGACTTGTGCTCCTTGTTGGTGTGTTTCATTTTGGCCATGGTTTGTCTATAGTTGTGCTGTACTTAATTGTGCATGTGTACCATTGTGGCCATCTTCCCCCGTCCCCCCACTCCCTGCTTCTTCCTCTTCCTGGTGCTGTTGTGTCTGTAATTTTGTTGCTCCACACATAAATACATGTAATGAACAAATTAGAATACTTCCTTGATTCTTTTAGGTTTCAAAACTTCTCTCTATTGTTTTTTTAATTTTTTTCCATATAAACAGTTTTTTTAATATTCAAGGACACATAGAAGTCAGAAGTGCAATGTATTCTATCAACACACGTTCTAGAACATTCTACAACACGTGCAGGTTAAAAGTTCATCAATTTTTTTAAACCTAACGATATTTTTTGCAACATTTTCTCGAACATTTAACGGCACGTGCAGGTTAAAAGTTCACGATTGTTTTAAGTTTGAACAGTGCCTTCCAAATGCAAGTAGCAGGTGTGGTTGAGTTGAGCAAATTTTATCCTATGATATGTACTCACGTTTAAACTGCTTTTTCTTAACCAATCACAAAGATGCTTTTCCACCAAACGAATGTGCACCCTACTTTTAAAAAACAATGCTTTTCATCTCCCAATCAGGTATCGTTTTGTATGGCAAAAAAAGTAGTTCCCCATCTTTAAACATATCTCTTATTCTACGAACGGACTGCATGAGCTACAGACATCTATCCATTCCTCCCAGCCATACCTTCAAAATGCTAGTGTGGATCATAGGACATAGCTATGTTTTCTGGTGCAAGAGGTATGCAGAACAGAGACGTATTGACTTAGACCTAGGTTTACAAAATGTGGACATTAAATGGTTTGGACAAAGAGGATTGAAGTGGCACCAATTGTTGCCTTTGGTTAAACCTGTTTGCATCTCCAACACCCTGACCTCATGATTGTGTACTGTGGTGGAAACGACCTAGGCACATTGACTGGGGTAGGTTTGGAAATGCTAATGAAGGACACCTTTCGACAATTGATATTGCTTTTGCCTCAAACTGTCTTTGTATATTCCAATATATGCCAAAGACAGAAATGTAAATGGTCAAACCAATTTTGTCCTCAGATTGAAAAATCTAGGAAGAATGTCAACAAAGCTGTGTGTGCATACCTCAGAGACCATAGAATGGGGTCGATCTATAACAATAACATACGTTTTCATATGGCTGATATCTACAGAAGTGATGGAGTACACTTCACAGATCAGGGAAATCGAGTTTTTCTGAATAACCTGAAGCTGTGCATCCGCACTTATATGTAGCTCCAACTAATAAACACAAGGGCTCTTTTTAGAGCCGCCTTATATTCCCAATATCGGTTCGCAGAGTGACAGCTGCAATCCGGCTAGCACAGGGAGACCTGCGGGCCGTCGAGCAGCCTCGCAGAGGGACACCTGCGGCCCGTGGGCTCAGCTCGCACAGGGAGAGCTACGGGCCATTGGCTCGGCTCGCACAGTGTGAGCTACGGGCCGTCAGCTCGCAAACGCACACCAGTGTGCTGCCTCGCAGAGGGAGAGCTCCGGTCTAACTCGCAAAGGGACACCAACGGGCCAACCGCCCTGCTAGCAGACACACACCTATCACCTAACGGACTCACTCGGACATGTACAGCTAGGGACACGACGGCTCGCAGACGCACAGCTGCAAGCCGACGGACTGCTACTGTTTTATGCTTTAGGGTAGTACAGTGGTGTTTGGGTAGTGTAGGGGGTCGTGCTGGGGGTAGTATTTTAGGGTTTAGGGTAGTGCAGTGGTGTTTGGGTAGGGGGTCGTGCTGGGGGTAGATTTAGGGTTTAGGGTAGTGCACTGGTGTTTGGGTAGTGTAGGGGATCGTGCTGGGGTAGTGTTTTTGAGTTTACGACAGTGCAGTGGTGTTTGGGTAGTCTTTGGGTAGTGTAGAGGGTTGTGCCGACAGACTGACTCACAGAGCTCCGAGCCGACGGACGGGCTTCTAAAGACATAGCCGCGACCTGGTGATATGAGGAGAGGCAGCCTGAAAGGCATATCTTACACAGACACAGATGCCAGTGTTGCCTCGCAGAGGTAAAACTACGAACCTGATGGCTTCTACAAGAGAGATGCGAGCTGACGGAATAAATCACAAAATGGCTGCCAACACTTCCTGGTTTCAACCATTCACAGCCAATAAGCCGCAAGCTGCTGCTTGTAACCCCTCAGCCAATCACATGTCAGAATTCTCAAATATCGATATCTGTAAAATTTGATATTTCTCAAAAACTACTTAACGGATTTACACCATTTAAACAAAAGCGTGCTTTCTGGACCATCACCTTTCTCCCTGCCAAATTTGGCGTAATTCCGTTCAGCAGTTTCACCTGTAGTCTTCTGTAAAGTTTCGTATGGAAATTGCATGGAGAAAACACGTTTTAGGACCCTCTTTTTTCTCAGCCCCTCCTACACCATTCACCCCCAAACTTTCAATATAAGAGCTAATCCAAAAAGAGAAACTTTTGGATAATTTCATAAAGATTCGTCAAACGACGCCAAAGTTACAAGCACATACAAGGCTCCAGAAGGGGGGCCGTGCAACCCCCTCCCAACATAAGTGAAGCCCCGGGGCTGCGCGGACCCCAGCGGCCCCCCTCCACCCCTGCGAGCCCCTGCTATTATTTTTTAAGAAATACCCCCGCAACCCAGCCCACCCAAGGGCCTTATTAAAATAAAACGCGAGAACCCGCGACCCCAGCGCGAATTTTTGCCTTTTTCTTTTTTTTTTTAATGATTTTTGGGGCCCTGGGGGTCCTCCTGGGACCCCCTGAGCAGACCTAGTGGGTCAGGGTTTTTCTACCCTGCCCCCTTCTCTTGTTTTATACCTTTGTTTCTCCGTTTTTGGGTGACTCGCTTCTACCGAGCCACAAGATGGCTGCCAACACTTCCTGGTTTGGAGTGCTAGCAGCCAATCACAGTGAAGCTCGCGCACGCGACTTAGGCTCCGCCCAGATATTGAAACTTTTATTTTTCTAATTTCTCAGCAACTACTGAATGGATTTACACCATTTTTAAAAAGGTCGCTTTCTGACCCAAGCACTACCTTTCTACCAAATTTGGAGTAATTCCGTTCAGTAGTTTCGGCTGTAGCCCTGCACAAAGTTTCCTATGGGAAATTGATTTTTTGACTCTTATTTTTTGAATTTCTCAAAAACTACTGAACGGATTTACACCATTTAAAAAAAAGGTCGCTTTCTGAACCAAGCTCTACCGTTCTGCCAAATTTGGGGTAATTCCGTTCAGCAGTTCGGGGGCATGACCCGCTTTCCTCACTGCAAGCCTTTGGATTTTGCCGGCGATTATTGCGGAGGAGGAGAGAAAGGGAGCCGAAGGAGGTTTATACCTCCGTTTGGCAGGATCCGGACACGGCGCATTATTGAAATTGTGGGACACAGCAGGTATTGGTTGTGTGCACCAGTCCTTCCTGACACACCATACTTACCATCAACATCATGCCAGAGTTTACAGCGTTCAATACATCACTGTGAGACAATAGGTTACTTTCGCTGAATCTTGAGGTGAATTATGGGACATGTAGTAAGGTGTGTGCAGGCACGTGACTTTATCACCAATTATATCATCTGGGACACTGCACACGTGATGTTGCACCTTTGATAAAGGCAATTCGCCGAAACGCGTCAGGTTCATCATGCTTGAATGTGTCTGCGCCAATTGAAAATAAATGCTGTTTTACCGGACCCGGGCTGTGGCAAATCTCTCTGGTTATATATATATATATATAGATCTATATCTATATATATATATACTATGGTTCAATTGCGTATTTGTACTGACAACATATTTATTACTTTTTAAGACTGTTTTTATCCATCCTATTTATTGTATTTATACATATGGTATATAGGGGATATTATATTATTTTGTTATTATGAAATGTTATCCATGGTCTGTTTTCCTTATTCACTAAGCTTGTTCGGCAGTTTTCTACATCCGATAGTGCACACATTCTATTAATTGTGTTCAGTGTCATGTGGCGGGTCATGTGATCAAGATCGCAGTTTGCGATCGAAACGCGTCATGGCAGGCACTATGCCTGAGCTACACCGGAGATGAAATAAATCACTGCAACTAAAGAACTTTTGGAGTCAGCTATATCTTTTTGTGTGGTGAGGTCCGTACGTGGGAGGTCCCGTTGTGGAAATAGAAGGGCCAGGACTGGTTGATTTTCATATATCTATATCCGGACTTACACGGTTGAGTTTGAGTCACTCCATGTTTTACTATAACCGCAATGCCTTGGCCAATCGCAGAAGGGCATCGTTGTTTTAAAAGGTGGGCGGGAGAACCAGCTGTGATTATCGGCATCTGAGGAAGTTTGTATTAACGAAACGCGTTCATGCCGAAGGTCTGAATAAAGAGCAGCTCTTGCCTGATAACCTGTGTGTGCTCGACTTTCTGCCGAAAAAGCAAGGGAGTGTGGTGTTTGACATTTGGGTGCGGCCATCAGCACTTGCAGGAGTACCCACCTTTAAAGAGGTCCGGCGGTTTTGGTGGCAATCTTTGGTGTACTAAAGACGTTTTGGTAACGCCGGAACCCCGCTTACCTGGAATCTGTGCCTAAACCATCAGTGATGGACTGCGACTTCGTGGGAGGCTGCCGCTTACTTAGGCGGTGCCAATAGGCTTCATCTCAGGGTTGTAGCGGCGAGGTGAGGGATCAGGGGAGCTGCGCACCACCCACCATAACATCAAAAGGCAAGCATGGGGAAGGAGCAGACACCGCCCACTGGGGCCAGTACTTACGATTGGTGCCTGCTCCACACGGACTTACACGGTTGAGTTCGAGTCACTCCATGTTTTACTATGACCGCAATGCCTTGGCCAATCGCAGAAGGGCATCATTGTTTTAAAAGGTGGGTGGGAGAACCAGCTGTGATTATCGGCATCTGAGGAAGTTTGTATTAACGAAACGCGTCATGCCGAAGGTCTGAATAAAGAGCAGCTCTTGCCTGATAACCCGTGTGTGCTCGACTTTCTGCCGAAAAAGCAAGGGAGTGTGGTGTTTGACATTTGGGTGCGGCCATCAGCACTTTTAGGAGTACCCACCTTTAAAGAGGTCCGGCGGTTTTGGTGGCAATCTTTGGTGTACTAAAGACGTTTTGGTAACGCCGGAACCCCGCTTACCTGGAATCTGTGCCTAAACCATCAGTGATGGACTGCGACTTCGTGGGAGGCTGCCGCTTACTTAGGCGGTGCCAATAGGCTTCATCTCAGGATTGTAGCGGCGAGGTGAGGGATCAGGGGAGCTGCGCACCACCCACCATAACATCAAAAGGCAAGCATGGGGAAGGAGCAGACACCGCCCACTGGGGCCAGTACTTACGATTGGTGTCTGCTCCACACGGACTTACACGGTTGAGTTCGAGTCACTCCATGTTTTACTATGACTGCAATGCCTTGGCCAATCGTAGAAGGGCATCGTTGTTTTAAAAGGTGGGCGGGAGAACCAGCTGTGATTATCGGCATCTGAGGAAGTTTGTATTAATGAAACGCGTCATGCCGAAGGTCTGAATAAAGAGCAGCTCTTGCCTGATAACCCGTGTGTGCTCGACTTTCTGCCGAAAAAGCAAGGGCGTGTGGTGTTTGACATTTGGGTGCGGCCATCAGCACTTTTAGGAGTACCCACCTATAAAGAGGTCCGGCGGTTTTGGTGGCAATCTTTGGTGTACTAAAGACGTTTTGGTAACGCCGGAACCCCGCTTACCTGGAATCTGTGCCTAAACCATCAGTGATGGACTGCGACTTCGTGGGAGGCTGCCGCTTACTTAGGCGGTGCCAATAGGCTTCATCTCAGGATTGTAGCGGCGAGGTGAGGGATCAGGGGAGCTGCGCACCACCCACCATAACATCAAAAGGCAAGCATGGGGAAGGAGCAGACACCGCCCACTGGGGCCAGTACTTACGATTGGTGTCTGCTCCACACGGACTTACACGGTTGAGTTCGAGTCACTCCATGTTTTACTATGACCCCAATGCCTTGGCCAATCGCAGAAAGGCATCGTTGTTTTAAAAGGTGGGCGGGAGAACCAGCTGTGATTATCGGCATCTGAGGAAGTTTGTATTAATGAAACGCGTCATGCCGAAGGTCTGAATAAAGAGCAGCTCTTGCCTGATAACCCGTGTGTGCCCGACTTTCTGCCGAAAAAGCAAGGGAGTGTGGTGTTTGACATTTGGGTGCGGCCATCAGCACTTTTAGGAGTACCCACCTTTAAAGAGGTCCGGCGGTTTTGGTGGCAATCTTTGGTGTACTAAAGACGTTTTGGTAACACCGGAACCCCGCTTACCTGGAATCTGTGCCTAAACCATCGGTGATGGACTGCGACTTCGTGGGAGGCTGCCACTTACTTAGGCGGTGCCAATAGGCTTCATCTCAGGATTGTAGCGGCGAGGTGAGGGATCAGGGGAGCTGCGCACCACCCACCATAACATCAAAACATAACATCAAAAGGCAAGCATGGGGAAGGAGCAGACACCGCCCACTGGGGCCAGTACTTACGATTGGTGTCTGCTCCACACGGACTTACACGGTTGAGTTCGAGTCACTCCATGTTTTACTATGACCGCAATGCCTTGGCCAATCGCAGAAGGGCATCGTTGTTTTAAAAGGTGGGCGGGAGAACCAGCTGTGATTATCGGCATCTGAGGAAGTTTGTATTAACGAAACGCGTCATGCTAACTATAACTCGCGCCCCCGCAATGCACTGCTGATGACGTCACATATTACATCATTCATGACATGGTCAGTGACATCACTGATGACATCACTGATGACATCTCAAATGAGCGTAGGTTGCGTGAGGGAATGTACCATGATATAAGACTGTTTATGAATTTGGGGCTACGGCCGTGTAGAGACTTAAAAATTAGGCATCCAGTTTTAAAGGCAGAGCGTTGAGAAATAGGGAGCCAGTGTAGCTTTCTTAAGAGAGGGGTGGCAGATTGCCACCTGGGTTGCTGGTGAATCAGTCTGGCTGCTTGGTTCTGAACCATCTGTAGCTACTTGATTAAAAAAAGTGGCATACCCAGGTAGACTGAGTTCGCTTAGTCTAAGTGTGATAGCACCATGGCTATCACGACCTGTATCAAAGCTGCGTGTGTGAGCAGTTGGCTGATCTTTCTGATCTTTCGCAGCTGAAAGAAGTATATTCGTATTACCAAATCACCTTCGAGAATACAGTTATGCTTATACAAGTCATTTTAAAACACTATCAGCACTTTTATTAAATCATGGTTGCACTAGTAGGCACATAGCACGTATATGCACTTAAGCACTTACTTTGGAGCTGCTAGGCACATTAGCACTTTATGATTACTAATTCTTTTAATACAGAAAACAAGAGAAAAATAGGCGCTTCATTTTATGATATGATGGTTTAGTAGCGATTTTAAGGCTGTTGACAATCAATACCCGTTTTAGCATTCATGCAGTCATATAAGTATGTTCTAGACATGATACATCTATTTGGGTATTTTTTTCATGGTTACAGGAACAGCATCTTTAATATATGTATTTATGGAGGATGTATATGTTTCAATGTTTGTATATACAAATCTATATATTTAATTATTTATTTATATACATTAAGTTATACATATTTATGGCCTTTAATAAGCTATTTTAAGATTTGCCGTAACAATAATGTTGTCGCAGAAAAAGTAAGAGTAAAGATAAGATAATAGGAGAAAAAAAGAATTACGAGCGGTCCAAAAAACAGACTATCACTGGGAAAAGTAAAAGATCAAGATTCTTTTATGGTGTTGATCATGTGACACAGGGGGGTGTGTAATATAAGGTATGTCGTACAGCGTTTCCGTATGTGATCAAGGTCACTTGTTGACCGAAACGCGTCAGATTTAGAAACCTGTGGGAATTAAAGAAATTTTGCATCATACCCATTGGAGTTCGTTGCGCTCTTCTCGCCAAAAGGAAGTGCAGGAGGGCGTGTGGTTACTCGATATATCTATATATATATATAATATACCAGTTTTACCAGTTAACTATAATTTGTGCCACCGCCATAAACTGCTTCTGAAATCACATATTACACCACTCATGATATGTTCTATGACATCATTTATGACATTGACATCATCGATGACATCTCAAATTACATAATTGATGACATACTGGATTACGTCACTGATGACAGCATCCAATGAATGTGTTAGTTTGTTTTATAATTTATAATAAAGTGATAGGTACCCTCCATATTACTTCGTTACCTAATTTTGTACAGCCTGTGTCCAGCTAAAAGGTGTAAGCGTTTACAAAACACATGTGCTCCTAATGCATCATAGATGTGTAGAGGTATTCTTTGTATTGAAGAGTAACACTGTGAGCAGGTTACAACTTGTGTGCAGTATGTTCCACACATGTTTTGGTTCTGCAGAAAAAGTTTTTTTCTTTAATATGTGTACATACACAATATTTCGTGAAAGCACAACCAATCAAATATGCTCAGTATACAGAGATGCTTATAAGAAAGCTTAAGTTTTACCTTACATACAATGCCTTTCTTTTTAATAACAGGAACTACCTCCAGAAGCAGGGGACCGCAATGGGGGCTTCCTTTGCACCGACATACGCCAACCTATATATAGGTTGGTGGGAAAAAGATGTTGCGTGGTCTGACAGTCATGCACAATATATGGATGAAGTGGTGCTCTGGGTGCACTTCATTGATGACTTCTTTCTCATCTGGGATGGGGAAGAAAGCCTGTTGCAGGAATATGTGCAAAAATTGAATGAGAACATGTATAACATCCATCTGACAGTGACCTGGAGCCGTAATAACATTGAGTTCTTGGATGCATCTCTTAAAGCGAATGGTGATAGACTGGATACTCATGTCTTCCGTAAACCAATAGCCTGCAATTCAATTCTGCATGGCAATAGTGGACATCCAAAAGCTTTTACATGGAGCATTCAATATAGTCTACTTCTAGGGGCATGTAAGATATGCTCCACAGACACAATATTTGAAGAAGCCATGACTGTCAGATTACTTGAAAGAGGATAGCCCCATAAGATCTTAAATGAGGCATACTGCAGGGTCAAAATAAATAAGAGAAGATCTGCTCTATGGTAAGATACATCCTAAGAGAAGCCATAGATGTCACCAAATGCAACAGGACACAATTGGCACTCTCCCATCAGGTTCTTTGTAGAGTTTAATCAGGAACATCACTCTATCAGATCTATCCTCACACACAATAGGCATGTCTTGCAACATGATGAACACATCAAAAAAAGAATTGGCTCTCACTCTCAGATTACGTTCGGTAAAGCCAAGTCTCTCAGGGACATTTTAATGTAAAGCATGTTCATCGACAATGATAATTCAAACTGGCTCTCTAAAAAGATTTTTTTTTTTTGGAGATGTGAACACGGCAAGGCATTCTCATATGGCACCAACACACAAACATATGAGACCTTTGAGGGAAAAGCATGTGTGATCAGAGAGAAGATAACCTGTGCAACAGAATTTGTGGTCTATGCTCTACAATGTGGATGTAGAATGAAATATATTGGAAGCACTATCAACAAACTTAAAATGTGCTTCCTACAGCACCTCAGAGTCATGAAGAACCAGGACAGAAGCTATCCTATGGCTAAACACTTTTGGGAGGTCCACAATTGTGACTCAAGCAGTCTTACCTTTTATGGTATCAAGCACATCAAAGCCCACTCCCGTAAAGGGGACCAAGAACTTGAACTGCGAAGGGCTGAGTCCAGAATGATACTACTAGTGGGTACAGAAAAGCCATGGGGACACAATCTGGATGCAGAACTTTATGTCCATATAAGGTTGCTTATGAAAATGATATGGATACATGATAACATGATAGTAGCACTGTGCATCAGAATGATTTTCTGCCCAAGGTTCATTCCATTGCCTGATCATTATAAGAAGCTCTGTTACTGATAGCTGTTATGAAATTATTGGATTTAATTGAAACAGAATCTAGCTTAGGTTGTATTAGCATTGTTGCTTGTTGTTCTATCACTTCACGTCAAACATGTTAGTGGTGTACTTATTCCCTCTGCACTGCATTCTTTCAAATACCAAACTATCCCTACATATGATGAATTTTCCTTCCTTACTTAGAGCCTATATTTCCCGGACAGTGATGGGTTATGTCTGTCAGTATTTTCCCACCAAAGTAATTTATGAGGTTGTACTGTGGAGTCTCCAGATTTAATGGGCAGCATGTATCCAAGGATTGTTAATTGAATGTGCAAGGATAGACTTAAAATTACTTGAGTTTCAGTTGGATATCTGCACTTTAGCACAAGGTCACTGTGGATAATATTTTAGTATTATTATCTATGCCTACATTGATTTTTATAGACCCGATAACGTGATGAAATATGATTAGCACACATATATTCTGAGGTCCGAGCTAGGATTTGCACATAAGCATGGAATCACTTTAAAGTCTTTGGATATTTGCACTTTAACACATAGTCACTTCAGATTGTCCTCAACTAATATTGTTCATATTTACATTGAATTTTACATATCTGTTTTTTATGGAAATACTGAGGTATATAAGGACACCACATGTAAGGGCTTTGTAAGGGGGACATCTGATAACTTGAAGATATATGATTATCATGCATATATCTTGAGGCTTGAGCTAAGATTTGTATTTAAACACTGAGTCGATTTATAGTCTATTTAGCCACAATAGACTTTTAAAAAGTATCGGTCTTGACAGCCATTTTATACTAGTGACTGTACCCTTATGTACAATGTGGGCTTAAAAGTGTTCGATACTCTAAGTGGCATTTGCACTGAAGCATAAAGTTACTTAAGAAAAGGTGTATTCATCCCTGATGTGAGTTATATATTTTTTAACCTTATATCTCAAAATGCAATTGCACTTTAACAACAGGGTAATTTGTACCATCCAAGACAGATCCCATGATTTGGGTCAATAGGACACACTCACAGAACCTATATCTTACTTCTCTTCTTTAAGCTCCTCGGCACTTGATACTTTTGCGCACAGATAAGATGGCACAATTAGTTACGACATTCACCTATGGTCAGTTATCGGAGCCACTGGAATGCATGGATAACTACTCCTCTGTAGTTTTGTAGCCATTGTGGGCCTGTATAGGACTGAAGTTTAATGTTACCACTAAAACCACTGGATCAATAGTGATGCTGTCGTTAATATTTGGCCCTCACAATGTCTGGGTGGCATATCAAGCTATGAGTGTTGATCTATCTGTGGGGTATATAGCTGCATGAAACCACGCCTTGAGGTACTTCTTGAGCCATCTTGTTTATAGAAGGAGGACATTGCGCCATTTTTCTCTTTCCCATTATAGTTCCCTCATTGCTTGATGTAAAAGTATCATCATAATATTAAGAATATGTTCAGATCAACAATTGAATTATTAGTACATGTTTGGGACAATAATTTTTATGATGAATTATGAGATTGGAACAATGAGAGAAAATATATGAAACTATATGAAACTATATAATGGATAACAGAAATTGTAGCCAAAGGTTGCCTTAGGAGAATTCAATGTATATAAAATGGCAATAGAAATGTGTCAAGTTAGTTCAATTCAGCAGTCTAGCGGCGAGGCTTGCGGGCACTGCAATAGTAGAGTGTCTGCTTTCAAATCACAAGGATGATAGGTTCCAGGTTGTCCAGTTGAAAGCATTAGCCGAAACGCGTAGATGTTCTGTTTTCGATTTGGTGCAGGACATGAATTCAATAAAGAAGCTTTAATCCACCCTGCTGAGTCTGGTATCTCATACAATGACTCCTGAGTATCGTGTGTCGGTTGTTGGTTAATGAAGATAACCAAGAGTGTTGATATATATTTATATGTGTATATATATATATATATATATATATATATATATATATATATATATATATATATCCACAATGGCAATTGCTGATTGACGGCAGGCCCGCAGCGGGGTAGCGAACCCCATTAAATGCACCAATAGTCCCCTCAATCATATCATGAAAAGAGACTTGCCACAGCCCAATTCCTCCAGTGTGTATTTTATTCAAACAGGCAGCAAAAAACACCTGACACGTTTCGGAGCTCCGAAACGCATTGGGCGTTGTTTGCTGCCTGTTTGAATAAAATACACCCTGGAGGAATTGGGCCATAGCAAGTCTCTTTTCATGATATGACTAAGGGGATTATATATATATAGATATATATATCTATATATATAGATATATATATCTATATATATATATATTAAAAGTACTCCCCACTCAAATCACCAATTACTCTAGATTTTACCGAAAATTACTATTTTGGGGGGTTCACTGACAGAATATCGATGTAAAAATATAGATGTCAAATATATAGATGAAAAAATACAGAATGCAAAAATATCGACTCCCTATACTTAAACAGGTAAGTACAAAAATATCAAGAAAAAAATATCGATGTTAAAAATATAGTTGTATTAAATATCGATCTTTATATATATGTTAAATAAAATAATAAATAATTAATATATAAAAAAATAATTTTAAAAAACAAAGTAGATTTAATATACATTTTAACAAATATAACAAATAAACGTAATGAAAAAAGTTAAACACATACATAATAATAAATATATATATATACAGCGAGGCCAGCCAGACGTAATGAACTCTCTTTCTCTTTTAGGATCCTACTAAGGAAATAATGTGCTTAAAGGAATGCAGTGATTGCGGAACCCACTGTGGGTAAAAATAGACTGTTCTTAATGCTGGACTACTAAGCCCATCATGCATTTATTCTGTCAGGAACTGCATGCCACCCACTGAGGGTTATGAACCAATCACTGAGCATGCAAAATTTGAATAAATAAAGAGCCTTCCGCACTCACATGTAAGCTCCCTCTGAAGATGGACCACGAGTCTTGAAACGCGTCAGGCTGAATACTTACACCTTGAAGGGGATGCGAGTTGTCTTGGAAGGCTGCATGGCAGGCTGGCGGCTGAGTGCGTCCTGTAAGCTTCAGGGCATTTGTTTTCAATCTATGTACACGGCGGCCCGTGCCGTGACAGGACTGCACCATCTTGGGGAACTGAGAGGCTGGGGCGGAAACTATTTCTGTCTGATACAGCGAGGCCAGCCAGACGTAATGAACTCTCTTTCTCTTTTAGGATCCTACTAAGGAAATAATGTGCTTAAAGGAATGCAGTGAGTGCGGAACCCACTGTGGGTAAAAATAGACTGTTCTTAATGCTGGACTACTAAGCCCATCATGCATTTATTCTGTCAGGAACTGCATGCCGCCCACTGAGGGTTATGAACCAATCACTGAGCATGCAAAATTTGAATAAATAAAGAGCCTTCCGCACTCACATGTAAGCTGCCTCTGAAGATGGACCACGAGTCTTGAAACGCGTCAGGCTGAATACTTACACCTTGAAGGGGATGCGAGTTGTCTTGGAAGGCCGCATGGCAGGTTGGCGGCTGAGTGCGACCTGTAAGCTTCAGGGCATTTGTTTTCAATATATATATATACTTTAAAACAATTATTAAACTATTATTTTAATTTATTTTATAATTTTAAAATTATATAAAAATGTACAAATATATATTACCTACTGGCGGTCGCCAGTAGGTAGTTATAGTTACAACCTAGTTTCCATAGGAAAAGCATTTTTTGATTTGCTAATAACTTTGGCGTCGTTTGACGAATCTTTATGAAATTTTGCAAAAAGTTGCACTTTTTAGGTTAGCTCCTATCTTGAAAGTTTGGGGGTGATTTGTCAAGCGGGGGCTGAGAAAAAAGGGGGGTCCCAAAACGCGTTTTCTCCATGTTAATTTCCATAGGAAATTTTGCGACGAGGTACAGCCCGAACTGCTGAACGGAATTACCTCAAATTTGGCAGAAAGGTAGAGCTTGGTTCAGGAAGTGACCTTTTTTTTAAATGGGGTAAATCCGTTCAGTAGTTTTTGAGAAATACAAAAAATAAGAGTCAAAAAATCAATTTCCCATAGGAAACTTTGTGCAAGGCTACAGCTGAAACTACTGAACGGAATTACCCCAAATTTGGCAAAAAGGTAGTGCTTGGCTCAGAAAGCGACCTATTGTAAGATGGTGTAAATCCGTTCAGTGGTTGCTGAGAAATAAGAAAAATAAAAGTTTCGATATCTGGGCGGTGCCTAAGTCCCGTGCACGAGCTTCACTGTGATTGGCTGCGAACACTCCAAACCAGGAAGTGTTGGCAGCCATCTTGTGGCTCGGTAGAAGCGAGTCACTAGAAAACAGAGAAACAAAGGTATAAAACAAGAGAAGGGGGCAGGGTAGAAACACCGTGACCCCCTAGGCCTGCTCAGGGGGTCCCAGAAAGACCCCAGGGCCAAAAAAAGCATTTTTTATCAACAACAAAAAAAATCGGCGCAATTCGCGCTGGGGTCGCGGGTTCCCGTGTTTTATTTTAATGAGGTCCCCGGGTGGGCTAGGTCCCGCGGGCATTTCTTAAAATATAATAGCTGGGGGTGGCTGGGGCTGCGGGGGCCTGCTGGGGTCCCCGCAGCCCCGGGGCTTCACTCATGTTGGGAGGGGGGTTGCGTGGCCCCTCTCCTGGAGCCCTCCATGTGCTTATAACTTTGGCGTCGTTTGACGAATCTTTACGAAATTTTAAAAAAAGTTTCTCTTTTTTGATCAGCTCCTATCTTGAAAGTTTGGGGGTGATTGGTCAAGGGGGGGCTGAGAAAAAAGGGGAGTCCCAAAATGTGTTTTCTCAATGCATTTTCCATAGGAAACTTTAGACAAGGCTACAGGTCAAACTGCTGAACGGAATTACGCCAAATTGGTGAGGGAGAAAGGTTGTGGTCCAGAAAGCACGATTTTGTTGAAATGGTGTAAATCCGTTCAGTAGTTTTTGAGGAACATCAAATTTTACAGATATCGATATTTGAGAATTCTGACATCTGATTGGCTGAGGGTTACGAGCACAAGCTCGCGGCACATTGGCTGTGAACGGTTGAAACTAGGAAGTGTTGGCAGCCATTTTGTGACTTAGTCCGTCAGCTCGCATCTCTCCGTGTAGAAGCCATCGGGTGTGTAGTTTTACCTCTGCGAGGCAACACTGGCATCTGTGTCTGTGTAAGATACTCCTTTCACGCTGCCTCTCCCCACATCACGAGGTCGCGGCTATGCCTTTAGAAGCCAGTCCGTTGGCTCGGAGCTCTGTGAGTCAGTCTGTCGGCATGACCCTCTACACAACCCAAACACCACTGCACTACCTAACTAAACACTAAACCACTACTGCCAGCATGACCCCCTACACTACAGAAACACCACTGCACTACCTTAAACCCTAAAACACTACCCCCAGCACAACCCCCTACACTACAGAAACACCACTGCACTACCCTAAACCCTAAAACACTACCCCAGCATGACCCCCTACACTACCCAAACACCACTGCACTACGTAACTAAACACTAAACCACTACTGCCAGCACGACCCCCTACACTTCAGAAATGCCACTGCACTACCTTAAACCCTAAAACACTACCCCCAGCACGACCCTCTACACTACCCAAACACCACTGCACTACCCTAAACCCTAAAACACTACTCACAGCAGGACCCCCTACACTACGTAAAGACCACTGCCCTACCCTAAACCCTAAATGTACCCCCAGCACCACCCTCTACACTACACAAACACCACTGCACTACCGTAAACCCTAAAACACTACCCACAGCAGGACCCCCTACACTACACACACACCACTGCACTACCCTAAACCATAAAACACTACCAGTCCATTGGCTCACAGCTCTGCGTTTGCGAGCCGACGGCCCGTAGCTCTCTCTGTGCGAGCCGAGCCCACGGGCCGTAGCTCTCCCTTTGCGAGGCTGCCCGACGGCCCGCAGGTCTCCCTGTGCTAGCCGGATCGCAGTTGTCAGTCTGCGAACCGATATTGGGAATATAAGGCGGCTCTAAAAAGAGCCTTTGTGTTTATTAGTTGGATCTACATATAAGTGCGGATGCACAGCTTCAGGTTATTCAGAAAAACTCGATTTCCCTGATCTGTGAAGTGTACTCCATCACTTCTGTAGATATCAGCCTTATCATAACGTATGTTGTTGTTGTAGATCGACCCCATTCTATGGTCTCTGAGGTATGCAGACACAGCTTTGTTGACATTCTTCCTAGATTTTTCAATCGGAGGACAAAATTTGTTTGACCATTTCCACTTCTGTCTTTGGCATATTTTGGAATATACAAAGACAGTTTGAGGCAAAAGCAACATCAATTGTCTAAAGGTGTCCTTCATTAGCATTTCCAAACCTACCCCAGTCAATGTGCCTAGGTCATTTCCACCACAGTGCACAATCATGAGGTCAGGGAGTTGGAGATGCAAACAGGTTTTAACCAAAGGGAGTAATTGGTGCCACTTCAATCCTCTCTGTCCAAACCATTTAATGTCCACATTTTGTAAACCTAGGTCTAAGTCAATACGTCTCTGTTCTGCATACCTCTTGCACCAGAAAACATAGCTATGTCCTACGATCCACACTAACATTTTGAAGGTGTAGCTGGAAGATATGGATAGATGTCTGTAGCTCATGCAGTCTGTTCGTAGAATAAGAGATATGTTTAAAGATGGGGAACTACTTTTTTTTCTCATACAAAACGATAACTGATTGGGAGATGAAAAACATTGTTTACTAAAAAGTAGGGTGCATATTAGTTTGTCGAAAAGCATCTTTGTCATTGGTTAATAAAAAGAAGTTTCAACGTAGAGTTCATATGATAGGATAAAATGTGGTCAGTTCAACCACACCTGCTACTTGCATTTGGAAGGCACTGTTTGAACTTAAAACAATGGTGAACTTTTAACCTGCACGTGCCCTTAAATGTTCGAGAAAATGTTGCAAAAAAATATCGTTAGGTTTGAAAAAATGATGAACGTTTAACCTGCACGTGTCGTAGAATGTTCTAGAAAGTTTGTTGATAGAATACGTTGAACTTCTCACCTGTATGTGTTTTTAAATTTTTTTAAAACTGTTTATATGGAAAGTTTTAAAAAAAGCAATAGAGAGAAGTTTTGCAATTTGAAAAAATAAAGGAACTATTCTGATTTGTTCTTTACATGTATTTATGTGTGGAGCAACAGGGAAATTGTGCCATTACTGGTTCCATTCTTGATGAGAGCGGTGCATTACATGTACTGTGTGACAAAGAAAGAATTGCAAATTTGGCAGGGAGAAAGGTCTTGGTGCAGAAAGCGTGGTTTTGTGGAAATGGTGCAAATCCGTTCAGTAGTTTTTGAGATATTAAAGAAAAAAAAGATATATATGTCTGGACTGTGCCTAACTCCCGAGCACGAGCTTGCCTCTGATTGGCTGCTAACAATTCAAACCAGGAAGTGTTAGCAGCCATCTTGTGCCTCGCATCGAGTGAAAATATAAAAGAAAGGTCCCGGGGGCAATTTAATATACCGGAGCTCTGTCTGTGCGAGATACCGCTTTCACGCTGCGTCTCCCTACATCAGCAGGTAACGCACCCTTTTCCACCATCAACAGCATACCTCCAACAACATACTTGGGCCCGCAAGTCTGCCTCTGCGAACCACTTGTTGGCTCACAGCTTTTCGGGTGCGAGTTCTCGGGCCCGCAGTTGTATCTGTGAAGCCAATACTGGAAATATACCGGAGGTGTCTCTCTGCGAGATACGCTCTTCACGCTCCCTCTCCCCACATCAGTGTTCCGCAGCTATCCCTTTGGAAGCCGATGGCCCGCACCTTTCCCTATACTAGTCGGTTCCTCTGCGAGCTGGCCCGCAGCTCTTCCTCTGCGAACTGACGGGCCGCGGTTCTCCCTCTATGAGCCTGCTAGTCGGCTCGCAGTTCTTCATCTACGAGCCAGACCGCCGGCTCTTAAGTCTCTGAGAACAGATGTAATGGAGGCAACGATCATGCAGGTCGGACACCCAACACTGCTCCGACATCCTCCAGTAGGAGCTCCTTGTCCGCCATCTCCCCTCACCCCCACCCCCACAAACAAATGTGACAGTCACGTTAGGTTGGACAAATAAGAATCTTAGTCATGTATGGATTTACATATAAAACATTTTATTAAAACAAAACAACAACAAATAAAACTATGTACAGCCATGTCGTGTCATCGCTGGACCATTTGTGAATCACAGTCTGTAAGACAAAAAGAAAGATAAGATGGTGCATCATGCGTCCAGCCAAGGAGAAAGAGAAAGAGAGAAAGAGTGAGGGAGAAAGAGAGAAACAAAGAAAGAGTGAGAGAGAGAGGAAGACAAAGAAATAGAGAAAGAGTGAGAGAGAGAAAGAGAGAAATAGTGTGAGAGAGGAAGAGAGAGAGAGAAAGAGTGAGAGAGAGGAGAGAGAGAGAGAAAGAGTGAGAGAGAGGAAGAGAGAGAGGAAGAGTGAGAGAGAGGAGAGAAAGAGTGAGAGAGAGGAAGATAGACAGAGACAGAGAAAGAGTGAGAGAGAGAAAGAGTAAGATACAAGGAAAAGAGAGAGAGAGAAACAGTGTGAGAGAGAGGTAGAGAGAAAGGGAGAAAGAGAGAGAGAAAGAGTGAGAGAGAGGAAGAGAGAGAAAGAAAGAATAAGAGAGGGAGTGTTGACACTGGAGAAAATCTTCGCAGCTTACCTTTGTGCCTCCGACCACGTACCGGGACATAGTGCACCCTTAAGTTTAGTGATCTGAAAGATAGTATAGAATTAGTAATTGCAGAGTACATACAACTGCACACGCCTAATTATCTGTTTCGGCAATGCGCACTCAGGCTGCTGCAGCCCATCCTCTCCCACTGCTCGGAGGTGTCTGTGCTCTCTTGTGCACCCAGGCTGCTGCACACTATCCATTCCCACCGCCCAGAGGTGACTGCCCGCTGCTGCGGAAAGAAGTATCTCTGCTCACCTTCCGCCACCGGCGTGTGTGTAAGAGGGTGCACCACGTGCTGAAGCAACTTTGTCAGGCGTTGTCAGGATGGCCACGCATCATCACAGTTTATACACGCGTTCAGCTGTGGTGGTGTGGGGGGGACGTCGATTCGTGAATCACAGCCTGTTAGATAAAAAGCAAGATAGGATTGTGCGTCATTCGTCCATCAAAGGAGAGAGAAAGAGAGAGAAAGAAAGAGTGAGAGGAAGACAGAGAGAAAAAGATAGAAGGAGTGAGAGGAAGACAGAGAGAAAGAGAGAAAAAGTGGGAGTGACAGGAAGAGAGAGAGAAAAAGAAAGAGTGAGAGGAAGACAGAGAGAAAGAGTGAGAGAGACGAAGAGCGAGAGAAACAGTGAGAGACAGAAAGAGAGAGAAAGAGTGAGAGAGAGGAAGAGAGAGAGAAAGAGTGAGAGAGAGGAAGAGAGAGAGAGAAAGAGTGAGAGAAAGGAAGAGAGAGAGAGAAAGAGTGAGAGTGAGGAAGAGAGAAAGTGTGAGAGAGAGAGGAAGACAGAGAAAGAGTGAGATACAAGGAAGAGAGAAAGAGAGAAACAGAGTGAGAGAGAGGAAGAGAGAGAGAAACAGTGTGAGAGAGAGGAAGAGAGAAAGAATGAGAGAGGAAGAGAGAGAGAAGGAAAGAATGAGAGAGAGAGGAAGAGACAGAGAAAGAGAGAAAGAGTGTGAGAGAGAGAAAGGAAGAGATAGAGAATGAGAGAGAGAGAAAGAGTGTGAGTAACAGAAAGGAAGAGAGGGAGAGTGAGTGTTGACACTGTGGAGAAAATCCTCACAGCTCACCTTTCTGTCACCGGTGTGTCTCCAACCACGTGCCGGGATATAGGGCAGCCCTCAAGCTTAGTCATCTGAAACATAAAAATGGAATCAGTAATGGATGAGTACATACAACTGCGTATGCCTAAATCGCTGTCCCGCCTTTGTGCATCCAGGCTAGTGTACCCAATCCACTTCCACTGCCCAGAGGTGTCTACCCCCTGCTGTACACCCAGGCTGCTGCACTCCATCCACTCCCACTGCCCAGAGGTGTATGACAGCCGCTGCGCACCCAGGCTGCTGCACCCCATGCACTCCCACTGCCCGGAGGTGACTGCGTGCCGCTGCGCACCCAGGCTGCTGCACCCCATCTACTCCCACTGCCCGAAGGTGACTGCCCGCCGCTGCGCAAACTAGCCTCTCTGCTCACCTTACACTACCGGCGTGTGTCGAAGAGGGTCCACCACGTGCCGAAGAAACCTCCTCACCCGTTGTGTACACGTGGAGAGCGGAGCTCACAATTCAGGTTGAGTGTTGATTGCAGGATGGCCACGCTTCATCGCAGGCCTGCAAGACAAAAAGCAAGATAAGATTGTGCGTCATGCATCCATCAAAGGAGAGAGAAAGAGAGATAGAGAGAGAAAGAAAGAGTGAGAGGAAGACAGAGAGAAAAAGAAAGAAAGAGTCAGAGGAATACAGAGAGAAAGAGAGAAACAGTGAGAGTGAGAGGAAGAGATAGAGAAAAAGAAAGAGTGAGGAAGACAAAGAGAAAGAGAGAAAGAGTGAGAGAAGAAGAGAGAGAGAGTGTGAAGGAGAGAAAGGAAGAGATGAAGAGGGACAGTGAGTGCTGTGTCTCCAACCACGTGCCGGGACCTAGTGGAGCCCTCAAGCTCCCACATCTAAACATAGTACAGAATTAGTAATGGGAGAGTATATACGACTGCGTACGCCTAAATCGCTGTGCCGCCTTTGTGTATCCACTCCGGCCGCCCAGACGAATTTGCCCACCGCTGCGCACCCAGGCCTCACTGCTCACCTTTTCGCGGACAGGGCACCCTCCGCATCATGCAGTCCCGCTCCGCAGGCCATCAGGTCTGACATTTGGTGCTGCGTCTTGATTTTGCCATGGCAGAGGACATACTAGTGCACCTATCATCATCGCAGGTTGCACACCCGCTCAGTCCTTGCGGTGCCACTAACTCAGTGAACAGTGAGGCCACGCATGTGGTGGTAGGCCTCCCTGTTCGGTGGCTCAGGCCTACACTGCGGTCCAGCAGGGCACACAAAACCTGAGCTGTCCAGACCGCCGGGACGGGCCATCACCGCAGGCTGTACACCCGCTCAGCAGTTATGGTACCCGTACCTCAGTGGACCGAAAGTCACTGTCCCGTGCCGGTGTGCCTGTGCCGGCCGCAGTGCATCCGGTGCGTGCAACTCTGAAATGGCGTCGTGCGCCCGATCTTTTTTATTGGCAGGGTCACGTGTCCTGTGACGCCTGTGCTGGATGGGTGTGGTGTGGGTGTATACTAGCCGTGAGGGAGTGGCTGTGGCGTACTGCCAACTAGGGTGTGACCAGCAGATCACTGCAATTAAAATCTGGGCCATGTAGCGTTGTTGTCCTTCCCTGTAAGCGTAAGCGGAGCGGGCTGGCCTGGCGTATGCCAGTCCTGCATGAGGCTGTGAAGAATGACTCCGGAGCTATGGGCGTGGCTCCATCGTGAGCTGTATGAGGAATCAACTGATGCGGCACTGTTAACAAATTGGGATAGATCACGCACAATTGGGCTATATTTTTCCCGGTTGTGCGGGAAAATTTTGGTTAGTGCTAGTTGCCAGATTATAAATATATATACAGCGCTCCAGCAAACTAGTATGTTAAAGCGCTTTATTAGACAAATATTTACTTGGCAGCCTGCTGCAACATCAATTCCAATCCATTCACCGCCTGCTTGACGATGTCCCAGCCCCTCCTTCCTTAAAGTAGCAATATTGGGCTAGTTTGGGCTACTTTTTGGTTGTCTTTGGGCTAGAGAATGCTTAAAAAATCTTGCAACACTGACATGCGGGTGTTCTTGTTGTAGTGCTGCCGTCACCCGGGTCGCAAGCGTCAATGTGTCACTCTGTGAGCCAAGTCCCTGAACATGGCCAGCATGGAAGGTACGGGGAATCACTGACCCTACATTCATCCATAGTTCCACACAAGAAAGATGGTGGACATGACACATCTGTGTGGGTGTGAATGTTTATTGCACATTCAGTGGAGTATTGCAGCTGTAGCAATACTGGGCCATGCAAAATCCAAATTTCAGTTTTTGGGACATGGAGGGCAGCCAATTAGAGACAAGCTCGTTGTCGGAGTTAGGGTGCGCCAACATATGTACTTATACAATCACTCCGCCAATCCCCACGCACTTATAAATTCACTATACACTCTCCTTGCAGTACTCTAATCATCCAGTCTCTACGTACGTACTTGTACAATGACCGAGACAAAGTTACATAACCAAAGTTTTCTCCCACTGTCAAAGGTAAGTTGGTTACATACGCTGTCCAGAGCACAATGTAATGTGGTAGGGCCCAGGGGCAGCATGTTGCATACATAATGAACACACGGACACAGATAGATAGTGGAACTGGGTACAAGCACGTGCACTCAACTCCTTTTTATTACCAGGGTCACATGTCCAGTGACGTCTGTGCTGGATGCGTGTGGGGTGAGTGTAAGCCAGCCCTCCGAGAATGAATGGTGCTGGTAACAAGTACAACAGTAATCATCAGATCACACACAGAGATGCAATCATAAAGGGTCCATGACTTGTGCTACAGTAAGTTAGGGGCACCAGATCTGAAATCATACACAAAAGATTCTGTCATAAAGGGTCCATCAGTTGTGGTGGACTGAGGTAGGAGCATCAGAAGCATTCCACGTGTGCACAGCTAGCGATGATGCGTGGTCCGGGAGGGCCGCACTGGTAGCAATGTCTGTTGCCTACTGGACTGCGTCATCTGCAATCGCAACTCAATCTGAATTGTGAGCCCTGCTGTCCGCAGTGTAGATCGAAGGCAGTAGTCAGCACAGACATCAAAGAATGCTTTTTGTCACTTCCTCTTGACAAAATTCGAGGACATAGAGTACAATTCTGTCTGCAATTAATAAATCAAGACTGAATTCAAATTGTGAGCTCTGCTGTCCCCAGTGTAGACTTTCATTCAGTGTTCCTTTGGACTTGCAAGATGAAGTTGGTCATTGTACTAAAGCTATAACTGATATAAAACAAGTTCTTGAAGCAAGGATACTAAAAGGATATTATGTAGGTTTTAGGGACGTAATACTTACTTGCCTACTGGACTCTGCAATTAATGAATCAAGAGTCAATTTTAAATGTGAGCCCTGATGACCGCAGTGTAGGCCGGAGGCAGCGGTCAGCAAGGGCCCACAGCCACGTGGGATTGAGTTGAGCTGTACAGTTAGTGTCACCTGAAGCAACCAGCGTGTGTGGAGCCTGCGATGATGCGTGGTCCGGGCGGGCCGCACTGGTAGCAATGTCTTTTGCCTAATGAATTCTGTCTTAATAAGTCCACGTGGCGTTGACTTGTGGTGCACTGAGTTAGTGGGACCTGAAGCACTCAGCGTGTGCGCAGCCTGCGATGATGCGTGGGCCGGCCGGTCCACACTGGTAGCAATGTCTTTTGTCTAATTAATTCTGCCTTAATAAGGCTACGTGGCGATGACTTGTGGTGCACTGAGTTAGTGGCACCTGAAGCACTCAGCGTGTGCGCATCCTGCGATGATGCGTGGTCCGTGTGGGCCGCACTGGTAGCAATGTGTTTTGTTTAATGAATTCTGCCTTAATAAGGCCACGTGGCGTTTACTTGTGGTGCACTGAGTTAGTGGTACCTCTGGTGCTCAGCGTGTACGCAGCCTGCGATGATGCGTGGTCCGGGCGGGCTGCACTGGGAGCAATGTGTCTTGCCTACTGGACTGCGTCATCTGCAATCGCGACTCAATCTGAATTGTGAGCCCTGCTGTCCGCAGTGTAGATCGAAGGCAGTAGTATGTACGGACATAACTGTGCAGTGCTGTGCCGCTGTGTTCGCAGGGGGCTTGTGTCGAGGAGGCTCACGGTCATGGCGGCAGCCACGTGGCAGGGTGAGGGTCGCCGCTCTGGCAGAAGCGTTGGCTTTCACACAAGTGAACCACGCCCAGAACCCCGGCCTATTTATTCACACTTCTACATTGGAGTGGCGTACGTTGGACCAGCCCACTGCGCTTCCGCTTAAAGGGGGCGACGACACAGGTTCATGACCGAGATCTTCCCCACTGCCTGAGGTAACATGGTTGCGTCCACTGTCCACAACACTACAAGCAGCAGCTTGTTTTTGGATCACACAGCAGATAGGTTTAATGAACATTATAATTAGAAATTAGCATTTAAAAAACCTTTGAAATTCACTGAAAAAACCATAGGTTTCAGGGACGTTATAGTTACAAATTATCATGTTAAAAACCATAGAAATTCACTGAAAAAACCATAGGTTTCAGGGACGTTATAGTTAGTTGGACATTTCACTCATACAAAACCATAGAAATTCCGCTGATATAGTTAGTTGAGCTAACTATAACTCGTGACCCCGCAATGCACTGCTGATGACGTCACATATTACATCATTCATGACATGGTCAGTGACATCACTGATGACATCTCAAATGACATCACTGATGACATCATCTAGTGACTGTGTGTTTCTGTAAAGTTTAAATATGTTTTATATATATACCAAGCTGTATTGAAGAATGAGTGGTTGTATAAGTGTCTGGATGGAGGATTTAGTAGGTGTGTAACTGACTGTTTAAGTGAGTGATTAAATGTCTCTTACTGAATACATGGGTTAGTGACTAAACTGTGTGAATGTCTGTATGAGTCTGTTTGTTGTTGTATAACCTGCTGCATCGGTTGGTCAGTAGCTACATGAGTGTCTATATGGGTTATTGATTAGTTGCCTGAGTATTTGTATGGGAGACTGAGTGTGTGTGTGGTTGGGTGGGGTGTGTGTGACTCTGTGCATAGATGTTTGAGTGGTTGATTCACTGGGTGTATGAGTTTAACAGTGCATGTGGAAACAGTTGTATGGGTGAGTGAGTGTGTGTATGGATGTGTTGGTGAGTGAATGGATGTGTCAGTGGTAGATGTCCAACTAAGTACAAAAGTTAAAGGCAGTGTATGTGAGAGTTGGTGTATAAAAATAACTATACATGAGAGTGAGTGATTGTGAGAGTGGCTGTATGGATAAGTGTGTACTTGTATTAGTGATTATATAAGAGAGTAAATATGCGTTACTATCTGTATGACTAAATGAGGTGGTGTGTGCATAACTGTGTAGTTGAGTAAATGGAACTGTGATTGATTTTTTGCATGACTGACTAGGATGAGTGCATGACTGACTAGGATGAGTGGTGGTGTGTGAGTGTCTGTATAGGTGTATGAGTGCATATGATAGTGTTGTATTGATCAGTGACTACATGTATGAATGGTTGTATGGATGAATGAGTGGATGTGTGTGTAGACCTAGGAATTAGTGCGTGCGTACGTAGTAACTGGTATTGGTGTGTCGATGGTTTATAAATGGTAGTCTGTATTTTACAGTGGGTGTATCAAAGGTTATATTAGGGTGTGAGGAGGTGCATCAGATTTTTCACGTGGATGATGTCATCAGTGATGTCATTTGAGATGTCATCAGTGATGTCATCAGTGATGTCACTGACCATGTCATGAATGATGTAATATGTGACGTCATCAGCAGTGCATTGCGGGGGCGCGAGTTATAGTTAGCTCAACTAACTACAACGGTGGAATTTCCATGGTTTTGTATGAGTGAAATGTCCAACTAACTATAACGTCCCTGAAACCTATGGTTTTTTCAGTGAATATATATATATATATATATAAATATATATATATATATATATATACCAATAACATAAAATCTATTAAAAATTATAACATTAAACTAATTCAAAATCTTTAAACTTAAATTTACCACTCCAGTCACTGCAACAGTAAGGAAAGTGTTGGATAGCGGACAGGTAAAAATTACTATTCCCACTCCAATGAGTGTAACAGTAGGGAAAGTGTTGGATAGCGGAGGGGTAAAACTTACTATTCCCACTCCAGTTAGTGCAACAGTAGGGAAAGTGTTGGATAGCGGAGAAATAAAATTTACTATTCCCACTCCAGTCAGTGTTAGATAGTGGAGAGGTAAAAATTACTATTCCCACTCCAGTGAGTGCAACAATAGGGAAAGTGTTGGATAGCGGAGGGGTAAAAATTACTATTCCCACTCCAGTGAGTGCAACAGTAGGGAAAGTATTGGATAGCGGAGGGATAAAATTTACTATTCCCACTCCAGTCAGTGCAACAGTACGGAAAGTGTTAGATAGTGGAGGGGTAAAAATTACTATTCCCACTCCAATAAGTGTAACGGTAGGGAATGTGTTGGATAGCGGAGGGGTACAAATTACTATTTCCACTCTAGTGAGTGCAACAGTAGGGAAATTGTTGGATAGCGGAGGGATAAAATTCACTATTCCCACTCCAGTCAGTGCAACAGTAGGGAAAGTGTTAGATAGCGGAGGGGTAGAAATTACTTTTCCCACTCCAGTGAGTGCAACTGTAGAGAAAGTGTTGGATAGTGGCGGGGTAAAATTTACTAGTCCCACTCCATTCAGTGCAACAGTAGGGAAAGTGTTGGATTGCGGAGGGGTAACAATTAATATTCTCACTCCAGTCAGTTCAAATTTAAAACAAACAAAATATTAACAGCAAAAATATTTAAGAAATAAAAAGAAATAAAAAAATATATAAATATGTTAAAAAATAAAGTACAAATATATTTAATATTACAAATTTAAAAAAACATATTATAATGTTAAATGCATATGACAAATACCTACAAACATTATATTAAATGAAATAAAAAATAATTTTCAAACAAATATTTTTAATTAGAAATTATTTAGAACCAAAAACATTAATTATTACAATAATTTACTTTTTTATTTCCTACCCTATAACACGACACAACTCACAACCCACATCTAAATATGTACTTACATAGTTAATTAGCAATTAAAGAAATATTATTAATTAAAAAACAAATTAAAACTCATAAAATTAATAAACGTCCCACACTTTACCCCTATAACCCTCACAAACCACAGCTAAAATTAAACTGTAAAAAAAATAATTACATAATTAAAACTTATTTTCAATTAAAAAACTAACAGTATTTAACAACTAATTATAAAGCAAGTAAAATTAATTTACTCCCCATCCTTTACCCCTATAAAAATAAGACCCCCACACACAAAATATAAACAATTACCCTAATTAAATAGCATTTAATAACTTAATATTAATGATCAACTAATTATTAATTAATTAAACATAAATTTCTTCTCACCCTTTACCCCTATAAACCCCACACCTAAAATTAATTACACAATTTCCATATTTAATTTTCAATTAATTAATTAATATTAATTCAGAACTAATTAGTAATTAATTAAACATACATTACTTCCCACCCTTTACCCCTATAAACCCCACAACCCTCACCTAAAATTAGTTACACAATATCCATAATTAATTTACAATCAATTAATTAATATAAATTAACAATTAATTAATCAAAAATAAATTACTTCCCACCCTTTACCCCTATAAACCCCACAACCAGCACGTACAAAAAATTACACAATTACCATAATTAATCATCAATTAATTAATATTAGTTAACAATTAATTAATTAAAAATAAATTACTTCCCACAATTAACACTATAAAATCTCAATTGAATAAATATTAATAAATAAAAAATAATCATTAATTTATTATAATTAAATTACTTCCCACCCTGTTCCCCTATAAACCCAAAACCCACTACAGAACTAAGAAACGCAAACTTTAATTAAACAAAAATTGATAATTACTAAAATGTAACACATATATTAAAAAACATAAACAATACTAATACAAAAAAACTTTCATCACATACATTTAAAATATAAACTAAAATGCATAACACTAGTTAAAAAAATCGATATTTTTAACAACTATGGGGCCGATTCCGATCTCGGTCGGAGGCGCACCCAATACTATTCGGTCGGGAAAAAAGCCATGCGAAAGCCAGTTTCCCGACCGATCCGTACAGTACACCGAACGAGCAAGTACGATGCGCACAACAGCAAAAATCCCGGCCGAGCCGTACTCACCCAAACCAGGTCCTGTTCTCCGACCGAGGCGAATCCGGAAACGCCGAATCGAGTCGCACGGAAGGGAAAATGCAGCCCCGTCCGGCCGAACAAGTACGATGCGCTTTCCGTACGCGCCGAACCCGTCGCTACGCACGGCACGTCAAAGCATCCGGGAGAGGCGCACATAAGCTCCGAATCGCGCCACAACACGATCCACGGCTACGAGACGAACACAGCACCGACGAGGACGACGCGAAGCGACGAGGACGAAGCCAAGCGACGAGGACGACGCGAAGCAACGAGAAGGACGAACGACACGAACCAACCATGAATCCCTTCGTCCCGATCATACCAATATTCTACATCTACTACCGGAACAGGCACGGACGCGTACGGCGCAGAAGGTAAGTCAGACACCAACCACAAAACACATACAACACGTACACGACACATCACACACATACACTGGGAATCTGAATATACTTACACCAGCAACAGCAGCACCATAGGGGCGGGATGCCCATCACCAATGCCACATATGCACACAGGGGCCTGAATGCGCGCCACCACCCCAACCCAGGGGGCTGGATGCCAACCACCACAACCACCCTCAACCAGGGGGGCAGGATGCCTACCACTACTACCACCCTCAACCAGGGGGGCAGGATGCCTACCACTACTACCACCCTCAACCAGGGGGGCAGGATGCCTACCACTACTACCACCCTCACCCAGGGGGGCAGGATGCCCACCACTACTACCACCCTTAGCCAGGGGGGCTGGATGCCTACCACCACCCTTAGCCAGGGGGGCTGGATGCCCACCACTACTACCACCCTTAGCCAGGGGGCAGGATGCCTACCACTACTACCACCCTCACCCAGGGGGGCAGGATGCCCACCACTACTACCACCCTTAGCCAGGGGGGCTGGATGCCTACCACCACCCTTAGCCAGGGGGGCTGGATGCCTACCACTACTACCACCCCACCCAGGGGGCAGGATGCCTACCACTACTACCACCCTCACCCAGGGGGGCAGGATGCCCACCACTACTACCACCCTTAGCCAGGGGGCTGGATGCCTACCACTACTACCACCCTCAACCAGGGGGGCAGGATGCCCACCACTACTACCACCCTTAGCCAGGGGGCTGGATGCCTACCACTACTACCACCCTCAACCAGGGGGGCAGGATGCCTACCACTACTACCACCCTTAGCCAGGGGGCAGGATGCCCACCACTACTACCACCCTTAGCCAGGGGGCTGGATGCCTACCACCACCCTTAGCCAGGGGGCTGGATGCCTACCACTACTACCACCCCCACCCAGGGGGCAGGATGCCTACCACTACTACCACCCTCACCCAGGGGGGCAGGATGCCTACCACTACTACCACCCTCAACCAGGGGGCAGGATGCCTACCACTACTACCACCCTCACCCAGGGGGGCAGGATGCCCACCACTACTACCACCCTTAGCCAGGGGGGCTGGATGCCTACCACCACCCTTAGCCAGGGGGGCTGGATGCCCACCACTACTACCACCCTTAGCCAGGGGGCTGGATGCCTACCACTACTACCACCCTCAACCAGGGGGCAGGATGCCCACCACTACTACCACCCTTAGCCAGGGGGCTGGATGCCTACCACTACTACCACCCTCAACCAGGGGGGCAGGATGCCTACCACTACTACCACCCTTAGCCAGGGGGGCAGGATGCCCACCACTACTACCACCCTTAGCCAGGGGGGCTGGATGCCTACCACCACCCTTAGCCAGGGGGGCTGGATGCCTACCACCACCCTTAGCCAGGGGGCTGGATGCCTACCACTACTACCACCCTCAACCAGGGGGCAGGATGCCTACCACTACTACCACCCTCACCCAGGGGGCAGGATGCCCACCACTACTACCACCCTTAGCCAGGGGGGCTGGATGCCTACCACCACCCTTAGCCAGGGGGCTGGATGCCCACCACTACTACCACCCTTAGCCAGGGGGCTGGATGCCTACCACTACTACCACCCTCAACCAGGGGGGCAGGATGCCCACCACTACTACCACCCTTAGCCAGGGGGGCTGGATGCCTACCACTACTACCACCCTCAACCAGGGGGGCAGGATGCCTACCACTACTACCACCCTTAGCCAGGGGGCAGGATGCCCACCACTACTACCACCCTTAGCCAGGGGGCTGGATGCCTACCACCACCCTTAGCCAGGGGGCTGGATGCCTACCACTACTACCACCCCCACCCAGGGGGGCTGGATGCCTACTACCACCCTTAGCCAGGGGGCTGGATGCCTACCACTACTACCACCCTCAACCAGGGGGGCAGGATGCCCACCACTACTACCACCCTTAGCCAGGGGGCTGGATGCCTACCACTACTACCACCCTCAACCAGGGGGGCAGGATGCCTACCACTACTACCACCCTTAGCCAGGGGGCAGGATGCCCACCACTACTACCACCCTTAGCCAGGGGGCTGGATGCCTACCACCACCCTTAGCCAGGGGGGCTGGATGCCTCACCACCACCCTTAGCCAGGGGGCTGGATGCCTACCACTACTACCACCCTCAACCAGGGGGGCAGGATGCCTACCACTACTACCACCCTCACCCAGGGGGCAGGATGCCCACCACTACTACCACCCTTAGCCAGGGGGCTGGATGCCTACCACCACCCTTAGCCAGGGGGCTGGATGCCCACCACTACTACCACCCTTAGCCAGGGGGCTGGATGCCTACCACTACTACCACCCTCAACCAGGGGGCAGGATGCCCACCACTACTACCACCCTTAGCCAGGGGGGCTGGATGCCTACCACTACTACCACCCTCAACCAGGGGGGCAGGATGCCTACCACTACTACCACCCTTAGCCAGGGGGCAGGATGCCCACCACTACTACCACCCTTAGCCAGGGGGCTGGATGCCTACCACCACCCTTAGCCAGGGGGGCTGGATGCCTACCACTACTACCACCCCCACCCAGGGGGCAGGATGCCTACCACTACTACCACCCTCACCCAGGGGGCAGGATGCCTACCACTACTACCACCCTCAACCAGGGGGGCAGGATGCCTACCACTACTACCACCCTCACCCAGGGGGGCAGGATGCCCACCACTACTACCACCCTTAGCCAGGGGGGCTGGATGCCTACCACCACCCTTAGCCAGGGGGGCTGGATGCCCACCACTACTACCACCCTTAGCCAGGGGGCTGGATGCCTACCACCACCCTTAGCCAGGGGGCTGGATGCCTACCACCACCCTTAGCCAGGGGGGCTGGATGCCTACCACTACTACCACCCTCAACCAGGGGGGCAGGATGCCTACCACTACTACCACCCTCACCCAGGGGGCAGGATGCCCACCACTACTACCACCCTTAGCCAGGGGGGCTGGATGCCTACCACCACCCTTAGCCAGGGGGGCTGGATGCCCACCACTACTACCACCCTTAGCCAGGGGGTGCCAGATGCCCACCACTACCACCCTTAGCCAGGGGGCAGGATGCCCACCACTACTACCACCCTTAGCCAGGGTGGGCTGGATGCCTACCACCACCCTTAGCCAGGGGGGCTGGATGCCCACCACTACTACCACCCTTAGCCAGGGGGTGCCAGATTCCCACCACTACCACCCTTAGCCAGGGGGGCAGTATGCCCACCACTACTACCACCCTTAGCCAGGGGGGGCTGGATGCCTACCACCACCCTTAGCCAGGGGGGCTGGATGCCTACCACCACCCTTAGCCAGGGGGCAGGATGCCCACCACTACTACCACCCTTAGCCAGGGGGGCTGGATGCCTACCACTACTACCACCCCCACTCATAGGATGGACAATGCATGACACAACAAGCACACCACAACCTAGGGAATGCAAGATTAAGACATCCCCCCACCACCATGACAAGCGTGTGAGCAGGCTGTGTCAAATGCCTACAACACCGAACATGACATTGAACATACAATGTGACCCCCTAGCACATGTGCCACACATATATGTGTGTGGCACCCACAATGCAAGCAGCCCATGACCATTGTGGCAATGGGGCCTAAACCCCCATCATCACAGTGACCAAAAGGTAAGTGTGGGGTCCATAGCTGAAGCACAGTTTGACCATTGTGGCAATGGGGTCTAAACCCCCATCATCACAGTGACCAAAAGGCAAGTGTGGGGTCCATAGCTGAAGCACATTTTGACCATTGTGGCAATGGGGTCTACACCCTCATCATCACAGTGACCAAAAGGTAATTGTTGACAAAGAAAGAGCTGCAACTGCCAAACTGCATGGATCATTCCTGGTCACAGAACCAAAAACTCATCTGTGGCAAAGTAGTGTATGTGTCCCATTGCAACATAAATTGGGGGAGCCAAATACTGCAGTGCAAATGAAACATTCCTTTGGCCATGTGCAGACAAACAACACCCATGGTGGCTGAGACCGTCAACAGTCATCAATGACACAATGACAGAAGTGACCATCAGAATGCAGAACCACATATTTGCACCAATGGGCACACAAATGCAGATACCCTGTGGAGACAGCAGATGTGAGGTGAACAGATACCATACCATGGCAGCAATGGGACACACAAACCATGATCACTGTGCTGACCGATGACCTAGGAGTCCCAGGGACAGCAGGGGAAACACACCAAACAACATACAGCCAATGGCACACCCAAGATATGCCAATGCAGTGGTGCAGATGCACAAACACTAACAGGCAGACCAACACTGTCATCATACACAGCAGGTGAGGGGTGGGGGTGCCAGTGTCCCCAGGCAACAACACAACACATGAGGAGAGCTGAATACCAATCATACAGATGTGCATACACTGCCACACTAAGGTAACTCATGGATCCAAATCCCCTATGTGGGCAAGCAGGCATTGACAGGTGAGAGGGAGCACAAAACACACATGTCACACAGGCACGTAGGAACAACAACTGACACAGCAAGTCACAGACACACCACAGCACCACCCCCAGGGCCCCCACAATGTGGTGACCCTGGGCTGAAGAAAAATACCACTGTGATGACAAAGCTAA
The DNA here is from genome assembly GCA_963921515.1 of Calotriton arnoldi. NCBI lineage: Eukaryota > Metazoa > Chordata > Amphibia > Caudata > Salamandridae > Calotriton > Calotriton arnoldi. Next base: position 522,238 of record CAWUFW010003294.1, on the reverse strand, counting down.
ATGTCGTTCACACTGTGAACCACAGTCAGGTGTCCTGAGCAACTAACTACCATCACACCTACACAAGCACAAATCAATCAGCATGGCCAGTAAGCCAAGGCCAACATGGAGGCAGGGGACTAGCCGGGCAACAACTCTCATCTGCACACACTCAAGACCACACCCCTCGACCTCCAACAATGTGCAGCAGTGAAGTACACATGCACTGGTGACATTGCACATGCACCCATTACTATTCCAGGGTGGTGGGTGGGAACCAAGGTGTAGAAACACATCACACATGGACACTCAACAAGACTCCTGAATGTCTGACACACTGCACACTACGCTGTACATGGACATGACGGCAATACCACACCGACCAATGGGATCCCAGCCACAGTCACACACCAATGAAGAAGCCAAGGTCACCCACAAAGAACACACATAGACAACAACCAACATTGCAGCCCGGACCCTAAGGAGTGCCAGCAGTCACACACACAACGTGTCACAATCACTGAAAGATAACACAAACTGGAAATCACATGACAGGGGCAAACAACAAGTGCCAAAGGGAAACCTGACTGTGACCCATCTGCGTCAGCACACAAACTCTGCCCTGACAGCAAACACACCTATGGGTGACACCCTGATGACCAGTAATGTGCCATGCACCCACATCACAGAGAACACAGGGAGAAGACTTTTGGGGAACATAGCTCAAGTCAGCAAGCATCACAAACAGGTACAACACTAGGGATCACAGCATGCGCAGATGAATGGAAGTGAACACACAGACATGCACATACAACACACACCTTGGGCGCAGGCAATGTCACACGTGTACACACTGCCATGAGGGGACTCCACTCCTGTGTGAGGAAAGCTGTGCCATATGTTGCCTCAGTAGGGCCCCATCATGTCAGCTGAGCACTTGGTCACACAATCAACAATTAGCACCAAATGAGGGCTCCCATCACATCAGCCTGGTCATGGATGTGCCAACGGAATCATCAGCACAGATCCAACACACTTGTATAGCAATGTTGCACTGACTACACGGATGAGTCCCTCCCCATTGATGCCCAAACCTGCATGTCCACTGGAGATGGCAACACGGTCAGGGAAGTAGACAAAAGCAACGATGGCAGGCACAACAGATGTGCAGGGGTGGAAGCCACAGATGTGAAATTGCCAATGTAAGTAGGAAACCCATTGCCAAATACTGAACACATGACACCCTCAGATGCTGCTATTGATGACATGGATACACCACATGATAGGACACATTCCCCCTGGACCACATGGGTTCCTGCACAGTAACACTTCATAATCATGAGACCAGATATCACCATCACTGCAGCAAGGGCATGGTTAGCTGCACCAACAACATGTACATCTGAAGCATGAGCACTAGAGAAAAGAAAGTTGCTTTATTCAGCATATGTGTTGAGGCCAAACGAAGTCCTGAAAAAAGAGCAAAGGCCAATGGCCAGTCCATTGTCAAAGTTCAAACAGGGTGACACTGGCAGATGTCACCCTACGCATGCCTGCACAATACCAGGGACAATCCACTAGGAGGGGCAACCGGGGGCAGGCCAGGCACCGCAGGGACAGGATCAGGGCTCACCAGGGGGAGTCAGGGAAGGGGTGGTGGGTGCTGGAGAGCCACTGACAACTGCAGTGGAGGTGTCTGACATGGTGTGTGCCGGCACAACTGGGGGGCATGACACAGATGTCGTGGGTGCCGGCACAACTGCAGTGGACCCTGCAGATGGGGTGGACAGGTCCGCCACTGCAGTGCCCAAGTCAGACAGGGCGGTAGTGGACTCCACTGCAGTGCCTACCTCCAGGGGAGGAGAATGGGGAACAGGCAAGGTGGGTTGGACAGAGGGGAGGACACCCTCACCACATCAGTGGCACAGACAAGCGCAGCGGGGGTGTGGTGCTGGGAGAGCAAGTGGCAGGGGGAGAAGGCCGGAGCATCTTGGGGATGGTATATCTGTGGGTGGGGGAACCTGGGGCAGGGTGTGGTGGGGGCACCTGTGCAGTGGGGGCCTGAGGGATGGAGGACGGAGACCTTGTGCCTGAGCTGCAGGGCGGTGGCGGGGTCTTGCTCTTAGCACTCCGGGGGACTTGCGGGTGGGGGCCTCAGTCCGTCTGCGCCTGGGGGAGGGTGTCCGGGGGCGAGGGGCACTCTGCTCCGTGTGGGTGGGCTTCCTCTTCCCCCGGGATGCTGGAGCAGCTTCATCGGTGGGGAAGAGGCCGAGGTCACAGAGGAAGAGCTGCTGTGACTTTGGGGTTGCAGGTGAGGCAAGGGAGGGTGCTTTGGAGGGAGAGGGAACTGAGGACTGCGCAGTGCATGTGGATGCGTGTGTGTGTTCCAGGGCCCCATCCCCTGTGAGTCTGGCTTCAGTCCCCTGAATGTGCTTGCGTGTGCGTTTTGTCATTGGCGTGTGTGTCAGTGTGCTGGATGTGTGTGTGCTGGTGTGTGCCAGTGTGTGTGTGCCTGGGATGGGTAAGGTGCTGGGGAGTGTGGATGGAGCAGAGGCAGGAGGGGTGAGGGACCGTTTGAGGAGGGACACTGCTGCCGTCAGGGAGGAGTCCATGGACCTATTGCCCCTCTGTAGGTCAGACATGCCCGATGAGATGCCCTCCATGAACGACACCAGCTGAGTCAACAGCGCGGTGTGCGCATGGAGGACACTCAGCATGGCTGTCTGCCCTACATGGAGCTGGCGAAGGAGGTACACAGACTCCTCACTCAGGGCAGCAGGGGACACAGGGGCAGGGGGTGCGGTGCCTGGCCCAAAGGAGACACGCTCCCGGACATGGGAGCCTCCACGGACCTGGGGAATGGGAGCCGATGGGAGGGCGGTGGTGGTGCTGGTGGTGGCGGGGACAGCAACACTAGCTGGGGTGTGGTGGCTGCTGACACCCGCCTCCACAAGGGAGTCATCCTCCGAGTTGCTCTGGTCCTCAGCTGAGGTGGATGCTGCTGAGGACTCCTCGGTGTGGCTCCCCTCGCCCTCCGTGCCACTGGGTCCCTCCGACCACTCCTCGGCTGCTGACCCAGTCTGGCTCTCCGGCTCCTCCTGGTCCGTGGAGCTGTCCCCTTCCGTGGCCGTGGATGTATCTGCAAACAATGGGGAAACAGACAGACATCAGTCACCTGCACATAACGCACACACCACTGTGAGCACAGCACATCCCAGAGCAAGCCCTGGCATCATTAGTTGTACATTGCTAAAAGTGCACTAATTGAACAGGAGAAGTCAATTGTCAGTCTGATGCCAAGCATGGCACTCACATCCCACATGGCCTTGCACCCATCTGTCTGGTGTCTGTTGGATTGCAACACCCCAGTGTTGACACATGCACCAAGTACACAGTAGTTGGACAGTGCAGAGGACACGGTGTGGACACATCACAGCTCTTGCCACTGAGTCAGTACAGGTTTACGGATGTAAGGGATGCCCAGAGTCAAATAGGAAATGCATGTGATGCATACCAGCGACAGACACCATGATGCACCCATGTCCTGATAGCCAGCGCCACTATGGTGTGCATGTAGCACATGTCACTCCCCTGCAGGATCACCAATCAGTAGACACATGCCATGGCGGAGGCATGACTGCAAAGTCATACATCACTGTCTCAGTGATGTATGACTTTGCAGCCAGACTAACAACACTCTGCACTGTGTCACAATAGTAGGTCATGGGGAATGCAAGTCCTGGAGCTGCACAAGTGCACATGTACATCCCCCCACAACACATCCTCTTAACCCTCATCTGTCCAGGTCATACCTATTGGACATATGGGAGACCTGTGACACTACCCTACATGTCAGAATACAGGCATTGTGTAAGCAATGGACCCACCCATGATGCCCACCACAGAGTCAGGGAAACAGATGCTGTCTCCCACCTTGAGTCAAGCAAACTGCAAGGACACAGTCCTAAGTGACAGAATTCCCTGCATGTAAGGGCCACACCTGGGTATCAGATGAGGAGTGGGCAGTGCACAATAGAGGGACATGGCTCCTGGACAACATGACTGCTGTACTGTGGCAGTTCAACCTGGCCCGAGGAGGGCACATAACATGTTAGACAGAGTACACAGTGCAGTCTTTGACTCACCCCCTCCTTGCTGCTCTCTGGCCTTCAGCTGCCCATCCAGGTCTGGAAAGACCACCGCCAGGATCCTGAGCATGTGGGGGGTCAGGGTCCGTGTTCCGCCCCTCCTGCGAGGAGGCGACAGCTTCAGCTGGACCCGTGCAATCCTCCGGGTCCAGCCCCGAAGGTCCTGCCACCTCTTTTGGCAGTTGCGGATCCGGCGCTGGTAGACCCCCACGGACCGGACAGCCCGGACGATGTCCTTCCAGATCTCATGCTTCCGATGGGCAGAAGCCTGTCAGGATGACAAAGTGATAAGGACATTACTACACATGCAACATATCCGTGCATGACACAGTTGCATATACATGTCGCAATCACAGGGGCACATGGTGTACCCAGGCAGTGCACGGCTGCCCATGGACAGTTTTCCAGAAGTCACTACATGGTATCATAGCATGGGGAGTAAAACCCTGTTCAGAAGCACTGTCACTGCACCATACCTGTCCAGTGCAAGTCACTACACACAATGGGGGGTGACAACTACTCAGTGAGCCTGCTAGCCAGTGGTGTGCTGACTCTCAGCCTTGCTAGTCAGACAAAATGCACATTCAGAAAGGCAGTGCACAGAACACTCACCTGCTCCCCTGGTGTCCCATACAGCTTGCTGTACTGTGGAAGTAGGCTGTCCAGCAGGGCCTGGTTCTCTTCAAGGCTGAAGGCTGGGGCTCTCTCCACAGTACGTGCCATTGCAGGGTCCAGAGGGGCAGAGACAGCAGCAGTGCAGTGGCAGATGTCGTCCTGGAGCATGTAGTGCAGGCAAGTGGGCTCTCAGGGGAACATGCAGCAATATATATGTGCTGGAGAGGCAGATACTGTCCCTTGTGTCCAAAGTGATAGGTCCAAGTCGTTTGCATCTTCTGAATCTGGCCAATCCATGGAATAGCAGCACCAAAACACGCCCACAGCATCCTTCAAATCTTCAACTTCATGACATACATTATTTTGCAACATTGTTGTGGGTGACCAACTGAATTTCCAGCAACCGACTCGTTCGAATATTCAAAAACGCGTCCGTTGCCAGGCAAGCCCATTGTCAATGGGTGCGCACCGATCGGTCCATTGCTGTTCAACGCGCACAGGGGTACAACGCGTACCCGCACACATTGAATGCAATGGGCCGGCCGGAGGCACCGATCGGTCCATTGCTGTTCAACGCGCACAGGGGTACAACGCGTACCCGCACACATTGAATGCAATGGGCCGGCCGGAGGCACCGATCGGTCCATTGCAGTACAACGCGCACAGGGGTACAACGCGTACCCGCACACATTGAATGCAATGGGCCGGCCGGAGGCACCGATCGGTCCATTGCTGTTCAACGCGCACAGGGGTACAACGCGTACCCGCACACATTGAATGCAATGGGCCGGCCGGAGGCACCGATCGGTCCATTGCTGTTCAACGCGCACAGGGGTACAACGCGTACCCGCACACATTGAATGCAATGGGCCGGCCGGAGGCACCGATCGGTCCATTGCAGTACAACGCATCACTGTACATGTGACTGGCATATGTCAGCATGCCTGTCTCAGATGGACATATGCCAGCCACAGATAGCTCCCAGGGAGTGAGGGGCACACCTACATCACGACAGCCTGTCCAAACCTTATCATAAGGCATGTAAGGCTGCATTTCCTATTGTGTGTATGTTGGTGTACATGTTGTCCTGTGGGTGTCACCTGTGGGCAGCCACCCCCAGGCTGTGCACGTGTTAATGGGGACAGGATCCTGGGTGTTACGTGTACGTGACCACTGTGATGTGCAACTGTTCATATCTGTGCATGTGCCATGGTCACATTTCACAGTGGTGTTTGTGTATGTCATGTCACATACCCCGTGAGTCCCATGTGGGACGGTATGTTTGAGCCAGGGTGTCCCAGTGGCACAATAGTGATGGCCCTCCACAGTCTTTGTGCATGTAGTGTTTACAATGTCTCTGATTTCATGTGCACAATGGGAGACAGTCTCCACATCCACGTTGTGTGTGCATGGACTCTGATGTTGTGCGTGTGTGTCACAGACGTCCATGGCTCTCCTGCCATGGCAAGTGTGGCCACTACCTGTGGGGGTCATGTTTGTTTTGTTGTGGTGTACACATGATACTCCAGGTGATGCCAGTGTCCATGTGGCATTACAGGGTCCCTGGGAATGTGCCTGTCGTTGAGCTGTGGTGCCTGGGGCACATCTGTCCTCACATGTCACTGGGGGGTGACTGTGACACAGCATCATGATATCCAATGGGCCAACCTGGGACAAATTGATGCCACCTGTAGGACCGTGTTGACAGATGTTGGCCATGTATGTACCATAAATGTCGTTCCGGTACTGCACACTTCATGTAGTTGTGCCTCATGATGATGTATGTTGGGATCTTGAGTGTGTTCAATGCCGCATATGTGGGGTGACTGACGATCTTGCTTACTTCTCCTCTGCACTGCAGGGCTCCTGCTGTCCATCGGCCATTCCCAGACCTGGCAACGATGGTGGAACGGGACAGCATCCGACGGTACCGCTTCACCAGGCAGCTGATTGAGGATTTGGCAGTGCAGTTGTCCCCACATTTGCAGCCTGGCCGGCCGTATCCTACAGCGCTGACCCCCAAGGTGAAGGTGATGGCAGCCCTACACTTCTTTGCCACCGGTACCTTCCAACATACTGTGGCGTCTGCTGGTGGGATGTCACAGACCATGTTCAGCCGTGTGCTCCGCGATGTTTTGGCGGCAATGTTGCTCTTCCTGAACCGGTACATCTATTTCCCTAGACTGCGACGACTCACTGACGTGAAGAGTGACTTTTATGCCCTGGGGAGGATGCCGCATGTCATTGGCTCCATTGATGGGACACATGTGGCTTTGGTACCACCACAGGCCCAGGAGCAGGCCTACAGGAACCGCAAGCACTACCACTCGGTCAATGCACTGGTGGTGTGTCTTGCAGACATGACCATCACACACGTGTGTGCCCGTTTCCCTGGTTCAGCACACGATGCCTTTGTGATGAGGAGTAGTCGCATCCCCAGGTTGATGGCACAGATGCAGAACCAGCGTGCCTGGCTTGTCGGTGTGTACTGACTTTGTGCCATTGTGTGTGATCTGATCTGTAGTATTCCGCCCACTTTTCCAAGTCAGCTGATGTGCACTTGTCTGTCCGTAGGTGACTCGGGATACCCCAACATGCCGTGGTTGCTGACACCCCTCAGGAACCCTGTGACACCTGCCCAGATGCGCTACAATGAGGCACATGGTCGGACCAGGAGAGTGATTGAGCGGACCTTTGGTCTCCTGAAGAGCCGCTTCCGCTGCCTGGACAAGACCGGAGGGTCCCTCCCATATGCCCCTGCGAAAGTGTGCAAGATTATCATCGTCTGCTGCATGCTTCACAACCTGGCAGTGCGGAAGGAGTTGCCTCTCATCCAGGATGACGATGACCAACATCCGCCACCTGTGGAGGATCCTGGCCTGGACCACGATGCCAGTGACGATGATGATGATGATGGTGATGGTGATGTCCGCACACAGCTCATCACCAACTTCTTTAGCTGAATGTGAGTATCCTGAGGTGTCATGTGAATGATGTGAGTTGGCATGATGTGTGGGTGGTGCTCTGGTGCTGTTGGAGTGTGTCCATGGGCTACTTGACAGGATGTGTGTTGCGATGTGTGGTGACAGGTGGGCTGTACTCCCCAACAGTGTTGACATGCTAACTTGGTTCTGGGTGGGTATCTTGTAACATGTATTGTGCATGAGTTTTGCTGTTCTGTCCTGTACTGCATTGCTTTTGACTGTGTGTCATTTCTGTCCTTCACAGGGTACTTTCAGATTCGTTTGGTGAACTGTGTCCACCGACGACGTGATTGCACATCCAGGCTGGTAGCTGTTGTGTCCCTACAGGTGATGTGCGCCACACCCATGGACTTCCTTCTGTCTACAGTTGTTGACTGTGTGCCCGCTACCAGGTGGGGTTACCTTGCATCTGTAGTGGTTACGGCATGTTGCTACTGTGTAATAAACCTGTGCTTCACTTAGTGATGTGCGTTGTCTGTGGTCACACATTTGACTGCCATTTGCTTACTGCACCTGTGGGCTACTTGACTACAACTGGGAATGGGTGTGGTGTCTGTGCATTGCACCGTCTTCCCTGGCAACATCAGTGTAGGCAATGAGTCAGATGGCCTAGGTGTGTATGTGTTGTGTAGCCCTGGTGGTGTGTCTCCCTCATATGTGTCACGTTGCCTGTACTCACATGCCTGTGTTGTCCTTGCTGTTGCAGTTCGCATACACTGTGTAATTTTGCAGTTCATCATCCCCATAACAGCACCCACGTTGGAATCACGACAGAGGCAAGTATGGTGTATTAGTGTGTTTATTGTGATAATAGTGCATAGGATGGATTGTGCTGTACATGAATCTTGCAATCCCAAGTTCCTAGATGAATAGAAAGTCCAGGTAGACAGGATCCCCAGTATCGGGGCCACTGTTGTCTGACACATTGTTCCAACTTATACTCCCCATGCAATGTGTGGGAGTAGTGTTGCCATCAACAGGGTGAACAGTCTGTGCACAAAGGCGAAAATCCAGAACAGGTTCAGGCTTCCTGGGAGTTGCGCTTGGCCATCAGCCTCTCACTTTCCCCTCCTCGGACGACCCCTCTTCTTGGGGGGGGGCCCTCAAGTGCAGGCTGCTGCGGTGCAGGGGACTCTCCGCCAGAGTCCTCCTCCCTCCCTGTGGCAGTTGCAGTTTGTTCGGTACCAGATGTTGTTGGCACACAGGGAGGTGTGGACTGGTTGCTGTTCATCTGGCGGAGGCATTGTAAAATGTCCCTGTGCACCGCCGTCATCTCATGTAGTACATCCCACTTGGACTCCACGCGGGTCATGTGGGAGTCCACACGTGACATGTGGGAGTCCACACGTGACATGTGTGACTCCACTTGGGACATGTGGGAGTCCAAGCGGGCATGATGGGCAGCCTGCTGCTGTTTAATGTCTCTGAGGAGCCCCACTACCTGGCTGAGCTCTCCGGTGCTGGACTGGTACGCATCAGCTATGCGTACCAGTTGTGGGTCTTCATGCACACCAGCAACGTCTGCAAGCAGCGACCTCTGTCTCCCACCCCTCCCACCACCCCTGCTGACATGTGCAGTGTGTGCAGTTGCACGCACAGATAACCCTGGTCCACCTTGGGGGTTGGTGGTGGTGGTGGTGTCCATGGCCCCAGGTTGGTCCAGGGTCACTGCGCTGGTGTTGTTCCTTATTCTGTCCATGTCGGCAGGGATGGTATTCGTGGTGACAGTCGTTGGAGGGGTGGGTGCAGGGGTGCAGCTGGTGGACCTGCTGGTGCTGCAGCTGGTGGTCCTGCTGGTGCAGCATGTTGACTTGCACCGGATGTGCCAGGTTGTTCTTCATCGTCCGAGGAGGACAGAGGCTGTACGACGCCAGTGAGCTCGGCATCCTCTTGAGCCTGGGACTGGGACTCCTCAGCGTCTGCTGCTGTGTCCCTATCATCACCTGTTTTTGGGAGACACAAACAATGTATGTCATGTTTCTGCAGGCATCAGTGGTTGACACACCTGACAGTTGTGACTGTGCCTCGGGGTGCGGGCCTGTACATTGTATTGTCCTAAGTTGTCACAGTCAGGGGTTGATATTGGTGTGGCACATTGTCCTGCATTATTTGGGCATTTCTATGTATTCTCTGGGGTGTGAACATGGTCTGCATTGATTGTGTTTGGTTGACAGCCAGACCTCCTTCCCACCCACCCACCCACCCAGTCAGTTATCCCACCATGGAACGTGCTTGCATTGCAGGGAGTGTAAGTTGTCTCTCAGGATGTCAGTCAGTGGTGTCCTGCTGTTTGTTGGTGCACAGTTGGCAGCAGGGCCTTGTGCTCCCCACAGCAGTAGCCAGTGTCAGCCATCTTGTGAGTCCTTCTCCACTCCCTGTGATGTGAGCATGGTTCAGGGTGGTGTTGATGGGACAGTTGTGGGGGTGAGCTATGTCTGTGACTACGTCTCCCATCATGCTATTGCCTCCACCCCCCTTCCCAGCATGCCCATGCTTCCTTCCTTTTGACTCTGCTTCCCTGTGGGGTGGGCTGGCTGTGCTGACAGGATGGCTGGGAGTGTTGTCCTGGCAGTTGTTTGGCTAAGAGTCCCAAGAGTGTCCCTGTGCTTCACACAACATAACCCAGGGTGGTGGTGCTTTGTGGGATCTTGTGTTAGGATGGAGGGCATTGCATTCTACCAGGTGGGTACTGTGGAGTTTGTGTTGGGGGGGTGTGAGGGGAGGTGCTGGTGACTATAGTCAGTGCTGCAAGTCCCCCTTCCCACCCAGCCAGCCAGATATCCCACCATGGAACGTGCTTGCATTGCAGGGAGTGGAAGTTGTCTCTCAGGATGTCAGTCAGTGGTGTCCTGCTGTTTGTTGGTGCACAGTTGGCAGCAGGGCCTTGTGCTCCCCACAGCAGTAGCCAGTGTCAGCCATCTTGTGAGTCCTTCTCCACTCCCTGTGATGTGAGCATGGTTCAGGGTGGTGTTGATGGGACAGTTGTGGGGGTGAGCTATGTCTGTGACTACGTCTCCCATCATGCTATTGCCTCCACCCCCTTCCCAGCATGCCCATGCTTCCTTCCTTTTGACTCTGCTTCCCTGTGGGGTGGGCTGGCTGTGCTGACAGGATGGCTGGGAGTGTTGTCCTGGCAGTTGTTTGGCTAAGAGTCCCAAGAGTGTCCCTGTGCTTCACACAACATAACCCAGGGTGGTGGTGCTTTGTGGGATCTTGTGTTAGGATGGAGGGCATTGCATTCTACCAGGTGGGTACTGTGGAGTTTGTGTTGGGGGGGTGTGAGGGGAGGTGCTGGTGACTATAGTCAGTGCTGCAAGTCCCCCTTCCCACCCAGCCAGCCAGATAGCCCACCATGGAACGTGCTTGCATTGCAGGGAGTGGAAGTTGTCTCTCAGGATGTCAGTCAGTGGTGTCCTGCTGTTTGTTGGTGCACAGTTGGCAGCAGGGCCTTGTGCTCCCCACAGCAGTAGCCAGTGTCAGCCATCTTGTGAGTCCTTCTCCACTCCCTGTGATGTGAGCATGGTTCAGGGTGGTGTTGATGGGACAGTTGTGGGGGTGAGCTATGTCTGTGACTACGTCTCCCATCATGCTATTGCCTCCACCCCCCTTCCCAGCATGCCCATGCTTCCTTCCTTTTGACTCTGCTTCCCTGTGGGGTGGGCTGGCTGTGCTGACAGGATGGCTGGGAGTGTTGTCCTGGCAGTTGTTTGGCTAAGAGTCCCAAGAGTGTCCCTGTGCTTCACACAACATAACCCAGGGTGGTGGTGCTTTGTGGGATCTTGTGTTAGGATGGAGGGCATTGCATTCTACCAGGTGGGTACTGTGGAGTTTGTGTTGGGGGGGTGTGAGGGGAGGTGCTGGTGACTATAGTCAGTGCTGCAAGTCCCCCTTCCCACCCAGCCAGCCAGATAGCCCACCATGGAACGTGCTTGCATTGCAGGGAGTGGAAGTTGTCTCTCAGGATGTCAGTCAGTGGTGTCCTGCTGTTTGTTGGTGCACAGTTGGCAGCAGGGCCTTGTGCTCCCCACAGCAGTAGCCAGTGTCAGCCATCTTGTGAGTCCTTCTCCACTCCCTGTGATGTGAGCATGGTTCAGGGTGGTGTTGATGGGACAGTTGTGGGGGTGAGCTATGTCTGTGACTACGTCTCCCATCATGCTATTGCCTCCACCCCCTTCCCAGCATGCCCATGCTTCCTTCCTTTTGACTCTGCTTCCCTGTGGGGTGGGCTGGCTGTGCTGACAGGATGGCTGGGAGTGTTGTCCTGGCAGTTGTTTGGCTAAGAGTCCCAAGAGTGTCCCTGTGCTTCACACAACATAACCCAGGGTGGTGGTGCTTTGTGGGATCTTGTGTTAGGATGGAGGGCATTGCATTCTACCAGGTGGGTACTGTGGAGTTTGTGTTGGGGGGGTGTGAGGGGAGGTGCTGGTGACTATAGTCAGTGCTGCAAGTCCCCCTTCCCACCCAGCCAGCCAGATAGCCCACCATGGAACGTGCTTGCATTGCAGGGAGTGGAAGTTGTCTCTCAGGATGTCAGTCAGTGGTGTCCTGCTGTTTGTTGGTGCACAGTTGGCAGCAGGGCCTTGTGCTCCCCACAGCAGTAGCCAGTGTCAGCCATCTTGTGAGTCCTTCTCCACTCCCTGTGATGTGCGCATGGTTCATGGTGGTGTTGATGGGACAGTTTTGGGGCGGGCAATATGTGTGACTGCGACTCCCATGATGCTATTGGCTACACTGACTTGGCCAGCATACACAGAATTCCTTCCTTTGAGTGGTCTTCACTGTGTGTTGGTGTTGTTGTGGTGGCTACATGTGTGGATGTGTTTGTTAGTTCTATTTGTGCCACTGCCTAGCTGTAGTTGTGGTTGTGTTTGTACATGTGTTGGCACAGTTGGATGTGACTTTTTTGATGGCATGTGTTGTGTTTATCTGACTGACATACACATTTTGGGATGATTCTGTTCTAGTTGCTGTGTAATTGCTATGTGTGCATGGTTTGACTCTCCCCTTGACAGTGATGTGTGTGTTTTGTGGCAGTTTATTGTGTACATTTGTTGTGTACTCACCAGGCTCTGGGATGTTCTCTAGTCCATATACGCTCACTGGCGGAAGGATGGCCCGCACCTTCTCCTCCCAGGGCCTGAGGTATATTGGCTTGGCAGGAGGGCCACTGCCGGTCTGTTGGCTGTTGCTGTAGTCTATCTTCAGCAGGTCCCGTACCCTCCTGCGCACGTCATACCACCTGTTCTGGATGTCCGTCTTTGTGCGCCGACATGATGATTGTGCGTTCACCCTGTTGATGATCCTCTCCCACATCTTGGTTTTCTGCGACATGGGGGTCTGTTGGACCAGAGTGCCAAACAGCTGTGGCTCCACCCTGAGGATCTCGTCTACCAGGACTTCCAATTCACAATCTAGGAACTTGGGATTCTTCTTGGGGGGCATGGTGATGGGTGGTGATGGTGAGTGATGTGTGTGTTGGTGTGCAGGTGAGGGTGTGTGAGTGTGTGTTTTGCTGGGTGTATGTGAGGTAGGTATTTGTTGGTGTGCTGATGGTGTGTGGCTTGTGTGAGGGATGAGCTGTGGGTGTGTGGTTGCTTTCTCTTGGGTGCTGGCAGTGAAATGGCATTTGCAAAGGCTCATGGTAGTGATTTGTGTCCTTTATATAGGTGGAGTTGTGGGTGTGTCTTTGTTCTCTGTCCCCACCCCCCCAGTATTTATTGGCTTGGTAATTGCTTGTTTGGCCTTTTTTTGGTTGATTTTTCCTTTGTGCTGTTTGTGTATGTTGGAAACGTTCTTGTGACCGAGTCGGACCCTGCATTGGTCTCGTACGGTGTTTTCCGTTTCGTTCACGCTGTGTTTGTGCAGTTTTGTATGCTGCGTACGCGTCGGTCGCGGTGTATTGTATTGCTTCGGCTCGGTTTTGTATGCGTGTCGGTCGTACGGCTTGTCCTCCGTCCGACTCGGTCGTGTTTTTCGCGCCTTGCATCGTACTTTGCGGGTTGGAGTTGGCGGGTACGATTCGGTCGGATTTGTTCCGGGTGCGTGTCGGTCGGTTGGATTCGCGTGTTTTTCCGGCCGGATTGCTATTTTCCGAGCGGCTCGGTCGGTCGGCTTGGTTTCCTGACGTGTCGGTCGGATTTATCGCGGCTTGCATCGTACTTGGCGTGTCGGGCGCCACTGGTACGTGTCGGTCGGTATTTTTTCCGGATCCGAGTCGGTCGGTGCTTTTTCCGGCCCGAATCGGAATCGACCCCTATATTTTTAAAAATGATATTTCTTACCATAAATTCGATATTCTTGACCACGATATTCTTGCTGTCGATTTTTCTGAGTCACGATATTTCCAACTCGATACTTGTGTACGTCGACATTTCCAACTCAATATTCTGTCTGAATACCTTTTTGGGGATAAAACCCCTTAGCCTCCTTTTTACCTTATATTATATATATATATATATACATATATATATATATGTGTGTGTTACTATTATTTTTCTAATGGACTGCCCTTTTTGTTCTTTGAGTGTATTTAATACTACAGTCCTAATATTTAAGGGGGCAAACCCCTTTTTTAATATAGATTCAATACAATGACATTATTATTTTTGGTGATAAACCCATATTTTAATCTTAATTCAGTAAATTTAAACCAAAAGTACATATGTTTATACTTACCTATACTTACCATTGCATGGCAAAGGCATGCATGGTATAGGCGTGCATGCTAGAGGCATTTGCGTATTAAACACTGCGTGGTAGTGGAATTGCCTGGTAAAGACTGCACACTAAAGGCTGTTTCCCCTGCTTTACGAGGTCTCTATTTTATCTCAAGGTATCTGAAACCAAGTAGGATGCTGTTGCCTCAATGTCTTTAGTTGATTCCCTGGAGTCAAAGAGTGTTGTGTTGTAATATGGAGCAGGGGGGGATTTTGCTTAGAGTTCTTGACACTGGTGGGAGAATACTTTCAATACCAATGCTATGACCCAGGCTCAGAAGTGGTACATGAAACAAGTCAAAGGAATTGGCAATTGATATTTAGCATAAGCATTGGAACTAACAGCCAAATAATATTCCATGAAATAAGAGAGGCCAAACGAATGTGTTACATGAGAAACCAAGTGATGGAACTTGGATAGCATCAGCTGCCAATGGGAATTGCACTGCGTGGATTGGCAGAGGTTTGGATTTCCAAGCTTCCAAACCGAGTCCTCAAACCCTCAGATTGAAATTCTACAGACAACAGGTATTTATAGAGTACGGACCTTACCACAAAGGCAGAGGAGCACTTTCCAGGAAACAAGTTGGTTAAACAGATAACAAATAACAACAAGAGATTAAAAGAGAGTAGGAGAACCTCACACTTGGACAGGGAGGGGGCAGTCAATTTGAAGAGGCAGAGGGCTAGAGTGGGAAATGATTTTTGAACAAATGAGTCTTGAGGCTTCATCTGATGGATAGGTTTGGGTTCATCCTGCAAGCATCAGGGATGAAATTCCTAAGGCTAAGACTCAGGCAGGACAAGGCTTGGTTATCTATTTAGCTTTGTTTTATTTAAGGGATTATGTGACAGAGGTTGGTTTTTCATCCAGTAGTTGTGGTTCCACCTGCTGGGTGGAGTTATCTTTGAAGTAAGATAGTAGACTGACATGGATGGCTTTGTGGGTAATGGAGGCAATTTTGAAATTGTTGTGAGCCTCTAGATAAAGCCAGTGTAGCAGTTTAATAATTAAGGTGCTATGGTCTGATTTCTTTTGCGTTAGGCACGAGCCAGCTCTACTGTTTGTAGAGTTGTGCTGAGAGGTGCTGTGGATGTTTTCAATAGACCAACTAAGAAAGCATTACCTCCACCAATATGGAGTTCTGAATTTTTTTGCAGATATGGAGAATCAGATTTTATTTTGAGGTGTTGTTGAGTATTTATAGACATGTTGAGCATATGAAGACATGTTGAGCTTGACTGGGTGCTTACAGCACACATTCAGTCTTATTTTGAGTTTGGCAGAAGCAGGACATCTGCCAAAATGTGAGGGAAAACAATTATATGGCCCATTTTGGTTCAGTGATTGTGGCCTCAAAAATATTTATTACATTGTATTAAACCAATTTTAGCAGTCAGTAACTCCCAAAATTGGTTCAGATAGGGAACAGAAAACACGATTCGGAAGGGGCTTATTGTAGGTATCCCGACTAAAAAGTGATTCCTATCCATGGGTGTCACCGGTTTATGGTCAAAATAGCAAACCATTCAAAAGTTACAGACACCCAAGTTAGTTTGGAAACCCATACACAAAACAGAAGGTGTCTGCTTGGGATCCCTTCCCCTTTGTGAATGATAAACAAAAGTTTTCTAGCGAAGAGGCTGTGGTCCAAGGGTTCACTGTCTACTCTCAAACAAACTTTAAAAAGTTTAAAACGTTTTTTTAAAATGCAGCTCCGTTCCCTTTAAGAAAAATGGGCTGCATTAAAAAAAACTGAAAAAGCAATCAGAGGCACAGTGGTCTGCTGAAACCAGACGTTCATCATCCCTGTGATGAATATTGAAGAGGTAGTTCGGACTGCAAAACACTACAATTCAGAATTTTATGAACTGACCAATTAATATATTAGCCAGATCAGCAAATTCCACAGTGGTTTTAAAAATACTGTTACCTTTATTCAGAGGTACCCACAGACCTTTGTTTCCACAGGTGATAAGGATAAATTGTGTGTCATGTCGTAGACCCTCTCCACAACTACCGGAAAAACTGTAGCACATTGCTGACCACTTACTACATGCATGCTGAAAGCTCAGGGAATCACAGGTTTACCATTGATTCACTGGGTGGCTTGCTTGGCAACTTGAAAAGGCACTTATTGCTGCGCAGGACAGTTGTAGTCCTGACATAAGTCAGAGCAGTCTTAGGTAAAGAAATAAGGGGCATATTATCAAGAAACGGCATTAAAATTATCGCCGCTTTAGCGGCAGAAAACTGCCGCTAAAGCGGCGATAATGGGCTTGATAATATGCCCTTCAGAATTTCAATAGAAGCCCATGTTCTGGTGTCAACATGGGCTTCTATTGGAATTCTCCAGGACATATTATCAAGCCCATTATCGCCGCTTTAGCGGCAGTTTTCTGCCGCTAAAGCGGCGATAATTTTAACGCCGTTCTTGATAATATGCCCCTAAGTGTTTTGGTATACATACTCAACTGTTTTTAGAGGCCAGCAATTTGAATGGCATTGCCATAACAATAAAAGGTTTACCAAAAAGAAGTTAATCAAAATGGCATGTGTGGCCACATATAGATTTTAAAAAGTGGGAATCAGAGCAGAACCCTATGAGACAGCACACATCACAAGACAGTAGGCAGGTTGAATATTAAGGAATGGGACAACTTGGATCCTCTGGTGGGAAATTACACAAACTACGTTAGTACCATATCTATAATGCCAGATTTCTACGGAGTCAAATGCAGCTTAGAAGATCAGAATACAGGATAAGTTCCTTCCTCGCAACCACAAACAATAAAGCGCTGAGAACAATCAGCACAACCACATGTACTGGTTTTGTTCCATAGGTCAGCTAAAATGTAGATGGGGTTGGGAGTTAAATGTCAAAACCATCAATGAATATGGTCAATGTTGACATACAGCCTTCTCAAGGGTTTTAGCTCCTACAGGCAAGAGGGATATTGGCCGATAATGTGTCAAATCTACAGCATCAACCAGTACTATCTAATTTTTAAATACATATTTTATTAAAACAAGTTTATATAAAGGGAACACAGAAGTATGTCAAATCTATAACGAAAATAATTTATAGTTGTCTACATTTAACCAAATTCTGCTATATATTGTGCAATAATGCCATAACATAATGTACAAAACTACCTAGGATCGATTATAGAAGAAAAGAAAATACAATTGAATGGGCAAGAAAAAAAAACACAACCTCCCTCTAAATTAATCTTCCTACAATTCATTAGACATAGGCCATATATCTGCTAATTTTCATAACATGATCCTTTTTCTGGTCTTGTATCCATTTAAATTTAGGCAGTAAAATCAAATCTAAGCAAATCTCAAATAATCAGATTTCTCCTCAAATTCCAAAGAGCCATCGGCTTCTTAAAAAGGGGAATGACAATGGTTTTCTGAAGTCTTGAAGGACCTTGGCCAGGGAAAGATCAAATATGGAGGTTCCAGAGGCACATATAATGCCTGCAAACCCTTTCAACTTGATCGAGGGCAAAGGATCTAAGGTGGGCCAAATGCAATGACATGCCAGACTCCTAGTAACTTGACTGCAGGTAAGGTACCTGAATGTCCACAACCCGACTTCCTTTGACCTCTGGGATAAATTGGGTAAACATTGTTGAGGCAAGATGTCTACATTTGTTGTATGAAAATGTTGGGCAGAGGGTTGCATAGCTCTATTGAAGGAATTAGCGTGGATTTGGCATAGCCCAGATTGACCAATTCAATGGCAACAGTAAAGACTTCGTTGGTGATATTATAGGATTTCTTTTACACGATTTTGGCAGGATGGATCACGCAGAACATTGATGGCAGCTTTGCATAGAGTATGAATAAACTATATTGACGAGGTGACAGGTCAATAATGTTAATCATGGATCCGGAAGCATCTCTCTCCTATTGTAGACACAATCTAAAAACAAGCAGTGGCAAAGCCAATACATCTCGCCTATGCGAGAGCTATTGGCTTCGTTTTTAGCCATTTTGTACAGCAGACCTCCTGCTGCAGGGCATGGCTGAAAGTATATAAAAAAAAAAATACTATGACGCAGTCAATGATGGCTGCGTTATCCTGATTTTTTACATTTTATTTTCAATCATGCTGCACAGCAGCCGCACAGCTGTACAATATGGTTTAAAACATTAAAAAGCCAACTAGTAGTGCTATTTGATATTGTCAATGGTTTCTTTGCCATATCGTACAGCTGTGTGTCTGCTGTGTATCATGGTTGAAAGTTAAATAAGCGTTATCAAGCGGCCAGCGTTGACCTCGTCATAGCATTATAGCACTTTTTTCCAGCAAATCCAATAGATCTCGCATACGAGAGACCTATTGGTTTTGACAATTCATTTTTTTTCAGAAAACAGTGCTTTCTAATCTAGCCTGAATTACTAGGCCAATAACGCTGAGGAAATGGTGTAACCACAGGAAGGGTCCTTAAAGCCAAGGCTATGGCTCCTCAGTTCTGTCTAAGGAAGTGCTGCTTGGGAGCATAATGATGATGCCAGCTCCGAGGCAAAGGCTGATGTGTGCAGGTATTGGGAGCAAGGAAGTAAGCTAGTGAACAGCAGAGCGTTCTGTGTTTGAAAGCGGCAAAGAACCCAACTGGAGAAGGAGTGGGTGGGAGGGAGAAGAGTGTTGGCGTCAACTCTTCATCCTGAAATCCTGGGCAAATCACTTACATTTAAATTAATGTGGACTTCTGTAATATAAGGGGTGCTCTTGGGCAAATCACATGAAATGAAAAATAATTATATCAATGTAAACTTGTGTAATGGAACTGGTGCTTACTGGGAGCAAGGAGATGTTGAGTGTACAGCAGAACTCTCCCCTCTTTTTCATGCCTTCTAGGCAAGTGCAGTGGCATCAGAAAGTGACAAAGAAGCCAAATACAGAAGGAGTGAGTGAGCTGCCGACTTCAGACATGGAGAACCAGAGCTGCCGACTTCAGACCTAGAGAACCAGGTTTGAGTCAGAGCGTCTGCTCAACACCCTGTGATCCTTGGCAAATCACTTAAAATAAAATAAAAAAAAGACATTAATGTGAAGTTGTGTAATGTAACTGGTGCTAATATAAAGCACTTCAATACTTCTGGTCTGGTCGTTGTTACCCTATATAATAAAGATAATGATCCGAACCCCCCCCCCAAAAAAAAGACAAATGTAGCCAAAATATATTTCTCTGAGGCACAGCGCCAGAACTGGAAAATTGTAGAAAAGAACAAATGTCGATGCAAATAGAGGAAAAATGTGGAAACATTAAAAAATCAAAAAAAGTTCTCATAAGCACAGCGACAGGAGCAGAAAGACAAACAACACAAAATTCATTAGTACTTCAATCATGCTCCAAAACAGTAAAAGGAAGTGATGTCATACAAAGGGTAGCGAATTACAAGCCATCTACAATGACTGACAATCAAGCCTGCAAATTGTAAGTGATGGCGGGGCTCCAAGCCCTTTACTGCATACAATGCCCCTCACAGCAGAACTAGTGACTCACAGAAGGCGGCTGAAGCAATCTTTATTGAAGCAAGTACTAGGAAATCAGGTTTCTGTAAAACGTTTTCTAGGAAATGCTGCTTGCTTGACACAAATAAGCTTCATTCCTGTTCTATTTTAGTAAATTATTTATAGACCCGGGTTTATATTAGCCATACGTATTTGCCTCCTTACTCATGTCGTTGCAAATAATTGTTAAAATTCGTGGGCTGTTGTTTTGAAACTGATATCCAGTGTGTTATTGATGATCTTTTAAATGTAATATTTTACAGGCGCACTGATTTCAAGAGATGAAAGCAGCATATTGCAGAATGCATGCAAGACTGTTTACCTGATAGAAATTAAACAGAAGGATATGGCCACTTAGCAGGGACATTGTTTCTAGTGAGATAATAATACATTGATTTTCATATAGTGCTTCATACGGACGTTCTTGCTGCTTCTATGTGGTCGAAAAACAGATGTTACTATTAAGCAGTTTAGTGATCAGCCATCTTACCTGAGATGGATGAAAGGTGAAAATGCACTTTCTGGGACTTCAATGTGTGACCCAAGGGTGCACAGCAGATGTCAGTGGTGATCTTTTAACACATTTGACCATCTAGTGAAATGGTTTTGGAGGGTTCATTAGTTTATCAGTAATCTTTTTAAATAGAACCATAAAATGGTTCCTCCATTTTAAATAGAGCCCCACAATTGTTCCTCTATTTAGGGATTGGACTTTGTAAATACTTGATTACCTAATGATAAAATCACATAGAGGGTGTCGTTTTTTGATAGTCAGGTATCTAATTAATTGGGGTGAATCCCACACCAATTTAGTAATATAGAGTACATTTTAATAAAGTATTTGACACCAAACCAACAAAAATCCAATTAGTAGAATCTGAGTTATGAATTTTTAAAGTTTAAGGTAAAAACTAGCGCTTAAAAGATTAAAGCACCAACTGCGGATATTCTGTCATGCGAGACCTGGCCAAATTTGAAAAATATGGCTGACTGCCATAGAGCACGAGTTGGATACAAAAAATGAATTGTGCCCGGTTGGCGCTTACCCTCGGGCTTAGAAGAAAATTAGAAGAAAAATGTCTGAGAAGGTAAAGTTTAGTGGGGTAAGGCTGCTGGCACTGTCCAAAGAGGAGACGGCGGTGGCACAGGGCCGCTGGATGAAGTTGCTGTGAAGATCTCCACTTTCAGACTAGGGGACAAATGTACAAACATTTGAAATAGCTATTACTAATTGCGATTTTCTGCGAATAAGGAAATTGCTATTCATAATGTTTGAAGCACGTTGAGCTTCATTTAGCAATTCCTAGTGGGTCATAAATCAACCTCCTTCATGAATATTAATGAGGTAGGTCACATATTGCAATCCTTTAGGATTTGCAGCTATCACAGGGATGGTGGCCTGCTGAGGTCAGCAGACCACCATGTCTGTGAATGCTTTTTAATAAAGCAATCTTTTTTTTTTAGATGCAGGGATGCATTTAAAATGAAAAAGATGAAACCCGGGACCACTGCCTGCTCTTAAAAAATATTTGTAACAACATTCACAGAAGAATAGGGGGTCCAATGAGGACCCTTTCCCATTTGCAAATGGTTACCACCTCCTCTAAGTGGTTGATAAAAAATGAATGTTTTGCAACTGTAATTTGGTCGTAAAACATTCATATATACTACTGAGAATCGGTATTAGGTAGGGATGCCCTAAACACACCCCTTCCAAATACCGATTAGCAAACCCAAATTGCGATTCAGTAACAGGTTACCAAATTGCAATTTGGCTTTTGTACATTTGAAAACCCCTTTTTACGGTTGCAAATGGCCCTATTTTGCAAATTGGAGTGTTTGCGACCTCAAGAAAGGTTTTGTACATATGGCACTTCGTCTCTTTTTTGGAAGTCTAAACCTTCCAGTGGAATGATGTTGCAAGCTATAGCCAATGAGGGATCCACAATGCTGGATTCCCCTTCTGTGAAGGACCGCTGAACAGGATTTGCAACTGCGCTGACGAGCGTAGCAGGTGCTGCTGCGAAATCAGGCCGACCGGCTACGTACCTTGGCTGGATTGGTGAGCAGGTAGGTTCTGGTCTCCTCTTGGTTCTCAGAGTCCCAGGTTTTGGATTTTGGATATCTATGCACGTTTAGCATCACTTCCAAGGGTCCAGGACTGGGTTGGGACTCACTCAGGCTGGGACAAGGTACTGGTTCAAGATGGTTGGAGCCTTTTCTGAACCTGAGGCTCTGATCAGGAGGCCAGTTAACAAGCCCCTGGAATCACTCTGGTAGTCCTGGGTTCAAGAAGTGGAAGAGGGCTCAAGCAGCAGGGCAGGCCTCTGAGGGTTCAAGACAGGCTTTAGACAGCAGAGCAGTTTTTCCAGGTGCAGCAAAGCAGTCCTGAAAAGAAAACAGCAGCAGGAAGTTCTCTGAGAGTCATTATGTATATCCAGAAAATAAACTGAAGAATAGATCTGAGGGCCCTATTTTTTCATACCTGGTGCCTTCTTTAAAGTAGGATGTTTGCAGAGAATTTCCTTTGAAGTGCTTGGAGTTTCCTGCCTTCCCTGCCCTGGCTCCTGTGTGGATGCATGAACAATGAGGTAGTGTGAAGTCCTCTGTGTGAATGCAGGGCACAGCCTATTGACTTGTAATTGCACTGTGCTGAGCTCAGATCCCCCCGTGCTGCCAGTGATGGCCCATCCAGGCACACCTAATCCCTCCATTATGTGACTGGCTGGGAGGAATAAACAAAGTCCAACTGCAACTACACCCAGTCATGTGAACCAGGAACAGGCTTCAGGCACAAAATAGCTAGGCAGGAAAATGCTGCATTTTAAAAATTGGGATTAAAAATCCAACTTTACCATTAAAGAAGATTTTAAAATTACAATTTCTTAGACACCAAACATGAATGTTGTATTTGCTCCCAATGAAAAGCTAGCACTTAATAAATGTAATAGGGCAACCCAATATTATCCTATGGGAGAGGTAAATCTCACATTACTGAAAAACGAATTTATGAGTTTTTCACTACTAGGACATCTAAAACTTGGAAGTAAGCCTGTGCGGTAGATAAATGCTGTTCGCGGTGATTTTCAGTGCCAGGTGCTTGTCCGTACTGTGCAATCATCGTGAACGGCACCATGCACAGCGCAAGCAGGCGCTGCTTCCTTTCTGCCGCTTGACTAGATTTTTATTCGAGCGACAGCTTTCTCAACGCGAACGGAAGGTTTCTCAATGCGAGCGGTCGCGGGCATACACGACCACTCACAATGAGAAATCTGACTGCCCGCGTTGAGAAATCTCACCGGGATGTTGATTTTCCACGCTCGCGCTCGCTAACTTGATGTTGACGATCGCGAACAAGGAAAAATCTCGCCGGGAGGTGGATTTTCTTCGCTCACGCTCACCACCTTGACGTTGACGAATGCAAGCGAGGAAAAAAACTCTGCTTCACTACGCGAAGCGGAGTTTTTCGGAACTTCGCGAGCTCCACATAAAATATTCCAAACAAATATAAGCTGGTTTTACCATGCTATATGGAGTGAGTACAAGCACTTTAGCACGGGTTAGCAGTGGCAAAGTGTATAGAGTTCTAAAGCCAGCAAAAAAAAATTCAGAAAAATAGGAGGGTGATTGCAAAAAGATTAGGGGAAGACCACCCTGACAGGTCTAACACTAACTACTTCTATTTTATTTCCATTTTAGATGTTTTGGGGCCAATTCACAAATATATGTAAAAGGGGAGTACTATTTGACGAACTCCAAAATGCCTTTGTGAATAGGCCCCATTAAGTTGTAGGTACAAATCAAATAGTATACTAAACACTAAACACCTATAAAATAACAAAGTGGACGCTGCATATCTCAAGAGAACTGCGGTGTCCCTCAGGGCTCCGCACTTAGCCCTTTACTCTTTAACGTCTACCTATCCCCCCTGGCTAAGGTAGTTGAATCTTACGGAGTCCGAGTAATTTCCTATGCTGACGACACCCAATTAGTGTTCTCTTTCAGGGACCACTCCAAAGCTACCTTCTCCAATTTCAGACGTTGCTTGCTCAACATCTCTTCCTGGATGGCCCTTAACACCCTCAAGCTTAATTCGGAAAAAACTGAGGTGCTATTTTTCAATCAACCTAGCCCTCCCCCTCCTCCCCTCTGGTGGCCATCAGAAATGAATCCCCCTCCGGAACCTGTGACATCGGCCAGGAACCTAGGTGTCAGGTTCAACAACGAACTTTCATGCAAAAACCAAATCGACCAAGTTTCTTCAGCCTGTTTTGGAAAACTCCACATGATCCAAAAAATGTTCCCCTTCCTCCCTCAGGACTCTCGCCGGACTGTTGTTCACGCACTTATCACCTCTCATCTAGACTAAGCAAATAGTCTGTACACTGGGGCTCCTGCGTACCTGATCAGATGTTTACAGACGGTCCAGAATGCGGCGGCTAGGCTGATATATAATATCCCTTATCGTCACTCGATTTTCCCCTACCTGAAGAAGCTCCAATGGCTTCCAGTGGTCAAACGCATCCAATTTAAATCTATGGTTCTAGTTTTTAGATCGTTACGGAGTACGGGCCCGGCCTACATGAGAGCTAGGCTCAAACTTGCTCAGTCTAGCCGTGCTCTTAGATCCAACCACCTGCGCCTCCTCGTCACCCCCCGCTTTCGCCGCGCTAGAATGGGCGGCAGAGCTTTTGCGGTGCTTGCCGCCAAAACCTGGAACAGCTTGCCTCTGCCACTGCGATTGACTAATTCTGAACCTATCTTCCGCCGTGACCTTAAGACTTGGCTCTTCTCCAGCGCCTAAAACCACTGAGTTTACTCCCACCCTTCGCCTGTCCAAGCGCCGGGACACCCCCGTTGGGGGTAGCTGCGCGCTATATAAGCTCCTAAATAAATAAATAAATAAAGAGAAAATCAACATTGTGAATCCTCAGGTCTTTAAATCAATGATTAGGAGTTGCAGTATATGGTTATGTAGCTCAACCTTCCCTTAGGTTGTTGAGTCTTTCAATCCTACAGCTGTTTAATGTGTCCATGTCCTTCGCTATCCACAAAACACTGGTTGGTTTCTTCCTTTAAAGCAGTTTCCTACTTCTTGTCTTGTTAAGAATTCTAATCTGTGTATTTCTACTGATACCTGATGGTTAGTACATGCACTAATCTTGCATTCCCTTTGTCCTCTTTCCTCCATAGTGTTTGTGTACATCACAACCTTGTATTTGTTCTGTTCTCCTTCTTGGAAAGCATGGCTTTGTGGTTCTAATGTAAATTCAATGAAGTTCATGATGCCAGGATACAACTGTGTAAAGAAAAGGAGTGGGCCTGTGTACCCCAAAAGGAGAGAACCATTATTAAATCATTTTTAAAATAAAGAAAATTCCAAGTTTTGTTCAAGGTACATATTGGAAACAATACATTATTTGATTCATTTTGTGATCAACACTAAACGTGAATTTAAATTGTTTGGTAACTAAAACATTACAAAAGGCTTATGAATCATTGAATATACAATCCCCTGAATCTGGTTGACATGGGCTGGGGTAGTCAATTGTCATTATTGTTTGATGTAATTGTTTTAATGCTGAAAAGGAAGCTAATGGAGCCGAAAAGAGTCAACTACAGAACTTGTCTTTTCTTTTCTACAATTGACCCTCATTACAAGTTGAAACTATTGAATGTAATAATTACCACATACAATATAAATCAACACTCTGGTGTTTGGTACTTATTGGATGTGAAAAGTGTCACCTTTTTTCACCGCACCAAAATCTGCATGTTCCGATAAATATTTCCCCTGGAAAAAAATTGGCAAGTTTGATATGACCATTATTATAATAAAATTCACAATTCCCATATGTGTGCTAACAGGAGTTACCACACATAATGGATTTTAGCATCTCACTAGTAATGAGAGCTGTGTCTCCCTCCTGTGAGATATTGATATGTCTCAACTTGGAGCCAAAAGCACACGGTGAACTCACCAGTGATCAATCTCTCAAAACTACTACCCGCAATGGAAAAAAAATCAACCTTCTATCCACTGGACCATTAATTCCATCAAGACCTATTGATTTCACTAAAATGAAAGTAGAGGTAGTAGACTTCTTCAGGATAAAATGTGTACTTCCATGTATGTAGGAAAAACCATGGATCAAGCATAGAATTATTCAATACAAATCCAGGATAAGAGCATAGTCATCTTAGTACCACTGATCATCCACTTCCTAGAGATAAATCACTCAGAGGAATCTCTCAAAGAGACAATCATTGAAGTAGTTAAGCATGACTACCGGGGTGGTAGTATGGAAACATCCTATTGAAAAAATGTAAATTTCTTCCTAAAATGTAAAAACACAACTACAGGATCGAATAAGGTTTCAGAATTACAACATACCTAAGCAATAGGTCCATGAATGTTATGAGGAGGTAGTGGTGAGGTGCCAGTTTATCCTGTGCACTAGCTAGTAATTAGAGAATTCCTTACACCCAATTCAGACTAATTCATTGCAGAATTCACACTTCCCTTTTCAGCACTACCTTTCTAAGATTACTGTAAACCTTTACAGAGTGAATCTCTGAACCAAATTGGCCCTAGCATTCTCCCAGATGCAAGTGCCTAGACTAGCTCTCTAGCCATTCTTATATGATGATGGGCAGTCCTCCCCTCTATCAGTACTAGTATCGTTTTCCCTCCGACTGTGGTATTGTGTTCCAAAAATTGTTGTGGCCACACCCAGTAGATTTCCTCAGTCCCCCAAAAAACACAAAGAAAAGGAGACCTGACTCTCTCCACTTCCATTGAGTTATGCTTGTGGTGGATGGGTGTTAGGAGCTAAACAAATCTCTCAAAGTATCCTTCATCTGCAGGTGAAAATGTGGAGCAATGTCTTGGACCTCAAAATGTGTGAACACATGCTACCATTGGTATTTTGCAATAAACTATAATTATGAACTATTCTCATACAAATAATGTGAGTAAGAATAATCGTCATAATTATTAATAATTTAGAGAACATAGGGCCATATGTAGGTAATTTTTATTTACCGATTCTTAAATACCGAATTTTACCGATTCGGTATTTAAGAATCGGTAAATAGAATGTAGGTAAAAATTCGGTAAATGTTACCGATTCGGTAATATTCGGTATTACCGATTCGGTATTTACCGAATCGGTAATAGGAATACCTTCCCATTCATTCCTATGGGCCTGGAGGCCCATAGGAATGAATGGGAAGCCATTCACTATTACCGATTCGGTAAATACCGAATCGGTAATAGGGGGAGCATATTCAAGGGTGGCAGGGTGTCAAATTGACACCCTGTTGCACCCCTGAATCGTGCATGTGTGCACATGTGGCGCACATACATGCCCTAAGGGCATGTTTGTCTGCCACATGGCACTTTTAAAAAAGCACAAAATTGCTTTTTAAAAGGTATTCAGTATTTACCACCAACTTGTAGTTGGTGGTAAATAACGAATACTGAAACCAAAAATGCACTCACTTGAGTGCTCCCTACATAGGATTTAAGGAATCGGTAATTTACCGATTCCTTAAAATAACGAATCGGTAAATTACCGATTCCTTAAATCCGGCCTCCTACATCTCGATTGCTTAAATACCGGTCGGTAACGGGAGATTTACCGAATTTCGGCCGTTACCGACCGGTATTTAGCTACCTACATATGGCCCAAAATGAATAAAAGGGTGAACCTTACATGTAGCAAAATCATATTTACAGTGTGATTTACTTTGAAATTAGGCCCAAGCACAATTTTTGTTTCAATTTCACACTGCACAAATGACACGTAATGCCCAACCTTATGCTACTACACTCTCTTGGATAACGAGATGTCCAGTCGGGGAAAAAATCAGGTCACATAGAAACATTGCAATCAACGTGTGGCAACAATGTGAGCTGCCTGAACGTGAGCAGCACTTTTTAAAAGCAGGCACCAATAAAATGACTCAAAGTTATTTTGTGTTAAATTATTTAACCAGCAGACCATTCAGGTAAATTTTGAGAGCAAAATGTATCTGTTTTATTTTTAGGGGGGGGGGTTACGCAGAAGAAGTACCATAGAGAGTGATGCTACTCTACAAACGGTATCAACTTCCTCTTCCTGTTCTAAAGACTCCTCCAAGTGCTTCACCCAGTCCTTGGTCATTTCAGATTTGGATTTTGGACGGAAAGCCTTATGTTTCCTTTGTTTGCAATCTCTGCTGCGTCATCCACCCTTGGAAGTTGGAATCTTTTCTTTTTTTGGAAGACCAGATACGTTCAGTGCAGTTCTCTTTTTTTATTTTGCTTGTTTGTTGCTGATGGTCTGGAGCTTAACTTGGACAGGGTGTAAGAACTTAAGACCCATGTAAGATTAAGGGATAATATACATTTTTCAATGGTGGAAGCCTGTGGCTAATAACATTTCCTCATTTTCATTGTGTTTTTTTGTGAACATTTGTCTTTATACTGTGGTGTGGTTTACGTTTTCATGCCTAGGCCTTGGATGTCTGCTGCAGGCCTTAGATGTAAATTTTAAACAATTTTTTTGCATTCTCACGGCTACGGTAGGAGAGGTTTTTTTTGTGTGTGTGCATTTGTGGTTTTGATAGGTGGTCATTTTGCCTTTGTTCTTTATGCCTCCTTCCTTGCTACAAATGCCATCATTTTGTTGAGCCAGTCAGTGTTTCTGATTATTTATCATTTTATATTCAAAGTCATTTTCTAGGAGCATTGATATTGGAAGAAGCCCATGACATTTTTGCTCATTTTTTGCTTTTTTTCCTATTATATTTTTCCTGATATATTTATTTGTGGTTGTGGCTAATTGTAGTAGTCTGTAGTAGTAGTTATTGACTTTAATTCATTTATGCAATTTTTGTCTGGCTCCCATGTGCCAAAGAGGCTGTGGCAATAATTATCGCACTTATCACAAAAGCAGGTTGTAACAAAGTTCAAGGAAGGTGCACGAGTCTGGAAGATCAGTCATCTTAACCTTCCCCACAGGACAAAGTCCATAGTGACATTTAGAACATATATGACTCAGCAATCAAAATTATCTTCTAATTATATTATCTGCATGTAAGTTGACCAGACAATAATTTGAAAATGAATTCAAACAGAGCTACATATTGCACAGACTCGTAGACTTGTTTTTCTTTAAAAATTAATTCCTTCATTCATAATATTCTTTTTTTTTTAAAAACATCTTTTCTCTGTAGCCATAGCCAACGATTTTCGTCCCGTCTGGAATTTCTTCAGTGCCGTTTATTTTATTTATTGTGTACGTAGTAGCAAGTACAGTTGTCTTTCCCATGTGAGAACATGAAAGGTTTTAAAATTCAGCAGATGCTGCATGAAACGCTGTTTGTGATTGACCCAACTCACAGGACTGTAAAGGGTCACATCCTAAATAGGATGAAAGAATTTTTTAACCAGATTTGATAAGGAAATATTTAGAAGTAATCAGATTTTATTGTATCTTTCATGTTTTTATGTGGGAAAGACAACTGGTCTTGCTACTACGTACACAAAGGATAAAGGAACAGCCCTGAAGAAGTCCTGGATGGGACGAAATGCTATGGCTACAGAGAAAATACGTGTTTTTTTTTTTTAAAAAGACCACTATGAATAAAGGAATTAATTTTTAAAGCAAAACAAATTTATGAGTCTGTGCACTATGTGGCTATGTTTGAATTCATTTTGAAATTATTGTCTGGTCAAGTTATATGCTGATAATATAATTAGAAGCTAATTTTGAGAGCTGAGTCATATGTGTTCCAACTATTAATTACTTTATTCAATTTTTGCCTCACTCCCATAGGGGGGCCATGCACTCTAGTGACAACTGGTATTTTCTATTAATTTTTATATTAATTTCTTAAACGTTTTTGCCCACCTCCCATCGGGACCCCATGGGCCCAGGAGGGACACCATATATTTTTAGAATAATTTACTCAATGTTTGCCTGTTTCCCCCTGCCTCCCATAGGAGCTGCATAGGCCCTTTAGAGACACCAATGTTTTTTAATTAATTAATTCAGTTTTTGCCTGCCTCCCCCTGCCACCCATAGGGAATCCATGGCCCTAGAGGGACACAAGGTAATTTTATTTTAAAATATCCATTTTTGTGTGCCTCCTATAAGGGCCCCATTGTTCCAGGAAGGACAACACCTATTTATAAATTAATGTTTTTCAAGTGTTGCCTTCCTGTCATAGAGGATCCATGGGCCCTGAAAGAATACCAACCGTGTATTAATTTATCATGGGCCCTTGAGAAACACCAGGTATTTTTATATTTATTCAGTTTTTGCCTGCCCTCCCACTGCCTATTGAGGCACCACTGGCAGGACCCAAACTATTTATAAAATAATGTATTTGATTTTTGCCATCCTCACCCAGCCACCCTATGGGTCCTGGAAAAACATCAGGCATTATTTATAGTAATTTAAATGATATTATAAAAAAAAATGTATGATGATGATGGTTACATGTATTGCACTGACAAGAATTGCCAGATCCCATTCTCTTTTTTCTTTATTGCCTGGCCACCACTGGCATCAAGCAATCATAGTTTTACCAACAGTGGGGTGAACCTGCTGCACTCTTCTCTAGGCAGGAGGAGACTAGGAGGAGAATCAACCCTAGACCAATAACAGTACCACCATCACCAACACTAAAACCAATGTAAATATCTCTCAGTGCTGTAATGGCTGCAGTCAAGTCTGACAGCAGTGAATCAGAAAGCAGAGAAGGAGCAGAGCAGGAAGATGAGCTTGCTACTAAGCAAGATGCTGTTGTGACTGCTCTTCAATTGGACAGATTGGCTTTACGATCTACTGCTATACTCCCCCTTCTTCTACAAGATGACCTTGGCATAAATTGGCTTCCAGCCGAAACCTGCCACATGAACCAAGGGAAAAGTAAAGTTCCCCTAAAGCCTTGCAAATGAGGAAGATGACGGACCAGTGATTGTTTGTGTGGAGAGGGGTTAGTGCAGATCACCTCTATTGAATCTGCTCTGAGTCATAGTACCACCAACAGTACTTTCCTAGAGTCCAAAAACCTACAGCAACCACCACCACCTCTACTGCAGTCACTGCCTGCCCTAGAGAAAGATCAGCACAGCTGACTAACTGTAGCTCAACAAGATTTTCAGGCAATGACACGATAAGAAAGCTCTCCTCCCCAGTTTGGGACTTCTTTATTCCTAGGCTGCATGAGCAGCATATCACAGATTGCTTATTTTGCGACAAACCAGTGTGTCATGGTCAGTGCTAGATGCACATTATGATGCTGAGGACCAACTGGCCCATCTGAAAAATCAACATGCAATTGTGTGGGAAGAACACCTCAAAAAGATAGATGCTGATGAGAGAATAGAAGTGCAATTGATTGAAGATAGTACTGGTGATGAAAGGAAGAAAAAACAAGCTAAGTGTAAAGCCTGAAAAAGCAGGCACGTACAAGGCTAAATGTTTACTAGCGTTTGTCTTTGAACTACTATAACAGTGCCTGACTAAGAGCTGGCAATCACTTGAGAGCATCAAGTGAAAGACCTGGACTTTCTTGTGCAGTGTTGTGAACTTGAATGAACAGAGCCAAAGTGAATAGGGTCAATTGAGCAAGCGCTCCATTCCATTAGAACTGTTGCTGAGCTCCACCCCATTGGAATTACAGATCTCCATTTGCTAGATATGTTGCCAAGCTAAACACCCATAAAGATTCAGTGAGTTGACAATGTACCAAGATAATTGTGTATGTACATGTGTTGCTTATGTGAAAGTTGTTAATTCCATCCTTATTTATGCAGGAATATAGATGGTAATCCTCCGGACCCTGACCCTACCAGTCTGAAGTCGCTTTCCAGAGAGGTGAATCTTGGTGGCGAATCAAGGGTGGATCTAACCCAGTACTTCGTCTCTCATTGAGTCGAAGTTCTATGTATAATGGTGATTCAATAGCTTCTGTCAATGTAGTGGGGCGGGCATATGCATAAATTTGTCTTTAATTTCTTCCTTGAGTCCCCTTAGAAATAAGGTTAACAGTATTTGCTTCACCCATGTTGTTTCTGCCACCAATCGCTTAAAGCAGGTCACATAGGATGACACATCATGTGTTCCTTGTTGGATTTCGCAAAGCGCTTCTCCTGCTGAACTTTAAAAACAGGTCTCTCAAACATTCATGGGAGTGCTACTACAAAGGTGTAGCAATCATCCAGTCTAGGGTCCACAGAGGTTACTAAGGGTGTTGCCCAGTCAAGGGCAGCTCCCGTAAGGCAGCTAAAAAGGTAACCCACATTGGGTCCGTTTTGAGCAAATTGAGTGGGAATGCAAAATGTACTGTTAAGGAATCCAAAAATTCTTGCAACTTATTAGGATCTCCATCAAAACGCAAGGTTCCTGCTGGAACAGGCGGTAACTCAGAGGGCATCCTGGCTGTCAAGGCTTGACGTAATAATGTATTCTCATTGTGTAAAGATTTCACCTCCCCTGATTGCTGTGGAATGTTATCCTGTAAGGCTTTAGTAGGATCCAGCCTTCTCTGAAGACATTGGCGTCACAGTCTCCAAAGTGCTAGACACAAGGCAGATCATCGGGACTGGATTGTACAATGACTGAAGCTGGGATGATTGCCTTTGGAAGTCACCTTGCCAGCCAGTGAAGAAACACAAAGCTGGAAAGTGCCCTTTAAGGAAACCGCCAGGAGGAAAAAGCGACAAGGCAGAAAAACCCTCCGGAATTCACCAATACAATCACAGCAGGCTGGGAACAAAGAAGGAAGAAACAACCAAGAAACCAGGAATCCGAGAGTGTTGTAATGCACCAGACAACCCTTTGAAGGCCATTAAATAGGAAGAAAAGACATGGAAGCACTTAGATGCCTAGAGGAAGTAAAACCAATCCATCTTAGGTTGGGAAAGTTCCATAGGAAACAATAAATGGTGGCCATGATAAATTTGTAGGCTATAAAAAGCCTTCCTCCCCCATGACTGAGTAGATGAGGCCAACCAGGAAGCATGGCAACTGTTCCCTGTATGTCAACCCCGATGCCCCCCCCCAGCCAGGCAGCACCCTGGAAGACCCCTCCAACAAAGCCAGTAATTCCAGTTAGGTGCGGGTGTAGTCACCTGCCACACCCCAATTCAACTGCGAGACACGTTCAGCAAACGTGTCTCACTGCGGCACATCCCATGGGACAGGCCGTGGTTGTGCCTGGCACTTTGCATGTATTGCAGCAAGAGTGGACATTTTAATAAAGATTGCTGAGTTTGGGGTAAACCTATTGACAAGAGTCAGGTTAAAAGTCAAGTAGTAATCCAAAAGGGCTTAGATGAAGAGACAGATTCAGAAAATTAGTCTTCCCTTGTCTGGGAAAGGAAGATGTTGAGACCTCAGCGGTGCTGGCCAATACTCAACTGGGGAAAATTACTGGTGGGCTTGGAGCTGGATGGAACTGTCAACAGTGTAGCCACTACAACAAATCTACTGAACTTACCTTGACTCTGGCGTCTTCACTACAAAATGCCATGTAGCAAGGGAAACACGGTCATTCTTGTGGTGCTAGACCATTTGATGAAAATGCAACATTTTATTGATCTGCCTAAATTACTGACTGCTGCCAAGTTAGCACATATAATTTCACAACATATCAACAGATTACATGACATTCCTACAGTACTGATACCAGACCAAAGCTCTCAATTCACATCAAGCTTCTTCCAGAAGCTGTGTAAATCCATGCATATAGACGCTAGGTTATCAATGATTTACCATCCACAGACAGATGGAAAAACCGAGCGACTAAACCAAACATTGGAACAGTATCTTAGACATCTGGCAATCCACCATGGATAGAACTGAAGCACACTTTTATGAATGGCCGAATTTGTTTACAATAATTCGGAACAGGGTGTTCTCCATTTTATTGTATAACTGGATTTCATTCCAACATCCTTCCTTTCAAGTGGCTTGTTACCTCCCAACATCCCTCGATACTAGAACATCATGAACACCTTCGTAGTGTCCTTCAAGAAGCCAAAATAGCAATTAGAGAGTGCTTAACACACAAGTAAGCCTTATGCAGACAGGAAGCACTCTACTGAACCTCCTTACCAAATTTGGACATGGTATGGTTAACTGCTAAACACCTAGCCCTAAAAGGGAACCACAAATTGAAACCAAAGTACATAGGCCCCTACAACATCACGAAAATCATTAATCCAGTAGCTGTACAACTGGCATTACCTCCAGCCTTACACATACACCCAGTGTTTCATTTGTCCCTACTCAAACCCTATCATCCTAAAACTCGTCTAGATGAACCACGTATGCCAATAGATATTGAAGGGGAACTTGATTATGATGTAAGACAGATACTAAATTCTAAGCTTGAGCTAGGTCAAGTATATTATTTGGTTGACTGGGAGGGGTTCAGAACAGAAGAAAGATCCTAGGAACCAGCTTCTAACCTCCGAGCCCCAAGGCTTCTATGCAGATTTCATAGCCAGTATCCCTCAAAAACTGGACAACCACTGAGAAGGCAGTCTTTAAGGCGGGAACTATTATGGGAACTCAAATGTACACTACACCCTCCCTTCCTGTAAAGCGGAAAGCCTAGTTTGTATACTCAAATGGGAAAGAATGGGCATGTCAAGTCCGCAAATGGGGAAATGGAGACACATAGCTGGTTCTCAGGATTAGGCTTTAAAGGATGAATTGATCACCAATGTTTGATGGGAAGTAGTGAGGTTTCCCAGTTATTCCCCTTACTTGTAGTATAGGTGGTGGTGTATGCTTCAGGGCGATGCTATATAATGCAGAACTCAGTTTCCCAGAGACCCCTTCCGGAAAAGACCCTTCCAGCACAAGTCAAGTGAGAAGAAGAAAATCTTGGCAGCCATTTTAAAATTCAGGAGGGTATAAAAACCACTTCATTCGACCGTGTCCTTGCTAGGAAATTTGTGCCTTCACTGAAGACAGTCCATCACGTCTCTTCTGGTGCAGCACGGCTGGGCCAAGAGACGCAACTTACCCTGATGTTCCTGATGAAGCAGCAGTACGATGCGCTCCAGCGAACCTCCAATGCAGCGGCTGCTGATAGTTGATCCTGAAAGGAAGAAAAAACAAGCTAAGTGCAAACACTGAAAAAGCATGCATGCACATGGCTAAAAGTTTGCTAGTGTTTATCTTTGAACTAAGATAACGGTGCTTGAGTGCCAGCTGGCAATCACTCATGACCAAAACATACAATCGGATGAAAGACTTGGACTTTCTTGTGCGGTGTTGTGAACTTGAACGAACAGAGCCAAAGTGAATAGGGTGAATTGAGCAAGCACTCCAACCCATTAGAACTGTTGCTGAGCTCTATCCCATTACAGAGCTCCATTTGCTAGAACTGTTGCCAAGCTAAACAGCCATAAAGATTGAGTGAGTTGACAACGTACCTAGATAATCATGCATGTACATGATAGAGGTGGGAGTTTGCTTATGTGAAAGTTGTTAATGTTCTCCTTATTTGTGGAGGAATATAGATGGTAATCCTCCTGACCTTGACCCTACCAGTCTGAAGTCGCTTTCCGGAGAGGTGAATCTTGGTGGCGAAGCAAGGGCGGATCTAATTCAGTACGAGGATTACCAATCGGCTTTCTTTAATTATTTTATCCACACACCCATTCCCTTGGGTGACCTCCCTAGCAAGTAGTATTCCTGTTCCCTTGGAAGAACATCGAGTTGGAGGCAGCCGATGGTGAGGTGAAATCTTTCACAATGGTGAAAATTTCTTTGCTGCTATTGGTGCTGGCATCGATGCAGTTCGCCAGAGTGGCATATTTGGTGGTTCGTATCATTTGGTGGTGCGTCTTAGGATAGATTTGACCATGCTCCTGTCTGCATTGTCCTGGCTCAATCTCCATTTGCACTTTAGTTGTTTCGAGTGGTATTTTATCAGTCTGAGATCCTCTATGTACATCTGTGCCAGGATACGTGATCCATGGTAGGGAAACGCACTGCCCACTTTCATTCCTTTTTTAACAGTGGATGTCTCCCTTTATAAGAATTGGATCCCCAGGAAAGTTGTTGATATATATGATGAATAATTGCAAATTCAAGGCCATAGCTGAACTGAAGTGCTGCCTACAACCTCTTGTAATGCGGTGTTAGCCCAGAATTGAGATGCATGTCACTCTCGCAACCGCAGCAGCAGCACCCACCAGTGGTAACACTATTGCCTGCTACTATCCCTATAGCACCAAAATCTTTACTTCCAGCATCTGTCATAGGTTATGGTCATAGCAGGGCCTAGATCAAGTGTAAGGGGACAGGCAATGCAGAAAAAAGTGTCAACAACAATGGCACTTGAGAAGATGATGCAGGATAATTTGGATGACCCAACAGAGCTCTGCCTGGATCCAGGCGCATTGACAGACTAGCATGGAAAGAAGAAACATTGGCCAGAACTCAGCAGGCTAGCAATAAAGTATCCAGCATGTCCTATACCCAGGGTATCTTCAGAATGCATGTTCAGTGCAGCTGAGCCAATCTTCGCAGTCGTACAGACTAGTCTCTCTCCTCAAAACATGGAGAGACTGTCAATGATTAAAATGAATAAACAATTCATTCTCAGAAATTATAAGGCTCCAGGGACACAACTGTGGAGCAGGGAAGTTTCTCAAACATCACAAGTGTGGTGATTGAACATTTTCCAGATGGCCTCATGACTTTAAGGATTACCTCTACTGCAGATTAAAAAAAGAATCAGTGACATAACATAAATGTCTACTATGAAAAAAAATGCAAAACTGTTTTATTTTTAGACTTGCTGTGTGGCTTATGCAAATAAACTTCAATGGACCTGTGTGCATGGCACAGATAAACAATCAGAGAGGAAGCAGCCATTTAGCTTGGTGACTGAGTGGTGAGCGGAGACAAAGAAAATGAAATAATTCAGCCTTAAAGTCAACGGTAGGCTTTGTAATGAGCAATCAATGGTATCTAAATCAGCAATGGGCGCCTACAAACAGACCATTTCGTCTCATGCTCAGCTGTAAGGGAAGGTGCAAAGGACTGCACAGCTTACATATATATCTTCCATGGGGAAAAAGCATACATCAGTAGACTATACACCGCAGTTGAAACAGGTAACTTTCATCAATAAATGCCAAATGATGATTCATGTGCTGGATGAATAAATGTACAATAAGGCCTGTAAGATAGTCAAGAACAATCTACTTCATGTCCTGAAACAGAGTAGAACTGCACTCTGCCAGGTAATCCTATAAATGTGTCAACAGGAAATAAGAGAACTCAATTTGGGAGGATTTGATTATTGCTGCTAATTCCAGCAACAGCAAGTTGTTTTAAGATATAATCACTCGTGGATCTCCCAAAGTTCCCAAAGAGCTTGAATACTTTGTTCAGCCACAAGACTGAGTAGATCCTTTTAGCAACTTATATGAACTACACAGTGACATGCGAGGGGATGAATTGGATCCCAAACGCCTGGACAAAATTGATAAATGCCCTACATTAGTCATTTCCCTACAAAACACTTACACAGCCATCAGTGGGACCAAGAGGGGTAAGGCACAACGCCCGGCTAAGGTCCCAGGTGGTCTTCACCTCACTAACCCAGACGTTTGGACTCCTCACATAAATCATATTTCTAACTCCATTTTAGAAGGGACAAGTTTACCACCATCTTGGAATGTATCGGAGATTATTCTGATTTTTAAAAAGGGTTCTTGCATATCCCCCAGTAGCTATAGGTCTATCAGCCTTACAGACAGCCTTCAGAAAACTCAGCTAAAGAGCTATTTATGACAGTCAAAAAACTCTCTAATATTACCGATAAGAACAACACTAGCTGTATTCAAGCCTTTTGCAACACATTAGCAAGTTTCTTTCAGGCCAAAGTTGAAGATGTCTACAATAATTTCGCTGCAAGTAATCACTCTGCCTCAGAGGTTCATGGCAACTCTCTCCCCCACATTGGTACAGAAACTCTCTGCTCTTTTTCCCTGCTCACTGTTGAGCAAGTGTTACGCTTAGTTAATTCCATTTAGTTGGGCTATCCTCTTGATCCTTGCCCCCTTAAAACAATACAGCTAGCACCTGAGACAATAGGTGCTCATCTCACAAACATCTTCAATGAAATGCTTAGTTCAGGTTATTTTCCTAAGCAATAGAAAAGTACATCAATACTTCCGCTAATAAAAAATCTGATCTTAGCTCACTAGATCCCAGTAGTTATCGACCTATTTCGCAACTTCCACTCCCGGCCAAAATTGTGGAAAAGGCTATGAATCAGGAACTAGCCTTCTTCATCAATACAAACCATCTACTCGATTGCACACAATTTGAGTTCAGGAGCGAACACAGCACTGAATCAGCTCTGATTGTGGCCTCAGAGGACTTAAGGGCAACCCTTGACACGGTAGGCAGTGCAGCCCTCATCTTATTTGACCTCTCGGCGACCTTCGACACGGCCAATCATGACCTGTTGATTGACAGCCTCCATAATATTGGAATCAGGGGAGTGGCTCTTGCACTATTGAAATTCATTCTCTTTGCTTGTGAATAATTTATTGCCTTGAACGAATTTGCTTCCAATCCCTTTTCCTTACCCTGCAGGGTTCCCCAAGGGTAATCCTTGAGCCCTACCCTATTCAATTTATATGCCACACCTCAGCCAGGTTAATCAAAGCATTCGGCTTCTCTGTAGTGTCATATGCTGACAACACACAAATTGTAGTCTCAGTGTCCAGTAATCCCAACGAAACAGCAACCACATTCCAGAATTGCATGCTGGAAGTAGACAACTGGATGAACAATAACTGCCTCAAGTTAAACTCTGGTAAAACTGAGGTGCTTCTCTTTGGTAATGATGTCTCTTTCTGGTCCCCTAGCTGGTGGCCACAAGCACTTGGCACTCTGCCGACCCCAGTCAGGAAAGGAAGGAAACTTGGGGTTCTATTTGATGATAAATTGTTTTTCGAAGGTCAAATCAATGCTATCGCCTCAGCATCCTTCTACACTCTTAAGATTATTAGGAAAGTGCTTCCGTATATTCCCTTCGAACTACAGAAGACTGTTGTTACCACCCTTGTTTTATCAAAAATAGATTATTGCAATGCTCTTTGCTTGAACATGCAACAAAGACTCCTCAACAAACTCCAGATATTGCAGAATGCAGCAGCTTGTTTGCTGCTAGGGATCCCGAGGTACCAGTTAGCCTCACAGTCCATATTTAAGCTGCACTGGCTACCAATCAGAAAAAGTATTGAGATTACAGCCCAATGCATTGCCTTCAAAGCTCTTCATGACTCTGCCCCAGAGTATTTGAGGCATAATTTCACTTGGTACACCCCTTCGAGGACGCTGCGTTCTGCCGTGGCTAAGAATGATGTGGCTCCCAAAGTCAGATAGTCTTCCTGGGGCAGTGGAAGTTTTATAACCTGCACCGCCAAACTCTGGAATAGTCTCCCTTTAAATCTGAAATCAATGACCAGTCTTCTTCCTTTTAAGAAAGCTCTAAAAACCTGGCTTTTCATTAACTAGTAAGGACCCTTTCCCATTTATAACATTTTGGGCAGTAGCAGCGCTAAGACACCTCCGGGCAATCGATCGCTTTACTAAAATAATTTTAATTTCATCTCAGAAGGTTTTATGCAGCAGGTACTTAGCAAGAGCCAGGATTGGATTGTAGAAAATGATATCTTTTCATTCTGCCAGAAGACATTCAGATCTAAGATGAGTATGCTTGACCAGGTCTTTCGCTTTTGTAATATCTATTGGAAGACCACGTTAATCAATGGTGGCCACTTGTATGTTGCTGTTGTTGATTTATGCTCGGGCTTTGATCTGATCCCAAGAAACAAGCTCTGGGCACTTCTGGATGACATGGGACTTCTACCTAACCTATTGTCTATACTAATATAGCTACATGCTAGTAATTACTCATAGGTAAGATGAGATACTGGAGGGCAACTTACCAACCCCATCGCACTCCAAAGTGGAGTTAGACAGGAGTGTGCCTTGGCCCTACAATATTTTCCCTGCTCCCCTGCTCATCAACAACGTGGTGAGCTGACTAGACAGGGATGGCTGTGACGAGTCGAAAATGGGAGGGTAGAGAATACCTGCTCTCCTGTTTGTGGATGACACACTTTAACTGTCCAAGCCCACCTATGGCCTCTAGCAACTCCTAAATGCCTTCGAGTTATTTTGCAAAGGGAGGGAGCTGGAACTCAATACTAACAATACTAAATATACAGTTTCTAGCAGTAAAAAGTCCCCTATTATACAAATGCAGGTAGGCACAGATAAGATTGAGTATGTCTCCAACTTTGATTATTTGAGAATAAAGTTAACCCATAATTTATCCTGGACACTGCAGCTACAGAAAAGTCAACTTTACAAAAGTATAGCTCAAGTACAACAAGACTGCACAAGACCTCAGTCTCAAAGGTAATTTCACTTGCCATGAAAATTTATAATAACAAGGCACAGGGGCAGCTTTATAAAGAGCTGAGCTATGGGCACATGAACTGTGACATTTTATCCATTACCAAGAATAGAGTACTCAGATCCCTAGTAGCTCTCTCCCAGAGTACCCTACTCATCCCAATGTATTTAGATCTGCGTCATAAGCTTATCGCAAAAAAAGGAACATGCTAGCACAATTCTATACTGGCATCGTCTGTGAACAACAGACGAGCTGGCCCATTACCGAGTCAGCCTAGGAGAACTTCTCCGCTGTACCAACAGAGCCAGGATACCATGGCTGAACTACATTAAATCCACATTGACCAGTTTGGGAATGAGAATGTTCTGGGAAGACCCTGAAGAGATGGCCATGATTGCCAGGCCATTAATCAAAGAAAAGTTATGGAACTTAGTGATGGGGAGTTAACAGTAATTATGCAAATTTCACACGACCATATTTAAAATGTCTATATCTAGCCATTTACAGCCCCACATACAAGGGATCCATTTCTCAGCATCCCTCTGTCCATTTTCCATACCATACCCCAACAATCAGTGCCTTTTATGCCTTTTCTGACAACATGGCCTACAGAGCAAGGAAGGGTCTACTCATGACCAAGTCTTGTTTCTGTTACACTTAAAAGTAAACAATGCTATTGTTCAGATTTCAGGAAGGATAAAGAAGTCATCCATTAATGTATATTTTAGTTCCTCTGACGCAGAACCCTATATATTTGCCAGGCCATATACTTACGGTGTAATTCCAGAAGCTACTGCAATGAGAGGAAAGTCACTTCTCTGGCTTTTTCTACCTGAGCAACAAAAAATATGTGACAATTTAATAGGCATTGTTTTAAAGTTTACTGGCCATGTTCATAATGAACATAACTGCCTTCTAGGTCCTAAATTACTGTAATTCACTTTTAAGTATTTTATACACAACCCATAGCCATATTAAGAAGCAACAAAGTGTACACTGCATCTAACATTACATAAAAATCTAATTAAAACTGTGCCACAAATGTCAGGAGATTCAGACAGAAAGACTAGGGTGGCTCTGGGAATCAATGGTAGCATTTCCTCACAGCCCCTTTTGAGATGCCTACTTCAATAGAAGCATGCAAAAGCTGCCATTTGTGATACCAACTATTCCTGTGACCGTTTCAAATGGCTAATCCCAGCTAAATGGACCTTCTTAATACCACTTCTGCCTTCCTGCTGCTTAAGCTAAAGACATTATCATCCAGGGGGAGGGTTCTTAAGTATCGGATGTGGATACGTATTAAGTTTCTGGAGTAGGGCTGTGTGGCAAACCAGTACTAAACCACTTTACTCTAAGGCACCACAAAGTACATTTTCTTGAATGTATTTTTCCTACAAAGTTATCAAAAATCTACTTTCATCCCAAAAGCTATTTAACAGAAAAGGCCTGTAGTTGCCCTATGAGAAAAACCAAAGTTCAGAATAAAATCATAAGACAACCTTCAATTGGAAAAAGATGGAGAGGCGATAAAACCACTAATGTAAATATGTATTACAAATCCAATTCATTTCCCTCCTTCCTTTCCTTTCCCTTCCCCTTCCGTTCTCCCTTTCCTATAATTTTATCTAAAATTGTAAACAACTTTATCTTTTTTGTAATTTAGTTTTTATATTTATGACTTTACATTTATATCTGATATGCTTATTACTCATGTTTATATTTCTTGTTTTTTAATAAAGCTGCTTATACTAAAAATAAAACCACTTCACTGGTGAGGTCAGATGTTTAGTAAGAATTTAGTAAACCTGACATTTAAAAAGTTCTTTTTTACCTGTCCGAACCTCCAGTGTGCTAATTAGTATTAACTAGGGGTGGGCGGAATTTGCGTAGTCGGGCTACGCAAAGCTCTGCAAAACGGTAAAAAATCTCCGCAAGCACGCAAAAGTTCCGCGAACACGCGGAATTGCTTGTTCCGCCCGTTCGCGATGCTTTTTTCCTGTTTGCGAACGCTATTTGCGTGCTCGGGAAGAAATATCTTGCGAACACGCATTTTGAAAGCGCAAACAAGCAAAAAACTCTGCGAAGCCGCTGATCACGGAATTTTTGGCAATTTCGCGTTCTCCGCGGAACGCGAAATTACCCAAATTCTGCAAATTCCGCGAGCGGAACGGAATTTACCACCCAGGCCTACTATTAACCTACTGCCAGATGGCCCTGCATACAGACAGACTTAGGTGTGAGGTATGTGACACATATCAGCTCAAGAAGGGCTGCTGGGGAGGGCTCAGGAACTTCATTAAACTGAAAGGGACCAGGATGATGTCTGCCGATTTATTTTTAAGTGTAAAGGGAGACCTAGGAAGAGAAGCATTTAGTCCCCGAGGTTCTCTGTAGCCAGTTTGACATCAGCCCACTGGGATGGGGAGCTGGTCACCGAACCAGCTTGGTGTAGCTGAAGGGGAGAGAAATGTTCTTTTTCCTAAACACACCCATGGCTGGCAGACAAGTTCTATTCAGGAGCACAAAAATTCCGCCATGTTGAATTTCCCTCAGAATAGTTCACTGTGGGATAGTTTGCAATAAGGCAAGCAGGATGTGCTGCAATAGTGTTAAGGGTTATACCTGGGAGCATTTTTTTCTTTGGTTAGAGAGTGTCCAGGAGTCACTCCCACCCACTCACTAGTGACACATCACCCACTACTCACTAGAACACTCTCTGGACCTGATGAAGTGCAGAAGAGGACTAGACCTGCTGTTTGAGACATGTGTGAAGACTTGAAGAGCAGGGCTTGCTCCCACATGTATTCAGGACTAAAAGCAGACTCCCATGGTCAGTTGGCTTACCTCTTGTGTGGCTACAGGGACACAACACACTGCAAGAGGCCTTTCACTTAAAGTGCTCAGCTGACCAGTAACAGCTGGAACTGGATTGAACCCTGCTGGAGGCCTCTTCTGAAGTGAGTTCTGGCCCCTGTTTTCTGTCCCTGAAATCTTATGAGCCTTGGAAGTGACCAAGAGGAGCTGCTCCAGAAATTCGAAAAGTTGGGACTTAGAAAATCTTTGAACTTCCAAGACCTCTAGAGCATCAGCAGGACCTTGCAGCAAAGATGTCTGATTTTGAAGCAACTTCATCAGATATAGCTTCAGGCTTCCCCCCCCCCGATTATTTTAAGCACCTCAAAAAAAAAAGTCAAAAGATAGAAATTTTCACAGGGCGAAGGTATGAAATGTATTTGCCTGATGGAAGGACTTCAGCATCCACAAAATTTGAATTCCTCTTGCTCTGAGGTTTTACAGCCAAAAACCAGTGATTTTCGTGGGGCCTTGTCCAGCAGCTATCTGGCTTTGAGAGGACTTCAGCAGATACAGCCTGTAACCTCGCCCCGCTGGAGGATTTCTACTTCCAATTCAGTGTCCAATGGGTGGATTTAATTGTTGGTGGAGAGGAAACTCTGTCGCAACAGTGACAGAGTTTACTTCCCACGAAGACAGTGGTC
Source organism: Calotriton arnoldi (assembly GCA_963921515.1). Lineage (NCBI taxonomy): Eukaryota > Metazoa > Chordata > Amphibia > Caudata > Salamandridae > Calotriton > Calotriton arnoldi. The sequence goes on along the minus strand of CAWUFW010003294.1, from coordinate 478,302 downwards.
CGCCCTCCCAATTTATATGCAGGCCATAGGTTTGACTATGGTGGTGACTACTCTGTCACCGCCATAGTCAAACTTTTCTGATGGCCTGAATGAATAAGGGCCAATGAAGAATTGACTATATGTTTATGCAATGTAATTAGATGGGCAGAAATATAGCCGTTTTACTGTACGTCACCGCCTGGCAAACCCTGGCATTAAAGGACAGTGAGAAAAAAATGCCTCGCCCTTGGAGGGGAGCATTATCTTTTCTATTTTCAAAAAGTAAATTCCACTTTTGGATGTTTTTTTTTTTTTTTAAATAAAAAAGAAGTCAGTTTGGTTCAAGGTTCCATCATGTTGATGAAGCCCGGCATCAAACTGTGAAAAGCATTGAGAGGAACTGCCATGACAGTGGTTCTTGACAATACTTTATAAATTACTTGGAGGTCATGTCTAAATTTGGTGGGCGACTTCTCCGTCAGGGAGACAGAGTAATTTACTCTGTCTCCCTGGTGGAGAAACGGGCCTCCCGCCAAAATTGAAATTGTCCCCTAAATCAGAAGGTACAATTTTTTATCAGGATGATCATGGTTGGTGTTTCTGTCCTGCACTCCATTGCAGTCAGATTGTAATTGCACCTAGGTCCAGATCAACCATGAACAGTCGCTACTGATTGGTGCTTTTCTTGGGGATTTTTGACTTAATTCTGCTTCCCCTTATAGAATTTTTATAATTTGGGGGTAATTTTGCTCATCAAAGTTGAAGGCGAACTTGTCAAAAATGACTGCCTTCTCCATGCACTCGAATATGCAGACAAGACTGGATCACTGGAACATCCCTTGGGAACAGCACATATTCAGATATATGAGGATAAGAGTCTATGGTCGTGTAGAGGACTTAATGGTTTGAAAGTTAGAGAAAGTAGTTAGATACCTGAAAGATAACATTGAATTCTGGAGAATGCTTAAACTATCAGTCATGGGCACATAGCTCTGTCCATAATGGTGACACAGCTCTGGGTCTTATATTACTGTATTAACTTACCAATATGTGTAATGCCTAAATGGTTCTCACACCAAGAGGGACTGCTGAGAAACTAGAGGGAAAGTGTAGACACAGAGAGGACCTGGATGTTTTTAGGATAAGAATACTTGATGTAGGCCTAGGTGCCCTGAACTTTGAAATCTACTATTTGGCAGTCCAGTTGAAATGGGCAGCTAGATGGCCTGAGGGTGGGCTCCAGTGGGAACGCGGCACATGAGAATCCACCACTTGTTTGTGTGTGCTTGGTGCTCTGTTACTGGGTGATAGGGAGAGGGAGGATGCTTGCCTTCTTTGGTTAGAACTGCAATGCTAGGAGAGATAGGTGAAAAAGTCAGCCAATTAACTGATTAATACTCCTTCTATCCCACTAATGGGTTTTCAGATACAACAGGGATTTAAAGACTCTGGCTTGCAATCCTGGACAGAAGCTTGTTTGGTCAATGTTGGCAAACCTCTAGCAGGACAATGACCTGATTCCACTAGCTATGCTGACCAAGGAATACGGACTCCCTGCAGCCCAGTTTCTAACAACTGGGGCAGTACCCATAGCGTTAGAATAGATGGGGCTGTGGCAATACTGAACACCAGGTAAATGAAGATTTACAACTGGTGTTTAGGCTGAAGGAACCAGCAAGCTGGTGTCCTAGTTTTACAGATCAATTTTGGAAGAACATGCTGAGGGTCAAGTCAAAATGAGAAAGTTTTCAATGATAGGGAGTAGGCAAGAGGGTGTCCAAGCAATATACTCCACCAGTACACCAAATTAAGGGTCCAATTTATATATTGGTGGTGTGCAGTTGTGGCCAGCATGGCTCACGGGTGGGTGGGCGGGTGCGGGGGGTCACCAAGGGAAGGGGGTCACGAGGGAGGTCGCGCGGGGGGGTGTCATCAATTTTTTTTAAAATGTAAAACTTACCTTGAGGCTGGGCCCCACGTCTTCTCGGCTCCTAGTCTCCTGCTCTTCTGCCTCCGACTGGAACAGAAAGGAGGCAGCCAGGCTCCCTCCCCTAAGCCAATCACAACGCTGCAAGCAGCGTTGTGATTGTTCTGGAGGGCCGTAACATGGCGCTCAGCCAGGGGCTAGAGGGGTGGGCATGTTCTCCATGCAGGCTGCATGTTTTATGTTTCTGCTTCTCGCACTGCAAGAAAGCAGTGGGGTGACGCTCCTCTGCCATAGCGGAGGAGCAGCTGCTGGTGGTGTGTATACCCCAAAGCAATGGCGACGGAATATACACACTGCCAACATTTAATTGCAGGTGTACCCTCGGTTTGGCTACGGTGATGACTACTCTGTCACCACCATAGCCAAACCTCTCCAACGGCCCGACGGAGTAAGGACCATCGGAGAGATGGCTACATGCCCGCCCACCCAATCAGGATGGGTAGACATTTAGCCATTTTTTTACTGTCTGTCTTTGCCAGGCAAACCCTGGCAGTGAGGGGCAGTAAAAAACAAATAATACTCCTCCCTCCATGGGAGATGACTCCCATGGCGAGGTGAGCATTACTTTTTTTATTTAAAAAAAATAAACCTGTTTTGATTTACATCTGGTCCCTCGGCGCCCTTTAGTGTGCATGGGTGAAAAGTGTCACTTGGACTATATACCTATATGGGACAATGTAAGTGAGGTTTGAAGGACGTGCAGGCAGCAGTGAGAGCCTTATGACTCTGTGCATAACCATGGAGGGGAGAGCTTGACAATGGGCACATGCAGGTGCTCACTAACTTTTGGCAGGGTAGTATCAAATGAAGAATCTGCTATAGATGTGGATCAGTTTTGTCCTCTATGGTTTATATAGAGCATTAAGTAGCATAAAAAACACAACCAAGTAGCTGCACCATTGAGCCACCAAGGGAATACTATATAGAGTTTACCCCGGGCTATTGAGGGCATGCACTTTGGAGCTACTGTTAAACCACTAAAGGATTACTATGTTCGGTCAACCTAGCAACAGCCCACCCACTGGAATCACAGTTAAATCACCAAAGGAGTGGCAGATGACCAACTCATTGGAGGCATTGTTAGGCCACCAAGGGAATACTATTTTAAGTCCACCCAGTTGCGACATATACCCATCCATTGAAGGTGATGTTAAATCATCATGGGATTACAATATTTGGTGGAAATCTTTCTTTTCAGCATGGTGACCCCAAATATTTGCCTTTTGCTGGATCCTATTTTTGATAGTTTTAGAACTCTGTGCACTTTACCTTTGCTAACCAAGAGTAAAGTGCCTTTGCTTTCCATTGAGACATGGCTAAATTGGCTTATTCCAGATTGGCATATTTAACTTGCCTGTAAGTCCCTACTATATGGTGTAGTTAAATGCCACTTGTGGACTGCAGCACCTGTTGTGCCATCCACTACATTAGAAGTGCAAACATGGCTGTAGGACTACCCTGTATATTCTGGCTGCTGCAGTGTAAAACCTGCAGTGTGACCTTTTAAAATAGCCCTTTCTGACAGGTAAAGTCCTCCCTTTTAAACATTAGTAAGTTACCACTTTGTAGACCTTGGATTAAGACTGGATGCATGGTATTTAAAAGTGGGACATGTAGAAAAATAATATTACCATGACCCTACAGTGACAAGGCCCTAAAAGCTATTTTCACGGTTGAAGACCTAGCTGCCCAATGTAGAAAATCAGAGTACATATTAAAATACTAATAATGTATCTCAGGAATAGGACCAATTACAAAAATAATTAAACAACTATCTTTAGAGGCTAGTGTGAATTAACTCTCTAGCAAACCAGCCTGTGCTCAGCCCAGGAATAGGTGTAAAAGAGGTAATACAATATTACTCAGCACTCAAATCAATGAAAGAATTTCCACTATCTGTAATATCAATATGAATCAATCAATTATCACGTCAAGAAAAGCGTCCACTATCCATCTTTTTGTAAAAAAAAAATAGGAGTTAATCCAAAATGTGAAGCATAATCAATCTTTATTTTTCAGTCTTCTGCTTAGATGTATTAAAAACCAATTGTAGCAAAAGCGTTTCGTCCACTCAGGACTTTTTTGTACATCTTGATATGTCATATGTAGGACGTCATCATATTTTTGAAGTAATTGGATATTTATTATTCAGTTCATTTCAAATCAATCTGTAAGTATGCATTTCATTCTGCTTGTTAGCTAAATAAGTTGAGCAGCACGCCCAACTTATTTAGCTAACGAGCAGAATGAAATAGTCTATGACCTGAGAGGAGCCTTGAATGACTGGACCAACTCCCTTTTTTACCCATGACAAGGAAGTGGACAAAGGGTTAATTGGCTGACCTCCTGTGTGGCTATAGAGACACAGAAAGCTGCAAGAGACCTTTTCCCTGGCGTTTCCAGCAGACCAGTAACAACTTGACTTGGACTGAACCTTGCTGTTGGCCGCTGATGGAGTGAGTCTGGGCCCCTACGTGCTGACCCTGAGGTTCTGGAAGCCATAGAAGTGACTCAAAGGAGCTGCTCTGGAACCCTGAACAATTGGGGCTTGAAAGACATAGGGACTGACCACCATCGCAGTGGGATTGAGACCCCCCCGACAAGTAGTCGGTGGTCCCACCCACCATATTTTGATAAAACTGCCGTGTAGGTGGTTGGAAACTGCATTTTTCTACTTCAGCTTGTACTGCGGCCTGGAAAAGGGCCACAGCACAAGCCGCAGTAGAAAAGGGCATGTTTTCAAACATCCATGCACCGTTGTTTGGGGGTTACCACATGTGCCCCCCTGGCAACTTAGCAGTGGCCCACGGGGGATGGGGGCCTTGCTTGTGGCCCCCAAAGTTCTTTTCTGACAGCCTTTTCATGGCGGTGGGACCATTGTGAAAAGGCTGTGGGAAATGGACATCCTAATCCCTACTGTTGTGCCTGTGCAGGCATCGCCTCCATTGTAGAGATTAGTGTCCAACTGCAGCGCCGACTGGCTCCTTGAGCCTGTTGGAGTTAGCAGTCTGTACCCAGACTGCTGCGGTCCGACTGTCCGCATCGTAATGCGGCGGTTGGACCGAAGGCCTAGATGTTGATGGGACCGCGGTTCCACCAACATCAAAATGAGGCCCCAAGAGGCTGATTTAATTCTTGGTGAGTAGAGTAATCACCATCTCCATGGCAAAGAACTTTACACCTGCCATGGTAAGAGTACTCTTCTCGCTGTATTCAGAGATGTCCGCTTTCCCTGAGGACATCTCTTGCATTTCCAGGAACTGCCATCATGGAGGTTTCTGGAACTGCATTGTAAGTTTGACAGATGGCTCCGTCAACATGACGTATCCATACATCAAACGTACATTTTTTGTTTTTCCTTTCAAAAGGAAAATCCCAAAGCGTGACTTTTTTGTTTTTGACATTAAAAAGAACAATGACCCCCTTGTCATAGCAGCATTCTCCTATTGCGTGGGGGTCATTTAAAAGTTTTCACTGCCACTTACTGTCACATTTTTCATGGCGGTGATGGGTTGTGAAAGCTGGCCATGTGTCCGCCCACTTTAAATCGGGCGAGTGGACACATGGCCTAACCTTCGATGGCCCTTACTCCATCAGTGGTGTGTGTAGGCGGCAGAGATGGAGTAATCTCCGCCCCCTACATATCGAAGGTCCGCCCAACTCTAAATGAGGCAGGCAGACCTTCAAGTTGGCAGAAGGGGGCTCCGTCACCGTTGAGACAGAGTACCCTTTCCACCAAAATTTAAATGAGCCCCTAAGTCAGAAGTTAAAAACTTTTGTCCTGGAAGAACCTGTTTGGTGTATTCAACCCACGCACCATTGCAGTAAACCAGAAATCTCACCTAGGCCCTGGTCTAACGCAACCATAGATTATGATTGGCATTTAGAGCTTTTTGGCTCTATTTGTACTTAAAACTTTAAAAATTCGTACATCTGATTTCCCTTATTTGATTTTTGTTTTTTTATTGCAATTTTGTTTATTAAATTTTACTCTATTTCTCCAATACAGTTTGGCATTTTTATTGCTTGGTGTTTTGACTAACCTACTGTTTTGGTACTACATAAATACTTTACACATTACCCTAAGTTAAGTCTGTCTGCTTTGTGACATAGATGCCAAAGGGTTGAGCTCACGTTCTTTTTGTGACTTTAAGAGTTCCCCTTGACAAGAGTTGCGATTATTCATTGAAATAGGCAGTCGCCCACCCCAAATAATAATCCAGTTTCTTACAATATGGAATCCACACAGGAGTAACAGAGAGCTTTCCATTGGAGGAACAGTTAAAGCACCAAGAGAGTGCTATAAGAAGCCATACCAGAAGTGAAAGAGGGCCCATTCACTGGAGGCACTTATAAACCACCAAGTGAGTGCTATATTGAGTACAACAAGAAGCAACATCCGACCAACCCATTGAAAGTATCTAGGAGTTGGGTGGAGAGGAAGGCAGAGGTTCTGGCTTATGGCCTTTTCCACGCCCAACAGAGATGATGCCACAGGAGAATGCCCTTAACCTTCTGCCCTTTACCAGGATGCACGGGCTGAATGCCCTCAGAGAAACGCTTAAGTAAAGCAACCAATCAGGGTACTGGAAGAGGCTGCGAGGACCCAGAAGCATGGAAACCTGTGATGCAGGCAAGTGGGCAGTCAATTTGCCTAATGCTTTGCTTCTAAAAGTCCTAAGGGAGAATAGCAGGCTGGAAACAGATGCTAATCCAGTCCCATTTAAAAAAGACCTGTGGAGGGAAAGGACTGCAGCAAACAACAAAACAGAGCACAACTTAAAGCCACTCTTGCTAGGCTGCAATTGCACACAGTATAAAAAAAAATGCAAGTTATGCAATTCAAGCTTAGGTTGTATAATATATGGGATTCTGCAATCCCTGTATTAAAAACCAGTCTCAAATTTCTTTGGTGAATTCTGACGCACTCAATCACCTTTTATAAAGGAAATGACATCAGAACTCAGATGTAATAACATATCACAGCTGAGTTCTAATGTCACAGTGTCGCTGCCAGAGCAAGCAGCCTAGAGGAAGGACAAGTCATTTAGCATTATTAAAGCAGCTGTTTAAAGAAGGATAATGAAACATGGCTTTTTTTTCTGCTCTGTTTTTCTAGCTTTAAATCGACAAGAGGAAAGTAGACATTTATGAAAACATGTTTATTTTTTACACTCATTAGGTAATTATTGAAAAGTTAGAATATTTCTGCAACAATTCTACACATTCTGAGCTACTGCTTATTTTTATTTAAAAAGAACTGACTTGTAAAAAACTGATTTTAATATGTTCTTTTAACAAATATCTAACAGCTTTTTGATGTGTTTAATTTTGTACTAGAGATTCTATTTTTTGTCATCATGTTCGCAAGCATGCTCTTTCATATGAAAGAGCTACACACCAAGACTTTAAGTTGTTTGTGGGAAAGGTGAGGGTGTGACCATGTATTATAAGGGATAAAGTACCCCCTGCTGTACATGATAAGGATACTGCAAGTCACCTCAGAGTTCCATAACCTTATAAAAAAATGTGGCCATTGGACACATCCCTCTATATGGCCATAGAACTCTCCAGTGACTTACAATATCCTTATAATGTACGGAAGGGGGTATATTATCTCATATAGTATGCAAAAAATGTATTTGGCACCAACATTAAAGTACATAGTGCAACTCTTTGCAGGCATTTCTTTGGACAATGGAGTGATACCATCATTGATTCTTCCTGCTTTAGGACCTTAAGGTTTGCTAGATGTTCCTTGGTTATCCTGCCACTTTCATAAAGGTCAGTCCTGTGTACGAATGGCATGGTACCTATACTGCGATGATCAAGTTTATGATACCATGCTCAACTAGGAAACAAGCAACTAGGTTTCGCTCATTTTTCACTAAAGCGAGTACATTTCACTGCAGTGAGCATGAAATAATAATAAAGACTATTGTTAATGATTAAAGGATAAGTTAATTTTCAACTTGATGCTTTTTATGTGTAGACACAGAAACTGAATGATGAAAGCTTCAGGTGAAATTACAATTGATTTTGCAACTGTATGTGGATGTTCAGTATTATATGAATATGAACATTCTTGATTAACTGAAAGAATTGATGGTTAATGTTAAGTATTTCTTCCGTTAGAGACTTCCATTAATTTGGGAACAGAAAATCTACATATAATCGTGTCTTAATACTAACAAAACCCATTTTATAATTTGTTCAACCATCAGGGATGAGGGTCTAAAAACATCACAATTTAATGAAATAATGACAAGCCTATATTCGACCAAGAACATAAGCTCATTTTACATTAAAACAAATGTAATGAAAATGGATATTTGTGATTAATGACTAATTGATTTAAGTAAAGATTTTTGAAGATTTAGTCAATTATTTTCAATAGGGGAGTCATGAGAATTATTAAAATATTTTCAAATATATGCAACTGTGGAGCTTTGGAGCTGAGAATGAGGAGCTTGACTATTAAATTCATCATGTGGCAATGAATTGCCCCACGTGGTGGGGGTGGACCAGTTTAATCAAATTCAATGCAGAAATTGAAGAATTGTTAGAAACATACACAAATAAGGAGTACAGTCCAAACTCTATAATTACAAAGTTATTTACCTGCATGATGAACAACAGAAATGAATCTTGGATGGATATATGTAAAAAGGATTCATGTTCACTTAATCTTTACATCCTGAAATCAGATGTGAAGTAGAAAATCGATAGATGTCAATGCTTAATTAATCCTAGGCCTGTCCTTAGAAAAACCATTTTTATCACCTGATGTAATACAACAGACGTCATCTCAAATCAATCATTGTCCTCTTTGGAATAATCACTGATCAGGAACAATGTAAGGTTCTCTACATGCCCTTTCTATTGTTGGCCTCTTTGCTATTTTATATGGCCTCTCGTGAGTCATGGCCCCTCTCTAAACTCAACAATGGTAATAAATAGCATACTACACTCCGCGCATCTGCAAATATAATATATATATATATATATACTTATATATAAACCCTGATTTCCTTACGTTTTTCCTTATAACAGCCCCTTTCCGCACTTCACATCTCACCAGATTTCCCAGGCAAAGGGTTAAGAGGAGGAGGGTGAATATCAGAAGTGTGACCTTCCTAGTTGGGCAACAATTTGGGCAACAATTCCTGTATGCACTCGAATCTGTATGTTCCTACAACTTGTAAAGAGGACTAAAGCATTGAACGTTTTGGCTGATCAAACAGTTTATAAAAATGCGTAAAGGATTCTTTGAATCTTACGTGGAGGTGTGGCACTGTAACAATTTGCATAGCCGCTGCTTATTGGAGTTAAGAGCCTTGGTGAACCTGTAGTGGACTGAGAGGAGGCTATGTTTTCACGGGGAACGCCTCGTTTCAGCTCACAAGAAATGATACACTGATTGCACAGATCATATTATTACGCAACTAATTGCATTTGGAAATACCCTGGCCTCCATTCCGTATTTGAAATGTAGCTATCTGAAGCAATGCCACTTATTTGCGGATTGCGGCTCATAGGCCTCTCTGTTCGAGCTGACCTTGCTTCTGAAGTGTTACTTAACATGTTTTCCTGCACGTGGCTCCACCAATCAGAGATTTAGAACTGCTTTGGGCATAGAAAGGAAGTTCAACCTTCAGTATTTTGTTACAATTTCCCTTCATGCATTCCTTTTCAGTGAGCTCAGTCACTTTGGTTTCGTGGACAACTGCTTTTGAATAAATAACAATGCGCTCCACTTTATTTTTCATGTAGCAAAGAAAATACGAATTGCTCTTAAATAAAATATATATTCCAGTAAAAAAAAGAAAGCAACCTGTTACCCCTATGCTTTTGGGCAACAATTAAAGTTTCAAAGGAGAAGACGAACTGTAAAAGTGGCAGAACAGCGTCCAGATCGGATACCGTATGCTGTAAACTACTTATGAACCACTGCATTCCGAATAGTAAGAGCGAGTGTTTGCTCGAATACATTGGTTTACTTTTTGATATTTTGTTTTCATGCAGCATTTTAAGAGACCATCCCAATGCATACTGGGAAATTTAACGACAAATGGTGCTAGCATCAGTCAGTCACCCCTAATACTTGTTAGAACATCGTGGGACAATTCCATCATGAGCGGTATGAAACAGCCAACTTTTATGATACCCAGGGCCACTGGAATTATGTTGCATGGGAGGGCCAAATTATGTGGCAGTGTTGAGTAAATTATGTGTCAAGAAAAGGTAAATTATGCAGTACACTGCAGCACACTTTGTGATAGTATTACTTACTAGATTTTTTATTTTTACACTTTCAACACTGTCTGAGCATTGGCTGCATCTCATTAGTAAACGGTTTAACATCCCAATATAGTAATAAGAAACATACATTTGACCTGACAATCTTTGTAAAGGGTCTTCCACTACTCGGCAACACGTATCACTGCATTTTTTGTAACTTTTGAACAATTGTGCTAGAAACGATTTAAAAAAAAACAAAAAAACAGCATATTATGTGACAGATGATGAATTATGTGGCAAATGCTGAAATTCTATAATTATGTGAAAAACGACACAGCCGCACAATAACATTATTCCAGTGGCCCTGATGATATCCAGTAGGTACATTGCCACCACATTCAAGAATGGCTCATTTTCATTATGCCCAATTAGCACATCACTATAGCTTGAGACAGAAGGCTTATAAGTCTATTAAGGCTTTCGACTCACTGATTGTGAAATGTTTTAAATTAAAATGGGAGAAGCAGAAAGAAAAACATTGAAATGTTAGAGAAGAAGGACTATACCAGCCGTTATTGGCCTTGAGCCACTCCATTGTCTTCAATTGAGCTCTTAACATTCCATTGTTTTAATTATCTTACACTATGCTCAGTCTGTAAATGTTTATAAAAGGCACTTAACACAGCATAGCACGTTTCTACTTCATCTTGTTTGTGCAGTTTGAACAGTTGCCATTACAATCGCCTATCAAATCAAATCAAATAAGCTTTATTCGATATCACAAAGTGAATCATAAAATCGTGCACAATAAACCCAATATACAGTGTACAAGATAAGATGACAATAAAACTATTAAAAACCTATTAAAATACAAATGCAGATACAACTTAGAAAGGCTCAACAGTACTCTGCTCCCAAGATATTAGTTTCCTCCAATCTTGATAAAACAACACATGTATACAGATTTGGGAGTAGTTGTAAATATAAAAAAGCTGGTCGACATTGCATTAAATTTAAGGACTTTAACAGTGGCTTAATGAATAAATGCCTCAAATCTGTATAATATTTACAAAAAAACACTATATGCATAGTAGACTGTTTAGATAGGTTGTCGCAAGGGCAATGCACTAGTTCACGTGACCAGTTGTTAATGTAAGGAAAACTTGTTAGATGATGGAAAATATCCAACCTAAATCGTATCAGTACAAATCTATGTTGGGCATTATGTACATTTGTTAGGTAGGGTTGTAAATCAAAGGTGGTCAGAATCATCTGATTATTAAGTACAGATGGTTCAAGAATTTCAGTGGACAACCTCATTTCCTCAAGCAATGCTAAGCACTCCAATTTTAGCGCTTTTCTAGATATACTGCTCAGGGTTTCCGGTGATCAAAATAATCAGAATGACCTATGTCTGTCAGAGATCAATTAACATACTTCAACCAAGGAACTTTGGAAACGCACTCTGATCTAAGGCAGTCCTTTACGATGGCTCGATTGAGCTCTGTAACGTCAGATGACCAAATTTTTTGCCAGAGCAAGACTGGCTGGACTTTTATCAGATCTACTAAGAATGGAGCTCCCAGTTCCGAATGACAGACGAAGGTAGAGCAACTTTTAGGAAGAGCAAGAAGGGCCCAAAGCTCAGAACATACATTGCAATAGATCGACATTTAGAGTTATACATAATCATCATCTTTTTTGGGTGTTTAATGCTCAATTTCCTAGAGAAAGTGAGTAAAGCTGTGATAGATTTAACGAATTGAAGTCTTCTAGAGTTCACTGCATCTTTCCAGTTCCCCTCCCAATCAAATAAAATCCCTAAGTAAGAGAAAGTTGGTGGGTGATTTATAGTGGTATTCTCGATTTGGATGTTACAACATTTTGCTGATTTTTTACCCACTTTCATGACAAAGGTTTTGCTTGAATTAGTTTGCGGCCCCAGATTATGCATATAGTGGACAAATTCGGTGAGTAGGCGCTGTAGGGCCAATGAAGTACGGGCCATGAGCACCGCATTGTCTGCATAGAGGAGGGCCGGGTTGGTTTGATGCCCAACTTGGGGAAGATCTTGGCATTTACTCACTAAAGTGCTACCCAAGATGTTGATATACAAATTGAATAAAAAGGGGGCAAGAACACACCCTTGTCGGACCCCTCTCTTTATGCTAAATGGCTGAGTACAGTCTCCTTTAAGGCCATAGCGTACCCTTGCTGTGCTAGTCAAATATAGGTATCTGGGAAAATTAACTATGGTGGTTCCACACCCATAGTAAGCATAATAGTCCAATGTTTTTCATGCATAACGCAATCAAAAGCTGAGGACAAATCAACAAATACTATAAACAAATTGCCAAGTTTAATGTGTACGTATTTTCCTATCAGTAGGTTCAAATTTATAGCTTGTTCCGCTGTCCCAATTCCTGGTCGCAAACAATATTGTAAGTCTGAGATTATATTATTAGAGTCCGCCCTATCCTGTAATCTGCACAGAAGCATGCAGCCAACCACTTTAACTAAAGAGTCAAGAAGGGAACTGGGTCTGTAATGAGCAGGACAGCCTTTCTTGTGGATGGGCACAATGTGCGACTCAGGCCTGGAGTCTAAAAAACCAGCACTCTGACAGGATCTGAAAACGAGAGTTAAAAGGGGGCCCCAAAAATCGATGTTAGCTCTAAAGAGATCAATCGGGATACCCTCTGGTCCCGGAGCTTTACCCCCTTTACTCGTCTTTAGAGCCGCTATAACTTCTTCAAGGGTAAAATTAAGATTGATCAAATTATGAGAAGGAGAGGTCATGGGGGGATCAGCCATGGACACAGAGGGAGAAGAGTCGGTAACTCATTCCGTTGTATTGGAGTATACTTTAGAATAATGAGCTAACTAATCTTCTTCTGTAATTGCAATTTCAATACGGGCCTAACATCGTCTCCTAAAAAGGGAAGTGGACAACACGCCAAATGGCCGTATTGTCCTTATTACGACAAGCCTCATGTAAATTTACCCACAGCTCCTCTTTTAGACCTTTTTTTCGAAGTTTTAGTGCAAGACTATAAGCATATCTACAGTTCTGGATTTCTATGGAGACCCTAGGTTGCTTTTCTAGGGCTAATTTTAAATTCTTATGAGCCAGAGAGCAAACAGAGTCAAACCAACCATTGTTCTTCGCAACAGCACTCTTCTGATGGGCGGTTAACCCTTCGTTAATACCCTTAGTAATCAGGTTGAATGCTTCAATGACTTTAGTTGCCGCTGCTGTCTCATCTAGACAGATATCAAAAGCTCTGCTCTGTTTGATGATCAGCTGTTCTAAAAATGTATTAGGATCTACCATAGACCAACGCAAAGTATAGCCATTTAGGCGAGAGATTTCAATATTCTCAAATGATGAGACATGGTGGTTAACTTCCTGATCATTAATTAGGTTAATTTTCAGCTCTATACTCTGGGGAAAATGATCACTCATAGCAAAATCGTGTAATACAAATTTGGTTACCATGAACAACGATTTGGGAACAACAAGTGGTCAATTACACTATTTCCACCTCTCCCATTAAATGTACAGGTTACATCAACGGGACAATGGCTCATTTCATTACAGAAACCCAGATCATATTTAAAAAGGAGTTCATTGAGTAGCCCTCCATACTCTGAATGTAGGAAATGGGTAACAGTGACATTCATAGGAGTGACCAGGCTGCAAACCTTTTTGGCTGGCAGTGGGCACAACCGAAGATTAAAATCACCCCCCAGGGAAATATCATTTGTCTAGATTCATTTGAAACTAGTAAATACTGGTCAGCATCAAGTTGGCGTAAAACAAATAATATATCCAAATCACCAATGTTGTTGCAAAAAATGTATAGATACCAACAATGTAGATGATGAAATTAAGATAGAAACAATTTGATAAAAGAATTTTGTGGAAGTAACAACCAGATCTGAGGAGACCAGCTTGTTTGAAACATATCTACATAAGCCACCTTTAGATCTATCACATCTTGAGGGAGCTGCTGAGGTATTAAATGTTTTAAAACCATTAATATGAATTGGGTCGACGGTCCATGTTTCTTGCAGACAGATAATTAAAAATCCAGATACAAAATCAAACCACTCTCAAGTTATGTTTACTACGTAGCCCAGCCACATTCCAAAAGAGTACAGTGGTAGCACGTAAAATTGGAGTTGCGTGAGGAAAGTCTGTCGCATTGGCCAGGGGAACTAATTTGGCATTTGTCTGAAGATTTAATAATTGGCTATCAGTCTGTGTGCCCTTAGAGTAGGTAGAAGTTTTAGGTGAACCTGCACAGAGATTAGCTCTATCTTGATCAATTGTACTCAGTCAATCCACCCCTGTAAGAGAGGAAAGACCGTTATACCTGTTGGAAGTCGGAATGGGACATGTCAGCGGACATGGTTGGACCAAATCTGAATGTACAGGTTGAAAGTTAGTTCGAATCAACAATTGGAATTGCATAGGAGGTTGACTGGGGGGTTGGTAGAAGAAACCAAGCGGTACAACAGTTATTTGGTGTGGATTCAAATAGGGTGAGCTAACTCTGCCTAGTATAGTTTTAACAAGTTCTTGGGTTTTAAAAGATAACACCACATAGTCTACCCGGTAATAATTTATGACCCCTACTAACCCATTTTACTCTTATTGCCATCTTCACATCTGCGAAAAGGGTTCCCCCTAGCCCCACTCTTGTATTTAGCCAGTTAAGAGATTTATTTCTTAATGAGTCCCAGGATTCTTGGGTAAACATAGAGAGAATCCTGGGACATTTGCCATTTGTCACTGCTGGAGGTAAATCTAAAAAATCTGGATTGTTGATAGTGTGATTAGGAGCTATTTCTTTATAGAAATTGCTAGTAGAGGAAGAATGGAGAACGCAGGACTTAGAAGGTTTTTTTTACTGTCAGGGTGGGAGCCTGATGAGACTGGGTGGCAGGATTAGCCAAGGAACCATTCGATATAGTATTAATCGTTGGAACAAAGGGCATTCCAACAGTGAAAGACGGGGATTTAAAACTAGCATGGTACTTTGAATTTATGCTGATATTATCAGAGAGTTCCTTCGGCCTATCCATGTTAGCCCGCGGCGGGAAGCAGCTGCCAGGATACGAATGTACCTTTCCCAGTAACTCTACACAGGATGATACAGGAATTTCAATTAATTTTAGTCTATTGGTATGTCCACTAAAGGAGGTCTTAACCAGATCTACCAATTCTTGTACCGATGATACCAGAGATGTGTGGTCTTGATTTAATATAGACAAACTTTTATTATGGGTGCTAGGTGGCGTGATTGGAGCTGCATGCTTCTGTGGGTTTACTTTCCTTTTGGCCCGTACCGTCCCACCCAGTTGGTTTAAAGTTGAATCACCAGTGAGGCTACTCTGTATTTTTGAGCGTTTCATGGGGGGGGGGGGAATCAAAGTAGATGGTGAAATAGAATTAGAGGTACTCTCATCTCTGTCAGGCACACTAGGATTCGCCGCACAGTGAGGACCGCATTGAGTAGCAGTTGGTGTTACTTCCCTCCGTTTTGAAGGATCTGTAATCTCCTCTTTGCAAGTAGTTAGTGTTTCCTCCACATTGAGGATCTGCTTCTCTAACGCACCCATTGCAACCATAATATAATTCACTATAGACAAATGGGGCTTAGTAGGAGACTTGCCCACTGTGGAACCCGGGTGTTTCCTTTTCCCCATGACCTAGTACATATAATACTGAAAAACGTGGTCCCAATGTGACCTCTTTTAAAAATGATAAACACAAGAAACCAAAAAGGAACAAAGAACAAGAATGAAGACAAACTTAAGAAACAGTCCAAAGCCAGGCGGTTCTGCTAGAAATGGCAGTCAGTGTAAGAATCCACCATTATACCAGGGTCCAAAGTCAGAGCAAAATAAATATCAATGCCAATGGCTCAAGAAGAGTAAATACAGATACCTCTGGATACTTGCTGTGCTCGTTCAGCCGGGGAAGTAAAAAATAATCCCGTCTCAGCCAGCCAAGAGGGGGGCCCAGCCCTGCCTCTTCCTCTCACTGACGGGCGCGGATGGGCCCGCCCTTGGCCTGGGCTTCGCCCGGGCACGGCCCGCGTGCGTGTTGCGCAGCGGGTCTCCGCAGCCCTTAAGTAGGGCTAATCCCGAACAGGAGATCAGTGTTGCAGGGGGTTGTAGGCGATGTAGTGCCCCAGCAGCTGCTCCATGTAGTGGCACACTCCCTGCTTAAACCAGTACACCAAGGAAAACACTCCAGTACAGGTGTAATCACAGGATTCCCTCGCCGATGCAGGTACTCCAAAGCACAGAGTCAGTAACCAGAATAAGATAACCCCGCGCAGAAGGGTCTCCGCAGCCCTTAAGTAGGGCTAATCCCAAACTGGTGATGAGTGTCGCAGGGGGTTGTGGGCGATGTAGTGCCCCAGCGGCTGCTCCATGCAGCAGCACACCCCCTGCTTAAACCAGGACACCAAGGAAAACACACCAGTACAGGCGTAATCACAGCATTCCCTAATCGATGCAGGCACTCCAAAGAACAGAGTCAGTAACCAAGATAAGAATCCCCTATCATTTCATTACTAGTTGCATTATGCCCAGTGATAAATTACCACATCAAGAATAGTTTGTATTCTGCCTATTTAGTACATCATAGTCAATTTTATGATGCCCTGTTAACATGCTCAGTTCGCATTATAACGTTTACATCATGACCAGGTGCCATTATGCCCAGTAAGTTCAGAGTATGTAGTGTTCATTATTCAAGCAATATCATCCAAGAGGGAGGGCATTTCCAGGTAGATATTGACTGGGATGGAGTCTGAAAACTCGAGGCGAAGCCAAGGGCCTTACTCCACCCTGGTCAATAACTACATCGGAATGCCCTCCCTCTTGAATAATATTGCTATTGTAAATAAGACCCTTAAAATGTAGGGTGGAATTTACAATTGGTTTTAAAATGTGTGTTTTTCATGGTGCTATTCAGGTGCCAAGTAACAAGAAGCATATTTCTTAGATCTTTTTTGGGTGATAAGGGTTCCAAATGTTTGCCTTATTGAAATCCATTGCAGTCAATGCATCGATTTGAGGGCACAGAAATTATTTGTTGGTGGTAACATACTAATTTTAGGAATTGTGGTGGGTTCTAAGGTGATTTTATCCTGTGAAAAATGCTGAAATTCTTCTAGGATTTGATGAGACATGAGAAAAAAGGGTTTACTCTCATGATTTCCACCTGGACATTATGGAAGGCGACCATTCGATCACATATCAGTGCACACCTATATCAAACATAAAAAAAATATTTTACATATAAAATGTCAATTATCTGATCTGTGTGGTTCTTCCTGGCTGCTTGGCAAGGAGGGAGAGAAGCCACTTCCATGCTCACAAACTTGGAAAACAAATCCAAATAAGGCAACAATACTGATGCAAGCACAGCACTTTAAAAATAAACAAGTTAACCCCAGTTGATTAAATAATTCTTTTATTTTAGACTTCTTTATGTATGTTATGGTCACATTTGGTGAAGCGGTTGTAGCCCAATGACTTCATCCGGGCTTCAACTTCTGTAAGCTTCTAAGCGCATGGAGTAGAAAGCTATTGATTATCTTAGAGAAGATGAGGCCCTGAAAAAGACATTGTGTCATACCCGCTTCACAAAACGTTTGTTGACTAGCCCAAACTTTACATACCTAAAGATGTCTGGAATAAAAGAAGACTCATTTGGTGGTCTGTGGATGTCTTGCTTATTTTTTAAGTAGTGTGCTTGCATCAGTATTGTTAATTTAAAAGGTGAAGGAACATTTTCTATAAATTCCATAAATATTGTCCTCCATAAGTGCTAAGTGTCTGACATTTTGAATAAAACATGTACTTCCAGCAGCAGTCTATCTTTTGATTCACCAGTTTTCTACAACTTCAAACTGAGCCTTCGAGTTTCTTGAAACAACAGTCCAAAGCACTGGTTGATGTGGATACTTTTTTCATTTCTTAATTCTCACTTTAGCCAACATGTGTTTTGTCCTTTACAGACTTCTTCCGGGTTAGAAATCATATAGTGCAAACAACTACTTAAGTAAGTTAATATAATAACATGAAGCAAATAGTGTATATTCAACCTCTTAATGAAAGATACACTAATAGTCTGAAAATCTCTCATGAAATACATAGTTCAGAGGCTTAACAACAGAAGCAATGTGATCATAGTCCCAAAGGAAAGTGGCATGTGTTAGAAAGTAAAGGCAAGAACCCAATTTGTCCTAAATTTATTACTACCACTTGTGACCCAACATCATTCACAACAGAATTTTAATTGAAATTAAAAGCAAAGTAAGTGATTCATATGAGTGAGCCGTAAGTAGAGAACCCTTAGTGACCTAAATATTGTTGAAGGCTCACCACATCAAAGATCCGATCAATAATTTTTCAACACTGATGCAAATTAATATCTGTAGAAAAACAGGAAATATCCCTTTGCTATGTTTCGTGGGCGTAACGTGCCATACAGAGGATCGCTACGTGAAAATCCCTTTCAACTAGTCTGGACCGGTTGGCCCTGACATAGAAGTTCCCTATGTATGCTGTTTCATATCTTATTGCTTGCTGACTGAGAACGCATCTACAGTAAATTACCGTGACCTAGCTTTTGCATATAGCCATCGCTACAGTCGCAGATCTGGGTTAAATCAATCGTTTTTTTGCTCACCTTGTCACCCCTATTTGGACACAGGCATGTACAAATCAGTCTTGACCCGGCTTCCCATGGGAAGAGTTCAGACCGAACTGCCAAACCAGGTCCTCCCTGGGCTGGAAACAAGCATCCTGAGACCGGTTTCGGGGTATCACCCCTCATCATCATCAGCCAGGCTAGCTTGAATCCAGTGGCACAGTGAGTACGGGACCCACGTCCGGGCATACCCTTCCCACTTAGGACAACTGTAGGAACACAAAAAGATGATGGACGGAATGCTGAACATTGTCAAACAATCACCCCCAGTCGCAGATCTGGGTTAAATTCATCGGTTTTTTTGCTCACCACGCCACCCCAGTTTGGACCCAGCCATATGCAAATCAGTCTTGACCATGCTCACCATGGGAATAAGCATTTATAACAAATACCTCAATTAAAAAAAATGATACCTTGAAATTACTGGCTATTGTAAACCACCTTAAATTCGTTCTATGTCTCCTGCTGTTATCCGATGAGCTAAATGTATTTTCCTTATATCAACAGTAGCATACATGAGTCACAAAAAACTTTCCCTGTCAATCATTGAAGATGTAAGGTGTCTCTTTGGCGCTTTACTTTCTAATGTTCTTCTTAGTTTAGATACAGTTTTTGATGCTCAACACACATAAATTTAGTAAAACTGTAAGGGATTTAAAAAATTTACCCAACTTAATACAAATAAATGGGGAAAAGTAAATAAAGTCTATTTCCCTGTTTCTGCAATTCGGTGTAGTTGTGTCATGGCTTTCAAGCATCGAGTAGTTTCAGGAGATTGGCTTGGCCTGTACTGTTGAAATACGTTCCGGCTTCATCAAAATGTCAGGATGCACAAATTATCCTTGCCGCTTTATTACATGGGTTTCAGTATCAATGGCCTTTTAATCGGTTAAATCATTAGGAAAGCTCAAAACAGAAGTGTGACCCAGATACCAGGTTAGCCCTTCTACTCTTAAACTATCACTCAAGCCAAAGAAAAGAATTACAAATCCATGCGCCTAGTTAAACCTTCAGTAAATCAAATATTGGAAATACAAATATCTCAGCAAATACTGTACTGTGCACACAATTCAGGTACCTCATCGATCAGCAAAGCAAGCTGATCGAACGAAACATATTGTGACATATTAATATTAACTTGGTGATATTATTAGCAGTACTGTAATCAATCTATTAGGTATCTAGTTTGGTGTCTTGTAGATTCTAGGATGCTACATAGAGAAAAACCTCGAGCTTTACATAAACCACATCATTGTGCAATATTACACATCTTTAAGACTTTAGCTGAAATATGCCTACGTTTAACAAACATTTGACATATTTTTCCAAAGGGAGCACACTACCGTATAGGAGTACAGGATGATCATGTTTCAAAGGAATACTATAAAGCCACATGAGCATCACAAGTCTTTAGATGCCAAGGGGGTCTGGAAACAAATTGGGAGTGTTAGTTGAGGGTGATAACTACTCACCTGAAGTAATTATCACATCCCTTGTTAGGGTGAATCACTGAAGTCACTAAACTAATCTGAGTGCAATCCCCAGATAGCCAAGGCATAGAGCAGACCAGCCTAGCATAGAGGCGATGAGTAAGGTATTTATGCAGTACCAAAAGAGTAATAGTTCAAAAAGCAACACACGAAGAATCTCAAACCAATTTAGAAAAATAGAGTACATTTTAATAACTAAAATGACACCAAAATGACAAAAATATTATGGGAGGAACCGGAGATGTGTATTTCTAAATTTTAAGGTTAAAATTTGAAAAAAAAAGTGTTAAGCGCCAATTACTGGCCATTAGTCTCAGTAGACCAGGACGTAGGTGCAACCTGAGTTGACAGTGGTGGAGCGTTGCTTGGTTGCAGAAGCCAAGCTTGACCCGGTTAGAAGTTTTAAGTTTGGACTTAGGGCCTAATTTAGATTTTGTAGAATGGGTTACTCCATCACAACTGTGACGGATATCCCGTCCGCTGGACTATAAATTCCATAGGATATAATGGGATTTATATATCAGCGTTGTGACAGAGTGACCCTTGTGCCAAGATCTAAATCAGGCCTTTAGTCTCTGATATGGAAGTCAAAAATTCTTAGCTGGCAAGGCACCAGCCTGTGGCTGAAGAGGGCTCCACAATGTCAGAGAGCCATTAGACGAATTCTCGGTGGAGTTGTTGACTATTAACAGGAAAGCTCAGAGAGCGAGAAATGTTAATTTCACACCCAAGAAAGGTCCCACACAGGCCAGATACTTTTAGTATCTTTGACAGGTGAAGATTTCTACATTTGGACTTAGTCATTGTTCTGGAGCTTGGATTCGTCCAGAGGTTCAAAGCTACAGGTACTAGCAAATTTGGGATTCACAAGACTGGATATCTTTTCTGTGAGGTCCTGCTAAATCAGATTTGCTACTGAAGAAAAGCTCCAAGCAGGGCCAGCCTAAATTTCGCGCCCAGTTGCAAGGCACCTTCATCAGATCAGCGCGGCAGGTTTGGTCCTGGTCCTCCGGAGGTCTTTGGAGCCAAAAGGTTTCGAAGTCCCAGATTTCAGGAGATGTTAGGAGGCGTACACTTTGACACCAACAGGGGTCCAGGACCTTGGGAACAGCAGAGGCCAGCAGCAGGGACCAGGGCTGGTTCAGTTGTAACTGGTCAGCTACACAGTTGTAGGTAAGGCCTCTTGTAGCGTGTGGCGTCCCTGTAACTTGAACAGGAGTTCAGCCTGATGACCCTTGGAGTCTGCTTTTTTATCTTGTATACAAGAGGGGGAGCAAGTCCAGTCGTCTAGAATCTTCTGAGACCCTTACGGGTGAGTAGTCGCGCTTAACAAACACATGATTGATTGACATGATTGATTCTGAGGTCTCACACAGCTAGTTCAGTCCTCTTCTCATATTCCACATCTCCAGCATGTTCTGAGGATTATACTGTTGGTGCCACATTTATACCTGACACCAGTCTGTGAGTGAGCGGTGGCTTCTGGCTTCTCCCTAATCAATGGGGTAAAAGTTACCAGGAGTTACCCTACCCATCTTTGGAGCATTTCCTGTGTGGCCTACTGCAAACAATCCCACAGTGCCCCTCTCTACCTAAAACCAAGATGGAAGGACATTTCTCCCCCTGTGCAGAACGTGTACGTCCACCCTAGAGGGGTGGCTAGGGAAATGAGCAACCCCTCCTGTGTGGTCATTCTAAACTAGTTCTGGGTACAACTCCTCTCCCACTGGGATTGGTGCCTACCTGACTGGGGAACAAAGGAAGGGCCTGCATAGGCATCAGCTAACATTTGCCTATGACAGTGCAGCCCTCTTTGAAATTAATCAAGTTTCTAGGCACAGCCCACTTGCCATCCTGTCAAGGGAATAATTACACCTCCCCAGACCACAGGCCTTTGTCCCTGCTCTGGGAGCAGTTGTAACACATTATCAAGGGGGCTACTCAGAAGCCAGGTGACAGTTGGAGCTCATGCAATGAGGCCTCCAGAGGCTTTAGGCAAGGAAAACGTATCTTTCTAAAAGTACGGTTTCCTTGGTAGTTATTAAACATTTGAATTTAATGTTAAATTGTATTTTGAATAACTATTAAAAAGAGTCTTTGAATCGTATTCCTCACTGTTTTCTAACTAGAGTTATCGTTGTTAAATGTAATAAAATAACCCAGTGATTTTCCATGGAACAGCCGACCTTGCTACATTGAAAATAGCTTTTGGGGCTTTTTCACTGTAAGAACATATTTAACATTACACTTTTCCAAGACCTACTTTTAAATACAATTAACCCTGCCTTATGGTCAATAAAGCCTACTTGGGGGTGACATAAATATTTCCAAGGAAGGTTTTGACCTGTCAAAAGGGGTTAATTAGACAGGTTGAGTTTGCAGTCATGGTTGCATTGTTACTGTTGTGGATGGAGCAATTGGTGCTGAAGTCCACTAGTGGCATTTAGCTTACAGGCCCAGGGTACACTTTGTACCATATACTAAGACCTTACAGGTAAGTTACATATGCCAGTTAGGGGTATGCCAATTTTGTCACATTCAAAGGGAGTGCACAGGCATTTTACCCCTGCTTAGCAGGGGTAAAGTGCACAGAGTTCTACTGCCAGCAAAAATAGTCAAAGCAAAAATCTGGACGTACACAATGCAAGAGATGGTCATTTTTCATATGTCCTACATCATTGGTAGCATCTTTAGCTAATCCTCCCTTTTTTGTTCACTTTCCACTGTGAACTTTATAGCTTAGATGCTACTCTTCTAAAAACTGCAAAGCCAGGATTGAGTGCATATTTTACATATGATATGGGGTGAAGTGGCAAGTAAGTAGATCATTCAGGAGGAAGAATGGATGACCAGGATCATTCGATTTGTAGAGCTGACAGTTGACTTAGCTGAAAATCACTGCCTAGAAGAAATGGAATTGAAACAAGCACTTCTTGCTTAGTATATTGCACTATAATTAAACAATGTAATGAGTAAAGGTTTATGGATAAAATGCACCATTTATTTATCCCTGCCCCCATGGCTGCAGTCAAGACTACAACAGCCTTAAAAAATAAGTGGCCTTTGACTATGTTGGAAACTACTGACTGCCAATATAAAAGGTTTTTGTTAGGTGTTTCGCCAAGTTACAAATCATTATTCCCCACACATTGTTTGAATATTTCTAAGAATGCATTATAAAGCAGAGCACAGATGGGTGTTTATGCATGCTTTTAGGCCATTCTACTAGTAGAGCTTATACCTAAGCTTCAATGGGAACACTATTCATTCTAATTGAATGTCCTCAATACCAATAGTATGAGGCAATATACTCAATACCAATAGTATGAGGCAATCTTCACATGTTCTGCTTATGCTCCCTTCATTGCATTCCATATATTTCATATATTCATTTAATCTGAGTGCACTTTTCTCAATAATAAGGTCATGTTGCACTTAGTGTTGTTTGTATATATATAGCGTTTAACATTTGCACTATTATTGTTTATTGTATTCACATGGTTTAAAGTGCTTTCTAGAATTATGTGAAGGAGCCACAAGATTATTATGTTAATTCTAGCATTTGACATCATTCAATGTTAAATGCCAGAATTAGAAAAGTGTACTTAAGCTGAGTACAGACAAGTACTAGGCAGAGAGGAATTTTCGATTTCCTTGGAGATGGAAATAGAGCAAGCAGAAGCTATAAACACTTTTTGTGACGCCGCAGGCACCGGCATCTCAGAGCCGGCCTGCCTTTATCGGCTTGCTGGGACGCCAAAGCTACTGATAGTAGTGATAGACAATGATCTTCTTCACACAGAGCTCCACTTCTGGTGTTCCACTAAGGTTTGTAGGTAGGAGCCCAACTTAAAAACTTGAACAGGCTCTTTGGTGCGAAGACAGTTTAGAAAGAGGCAAGAAAGAAGGGTTGAGGAACAGACACTGACACTATTTTTACATGCAGGGAATTTCCCAAAAACTGTTTGTTTTTGATGTTTTGTTTATTAATCCTTTTCATTGCCACAGTTTTTCTTATTTAGTTACAACTATACACATTTTATACATGATGAATGAACATTGAATTTTATTTTTTAAAAATCATAAAACATTCTTAATGCATATTCTTGAATGTGTCTATTCATGGTAAAAATAGTGTCAGAACTCACTAATAACAAATAATCCTGTGACTGTCACATGACTGATCATTACCCAGAATGCACCACCCTCATGTAATGCTTACGTATTTCGTAGGCTACAGTACAACAGGTTTCCTGTGCTAGATTATAAATTGACATTATACCTGCACTTTCACCATAAGGTTAGAAAACCTAATCTTGGGCTGTATTATACTTAGACTAGCAAAAAGTGTATCAAGGATTATGAAGAACTTTAACAGAGTCTGAGCAGATGCAAACTGCAATTTTAATCCATCTTCAATATTTGCAGGCCAGAGAGCCAAAACGGTTTGTTTTTGGAGTAATAGGAAAGCAAACGTGAGATGCCCATATTTCACGAATGCTAAAAATTGCACAGACACACTACTATTTATATGATCTTCCAAAACCACCTCAATACAGATAATCACAAAACAAATCTAAGCCGTTATTATTCAAATGGAAAATAACTTTTGGCATTCTGCAGTAAAGAACAACAAATTCCATTTAGCATACTTTACAACAATTTTTTTTTTTTTTATGAGTTTTTATATAGAGCGAACTTGACCCGAAGGTATCAGAACGCTTTACATAGCACCAGTTGCATTACATGAGGACACATTCATTTTTTGTTAGGCATGGGGAGATTAAGTGATTTGCCCAGAATCACAGGATGTTCAGCGTCTTTGCCGAGAATCAAAACCGGTTCCCCAGATTCGAAGTCGACCGCCCTAGCCGTTAGGCCAACTCCTCTCATTGAATTTGCTAGTCCGCTCTAAGTGAAATGGAGTAGAAGATTGTATTGAAAGATCTGTACATGACAACTTTCCTAATCATGAGAAAGCACTAGCCTTACAAAAACACTTGGTGAGGCCACCATATAATCACTAAGCAGTAGTGGACCAAATTGCACCCCTGTTTTACTCCATTTAATATGCACCATTGAATGACAATCTCTTCTTAAGTACCCATTCTAATCCAGGCTTGAGCATCCCTGGAGAGATCAGCAGTTTGGAACAATGCTAAAAAATGCAACATTTACCTAAGGTTGGAAACTATCCAATTAAATTCTGTATCAATGTCAAGTAAGCAAAAATACTAGAAATTGGTTTCCAAGGCATACAAGCTAACCAATTGGTTGCAGAATGTCACTGTCTATATCTCCAACACAGCTTCATAAAGCACTCAACAAATGGAAAAATGTTGATCTTGTCAATTTGAAAAGGATACTGAGAGAGATAATCCGCAATGGAGCATTAGAAAAATATATTTCTGCAGAGTAGTCAAGAGGGCTTAAAGAGAATATTCTGCCACCAGATCAACAAAGCAGGCTACCATTCAAAATAAATATGCAATAGAAATCCAGATAGACTATTAGAACAGGGCTCACACTATGGTGAACCGAAGGGGTTACCAAATGAATCGAGCGCTGCCTGCTTGGGCTCCTAGAATTGAGAAAGAAGAAAATGTTGGCCTAATCGCGGCCTACATACCAGGCCACAGAGCAGTGAACAAGATGGACGCAGGGCAGGGTGGTCTGAGGGGCCTGCAGTTGAATGAGAGGTACCTTGAAGCCGCGGCTACCATAAGCCAGACTCCAAGCCCTGTGACCTGTGCCATAGGTAACCACTGGACCTGGCCCGCTCTTCAAGGTCACCCCCAAACATTTTGCCTTTTTTTTTACTCTACTTTTTGCTGAATTCATTTTTGTCGACTTTAGGACACTGTGTACTTTACCACAGCTAATCAGAACTAAAGTGCTTGTACTCTCTCCTATAAACATGGTTAAATTGGCTTATACCCAATTGGCATATTTAGTTTAATGACCGGACCCAATCCACTTCTTGTATCTGAACCGCGCTCCATCGCGTTCTGCCATATTATTCGACTTTGACCCGGTCTCACGCAACTAGATGTCTGTGGTTGGCGCTTTGATCTTTTAGGCTCTAGTTTTCACTACAGACTTTAGATATTCATAACTCTGGTTCTACTGATTGGATTTTAGTTGTTTTGGTGTCAAATAGTTTATTAAAACTTACTCTATGTTTCTAAATTGGTTTGGGATTTTTCTTGTGTTGTGTTTTCACTTTATTACTGTTTGTGTGCTGCATAAATATTCACACATTGCCTCTAAGTTAATCCTGCCTGCTTTTTATGTTGAGCAACCCAGGGTTAAGCACAGGTAAATTTTGTGACATTTTGTGGTTCACCCTGCCAGGGATTGTGG
Source organism: Calotriton arnoldi (assembly GCA_963921515.1). Classification (NCBI taxonomy): domain Eukaryota; kingdom Metazoa; phylum Chordata; class Amphibia; order Caudata; family Salamandridae; genus Calotriton; species Calotriton arnoldi. Next base: position 451,505 of record CAWUFW010003294.1, on the reverse strand, counting down.
CTGTTGCTTGACCAGGGCTCACACCCCAGTCAACCAACAACCCAATTTCTCTTAAGGCCCACATGTGGGCAGCAGCAGAAGATCAGTGGAGGCTATTGGCCCAATAGTGGACTGAAAACCTCACCTGTGAGCAGCTGAGAAGGTGGATTGAGTAAGAAGGTAGAGGCCAGAGCCGAGGAAAAGGCATGAAGTATGCATCATCAACTACAGGATAGACAAAGGAAATCGGCCTGGTTTTAGTCTGTGCCACTGGCACACAGTGGTAGCAAGGAGGCGGCTGGGACATACAACTGAAGAGCCTGTGGCAGTGAGGGTGGGCTCTCCTGAACCACAAGGAGATCAGCTCCTAGAGAAGGAAGGCTGGGGCTGGCACTGCCAGGAGAGTGACAAGGCTGTGGTGTGCAAGTCAGCAGGCCACGGAGGCAAGGTAGAGGTCGGCCTAAGGAGTGGAACGAAGGAAGAGGCAAATGTCCACCCAGCAGAGCAAATGAACAAGGCCAGGGACAGCACAAAGAGAGCACTGAAGTAGAGGAGTTGGCTGACTGGAGATCGGATTTGAATTGCCACTCCTTCCACCTACCTCACATCTTACTTCAACCAGAGGCATGGACAGAGGTGGGGGCAGCACAACTGGGGCCGTGAAAAGGGCAGTAGTGCAGCAAACCTAGTGGAAACAAGGGGTGGAGCAGTTGTGCTTCAAAATAAACACACTCAGGAGAAAACAAGGTGATGGTGCAAGAATCATTCAGATGGCACGCACATACTGGTAGGCGGTGGTGAGTACCTGAGAGCAACCCATGAACTTGACAATTGCAGCCCAGGAAGCAAGGCCAGCACTTAGCTGACTCCAACCCGAATGCAACCAGAATGAGGTGAGACGGATCCATTCCTGCGCAGTAAACTCAAAGACAATAAGCACAGGAGAGAAGAGTCCACAAAACACACTGGAGAAGGAGACGAGTCAAGGGACCCACAATATACACTAAGAGAACTGCTGACAGCAATACAGGCTTAGAAGCCCACACTTCAGATAAGGATAGACTTAATATCTGTCGATGTTGTGCTACTGAAACCAGATATTAAGAAAATAAATGAGAGAGTGACGGGGGCTGACCAACCTAAAATCTAAATTGAATGCCTAAAGAACTGAAATTGTCAAGGTGGACAAAGTCAACAGACTATTGTTGACAAGAGCGTAGGATGCTGAAAACAGATTGACTCCCTTAAACTCCTCTCCCCTGGAACAATCATTGCTCGCATTTTCAATCACCATGATTGGCATGTGATTATGCAGGGCGACCTACCTACAGTAGGCACATGCAACAATAAAGATCCATACTGAGTTTTGACTCACAGTCTAAAAAATACAGACAAAGTTTTGAGGAGGTCAAAAAATGTCTGTGACAGAAAGGCATTAGGTACATTATGTTTTTCCCTGCAAGACTGAGTGCGGTTGAAGAAGGGGAAGTACCAAATATTCCTGCAGCCAGAAGAGGTATTGTAGTGGGTAGAAGGATGACGCACTATTGGATAATACCATCAAAAGGAAGAGGAAAAGCAGAAGAACCTGGAGGACTCGAACCTGAAGAGACAGGATGACTAGGAATCAACTGAGATACAGGTCTCACTACGTGAGTGGTAACAAAAGATAGGGAGACAGTAGTGAATGAAGGGCTGAAGACGGCAGGCTAACTTTTGGGAAATCCAAAGAAGGACCTGGGTGGGGATGCCAGCTGCCAACGTGAAAATATATTGTTGGTGGGGTGGAAGACGTTCTTCGTAGTTGGCCACGGTAAGAAATTGGATTATTATTTGGGGGGGATGCAACTGACGCACCTCAAAGGATAATCATAACTTGAGTAAGGGTGAACCCTTAAAGTCACTAAATTAACCTGAGCGCAACTCCCTGGTAGCTATGACACAGAGCGGATAGGGCAATGTGTAAAGTTTTTATGAAGTACCAAAACAGTAAAAAAGCAAAACACCAAATTAGAAAAATAGAGAAAAGTTTAATAAACAAAATGGTATAAAAATGGCAAAATGGCTAAAATCCAATAAGGGGAATTGGAGATATGAATTTTCATAGTTTTAAATAGCAACAGTACCAAAAAGCGCCAAGCAGCAATGTCTTTGACCTGGACCTGGATGCAATTTCAGGCTGACCGGGATGGCCCGCTGGTCGGATACACCATTCAGGTTTATCCAGGTCAAAGATTTAACCTTCCAACCTAGTCTTTTAAGTCCAAACTTCCCAGGGCTTCTGGAACAGCTCCTCTATGTCACTTCTAAGACTCCCAGTACCCTGGGGCAGCATTTAAGTGTCAGGACTTACTCCAGCTGATGCCATCAGCAAGGTGCAGTCCAGGCCAAGTTGCTCCAGCAGCTTGTTGTGTGCGTGTAGCCAAAGGAGGTCAGCTAACTGATCTTTGGAGTCCTGCGTACGGTGGGGGGCAGGTCTAGTCCTTCAGAGCTCCTCTCAGGTCACAGAGAGCAAGTCCAGTGCTCTTCTATTTTTCCACAGGTTCACAAATTGTTCTGTCCAGGCGCCATGGGGTACCACTTTTATGCTGAGACCAGCTATTGATGGGAGGGACTCCTGGGCACTCCTTAGCCAATGGGGTGTAAGTTCCATGGGGCAGTCCTGTCCACTTTTTCAGTAAGTCTTGTTTACCTTACTGGAAGCAGGCCCAAATGCCATGTGTCAGGCATTTTCAAATGGCGAAAGTCTTCATCAACATTAAACTTGGACTCTCAGGGCTGTGGATGCATATATGGTAAACCTAGTGTCCTCCCACATCTAACATTAAAATTCAGTATGAAGCAGGCATTGTACCCAGAGCAAACCCAGAGATAGTAGTCTGGTAGGACAAATGCAGGGTCCTTCAGCAACCAGACAAGTGGCGCCCAAGACTTTTTCTAGCATACTGTTTTCTCCATTTGAAGGATGCAAATCTTTTACTTACGCTTAAGACAGATCTGCAATGCAGGATTTTACATTGGGGGATCAGCGTGAGGGCCACAGCCACAATCCTGCATAATCTATTGAGCTCTGGGAAATCATCTCTGCTCATTCAAGTTAGCCTACTGTGTATCCCTGTGAGGAATTTTGCACTTATGAAAGGCTAGGCACTGGCAGGTTAAAAGCAACTTTCTAAAAGTTAATTTTCCTTAACTTTTACTAAAATATCAACTTCACCTTTAAGTTAAATTTTAAAAATGTTTTTTTTAATTATTTTTCTATCTAGTGCCACTCCCGCAATAAAGTATTGGTACTTTAATCTGTATACTGATTTTCTACATAGGACAACCAGGCCTGCCATAGTGAAAATAGCTTTTAGGGTGTTGTCACTGTAAGGACATGCTAATATTAATTTTCTACCTATCCCACTAAATATGATGCACTCTGCCTTGTGGCTACAAGGTCTACATAGGGGTGACTTATTAATATTTAAAATGGAGGTCTTTACCTATCAAAAAGGGTTATTTTAACATATCACAATACAGGTTTTACATTGCAGGAATTAGGCTATGCAGAGTAGGCCTGAAACCATGTTTGCACTGCCACTATAGTGGATGGTACAAATGGTGCTGTAGCCCACAAGTGGTAGTTAACTTTGATGCCCTGGGTGTACTTTCTACAGTATATACCAGGGACTTACAGGAAAGTTAAATGTGCCAATCAAGAATAAGCCAATTTAACCATCCTTTAAGGTGGAGCAGAGACATTTACTGCTGGTTAGAAAGGGTAAAGTGCACAGAGTTCTAAAGCAAGTAAAAATAGGGTCCATAAACAGCAACAAATCGGGGGTGACCATGCAGAAAAGGTAAAACTCAATGCAGGGCAAAAGGAAGGCTAATGAGACTTCTATTGAGCCATACTTTAAAACAAACTTGACATAATCTTTAGATGAGCAGGGGACTTGGGCATGGTGAATTGATATGGCAGAAGTTGAAGAATATGCAGCACGGGAGAATGGAGGAGGGTGGGTGTTTAATTTTTAAGTTGAATTTTAAGGTGAAATCAGAAAAGCGTGAAAACACAATTAAGCATTCAGTGTTCAAGGTATTCACATATGGTCAGAACGCACAGTGCGGTGGCAATAGTGATAGTCTGTGGAAGAAAGTAGAATGAGTACACAACTAAAAATAATTTCCTACAATGTGAACTGTTTGAGCAGTACATAAAAGGGGTATATTATACCAGGCATTCTATAGACATGAACCAGATGTCATTCTACTGAAGGAGCCACATCTGAAATCTACGGCTTTCTGGATGTTTCTGGATGAGAAGCATGCAAATCATTCGCTCTTTCTGGCTTCCGTTCTGCTTCAGGGAAACAGAGGTCCTTTTTGGATAAATGACATAATATCGTCGAAAACAATATTGAATCATAAAGATATCAGAAAAAAAAATTGATTAAAAAAAACACCATTTTATACTTAATTAACAACAACATATATATCGATTACCAAAATATTGTGTAGTATCTTGCAATGTTGGTTACGGTCACGTAAGCTTGTCATTTAAACACAGAATGTCAATGATAGAATGCAAGGGTTTTATGGTGAGCCCGAGGTTTGAAAGAAAGCTTGTGAACCAGGACAAGAGAGCACAGACGTGTGGTGGCTGGAGAGAATATATCATACTTGAATAAGCCTCTACTTGTTCATCTATAATGGATTTCATCTTCATTTCATTGGCGACGACTTGGTGTGGAGTGGACACATCTGCCTAATGAAGGTTTCACTTCAACTCACACGTCAATTGTCTTGAGCACCCTACGCCGACGCGTAAATGGATTCCATGGTGAGCGCCTGGACAAGTGCTGGAGAGTGCTTGGAAGTTCCCTGCATATTTTTTATCGTTTGCGTGTTTGTGAGAAGAGAAAGGCAATTGCTGTTAAAATTTACAGTTAAATGCTCAAGCCATTCACGCAACTCTCAAGCCCTACACAAGCCTGGCACCCCAGTCGGCCTCAGTTCAAGCCTCACGCTCCACTATCTCTGATGTTCTGAAGTACAGCAAAGTGTTATTAGGATTCTGATGTTAGTGGCGAGAGAAACAAGCAAATCGGCTGTGGAAAACAACCTCACGGTTCACGTCGTCAAGTACCGGTGGCCATTTTGGCAAGTTGGGATGGTTCACTATCTCTTCTATACAATTTATGAGTTTCAAACTCAGTGACGGGCATACTATCAATGCTGACTAACGTGTGTGTCTGTTAGCTCTTACTTCGACAACTTGGAGTGCTCGGTGACGGGCGCACCATCAATGCTGACTAACATGCGTGTCTGTTAGTCCTTACTTTGGCAACTTGGAGTGCACGGTGATGGGCACACCTTATATATAGAGTGGTCTTGATGATTGTGATGCACTATTGAGGTATTTGAATTGCGGCTTCGCGAATTAAACACTTGTTTTACAGGGCAAAGTTTTAAAAGATAGTCATCTCATTCAACTAATCACTGTTGCTTGTTAGGGACTTCTGCCAGGGACAATTTTGTTTAAACCAGGTGGAGGAAACAATTGGTGTTGCTCCATCCTTCTGTGGTTAAATCTACCTAGTGCCAAGTTTCAAGTCACAATCTCTCAAGGCATTTCGTTATCAGATCTTTATTAGCACCTGGAATAATTTTGCATCGTGCCATTATGCAAAATGTTCCTGCACAACCATTCTTTCTGCTGAACCTGGTGATCCTCCTGTTCCTTGGAAGAAATGGAAAAATGTTTTTGCAAATTACGCTCAGGTTTGTGGTACATCCTTAAGTGTGGAACGCAAAATGTTGTTACTGTTACATTGTCTGGGCTCTGAGGGCCAAGAAGTATGTGAACACTTGCCTGAACTGCCTGTAACAATCTAAAAGTGTATGAAATATGCTTAAAAAAGTTGGATTTACATTACTTGCCTAAGGTTTCAAGGGTGCTAGAACGATATCAGATTGATAAGTGCATGCAAAGATCTGGAGAATCTGTTGATGATTATGTGAAGGTACTTAGAAAACGGTCCTCATCCTGCGGTTTTGGTGCCACTAGTGAGGAAAGATTGCGAGATCAGTTTATGTTAGGTTGTTGCATGAAAAAGGCCAAAGAACGTTTTTGGTAAAAAGATGAGCCCTCTCTTTCTGAGGTCGTCACTACTGCAAAAAGTTTTGAACACAGTCAGGCATGTGCAGAAGTGATAAAAATGGGTGGTACTAGTGGAAAGGAGGATACTGCGCAACCAGTGTCTGTGCACAAAAAACAAGGTGATGAAAGTACAAAGCTTTTGGTTCAGAAAGAAGATGGGAAAGAGAGAAAAACAAATTCGGGGAAGTGTTACAGGTGAGGTGAATATGGTCACTATGCTAATTTTAAAGGGTGTATTGGTTGGAAGGTTTTTCGCAAGAAATGTGGGAAAAAAGGGACATGTGTTGAAGTGTTTTCATAGTGTTAATAAAAGCAAACCCACCAGAAAGAAGATTCATGAAGTCACGTGTGAGGTTGTGGGTGACTCTTTAGGTGAAGAGATCATTTTACAAGTGCAGGATGGTACTGGTGGTCCCTTGGAAACAGTACAAGTCAAGGGTGCATCTGTTTCGATGTTGTTTGAATATATCATTAATACCAAAGGATTTCTTCAAAAAGAGTTTGTCAGGAAAAGTCAAATTATTTAAACCCGACATTTGTCTGAAAGGTTATGGGTGCCAGCCAATAAAGTTGATTGGGTACTTCACTGGTTCCTTACAGTGTAAAGACAGACTGACAGTGGGTAAGGTATATGTCTCTAAGCGAGGTGATTCCCTCATTAGTTGGTATCACCAGAGAGACCTAGGAGTTTATCTTGATCCTAATGAAAATCCAGCAGTTAGGTTGAAACAAGTTGAACAAGTAAATAATGTGGGGTATGTCAAACCAAACTTTGAAAAAGAATTTCCTGAAGTTTTTAAAACCAAATTAGGTTGTTTAAAGGGTTACGGGCATAAAATAAGAGTGAAAAAGGGTGCTATACCTGTTTTAAGTAAGGTGAGAGGGGTTCCATTACTAGTTAAGGACAAGATGAAGACAGAATTGAACAAATTGAAGGAAAGTGGCATAATTGCAGAAGTGTAGGCCATGGAGTGGCTTGCTCCTGTGGTTATGGCAAAGAAGGCTATTGGGGAAGTTCGTCTTTGTGTGGACTTGCGTGAGGTGAATAAGAATGTTATTGTTGATCACTAACCATTACTAAATATCAATGTGATGCTGTCAATGTTAAAAGGGGCAAAGCATTTTACGACAGTTGATCTTACATTAGCGTATCATCAAGTTAGACTACATCAGGATTCACAAGATTTGACTGCTTTTGGTACCCCGTTTGGAACTTATAAATTTCTGCGCATGCCTTTTGGTTTGAACTCAGAAGCTGCTGTTTTTCAATGAGTAATGGAGAGGATTTTAAGAGGGATTTCTGGTAACAAGATTTATCAAGATGATGTGTTGGTGTATGGAGAGAATGAAGATCAATATGATAAACGTGTGCGTGAGGTGTTGCAAAGATTTAAAGACAGTGGTGTGACATTGAAAGAAGGTAAATGCGAGTTCAATCTAGATCAAATTGATTACTTGGGGCACAAAATAACCTTGGTTGGTATTGAGCCAAAACAAGAGTTAGTCGAGACCATTAACAATTTAGTCAGTCCTACTTCAAAAGAAGAACTGGTCAAGTTCTTGGGGATGACTGAATATTATAATAAGTTCATTGAAAACTGTGCGGAGAAGACGAAAAATACGAGGTTGCTGTTAAAAAAGGGTGATCAGTTTCTGTGGACTGAAGCATGTGTGTGGGAGTTTAGTATGTTGAAGAGTTCATTGAAAAATGATTCATGTCTGCAGAGTTTTGAGCCAGGGCAAGAATCTACGATAATGTCTGATGCCAGCTCTAAAGGTCTAGCAGCAGTTCTTCTGCAAAAACACAATGGTATAGAAAGAACTATTTTGTTCATTTCCAGAAGTCTAAAGGGCGCAGAACTAAATTACTCAGTTATTGAAAAAGAGGCGTTGGCGGTGTCTTGGGCTGTGCAAAAATTAAGAACGTTTGTGCGGGGCAGTAAGTTTTTAGTAAAAACTGATCACAAACCTCATAAAGAGATTTTTGAAAAAAAGGGGTTGGATGCTGTCTCTGCAAGGATTAGATGGTGGGTGATTGCATTGCAGGAATTTCATTTTAATGTTGAATATGTTCCTGGTGCAAAGAACTGTGTGGGAGACTGTTGCTCTCGCTTAGTAAGTGAAGGTGAGGGGATGGATCTAGAGAATTAATGTGGCAAATAAGAGGAATTTGAGGTGTGTTTGATTAGAGAAGGGACGATTAAGGAAGAGGAATGGCTGACAGAGCTTGACAAAGATGAGACGTTGCAAGATGTTCGAAAAATTAGGAGTGGTTGGACCAATATTGACAAGAACCAGTCACAAATGCAATTCTTCTAGAGGGTCAAAGATGAATTGCCTGTGCAAGGGGGGTTAGTGTTAAGAGGATCCAGATTGGTTCCTCCAGTTTCTTTAAGGGAAGTGTTAGTATCCCTACCGCGTGACAGTCATCCGGGATCTCAACAACAAAGGAGAGACTCAGACAAATGTATTGGTGGCCAGGAATGGATATCCAAGTGGAGCGTGATGTGAAAGAGTGTTTTGAGTGTATCAATGCGGACAAAACACTAAAGTGTAGAGTTCAACCTATGGTAATCGGGGAATTGCCCAAAGATCCTTGGCAGGAAGGGGCCCTGGATATACTGGGTCCTATTAGATATTCCAACACTCATAAGTATGTGTTAGTACTTATTGATATGTATCCCAGGTGGCAGGAGGTTGCGGTAACTAATTCCATTGAAACACATGGTGTGATAGGGTTTTTAGAACAGGTTTTTGAGAGAGAAGGATTTCCTGCATTGATACTTACTGATAATGGTGTGCAATTGGATTCTCGTGACATGGAGGAATTTTTGTGTGAGACGGGCATTAAGCACAAAAGGTCAGCCGTATATCATCCTGAAACCAATGGTATGGTGGAGAGGTTGAACAGAGTTATTAAAAAGACAATACAGAGGGTGATTGCTGGGAATGCATGTTGGAAGAGTGAATTGTGCAAAATTAAACTTTATAGGGTCACTCCACATTCAACCACAGGGTTCTCTCCATTTGAACTCTTCAAGAGAAAAAAAGCTAATACGTTAGTATGTCCTTCGTGGGTTAATGATAAGATGTGTGACAATTTAAGTTCAAAAGGAAGAGATAAAAAATCTAAGAGAAAGCAAGAAAGTGTCTGAAATGAAGTTGTGGTTTGATTCTCGTAAAGCTATGAAGAAAACAGTGGTTCAAACTGGGGACTTTGTGAGAATTAGAAATTCCCGGTTAGGAATCTCAAAAACATTATCTAAATTCATCTCCCATGAAAGTTATCAAGGTTTCCGGGAATGCTGTGAGAACTGATGCCCATAGGATTTGGAATTTGAGATGTGTGGTAAAGGTGAAGAAGGAAAAAAGGAAAATGCCAGAGAAAATGTGAGGTGTGTGAAGAGAAGACCACCAGAACAGGTAGGTTGAGTACGTCTTTATTACATCCAGCAGACTCCAACCCCCGGCAGCAACTGCCGCTACCACAACATTCCTAGTTCCATTAAAGAACCCCCCCGAACCCACGAGCGCCCACCCACACACATTCCAGATCCCAACACACCCCCCTTCCTTAATAACACAATGAAAGCAACAATAAAATAAGAAGAAAATATCAAAAGCAGAACAGAATAAACAAAATTGGCGAAACATAGTAAGTACAATAAAAGCAATGACGTGCACATAGCTAGGAATAAAAGTGAGCCTCAGAAGTGAACAAGGTCTACAACATAACGTAATCTTGGAACTTGTGCGGGAAAGACTTCAACCTGGAAGGAACACTCCTAGCGGGGACACAACCAGACTGAACAGCCAACCTCCCATGAGCACCACCAGGCACAACCACAGGAGGAGGATGAACACCAATTCTCTCATTGACATACCCAACCTTGGATTCAGGCACCACAGAAATAGCACACTTGTTCCAAACCTTGCCGTTCTCTAACACCACTACATGATCTTTCACCACAGACACTCTCATAGGCGCCGAAAAGCGTGACTCGCCTTTGCGGAAAAAGCCAGGTTTCTTGACTCCGACACAATCACCAACCTTGACATACAAAGACCCAGAATTGCCAGACCTAGTGCCATACTTGGCTTGAACAGCAGTTTTGACATCCGCCACGTCCAACAGCTTTTCCTTATCAATCTCCTTTCTAGACATTCACTCTTTGTTTAACTTGGAACCTGCAACGCTACCTCTGAGCAAAGTGAATGGAGCCATGCCAGTGCTAACATGAGGAGTAGTTCTCACCGCCCACAACATGTCAGTAACAGCTTGCCGCCAATGCAAGCCATTAACCAAGGCCAATTGCAAATGTTCCTTGATAACACAATTAAAGCGTTCTACCAAACCATTGCTGCGGGGATGATAAAGAGAAGTCAGGATATGCTTAACACCAATGTCTTTGAGTAAGTCTTGCATTTCCCGGGGGGCGTGGTTTCGCCAGCAGCAAGATGGTTGCGCCGTAGCCGAGCTCTGCCAGCCGAGCTCCTAATCCTGCAACACCCTTTCAGGATGGGGAGAATCTACTCACCCGACGGGCACAGCTAACATCCGCAGTGCCTGGAGACCCCAGCGAGCTGACTCCTGTGTGATTTGAGGCCTCCGCCGCTCGCCGATCCTTCTGCCTCGGGCCTGGCAGCCCGCCATCTTGCCCGTCTCCAGCCGCCTTGCTGCTCGACTTGGGCGGTGCAACACGAGCCCTACTGCGGCCCCCGCGGAGTGCTGCCGCTGGCCCCGCGACATCCTCACCTCGCCGCCAGAGGCCTTGCCAGATTCTGCGGACGGGCGGGGGGTGGTGTTCGGCTCCAGAGCGAACACCAGCGCCTGCCTACTGCTGCATGCCCGGTAAGGAGCGGTTGCAGTGGGGGGGCCCGGGCTGAGCCTGCTGCGACCCGACTCGGCCTCAGAACTTCACCCTTCAGCCATTCCCCAGGACCTTTGCTGGTGCTCCCCCCGCTTCAACATCCTATGGTTTCACCCACCTGGGACCGGCCGTGGCCGGGCCTGTCCCCTCCATCTGCTTGGCCTCCTTCATCCCGTGATTGAGCTGCGTGGCGTCATCGGACGGGCTGCCGGCACCCACGGAGTGCGACCCTGAGCCCAGCCATACCCTCCTCTGGGCGCTGGCGAGACAGTGCGGCCTTTCACGTTGGGCCCCTGCCTACGCGCTCGGAGCACTTCGTTCTCCACAGCTCCACCGCCAGCCCACCGCCAGCCGCCCATCACAGCTACCTTCAGGCGGGTCAATTCGTGAGCGGTCTGTGCCTTCTACGAGGGGCTGGGGGGTCTGAGGAGCTGGGACTGTGGCCCGCCCGGGTCAGGCGGCGTGCTGCGGCTGGCCACTGGGGCCCCGCCCTCAGGGGCCTGGCGGCACTCCCCCGCACTTGCCCATCCTGCCCTGGGAGCGCCTTTGGCCTAGCGTGATCTCCGTTGGCACCTTCATCATTCATCTACTAGTTCCATACGCGGCTGGCAACCGCCGACTTCGACCCCACGCCTCGGCCCTCGGGCCAAACAACACCACCTGCCAAGATGGGGAAGGCCGACGCCAAACAATCGCGACTTACCTTCAGGACCCGTGGGGCTGGCAGGCTGGACGAGACCTCCCAGGAAGCGGGAGACCGTGCCACACAGACTGAAAATCTGGAGCCCCAGGATGAAAGCATTCGCTCCCTGCTCCTGGAGGTCAAATTCAGCCTCCAAACAATTGACGCCAAGATCGACAACCTCACATCCTGCCTAGACCGGGTAAAACAGCGTGTGGATACACATTACACACGTCTTGATCACCTGGAGGCCAGAGTCTCGGATTTAGATGATGCGGATGCTGCGGGGAAACAACAGCTATTGAAAATGGACAAGGTGCTGGAGCTGATCCACGCCAAGAACGAAGATCTCGAATCCCGCTCCCGCAGGAACAATGTTCGCATCATAGGCCTCCCTGAATCTACTGCCATTGACAAGATGGAACCCTACCTGGAGACACTTTTGAAAGATCTATTTGGCGAAGTACTCTCCAACGTATTCATTGTTGAGCGGGCACACAGGTCGCTGGGGCCGCGCCCTCCTCCGGGGGCTCCGGCTAGGCCTATCATAGCTCGTTTAATGAACCACCGAGATCGCGACGCCATCCTGCGCAGGGCGAGAGAAATGGGAGAGGTTCGTTATCAGGGCAGCACCCTTTCTTTCTATCCGGATTTTACCGCTACAGTGCAATCCGCCCGCAGAGACTTTCTCCCAGCCAAACGAGCCCTTCAGCAATTACATGTTCCCTACGCCCTCATGTACCCGGCCAAACTCTGTGTCGATTTTGGAAACAAGCCTCGCTACTTTACTGATCCAAAGGCTGCCCTGGCGTTCACTCAACAACTGCAAAAGCCGCGCCGCAAGGATCACCAGTCCCCTACCGCCGAGGGCCACACCAGTGACAATGACTGAACCATTCCCAAATCCTTTGCATTACACGCTGAGTATGTTATGGTGATCCCTTCTGCCTATAGCAGCCTGGTGCCACTTGTTAAATATGCTATTTGTTGTGCTGTGTACTCTCTTTAACACCGTGTTCGATGATTCTTGTATCTCCCTTTTCCTGCACGTATTAAGCTCGGCCACCCGGCCTCTTGGCCAGGGGGATGGTCTGGACGAGCCCGCATACCCCACAGGGGATGATTCCCAGTATCGACTGTTTTTTGCCAAGCTGGGGTTCCTTGGTGGGAGGGGGGGCATTATCTCAACCATGTTGGGGGGTTGGAGTGGGTGGGAGAGGGTTGGGGTGGGGGCCAGGACTGTGCACTGTTTACTCACCACCGCTTTTCAATCTGTCACCTGGCTATTTCTTTCCCTGTTCTTTTCTTTTTGGTAGTACATTGAATATCTCACATGTTACTGCTTGCTACGCAACGGCACATGGTACTCAAAAACTGCTTACACTGAACCACACATTGCTTATCTGTATCGGCTAAATGACTGAGCTAAAACTCACGGCCTGGAATATTAGAGGCATGAATGACCATTGGAAAGCCCGTCTCACACATGCATACCTTGCCCGACACAAGATAGACATATATTTTCTCCAAGAGACCCATCTCACCACCCACATGGCGGCCAGGCTCAATTCTAGGCACTGGGGCGACAAACACGCTTCCTTCTATTCTAACTATGCTAGAGGGGTAGCCATTCTGATCAGAAGAGGGCTGCCTTGGAGGGCCACCCACACCATTTCTGACCCCGACGGCCACTACGTGCTCCTTACATGCATTTTATATACTCAACCTGTGATACTAGCCGCCATTTACATATACAGAACTATGCGCAGGAAAACAGGACCTCGGTGTATGGTGGTGTACCAATCATCCACCTTAGTGCCCAAAATCCCAATCCGACTAGCTATAGTGTCTCATTCGTTCTCCGTACTACAGCGAAGCTACCAATGATTAGACATCCCAGAACACGGACTCTTTCAGGAATCACGGGAGCAAGAACACTCTTTCATTACTCACTCATACTTGTCCACAACGTGCGTATTAAGAGACACAGTATAGTTTAAAATGTTTATTTCAACTAACGTGCTCTAAGACACAGTACACGTGCCAGTACTAGCAGCATAATGCATAAAGACAAAATAGTAAGCATTGTTACAATTCCATAGAATACAAACGGGAACAGCATTTTATAAAGACAGTGAATAAAGGACTATAATGCCTTGCCACCCTCCCCGTGCTAGTAATTAGTTTATTATAAAAATAGAAGACCTCTGGGCTTTGTCAGGGGGACCCCCATACCTTAAGAACTAGATGCAAGGTTTACATCATCAGACAAGCACAGCTCTTCTCCCTGGAAAGGTTTTTCTCCAAGTGCCTCTAACAGGTAGCTTGCAATATTAAAAGCACTCGAATTTCAGCAGTGCAGCTGTGCTTCGTGTTATGTCTAAGTGCGTGGGACTGACGAGAACAGAATAACAAGGGACGTTGTTTTTCGACCTTGTACATCGTGTGCAGACGAAAACTACAGAGAACAGCAGAAAACGTGAAAGGCAGAAATGTAGACAGTTCTCATGAACATAGGCACAAGCAGAGTCTGGAAAAACAAAGTCACGAAGTAACGTGTGCAAAAGAGACATCATGGCAGCTAGGCCTAAGCTAACTTAGCAATGTCGACAATGAGGCCATAATCCACACTACACCCTCCCCTGGTCAGTCCATAGGTCAAGACATAGGACAAAAACAGAGTTCAAATAGATGGAGCAGAATGTAAACGTCTATAGGTGGGAAACGTCTTTTTGAAAAAATGTGGGAAAAGAATTCTAAATAGGGCCAGAAAAAAGGTCACTCAAAGAGAATAAAAAAATCCAGCTATGCAGTTTATTGAGAGTCAAAACAACTAATCCATCAGAGTGTATGTGCAGAAGACTGCAACACCTTCCAAAAAGACATCATTGTCATCGTTTGAAAAAAGAGATGCCATCCAGTTCAACAAATCAAAACTGCATTCATGTTCCTCATAATAGGGAGCAGCGATCAGCATTGCGGGACAACTTGCGTGATATTCAATATAACTTTGTTGTAGAAGATTCTGAGCAGCCGTACAGATATCCCATTGTGCCAAGACTCCAAGTGCAGCCGCACACGCCATTAATCCATCACCGGAACATTCCCGTTCATGGGCCATTAAGGGGCCCATCAACTGGTCGAAATCCGGGTCCAAACAAGACGTATTGGAGAGGCAAACATCCAAGGACCATGAGAACGGACATCGTAAACAGGACAGCACAGGTTGCACGCAAGTGAAATACGCAAAGCGAAAAGATAATCCATAAGCCACGCTGAGTGTTGCCAGTGGCAGTGTACCAAAGCTGGCATGCATACGGTCACGGAGCATCCGCAGTTGCCCTGGGCTGTGTAGGCCCGCAAGAGGTGCAGCCATTGCGCAGCAGGCAAAGCAAAAGCAATATTCCAGCAGCTAAGGCTAGGATTAATGGGAAGCCACCAAAGACGCTGGAAAAAATGGAATGAATAAAAGCCGGTATTACACCAAATATTGTCTGAAAGGACGTCAGAAGGCCAGAGCCCACAACTTTAAAAAAGTGCACAAGGTCGTTGGTATTAGATGCATTAAATATATGGTGAATCAGTTCACCGAAATGTTGGGGGAGGTTAGTATTTAAAAGGGCCTGTGGGCGCTGGCCACCTGGAGGACGAAGGTCTCCCGTGCGGAAGTGAGCATAACCTCCTGGTTTGATAATAGTGCCTTTATTCTGCTCAATTTATTTAAATCTGCCTTCAAAGTCGGTATGTAAGGCCAAATGGAACTATCTAACTTCCCACGTGGGGGTGGAAAAAGCACATTTTTGCAGCATACTACGCGTTGCAAAACTGTTACAATGTAGGTTATGCCAGCTTGCAACCCACAGCAATCTTGATTATTTAAAAGCAGATAGCTACCGTTAGCCAGCATAGTGAAAGTTGGTGATATTGCTGGAACAGGAATACCCTTTAAAACACATGCAAGATTCGGGGCGGAAACATTACAAGCCCCGTGCAATTTAATGTTTTTACAAACAAGGGAATGACCCACTGTAGAATCGCAAGATGCCAAGGAGGCTACACCTCCTTGTCATCCCTAAGGCATCTGTATGTGAAAGGCAAGGACCACACTTCATGCAGAAAGGTACTGCCCAAGGGCTCAATACGGCCAATCGGGTAATGTTTCATGCAGGAACTGAATTCAAACAAAGAAAAAGGCAAAGAGATAACCCCGTGTATGAGCCAAACTGCAGAGCCAGTTTCCGCTACAGAGAAAGGAAAAGGATCTATTTTTTCTATATGTAGAAGAGTGGATGTTGCATCTTTCATGGACATGAATTGCTGTTTCTCAGTCAAGTTAAACGGCAAAAACAATACAGAAGCGTTTAAGTAATCCCATGGTACCTTCCCCATTTCCAGAGTTTGCAAAGTCCATGCAAACTGCATCACTGAACGCAATTGATCCTGACCATGATATAACACAGACACTTCATCTTGTACAATATCAACAACAGAAGAAACAATGTTGTCTAATGTGTATATGCGTGAAGACAGCGTGTTAATACTATTGTCAACAACAGCAAGTACTTTTTCTAAATTTGCTTGGTCTATTTCCCGTAAACAGGAAGCAGCTTCTATTTGAGAAAGCTTCCAGATTTCATTGTAAGTCGCATAAAGAAATCTTTTCGGTCTCGGACCTCTAGGTCCCAGAACAAAAACGGCCAGATCAATGGTACTGGATAACAAAGATAAATGTTTCACGGACTCTAGTGTAGAGTGCTGCAACCACTGTTTACATAATTTTCCCACTGAACATGTTGTAACCGAACGTGAGTTAGAAAAACGTGGATCAGGTCTATCCTGTTTGTAAACAGGGGCAGAGTTATGAAAACGCAGTTGGCAGGCATTAGAAGCTATCGGCCACACCAACCATTCTGAGGGATCTAGTGCAGAGACATTAAATGAATTATTTTGAAACCATGCTTGCAACTCGTCAATGAAATAATTTAAATGCAAGCTCCAGTTAGGCAATGAAGACAGCGCAGGAATGGTAGGTGCATTCAATTGTTTGGAAGTCGCCAAACCAAAACAAGTTGTTTGGTATATAGTATTATTTAAAAATTAAATTTGGGTCGGGATGAGGCAAGCGTGATGTAAGGCCTCGGTACCACGTACCTGCCAGGACTTAGTGCCCCAAATAGATTTCAAATCAATGGTGGCCTTCCAGTGTTCGTAGCTACCAACAGCTAATGCGTCCATAAAGGAACTGGAATACAGTAATTTGGTGTGGGTTAACATCACCTTCGGATTGGAAGAAATGTTTACTTTAAAATAATAGGACCCTGGGTTTGACCTATCAAAGTCTGTAAAATAAGTAAACTTATTTATCAGAGTTTGGGAGCTCCCTTGCAGAGGGGTGGGGCAATGTTCCCACTGGGTATAATTAAAACTACCTTGAAGTGTACTAGATTTATGTAGGAAATGGTTACCATAATGTTGATAACAATACAAATCAGCATAATTAGCAGAATTCAAATACAAATCCTCAGCATTAAAGGCAGCATAATATTTCAAATCGGAAAACAAGGATTGAATTGCATGCACATCCCAATCATCTGAATGTATGTTCCTTTTTACCACATCACCCATGGAAACACGAAGTACATTGATAATTTCTGTCGGTCCAAGAATTTGGAAAGTCACTGCATCCCATACGATGCCATCTGCGACTGGAAAGGCGGAAATGTTCACAAATGTCTGGTCACGCTTCATGACATGTGAAGAAGAGTGCGGAGCCAAAGTTCCAGCAACAGAGTTCACCGCAGAGCGCTCCGGCAAGTAGTGGCCATTGATGAGTAAGAAAAAAACAGTCACAAAGCCAATGGACATGAACAGGAAAATCAGGAATAGTACCAACCAGATGTAAGTCCATGGAGGGACCAAAAAATTGTCTTTAAACCATGATACAAAAACACTGAATTTGGTTGGGACAAATGATGAAGTGGAACTCGAGTCAAAAGAAAAACGGGACTGGTTCAGTGGTGTTGTAGGCAAACCAGTCAAAGACTCGCTTGTGGGATAAGCATAGTCAGTTTCCTCGTTGCAGGTGGAAGCTGGTGGGACAAGCAGGCGATCTGGTTGAGAGACCATCTCAATGGCAACATCGTTAGACGTGGTGACCGGAGGGCCACAAGCAGGATTCCTCGAAATGGCTGGACATGATACCCCAGGTGTTACACTATTCAGAATCGGCCAGATATTGTAGCTTGACATTGTCCACTGAGATGTATCTGATGTCTTTGCGACCAGGAAGCGGTGGTAAGATGACTCTACAAGTACACTTTAAGCCAAGGACCGGAACCGGTGCACGATAAGAGGGGCCAAATTCTTTTGTGTTTTCCACCTTCTCTCGGACCATATCTCCAATCTTCGGAAGCCAGCTGGCAACCAGAATCTGCAGCGCAGCGTCAGTGGCAGAGGGTAAGTGTTCAGTTGCAAGTCTGTCACGGGTCTCTTGTAAGTCCTGTAACATAGTAGAACGATTATCTACGTCAAAGGTTGCGGCAGCTGCCGCCATGTCTAGACCTTCAAGGTCTCGCACAAACATCTGTATGCCAAAGAACATTTCATATGGGGTCCGCCCACCCAGAGATCTTCTAGGGAGATTATTGAGTGCACGTTGCACGCCATACAAGTGGGCCAGCCAGTTCCTGCCAGTACCTAAGACTCTAGCTGTCAAGGATTGCTTTAAGTCATGGTTCATTCGCTCCACAATTGAGTTGCCCTCAGGCCTGTATGGAGACGAAAATTGCACCAGCACCCCCATAGACCTCATCGCATCCTTGTACGCCTTAGAGGCGAACGCTGGACCTTGGTCGGAATGGAAGGTGCCACAGGCAAAAATTCCCACAAAGACGCGCAAATCCCTGATGACATTTCGAGCGTCAACACTGTGTTGTGGCCAAACCCAGATGAAACGTGTGCACGAATCAACTGCAACTAAGATGTATTTATATGCAGTATCAGAAGAAAATGGACCGAAGTGATCAAGATATACACAACCAAAAGGTTTATTAGAAATGCAGAGCTGTGTTTGTGGCGGACGTGTAACCGTAGAGGGCTTAATTTGCTGACAGATGTCACAAGAAAGGACATAATTACGGGTCTGTTTACATAAACCACGCCACCAATAACGCTGCTGCAAGATTGAAACAGTTGCAGACACGCCAGCATGGGCCGAAGCCAAGCCTTCGTGTGCTGCTGTTATCAAAGGATTTCTGCGGTCCGCGTTGGGAATCAGCCGATCACCAACGTCTGGAATCCTTACATAAGGAACCTGGTCAGGACTTAAGTGATAAGAGTACTTGGAAGGGAAACCCTGTGGGTAATTAGAACCTTCCTTAATAGCAGCAATAGCTGCCAAAATCTCATTATCTATTTTTGTCATGGATCTTGTAACGGCTGCTACTGAGCACGTGGCTACTGCTGATTTGGCAGCCTCGTCCGCCAAACTGTTACCGACCGCATGTGCGCCCACACGCTGGTGGCCAAGAGTGTGAATCACCTGTGTGAGAGGCAGACGTTGTTTAAGATCTGCTACTCGAACCCAAAGCAGTTTATGCTTAATTGTGCTGCCCTTAGAATCTCGATAGTCGTTCTGAGACCAAAAGAATAAGTTGTCATTAAAAGACTGAACACAGTAGTAAGAATCGCATACAATGAGAGTAGTCACATCCGGGTCTGCAAACTCAAGTGCCAGCACCAAAGCACGCAGGTCGGCCAATTGTGCGGTACTGTCTCCCAGTGCCTGCCTGTGCACAACACTCGACTTGAACTCACCGTTCACCATGGTACCCGCCACAATAGCACATGCTGCTGAATAAGCATGCTTAGAACCCGTGGCCGGTTGTGCCGAACCATTGGTGTAAACAATACATTTGTACTCCTCAAGCGGCAGTAAAGACAGGGGAGGAGGATGAACAAATTCATGCTGCAAGAACTCCTGTGTCTGAAGAGAGGAATCAAAGATAAAGATGACATCCGGAGACGTCAAAGAAGTAGCCCATTGTATCCAACGGGGGTGCAAAGCCTTAGAGTTTGGTACACATGCCTTTGTCACTGCCTCAAGGGCAGGATATGGTGTTACCACCAAAATGTGTTTTCCCTGTGCCAGTGCGCGTTCCTTAAGAATCGCCATTTGCACTGCAGTCAAAACGTGAAAAGTGCAGCTCGGCAGAAGTGTAAAGATGCGACCTGTATGCAATAGGTACTGTGTCACCTTCGTTAAACATCAAGTAAGTGAAACCCACTGCGCCTGGCACAATTCTGATCAGCAGGTTTGTGTGGTTATCACGAGTCAACAAGAACTTAGATTCAAGTAGATCAGACTGCAAAGATTTCAGAATAGCTGAATGTTCCGGAAGCCAGCACAACTTTGAAAAGGTTGGTTGTATCAAGGCATAAAGAGGCTTGATACGCTGGGCATACTCGGGAATGTAAGAACGCCCGAAGTTCAAAAATCCCAGCAAAGACTGAAGTTTTTTCAGCGTTGTTGGAGGGTGCAGAAGTGCGCACTTCTCCAGGAAGTGGGGAGCTAAGCCCCTACCTTCATTGTTGAGCTCGTAGCCCAAAAACAACACCGCGTACTCTGCGATGTGTGATTTGGCAAAATTAAATTTATAACCGTAGTCCGCAAATTCAAGAATAATGCGGTCGACTCGGGAAAGATGTGGCCATAGTTCGTCGTCTGTCAGATATATATCATCCACGTACGAATACGCATCTGGGTCTATGCTGTCCAACAAAGAGACAACACGGGCGGCGAAGACCCCCGGGCTGTTCTTGTAGCCCATTGGCAAATGCAGAAATTTTATTTGCTTTCCACCGGAGGTGAACGCGGTCCATTGACTGCATTCAGGGGACAAATTGTGTGTGTAAAATCCATTGGAAAGGTCAAGGGTCGTTTTATATTTTTTATGAACAAGACTGTCGACTAGAGCAGAACTATGGGTATTCTGTACCGCAAAGGTTCGGCAATAAGAGTTCAAATGCCGGTAATCTAAAATTAAGCGGTACGACCCATCAAGTTTAGAAACCGCGAAAAGGGGGTTATTCATTGGTGACACGCATGTCTCTACCACTTCTTGATACTCTAACTGTGTCAGAATGTCTGAAACGGGACCTTTAGCTTCCCGCCGGAGGGAATATTGGGGTTGAGCCTGTGGCACAGACCGCAAAGGTAATTCATAGGGGGGAGAATTTTTATCCCAGCCCACGTGATTGCGGTACAGTGCCGGGGCTAGGACCACAGCCCATTCTGCTGCGAAAGCCTCCGCATGCTCCTTGGGGACATAACGTGAAAAACTCGGAAGTATTACTTCCTCCCCTCTCGGAGCACCGAGAACAAATGGTGGTGGCCAATCCACCTCTGCCAATAATATGTCGTAAGAAGAGGTCAGATTTTCCCCAAAAATCCCTTTAATAACACGCTCAATGTCACCTTCAATTAGAAGGACTATACTATATAGTCTGTCAGGGGGTGCCACTCAGGTGTCAGCTGTCTCGACAATAATGAAAGTGTCAGTTGCTGTCACATCCACATGAGGACGCAGTGCCTCCCGCACTATGGTAACTTCCGCGGCGCTGTCTAGCAGCGTCACTGCCCACGTCCAATTCAGGAGTCTCGTTCTCACCGTCTGTGGCATATCTCGCTGTTAAAGCAGCAACTTTTTTCTTCTGAAATTGAGGACGAGAACGTGGAAATTCTTCTTGTTTCCCCTTGCCTCCAGTCTGACGAGGTTGGTCCCGTCCCTGGGGGGGCGTCTCGACCCTTGCCTCGATCCTGGTGATCTCCTCCATCAGCCTGTGAGCCCGATGGTGTTATATACTGCATAGATGCCCTAATGTAGATCCGTTCGTACATGCCCTAAAATGGACGCATTCATAATACCCCAATATGGTCATATTCGTACTTGCCCAATTATGGTCATGGCCGCATGTGCTCAATTATGGTCACAACTGTACATGTTCTATTATAGTATGATTCCTTATATAGGCATGATCTTTCACCTACATTGCTCCCAGCTAGTACACAACGAGCTCTGAGGGCTGAACATTATCTATCCTGTGGTTTTGAATGCAGCAGGGTTCTTCCAAACACAGGCCCACACTGTACTCGTTAATTATGCATGGCTTTCTAAGAATACACCACCAGTATAATGCATGTACAAAGTTCCCCCCGGACATCTTCCTCATGTCCAATACAAACCATACTGAGGACCGAGACTCTTTAGGGTATAAATACACCACAGCTTGCCCCGGTAAAATAGAGGGAACCGAGACTTCCATGCCGACACACTGACCAGAGACGCTCAGGCTCCTGCATGCAGTCGCTCAAGCTGACAGTGGTCTGACAAAACCCGGACGGGGTGTCCAACTCGAGACCAGGACGGGGTCCCACACTCTCTCTATTCAGGTATGGGGGTTCGACTAAATCCTAGGAGGATTCTTGGCTCTTAGTTTCTAAGACCTACACACATATGCTAGGCACACACAGGTACATCTAGGTAGGCATCGTAGGAGTACGCGCACTTGCATAATGCGTTTATATTCATGTATGTACTCATGATTATCGCAATATGGTAGAACTGTTCTATCCCTTTGCTTTTATCGTACTGCTGATACTATATCTCTGCTATTGCCTGCTGGTCTCTGCAGCACATATATTTTACACTAGAATAACAACTGTTCAATAAATACGTATTGAAACGCCCGACTGTTTATTCTGTGTAACTCTCTGAGACAAACCGAATAAGTGAGCACGAATGACTGAGCGAAAGGTAGTATATTGTTTCCACGATTCTGAGGGAATCAGGGTTGTCATGTTCTAAGGTTGCCAGAAACTAATCTCTCCCCGATAAGAGGAGACACTAGTGGCACTGCGAGCTAGCTAATGCAAAACAACCTAACATAAGCAGTGGGGGTGCACAGAGTCAGTCTGCCACCAAGCCCACAGCTTATGTTACACAAACGCGCAGGTCCTGCATGGGTACTATAGGAACTACACGACATGGCGCCACCAACGTTGGTTTGGTACTTATTTAACAGTAGAATCTGAGTAGTTCAGTCGCGCTATTCTCAGAGAACCTACTCACAAAACCCCAGAGACGTCTGGAGTGGGTGGGCACTAAATCCGCCGCAGCTGAGTAGTACGAGAATACTATTTATTGGCTGTTGGTTACTCAAGCTTGAAGGATATTTAGTTCCTACAATTGTGCACTTACACCATATCTTAAAAACTCTTTAATCTCCCTTCCTCCAATTAAAAATGGAGGAAGACACAGACGAATCAAGGAGAGTAGACACAGCCCTCTTCGGAACAGAAGACCCTGAAGATGCAATACAAATTGCACCAAATTTCAGAAAGGCAGTCACCATAAAACTTCTAGAACATGGCTTAAGAGCCAGGGGTGGTACAGTAATTTTCGTGATTGAGGCACACAAATCTAATAAAACAGAGGTGTTCTATTCGTGGGTTACATTCCAAGCAGTAAATTCAATTACAAATGTGTTTCACTACTACCTAGAAGGAGAAACACCAGCAGACTATACTCCCTTTGAGGAAGTAGAGGTCCCGCTCACTTACCAGGAGCATAATAACTGGTTTAAAGGCTCCCTACCCCACGTATGAGGAAGAGCAAGATTAGGCCCGCTTGGAGGAGCAGGAGCCACATGGCCCATTTTAGCGGCATACACACCGCATCCTGACATTAACACAATGCCACAGCCAGACTTACTCGTACAACACAGAGATTTAATTAAAATCTATAGAAACCTCATTCAATTTGTGATGAGGACTTTAACAGTTCAGCCTGCACCACCTGCAGCACAAGACACTCCAGTCCAGAGTACAGTTAATAAAATAACTCCACAAACATTACACGCGATAATGGGCAAAATGCCAGAAAAAGGCGAACAAATCCCATTCTGGATAGCTCAGAAAATAACTCAGCTTGAAGCAGTATTCCCGAATACTACAACCAGTGATAAACACAGAATCCTAACAATCTACTTGCCCATGGGTCTCACACCACAAGTAGAGGACTGCACCTCCTGGGGTTCAGTATTTGCTGCCATATATACCAGAACACATGGTATCCCGTCCTTAGCAGTAGTACCTGACGTATTGAAACAGATACAAAATGAGTACGGAGCAGAGCCTGCCCTTAACTTAGGGATGAAGTTGCTAAACAACTTTGAGCAGGTGTCAGCCATAATACTAGCTAACATTAAGGGGGCAGCAGCTTCAGTGGCGATCCGCCAACGCCTAAGGGAGTTCGGTCCAGAGGATCAACAACACGAACTACCCAAAATAATTGAAACTTCATATGCAGAACTAGGCAGAGACAGTTTGGGTGGGAAAGCATTAAAACCACAACTGGTGGGCAGTCCTGAAAAGGACACTACAAAGCAGACACCTACTTCTTCTAAAAAGAAGTGGGATAATAAAAAACAGCAAAAGTCTACAGACACCAGATCTCAGTCCAGAGGTAGGTCTCCTCAACAGGAGCCCTCTGAAAAGAGGTATAACCTCACGAATAGGGATAATATTAAAAAACCTGACAGGTATCAGGATACTGATACTCGTACCTCTCGTTCCTTTCAAAGTTCATCACGAATCTCCGAGAGGGAAGGACGATCAAAGGAGCGTACAAAGTCCAGAGACACGCAACGCGCTGCGGACTAC
The DNA here is from genome assembly GCA_963921515.1 of Calotriton arnoldi. NCBI lineage: Eukaryota > Metazoa > Chordata > Amphibia > Caudata > Salamandridae > Calotriton > Calotriton arnoldi. The sequence goes on along the minus strand of CAWUFW010003294.1, from coordinate 427,104 downwards.
GCACCTAAAAAAGAGGATAAACAAAAATCAAAACCTCAGTTCAAAAAGAAGAAGGTAGCAGGTCTCAAGATCAGACATGCCCAGAATTCTGAGGCTGTATGAAAAGTAGTGGTCCCAGTATTAAGACATCTATATAGTGTCAAAGAAATACAGTAATATTCACAACCCTAAATCAAAATAAGAAAATTAAGAGCTGCTCAAGTGTTATTTAATCACACTGAACACAAGAAGCAAATTTTACAAAAAACATTGAAAAACATCATTGTTGTGCCCCGAAAAGAAAGGGAAAAAAGGGGAGGGACAGTGAAAAAGGTGAGGTAGTGAGGTAAGTGACAAACACTCCTCATAAATAACACAATCCAATTGTTGGGCATGCTATTCATTGCCACACGTTCTTGACAAAAACAAATTTATAACAATATATCAAGCAGCCATGTAATCTAGCGAGTCACAGTGCAACATGTACTGTTGACGATACTGGCATCAATGTTGTGTCGACGTTTCGACCCCTGAGAGTTTGTAGATATTCTTGGAAACCTTACTAACGGGGTCTTCCTCAGGACAAGTGGAAAGTGAAGGGGTGGTTAAAAAGGGGCTCCTAGAAACATAAATACAAAAAGGGAAAATCAAGTCCAGAACATTACAAAGGACGAGATCTTGGACAAGTAAAACTCAATTTCTTTACCGTTTCTGCATTCGAAAGGGGTCCTCAAAGGCGCAAAACAAGTCGTCGAGGACAGGGGGGGCTCAAAAGCTCCAAAGTACAAAAGGTGAGAGAGAACAGGACACCTGTAGAAAAAAGTGTCTATCAGTAATGCCTCGAAGGAATCAGAGGAAGACAGGAAAGGTTAACTGTATCAAATGTTAAGAACCACTTACCCAAACACCGGGTTGTATTCTCAAATGTCAAAACTACAATAAAGATTCGCGGTAAAAACCATCATTTTAGTAGTGGAAGCCAACCACATAGGTACAGTTGATTGAAGCAACCAGTCTAAAATAAAATGGAGGAGGAAAAACCAAACAGGGTAAACCCGATGGTGTGGATACTGGGGGTCAAAGGTATTAATTAAAACAAGTGCCCAACGCAAAATCATACCTCGTTTTTGCCTCATTAGAAATCTAAGGAGCAGTCGCCTGGTTTTATAACAAATTAGAGCTAAAGCGCGTCCAGTCAAATTACGCATTTGAATAATCGAAAAACAAGCGTGCCTCTCAATGCTACGTACACCATAACGGCATATAATTAAAGGTTTGCAACATATTGGCAGTAGAGAAAAATTGTCTCCGCCGATGATATAAAGTAAGGCTGAGACTTATCTATCCTCATGGATAATGACGATTTTAGAGAAAGTAAACAAGGTAGAGATCAATTACCAATTAACCGCTTGGTGATGTAACAAACTTACGCTTCAGTGTGCGCTATTAAAAATATTATGAAAACCAAAAGATTAAGGGGGAGAAAAACGTGCCTCACGCGATACTGAGTGCACCAAACCAGCATCTTATTGAAAATCTACAACATACCAGCAGTGGACGATGATTGAAATAATATATAAGGCGAGGTCATGGCGCTTCTGCATTAATGAAAAATAGCTATTCAAGAAATAACCCCCGCCGGACCACAGGATCTAAAAGAAGAGAGCCGTGAAAAAAGGGGAAGAACTCACCCTCATAATCCGGACTCACTCCAACCGAATGGAAAACACGCCACCGGGGCGGACGGCAGGAATAAATAAACGCGTAGCCAGCGTGCCGTGAGCGCCTACGTGACGCCTGGTGCAACCCAGCCGCTGGATGCTGGCCAAAAGATCGGCACGGAAAAGAGACTTTCATTAAAAAGGATGAAGTGTGTGTATGCCTGAAAAAATCTTTACTTATGAAGAAACAAAAAACGGAATGTCAACATAACTCTCGAAGAGGTAAACGTCAACAAACATGAGGCACAATGAGGGCAAAGTTCTATATATTGGGTTAAGATACATAGCCCAATTATCAAACAGGGCAACGGTATTATATAAAAGAAAATGGGCATAATGATGAAAGAGCTCTACTTAACAATCGTGTATACATAGAGACCCATGTATACAGAACTGACGCTGGTCAAGATGTTAAAAGATAGATAACGTAATCTATTTACACAGTCGTGGACACTGATATCTCACTATAAAAATACCAACTGAAATGAAACAAAGTTATGTATACATATTAGCCCATATATATGGAATACGACATAGATCATAGTAGCCCATATGTATGAAACACAACATAGATCATAATAATAAAGCTAGTTAGTGTGACAACACGTAGATATACATATTAGCCCATATATACGAAACATGACATAGCTCAAAGTTAGTTAGTGTGACACCACACAGATAAATAATCAGTTTCACAAACATGGACAATTATATTTCACTTTAAAACGAACAATTGAGAGGAATCAAATGCAACCTGATTTATCTCAAAAATCAGAACTTACGATCTATGTCTCAAACCTATCAGTAGCAACAGCAAGAAAAGTTTGGTCACCTAAATTACAGATTGGCCTCATGACGTGTTAAGGCATGCTAGTTGAGCATTGCTGGGGTCCAGTTCGTTCAGCCCGTTGGCAATAGTGTCTAGACGTGCCATCCATTTTAGTTCTCGGATGTTCAAAATCGAGGAAATGTTCCCACCTCTAGGTCCTAGTTCCGCTTTCTCTATCACCAGCCACTGCATTTGATCCGGGTCATGACCCCTTAATGTAAAGTGTTCAACTAGGGGTGCCCCTATGACCGAGCACCGAATCCTGCTTTGGTGTTGCAAAATTCTTGCCTTAATCTTTTGTTGTGTCTGCCCCACATAGAGTAGCCCACATGGGCAAATGATGCCATAAATAACATTCATGGTGTTACAATTGGTAAATGAATGTAAAGCAATCATTTGTTGCTTGTAGGCAAAGTTCTTAGTAGTAATTGTAGTTTGGCAAGCTTTGCATTGTCCACATTTATGATGTCCTTTGACCGGTGGTAGATTCCAAAGTGATTGGATTGTTGGTTTAGTCACATTTTCCAAAAAGGAATGAACTACATGATCTTTAACACTCATTGCTTTTTTGAAAGAGTGCAGGGGTAATTGTGGTTGTTCAATTTCGTCTGACACTAGGTTCCAATGTTTGTTAATAACCTTTTTTATGGCATTACTTCTTGTGGAAAAAGTTGTAACGCAGATCATCCTTTGCGATGATATGTCATTCTTCAGCCTGGGGGTTAGCAAGGTTTCTCGTGGATTGAACCAGGCCCTTTTCTGAGCTCTCTTCACTAATCTCCTTGGGTATCCCCTCGTCATCAAACGGACACTGAGTTCTTCCGACTCAGCCATGTAGTCAGACCTCTTTGAACAATTCCGGCGAATCCCTAGAAATTGGCCCACCGGGAGATTATCTCGTAGGCCCCGTGGGTGATGGCTATTGTACTGCAACAGGGAATTGCGTTCCGCTGGTTTCCGATACAATGTGGTATACAGTTTATTGTCTTCACAGCAGATTTTTATGTCCAGGAAAGCTATCTCTTTAGTATCTGACTGGATGGTGAATTTAATGTCCTGGTCGCATTGATTTAGCCAACCATGGAAATGGCCCAACTCAATTGTGTCTCCATTCCAGATAATCAGTATATCATCAATATACCGTTTCCACAAATTCAACCGATGGTAGAAGGGATTGTTGTTGAATATAAACGATCGCTCAAAATTATCCATGTAAATAATAGATAAATCCGGGGCAAAGGCTGCTCCCATGGCTACGCCCTTCGTCTGTACATAGTAACTTCCTTGAAAAATGAAGTAGTTTCTCTTCATCACTATAGTCAGCAGGGAAATGATAAAATCCGTAGGGACGGACATAGGTGCAGGTCGTTTGTCCAAGGCATCCCTTATTACATCTAGAGCTGGTTGTTGTGGAATGCTTGTATATAAGGATACAATATCACACGTCACAAGCAATTGTTCATTAGGGTTGAAGGGTTGTTGGTCTATCAAGGTGATTGTCTGCATAGTGTCTCTCAAATATGCTTCGGTGTTCTCTGCAATCGGCTTCAAAAAGAAATCTATGTATTTACATAGGGGTTCAAGTAATGAACCACATCCAGAGACAATGGGGCGACCAGGTGGGTTTAACATGTCCTTGTGAATTTTCGGTAAAGTATAAATGGTAGGTAGCCGTGGATGTTTCTGATTGAGGTAGTCAAACTCCAATTTACTCAAGAATCCCAGTTCTTGAGCTTCAGACGTAATCATCAGGATTTCTTCCACCAAATCCCTTGTGGGGTCCGATCTAAGTAGGGAGTAGCTGATGCCATCTTGGAGTTGTCTCATAATTTCCATTTTGTACATTCTCGTATCCTGAACAACAATCGCACCACCCTTATCTGCGGATTGATAACAATATCCTTGTTGTTCTTCAGATTACGGAGGACAGCTTTTTCCAATTTGTTGGTATTAGGAATAGTATATTTATGTGTAGAGAGTAACTTCATCACATCATTCAATACCACGCTTTCATATGCTAAAATCCTGTTACTCATTGCATTAGCAGGTGGAACAAAGGTAGATGGAACCCTTAATCCTGTTAATGTTTGCAAAGGAGAGGTTGTAGAGTCTTTGAAGAAATACCTAAGGCGAATCTTTCGAAAGAAACTATGCAGTTCAGTCTTGATCTTAAAAGTATTTGGGTAGGCCGTGGGTACAAAAGACAGACCTCTGGAAAGTATTTTCTGTTCCTCATCCTTCAGGGTATAAGATGAAATATTAACCACTGGGTTCAACTGATTATCTTGTATAGCATTGATATTACTCCCTGGCTCTCCAGTTGGAAATTCTACCTCATGGTTGTTATTCGCTCCTACCATCTGTACACCTTGCGTCGTGTTGAGAATTCTGAGGACACAGCTTCTGAACGGGGAATGGGCTCTGACGATGCTAGACAGCGCGGCAGAAGTAATGATAGCTCGCCAGAACCTGAAGGAATTTCTGGTGACAGAGGAGTTGAGTGAGTATATCACGGTGGAAACACCTGATACTCGGGTAAGTGTCCCACATATGTTACATGAGATAACACTCCGGATGGAGGGGGACAAGCCCAGAAAAGTTAAGTGTCTCTTTTGGAAAAATCTGTCATCTGGTTATGACATTCTATTAGCAGAACAAGACTGGCCACCTGCATTCGTCATGGAGTGCCCTAGGGGAGAAACGATAATTTTTCCAGCCTTTTCCGACCTCCTTCCCATCCATTTAAAACATGCATATGCGCAGGAGTGGGCGGTTGCCCTAGCTCCAGCATTGTACAAAAATCATGCTGGTTGGGATGAGGATTCAACACACCACGTGATCCCATTAAAAGTTTCCCCAAATGCTCAAAGGCAATATCCTATAAAGCAGGAAGCTAAAAGACAAGTCAGGGAAATCCTAGATCAACTAGAATACCAGGGGGTGATAGAAAATTTCACTTAACCTATGAACAATCCTTTGTTCCCCGTAGCCAAACCTGACAATACATATCGTCTAGTTTTAGATTACAGACATTTAAACACTTGCACAAAGACATTTGCAGTTCAAAATGCACACAGTGCCGTATTAATGATTAACATTGTGCGGAAAAAATATAAAACAACACTTGATATCTCAAATGGATTTTTCTGCCAAAATATAGCGCCTGAAAGCAGGTATCTGACCGCATTCAGTGCGTTAGGGTCACAATGGCAATTTTGCCGACTCCCCCAAGGGTACAAGTATAGCCCGGGGTTGTTCTCAGCAAGGGTAACAGAGTTACTTCAAAATTTGGATGAAGAAGCATTATCCTATGTGGATGATATTTATCTGACGGACGATGACTTAAAGAGGCACGTGACCAGGGTGAGCACCATTATTATGTGATTCGCCTCTGAGGGCTATAAATTTAATTTCAAAAAATCAAAAATTGCTCACCTCAATGTCCTGTTTTTAGGATATGAGCTGTCAAGTGAAGGAAAAAGCCTAGCAGCTAACTTTTTAGAAAAGTGTGCGCTGCTCCAACCTCCAAAATCATTAAAGAATTTACAATCAATTCTGGGATTCCTAAATTTTGGTCGAACCTACATTTTGGATTACGCAGAAAGGGTAAAACCTTTCTACGACTTAATAAAACCTGACTTTTCAGTCAAACAATGGACACAGGAACACACAAATATCCTGCATTCCCTACAGGAAGACATGATAGCTTCTAAACATTTACAGACACGCGTAAACGCACAGAACTTAGTGATCCGAGTCATAGCGGGTCAATGCGGGTACACTTATTTAACTTTTAATGAAGGTGAAACAGTACCAATCGCATACAAATCACACCTGTACACAAACGCAGAAATGCGTTTTACTTCAACAGAAAAAATCCTGACAGCAGTGCAGACCGCTGTAGCAAGAGAAAGAGCTCTGGCTCAGGGAAAACGCATTATTGTCGTGAGCCCAGTACCAGCTTTAGAAGCTGTTACAAAAGCAAGCATTCCAAATGCTAAAGCCTTACATCCAAGATGGATACAATGGGCTGATTCTCTTACTGCAACGGATGTTGAATACAGATTTGATCCGAGATTAAAAACTCAAGCATTCTTGCAATACGAACAAGAATACCCTCTACCAAATGAAATTTTGCCTCTAGATCAGTATGAATACATTATTTACACTGACGGTTCTGTTCAACCAGCCACAGGAAGTAAGCAAGCTTACAGAGCAGCGTGTGCGATCGTTAAAGGTCGCATGCGTGATGGCAAGTTCCATCCAAGCTGTACAAAAACGCAATCTCTAGGAGACGGCACAGCACAGTTGGCAGAACTCAAAGCACTTATACTGGCACTTATAAATACAGATCACAAATTCCCCACACTGATTGTGTGTGATTCATTTTACTGTGTACAGTCGTACAATGAATATCTACATCACTGGGAACAAAACGGGTTCAAAGATGCAAAAGGTGGCACAATTAAGCATAAAATGCTATGGGAACAGGTAGTGGAGTTGAGAAACGAACTACCAAGGGCTCACGTGATACATACACTGAGTCATCAGTGTGATGGCGTTCACGTTGAAGGGAATTCATTGGCTGATGAAGCCGCAAAGGGGGCTGTTCGCACAGCCGCCGTAGCTGCAGTTACTTGTTCAAAGACGAGGGTAGACGGCGAGATAATGGTAGCTGTCAATGCTTTACGCAAAGGCAGCACAGCAGTACCTAAAAAATTTCCACTCAAGTACTCCTACAAGTTAGATGCACAAAACATTCCATATGCTCAGATTCCTGGAGTGGGGGATAGAGTAATACCAAATATGGACCGTAGGCTAGGCTTGATTTTAGCGGCACACGAGGGTTTGGGTTCCGCGCATACAGGCGTTACAGCGACTATTTCTTTATTGAAACAGCGCTACTGGTGGCCAGGGTTAACGAAGCAGACTAAAGACTATGTCTTGAAATGCGACATCTGTCAGCAGATAAAAGGCTCCACCGTAACACGCCCAGCGCAGACACCATTACTGAAATCAGACAAACCTCTCGCATGTGTGTATTTGGACCACTGCGGACCCTTACAATCTGATGGGTCCAAGAAATATATCATGGTTGCAGTGGATTCCTGCTCTAGATTCCTATGGGTTTGGCCTCAGCGCTCGGCTGACGCTCGAACTGTTATAAAAGATTTGCGAGTCTTTATTGGCACATATGCAGTTGGCACGTTACATTCTGACCGTGGTCCGGCGTTTAGCTCTCGGGCTTACAAAGAGGCCATGGAAGGAATGGGCGTAGCATTGTGGTACTCCTCTCCGTATCATCCCGAGGGAAATTCTGTTGTGGAGAGGAAAAACCGAGATTTAAAGCAATCTTTTACAGCTAGGGTATTAGGCAAGGGCGGTAGATGGGTCGATCACCATTATGGGGTACAGCGAGCGCTCAATAATCAGCCAAGAAGCTCTCTAGGAGGTGTCACTCCTTATGAGGTCCTATTTGGGACAAGAATGTGGGTACCTGATCTTGATTGTGAAGGCACAGTGGCGGATGAAAAACCATTTGATATCCATGATCGTTTGGCTGTTTTACAGGATCTAAATGAATCCATGAGACAACAAAGTAACGTGCTCCAGAAACAGGCCCCCACTGAGGAAGTCAAGGCAGTAACGGCAAGACCTATCTGGATCCCAAAACTCGGGGATCTAGTCAGAGAGAAGATTGCTGACAAGAAAGAATTTGGGCCATCCTACAGAAAGCCTGTACCGTTCCTAGCAATCCACGGCACAAGAACTGTACTTCTGCCGCCTCTTGCCGGAAAAAAGGAGAAAAGATTTGTCTCACTTGACTTAATCAAACCACACTATGTGGCCGATACTAAACAGTAGGCCTTGTGGACTCCACAGTAGCAGACGCCCTCCTCTCGCTACAATCCAAGAAGTTCAAACAGAAAGACTCATCACGTTTGAAGAGCCACCTTTACGGAATGAAGGACTAAACAACAATGCTATGGAACTTGTTCCACTTCAACAAGAAGTTCATCTTCAAAATGAAAATCAACCTAACAACCAAGTTGCAATCAGACCTAATACAGACATCTACGTCAACATGCCTCGTCAAGAGCAAAATCCGATTTCAACAAATCCCGATGCAATTCCAACAATTGATCGAACTGCTTCTGGCTATTTCATGAACTTTGATACGTTTTCACTGGACCCAAGTGAGCCGGAAACGACGCCAGCCAAAAGATCACTCCAACGGAAACTCATTGACTTTTTGATCTTTTTTAGAAAGACTTACCTGGTGTCACCTTGGATAGAACTATGGTATATCACTGGGATTTTATTTTTCATTTTCTGGCTAGGTTTAATAATAACTTTTAGTATGCTTATTAATGGACGATACCTCCAGCCAAGCTCTACAGCCCAAAGAGTCAATTTGATTTTAAAACCACACCAGTCTTCACATCGTGAACCAAGAGACTTGTCTTCAGTGAACATCACAGCAGTTCCTATACCGGACGGTATAGTATGGGACAAGATTGATTATGATATATTAGGTCTGACTGAACTTTTAAAGCTAAAACATGTATTTAAAATGTCTTTAAGTGTTTTCATTACCTCCAGTACATTTTCTGATGATTGGGACACTGAAACTGTAAATGCTATGATGTCTGATTTAGAAAAAACTGCAGCATTTCCAAAGAATGAAATGTTAGAAGGTACTTCAGACTATGATACATTGTACTGTTACCAACATTTTGGTGATAATTTCCTACACAAGTCTATAACACCTAGAAATGTATTTGAATACCACCAGTGAGAACACTGCCCAACACCTCCAAAAGGTAGTTCACAAGCGTTTGCACAGAAATTCACATACTTCTCAGGGTTTAACACATCCGACCCAACGTCATTTTATTATAAAATGGAGAAAACTTCAGCTCAGAAAATTATGTCAACAAACACCAAACATATTTACTCTGCATCATTTCTGAACCAGTTGTCTAAACAGGGTTTCGATCTATGGAAAGACACAATAGAATCCAAATAAATCTGGGGTTCTAGGGAAAGGCAAGTCCAGGGAATAGAAGCACTTTTTAGAGCATGCATCATTCCGCAGCAGATTTTATTTCTGAACGAGACTGTGCAACAGACATCCTGTCTTGGATTAGCCAAAGGCAAGGAAATGAACACACCTGGGTTTCCAACACCATCACAGATGGGTGGGGGGCAGAATTCAACTACACAAGGGGTAGGATTAGATGCCATTTTCAAGTACAACAGATCAGATCCTGAATGGACAGAATGGCTGGTTTGGCCCATTGACACAAACAAATGTCAACATAGATTTATGAATACAACCAGAGGGTTTAGTATCCATAGGCCAGATCCACGCTATGTACAAAGACAACACCCAGGGGTAGTGACATTGTATAGTGTTGGGAAGTTGTGCCTTGATTGGCTAGAGACCTCAACACTGACGGAAGTAAAGCACTACTTGACCTTACTCACACCTGACATGGATCTTAGAGATTTTCTACTAGGACCCAGGAAACAACGTCAGAAACGTTTCATATATGCAGGCCTATATGCCTACTATAATGAAAACTGGAAAATATCCCAACAAGAGGCCGTAGAAAGAATACGAGAAATAGACCGTATTAACTTAGAAAAAGCATTAGCAGTGGTAGATAATGGGTTAACTACTTTGACCTCCAGGATTTACTCCTTAGGCAACATTGTGTCCTCGGCAATCGACATATTAGAACAAGATCTCGCCTTGTTACAACACGGGCAATCTCAACTACGTTCTATTATGATGTTAAGCTGGACGCTGCAATCTTTGCGTGCAGGCTATGTGCCATGGCGTTTTATAAACACCACGTCTCTGTTCTCAGAGTACAATCTAACTGATAAACAGACAGAAATGGCACAAAGGGAAGCCAAATATACAATGCTGCGTATTGAGAAACTGGAAAGGTTACCATTCACTGTAGCCGAATCACCATCAACAGAATGGCTCATTCATGGCCAAATCACTCTGCCGGTCACTACGTTTCAGTTTCAATATTGCCTTGAGCAAAGGCAGGCAGGCAAATATGTAAAAATGGGTAAGGGATACATCAAGGAAACTTGGGAGTTACCATATAGATACCGATGCCGGAATGGGGATTGAGAAGTGTATCTGAGTGGTACAAACTGCAAGAACGCTTTGAGCGGTTCTCTCATGTGTCAGGATATTTTTCTACACGGAGCCTGCAGTGGTTCAGTGGCGAACTTATCTTGTCACATGTCAGGGACCCCAGCGGCCATGATCACGCCAGTTTTCCAGCTGCTCTCAAATGGGAGTTACTTAATGTTAAATGATCAAGGTTGTTGTGGGATGCTTCCCGGCGTCGCATATCTAGTGACTGTTAACTCCAGGGTTACTTGCTGTATGCAAGTATTGTTTCCGCCACTGAAAACACTTGGGGAGGCGCCGCTATGGCCTTCGCTGAATGTTTCTTTTATACAGTTTGATACTCTGAGCAGATTGAAAGCCATGCTTTTACAGCAACCCGTGCCCTTAACCTCCGCTCAAGAAACCTATGAACTTTGAGTTGCAAGGACCTCGACCGAGATACAGGCACTCATACGTACAAACTGCCCCATACATTTCGCAGAAATGGTGGGACGTATCTTTAACATGTCAGATACGAGCGGAATTGTACACCTATTTAAGACCATAGGGTCAGGACTGTTAAGCACCTTTTAGACAGTCCTCGGAGTAATCCCAAATTTTATACACTCCGTATTGGAAAGCGTATTTGGAGGATTCCCGCTCATCTTGTTTCTAATCGCAGGAATCCTGATTGTAATATTGCTGCTACGCAATGGACGGCCCACTTCCCGAGGGAATGGTGAACACGCTCCGGGAGCGGAAATACCGTGAACGCATGGTACAACTTCTGGGCATTTCTTGCCTGCGACAACTCAGTGCCTCCTGGTTTCTATCATTTAGACCAGTCTGGATAGACTGCATCTTACCTGTGCTTCAATGCCTGTTCTGCGGAGAAGAATGCACGTTGGATCTTTGTCTAACATTTCCATCAGATGCGCCTCCGGACACGGATGCTATGCAGGACCCCATAAAGGCCCATGCTCTGCGTTGTCCCCAGCGGCTTCCAATTCTGATGAATGCATTCCTGGAGAATCCACAGGTGCCGTTCGCTCCTTCTGGGTTAGGTGACTCCTCCACAGGCGCCCAGGTAACAACTGCTGCACAAGCTGCCGCAACACCGACTGTTGGCAGTACTACATTCCATCTATGTGCGATTGACGTTCTCTGTGAAGCATTGGATTTGTCATCTACAGCAGCTGACACCGATAATATTGAGCTTCCCAGCCAGAACGCGTAATCTTGAATTGGCTCATCGTGTCCTGGGAAAGAATTCGGCTTCTTCACTCGTTTTAAAATAAAACGATCTAAATTTGGAACATTTTCTTACATTGACACTTTCGCTTGAGAAAAGTATGGCCTTCTCCTGCTTATGGTAATACAACTTCTATAGAGAGACGATATTGACTTTTAAGTGGCAACTAGAAAAAGCTGAATTTGAACATTTTTTTTAGCACCAAAATGTTTTAACGATTTTTTAAAACAATGTTTTTACTTGCTTTTAAAAATGTTTTTAAATTGCCCAGATTTTAAGTATGGTCATTTATTATCCAGTTCGGAGTGGAGTGGGTGTTATATCCCACATAGATGCCCTAATGTAGATCCGTTCGTACATGCCCTAAATTGGACGCATTCATATTTACCCTAATATGGTCATATTCGTACTTGCCCAATTATGGTCATGGCCGCATATGCCCAATTATGGTCACAACTTTCCATGTCCTATTATAGTAGGATTCCTTATATAGGCATGATCTTTCACCTACATTGGTCCCAGCTAGTACACAACGAGCTCTGAGGGCTGAACGTTATCTATCCTGTGGTTTTGAATGCAGCAGGGTTCTTCCAAACACAGGCCCACACTGTACTCATTAATTATGCATGGCTTTCTAAGAATACACCACCAGCATAATGTATGTACAAAGTTCACCCCTGACGTCTTCCTCATGTCCAATACAAATACAAACCATACTGAGGACCGAGACTCTTTAGGGTATAAATACACCACAGCTTGCCCTGGTAAAATAGAGGGAACCGAGACTTCCATGCCGACACACTGACCAGAGACGCTGAGGCTCCTGCATGCAGTCGCTCAAGCTGACAGTTGTCTGACACAACCCGGACGGGGTGTCCAACTTGAGACCAGGACGGGGTCCCACACTCTCTCTATTCAGGTATGGGGGTTCGACTAAATCCTAGGAGGATTCTTGGCTCTTAGCTTCTAAGACCTACACACATATGCTAGGCACACACAGGTACATCTAGGTAGGCATCGTAGGAGTACGCGCACTTGCATAATGCTTTTATATTCATGTATGTACTCATGATTATCACAATATGGTAGAACTGTTCTATCCCTTTGCTTTTATCGTACTGCTGATACTATATCTCTGCTATTGCCTGCTGGTCTCTGCAGCACATATATTTTACACTAGAATAACAGCTGTTCAATAAATACTTATTGAAACGCCTGACTGTTTATTCTGTGTAACTCTCTGAGACAAACCGAATAAGTGAGCACGAATGACTGAGCGAAAGGTAGTATATTGTTTCCACGATTCTGAGGGAATCAGGGTTGTCATGTTCTAAGGTTGCCAGAAACTAATCTCTCCCCGATAAGAGGAGACACTAGTGGCACTGCGAGCTAGCTATTGCAAAACAACCTAACATAAGCGGTGGGGGTGCACAGAGTCAGTTTGCCACCAAGCCCACAGCTTATGTTACACAAACGCGCAGGTACTGCATGGGTACTATAGGAACTACACGACAATGGTGCCTGTGAAGAACGAGGAGAACGCTGTTCAGGGACTTGAAACCTGTCAGGAGACTTAATTCTCGCTCGGTCGCGCAAATCATAAGTGCGTTCAGAAGACTCGGCAGCCGGTGACGCAGCACGCAACCCCTGTTTTTGTGGTTGCTTCCTCTGCTTCTTTATTTTCCAGTTCTTTTTTAGAAAAGAACGGTTTCTCGTCTTTATCAGACTGAGATTTTTGTTGTGTTTGTGTCTGAGTTTGCGTTTTAGCAAAGGCTTAACTCCCAAACTATTGCGGCCAATGGTTTTATAAGCCTGTGCAATAATTTTCGGTAATTCGCGAGGCTTGTCCAGCTCTGGGACCAAAGCCAAAGCGTTAGCTACTTGAAAGTTAACTGCATCGCCCTTGACATTTGCAAGGATTAGATCAGCCACTACATCGAACACTCCCACTAGTCGCATCCCCAATTCCACAGCCGCTTCAGGGCCATGTTCGCCTTGAACACGCTTAATCACGGCGGGGAGGACTGTCATTGAGGGAGTGCCGAAACACTTTGCATACACTGCCGCAAATACCTTACCCCAGTTGTTGCATTCTATTAACTCGGGAATTAAGTCCTTTGGCAAACTTATAGTCAAAATCCTGTGTTTTTCCACAGGAGAGGTATTTGGAAACACTGCCTCCAGCTGGTCAACTTTCTCAGCAAGCCAATAAGGTAAATCATCCTTATTCTGTGGGCGCTTGCCCATTACCGAATTAACCATGACGGGACTAATAGTTACACCGCCAGGCCCAGCTGGTTGTGCTGCAACTCCAGGAGGTGCCATCTGGACGTTGTGTGTGACATATTGTACTAAAGCTCTGTGCACACGTACCAAAGACGTATGCAACACGCGCAGTTCATCTACCGGAACCGCTAAATAACGTGGATGCGGGGTGTACCCGGCCAAGACAGGCCAAGCGGCCCCATCTATCGATAAAGGGCCTAAACGAATCGGGGTGACCGGGTGTGGGAGGGTGCCATTAAACCAAATTCGGTGTTGCCATGCCGTGAGCGGAACTTCAAGAGCCTGATAAGGCCGATAAGCATTAGGAAGGGCTGTGGCAGTGTACACATGGAACAAATTATCAGCTCCATCCACCGCCAGAAAAGTGACCCATGTATAAAACACCTCAAAGTGGTAAGCCGAATCAGCTTGCACCACAAAGATTAGAGCGACACCTGCGTCAGGCACTCCATACGCTGTCAAATGAGCTCGGAGCGCAGCGCGGCTATGTGCCGGGATATTTATATTCACAGCCATTAAGACCAAGAATGAATAACAACCTAGTGCTAGGCAGCGCAATAACGGGTTAACAATAAATAAATCACCTTTTAATAACTTCAAGCTTGAAAGAATCTATAAAAACATCAATATAGGAGGTTACACCCTCACATCTGTTTCCGGAAACAGAAGTGAGGGAATTGTGGACAAGCACAAGCACTACTCAAGCGTCTCGCAGATAAGAACCAGACCAAACGCTGTGGGCGCCATGTTGCAGGGATTCTGCACATATACAGAACTAAGCGCAGGAAAACAGGACCTCTGTGTATGGTGGTGTACCAACCATCCACCTTAGTGCCCAAAATCCCAAACCGACTAGCTATAGTGTCTCATTCGTTCTCCATACTACAGCGAAGCTACCAATGATTAGACATCCCAGAACACGGACTCTTTCAGGAATCGCGGGAGCAAGAACACTCTTTCATTACTCACTCATACTTGTCCACATCGTGCGTATTAAGAGACACAGTATAGTTTAGTTTAAAATGTTTATTTCAACTAACGTGCTCTAAGACACAGTACACGTGCCAGTACTAGCAGCATAATGCATAAAGACAAAATAGTAAGCATTGTTACAATTCCATAGAATACAAACGGGGACAGTATTTTATAAAGACAGTGGATAAAGGACTATAATGCCTTGCCACCCTCCCCGTGCTAGTAACTAGTTTATTATAAAAATAGACGACCGCTGGGCTTTGTCAGGGGGACCCCCATACCTTAAGAACTAGATGCAAGGTTTACATCATCGGACAAGCACAGCTCTTCTCCCTGGAAAGGTTTTTCTCCAAGTGCCTCTAAAAGGTAGTTTGCAATATTAAAAGCACTCGAATTTCAGCAGTGCAGCTGTGCTTCGTGTTATGTCTAAGTGCGTGGGGCTGACCAGAACAGAATAACAAGGGACGTTGTTTTTCGACCTTGTACATCGTGTGCAGACGAAAACTACAGAGAACAGCAGAAAACGTGAAAGGCAGAAATGTAGACAGTTCTCATGAACATAGGCACAAGCAGAGTCTGGAAAAACAAAGTCACGAAGTAACGTGTGCAAAAGAGACATCATGGCAGCTAGGCCTAATCTAACTTAGCAATGTCGACAATGAGGCCATAATCCACACTACACCCTCCCCTGGTCAGTCCATAGGTCAAGACATAGGACAAAAACAGAGTTCAAATAGATGGAGCAGAATGTAAACGTCTATAGGTGGGAAACGTCTTTTTGAAAAAATGTGGGAAAAGAATTCTAAATAGGGCCAGAAAAAAGGTCACTCAAAGAGAATAAAAAAATCCAGCTATGCAGTTTATTGAGGCCATAATCCACACTACACACTGATGACCTGGAGTTCTTCGCCCATGTCTGGAAACTGATCTCCTCTCTCGGCCCGCTCCCTCTGTTGTGGGGAGGAGACTTTAATGTTGCCCCGGATAACACGCTGGACCGCTCAGGCCCCCGTACCCTGCACCCTCAAGCCACCCTCACGCTGCATGCCATTCTCCATGATAACTTCCTAACTGATGGGTGGAGACACCACCACCCCAACAAATGAGAGGGCACTTGCATCTCCCACACCCATAACTCCTGGGCCCGCATAGACCTCTGGCTTGTCACCCGTGATGTGCTGGGCTGGTCCACGGCTTCCTCTCACCTGGCAAGCACACTATCTGACCACTCACCTGTGCTACTTACCATCCAACTCCCCCGCCTGCCCAAAAACATGTTCGCTTGGCGCCTCCCCTCGTACGCTCTCCGGGACGCGTTGTTTCGGGAAGAGCTTCGCGAGGCTATGGTTGAATGCTTTGACATCAATGTGGGCTCAGTGGATTCCCCCTCCACATTGTGGGAAACATTTAAAGTGGTAATCAGAGGTGAATGCATTGCCAGACAATCCGGGGTCCTAAAGTCCCTACGCGGCACCCTTGAGCGACTAGAGTCGGAAATCAAACAACTCGACTTGACGTACAGCACTGCACCATCACCTTCTCTACCAGCTGACATACGCCTAAAGCTAACTGAGTATCAGTCCAAAGCTGAACGCGAGGCGGCATACCTTGGCCGTGAAGCGCAAGCTCGCTGATAAGGTGAAGGGGACTGCCCCGGGAAAACCCTGGCACATCTATTACGTAAACCCCATGCATCTACTTACATTACTGAGTTGCTAGACGTGAGTGGTGTCAGAATCACCTCCCCGCAGGGTATACTCGACAGAATCTCCCAATTCTACACTGAGTTATATACTGCCGGCATTGAGACCCCCGCGGATGTCTTCACGCAATACTTTGATACTATTGAGCTACTATGGCTCAGCAATGCTCATCGTGAGTCCCTGGACGAGCCCTTTACATCCGAGAAGATCGCCCGGGTGATTTCTAACCTCCCAAGCAAAAAGGCGCCCAGGGCAGATGGGCTAACGGCAGCCTTCTACAAGGAGGACGCTACAGTCCTCTTTCCGCATTTGGCGGCAATGTACAATGAGGCAGTCGAAGTAGGCCATTTCCCCACCACGCTCCGCGAGGCCCTCGTCACCCTTCTGCTCAAACCCGGTAAACCCCCTGACTCCTGCGACTCCTATCGCCCACTTTCATTAATCAACACAGATAAAATATACGCGAAGCTTCTTGCCAACCGCCTTCTCCCTCTACTGTCGCTCATCGCCCGCCCAGACGAATCTGGCTTTATCCCTGGCCGTGCCACCTCCCATAACCTACGTACCATCTTTTTCATAATGCATCAAATCAACCCGAACACACCTGCTGTGACTGCCTTACTGGACGCCACCAAAGCATTCGACTCACTTGAATGGCCCTTCCTCTTCCCCTTGCTGGTCCGTCTGGGATTCAGCCCCCTCTTCATCAACAAAATAAAGATATTATACACACGCCCAGCCGCAAGGATCCGCATCAATGACCAAATAACTGAGCCGATAAGCATCTCCTGTGGCACCCGACAGGTCTGGCCACTATCCCCCATGTTGTTTGCCATAGCCATGGAGCCACTCGCAGCGAGGTTAAGGCAACATCCCACACTCAGGGGCATCGGCTTCTCATCCCGTAGCCTGGTCACGTCAATGTATGCGGATGATATTGCTCTTTTCATCCGTGAGCCCCAAAAACTTTGGCCCTATGACCAGAGAGCTTACCCGCTT
Source organism: Calotriton arnoldi (assembly GCA_963921515.1). Classification (NCBI taxonomy): domain Eukaryota; kingdom Metazoa; phylum Chordata; class Amphibia; order Caudata; family Salamandridae; genus Calotriton; species Calotriton arnoldi. The sequence continues at coordinate 409,220 of CAWUFW010003294.1, read as the reverse complement.
CGGTGTTTACTTTGGGGTACAGATAAATTGGGGTAAATCCGTTCTATTTCCGCTAACCGACGCCACTCGCCCCTTTGACACTGAATACCCGATTTCTTGGGCATCTGGCCTGATTAAGTACTTGGGAATATGGCTCTCGAGAGACATCAATGAATTGTGGAAAGAGAATTATGGCAGAGCAATTGACTGGCTCGAATCCAGAGTTCTCCTCTGGAAAACTCTACCACTCTCCCTTGCCAGTAGAATCGCCATTGCAAAGATGGTAATTCTGCCCAAATTTCTATATCTTTTTTTAAATATCCCACTGCCACTCTCCTCCCAATTCTTTCGGAGGCTACGCTCCAACATCATCACACTATACTGGGCAGGCCACCAGCCGCGCATTGCGTATGACACCCTAACGCTCCCTTTCGCACGTGGTGGGATAGGGGGCTCCGGATTTTAGACTTTATGCTTACTCAGCACAGGCTAGCTTCCTTCACTTCTGGCTGCACCCCACGCCATTCCAACTGCATGTCACGGCGGAGACCGACCTCGCCGCCCCATGGCCAATACAAACTGCTTTATTCTTCCCATACACTGCTCCTAAAGGTGAAATTAACACTGTTGAGTGCCTGCGCTGGGCCTGGGAGGGCATTTGCAAAGCATCAGGGGTCTCAGCGCTATACGCCCCTGCTATGGTGCTGGTGGAAAACCTATCATTTCCTCCTCTCCAAACATTGGGCATGGCGCGGCGTGCCGCCTCTCTCGGAATCACCACTGGCGCAGACCTATACCCCAATGACCAGTTCCTTTCTCTCCCAGAGAACTCCACTCCCCTAGACAGGCTGCTCTACTTCCAAATCCGCGCCACATACAAGGACAATAATGCCTCATTTCCTGCCCCCCAGCTCAGTGCACCGTGCTAGAATACATTCATACTGCCACCTCGCCACGCAAGCTGATCACCAGACTTTACGCTTTGACGCTCGCGGCATCCCCAGCTAACACTGAGCGGTAGCGATTTGCCTGGCTGTCTGATCTTGGCGACGCCCCTACGCCTGCACAATGGACTTACTGCTGCAACCAGTCCCGGGGGCTGTCCCCGAATTACCGGTTGCGCCTCATACACCTTAAATACCTCCATAGGCACTTTATAAAATGGGACTGTGTGCAGACTCCAACTGCTTACGTTGCGCCGCTCCCGACGCCTCATTTGTACACTTAGCCTGGACATGCCCTAAGATAGCGGCCTTCTGGCATGAAATATGCCACATCATCAGTGACATCACCTTGAATCCCCCAGCTCCAGACCCTGTGCTCTGCCTCTTGGGCTACGTCAAAGACATAACAGACGCTAGCAGACGGTTGACTGCCATGTTGTTAATCCTTGCTAGGCGCCGGGTGGCGATTCTTTGGGGTCAAAAACCGGGACCATCACCCAAGGCCTGGGTGGCTGACGCCGCACACTGTCAGACTCAGCTGACTAAATACTGGAACCTCATGCCCCCGACCAGTCGCCCACATGACATATGGGCTCCACTGATAGCGTACCTACAGAGATCGGACGATGGGTCCCCCTCCCCAGATTATGCCACTGAGAACCGGACTGTGCCCCCAAGCAATGAGGATAACACTGAGAACGAAGACTCGTATGCTGACATGACACAGTGATGCCACATGCATTAAGGTTGGGTCTGCTCTGTGTACCTTCAGGATGTATAACATAGCCTCCTAGCTTCCTACGCTGTGCCAATGTGTATATTTTTAGCCGTCGACATTGTGTACTATTGTGTCTTCCAAATGCATAACATGTAATGTGTGAATTTCTTGTATAAACTGTTAAAAAATTTAAAAAAAAAAAAAAAGATTTGCATTTCCCTGGAAACCAATTGGGTTCCATTGTCCGACACTAATTCTTCAGGAAGACTCTCCCTGAGAAACACATCTTGAAAAAATTTGATGACAGACGAAGAATTCACGTTATCCACAAACCTGACCTCGGGCCATTTTGACATGTAATCAATGAGGACCAAAGCATACTAGGGTGGACTCCCAATCAACCCAAAGGGACCGGCAACATCAAAAGCGAGTTTACACCAGGGTGAGTTTTTTACAGCCACGGGATCAACCGGGGAAGGATGAGTCACCTGAGATTTGTCGCTCACAACACAAATGCAGCAGTCACAAACATAGTGTTCAACATCTCTATCTAAACCAGGCCACCAAAAATCCTCCCTAACCCTGCGTTACATAGCACGAATGCCCAGATGGCCTTCATGGGCTAAGTCCAAAACCTTTTTGCTCATACACGCAGGAACCACCAGTAAACCACCTCTCCTTAGTACTCCACCAACCACAGATAACTTTTCGCCAATCCTTTTGTAAGGAATCAATTCAGAAGGACAGTCCTTGTTGATGGGCCACACGTCTGATAAAGAGTCAATGACCATTCTAATTTCAACATCACTTGACAACGCTTGCAACCATTCTTCCTCCGAAAGAGCACCACCCACAGTACTCTCCAAAGAACACACTGCACAAACCATATCCAAGTCGTCAGGTGGTACCACACACACACTTGCCATAAGGGGTAGCCTAGATAAGCAATCGGCCACGAGATTTTTGGCACCAGCAACATATTCCAGGCGGTAATGAAATTCTTGCAGTCTATACTGCCACTTTGCAATGCAGGGAGTAGCCCTCCCACCACCCTTAGTAGTGAAAAGGTCAATCAAAGGTTTGTGATCAGTCCTTAAGACAAATTCATTACCCCACAAGAAATTCCTGAAATGCTGAACACCCCACCTTCCTTTTCAATAGTGGAATAGGTACTTTCAGCACCCTTTAAAGTTCTAGAGGCAAAAGCAATTGTTTCTTCGCAACCATCAGCTCTTTTCTGCAAAAGGACAGCACCCAAACCCACGTTGCTTGCATCAGTGGACACGATAAACTGGTCATGAATGTTGAATAATTTAAGAGTGCGGGCATGAACAATCTCTTGCTTAATTGATTCGAAATTGTCGCTACAATCGTCATCCCACACATACTTAGCATTCTTCTTCAAGAGACCACACATAGACGCAGTTTTGCTGGAAAAATCGCTCACAAATTTAGCGTAGTATTCTACCAACCCCAAAAAAGAGCGAAGTTGGTCTTTGTTCACAGGTGCGGGTGCATTTTGAATAGCCTCCATAATTTTCAGTTTTGGTTCGACGACACCCATGACAGAGATATGGTGACCAAGATAATCCACACCCTCATGAAGGAACTTGCATTTGTCCTTTCTCGAAGTAAGGCCACTAGATCTGACAATGTCTAAAACATGCTTAACGCGATCATCATGTTCCAGTTGAGTTTTACCATGAATAAGAATGTCGTCTTGGAAAAACACGACTTCTGCAGTGTCCTTGAACAAATTGTTCATAAGTCGTTGAAACACTGCAGAAGCCGAGGCAAGACCAAAAGGCATTCGTTTGTAGCGATAGGCTCCCTCGGGAGTGATGAAAGACGTTAGATGTCTAGACTCTTTACATAGTTCAATTTGATGGTAAGCGGAAGAAATATCTAAAGACGTGAAAAACTTGGCATCCTCCAAGGTAGCCAACATCTTGTTAATGTTCGGCAGGGGTTGGTGATCAATCCAAATGCAGACCCTATAAAAAGACACCATACCATATAGATAAAAATACATGCCTTTGTATCATACACACACACTGAAATCAATACGAGATACACATTGCATATACACTCTACAGTTATACACAATTTCCAAACTTCTCAATTCAAATCAAAACAAAACACACATTGTATATACACTTTACAGTTATATGTAATTATCGGACTTTCCCATTATGAGAAAGGTTAAACAGTCACAGTTCTTTGACAATGCCTCGTGACCCAGCCCCTCAGTCTTCAAATACACCAGTCAATGATACACATTACCCCAGCTGGCCCCCTGTTGACTAGACAGTCGGAACCACCTAACAAGGAAAGAAACAGTTGCTTAGTTTCGTCCGTCCAGATTAGACCTCCAGGCGCCCAATGACACCTGAACAAGTGCGGGATGGATATCCCCCCAAAGGCAAAAGGTTGTGGTTCAGGAAGCTGGTGCGCTCCCAATTCTGGAGAAGTGCTTTCCCCTCAAGTGGAGGTATGACCTGCTGTTGACACCCGACAGTCAGGTACAGATGCCCACAAGTCCCTCAAAACCCCTCGGGTCTCGTAACTGTGTTTTCCAAAGAAAAGCACCCTGTGGTGTGTGTCCAGGGAAAGGGAGTCAATGACCTCGGACAGAGGCCGCAATGTCGGGTACTGTCGTCCTCCCAATCTGGAGGCTGAAGAAAGTCTCAGCTCCTGGCTCAGATCCCCCAACACCCCTCAGCCACCACACGCTCTGGACCTCAAGCAAGCACAGGTACCCTGGTTGCAAGCACGGGTCCCTCGGCCTCTGCAAGCTTTCCCCGAACGCCTCGAACTCCTCACGTCCTGGCACCTAAGATGCCTGCTGGTCTTGCGCACACACTCTTCTTGCACAGCCAAATGATGCTGTATGTCAGGACAAATGCAAAAACAACAATTGATGGACAGAATGCAGAACAATGTCATACATTCACCCCAGTACAGAGATCTGGGCCTAAATCCATCGTTTTTTTGCTCACCATGCCATTCCAGTTTGAACCCAGCCATATGCAAATCAGTCTTGACCCTGTGCCCAATGGGAACAGTCCAGCCCGAACTGCCAGGCCAGGTCCTCCTTGGACTGGAAACAAGCATCCTAGGACCGGTTTCGGGGTTTCACCCCTCTTCAGCCAAGATAGCTTGACTCCAGTGGCATGGAGAGCACGGGACCCACGTCTGGGCATACCCGTCCCACTCGGGGTGACAAATGCAAAAACAACAATTGATGGACAGAATGGAGAACAATGTCATACATTCACCCCAGTACAGAGATCTGGGCCTAAATCCATCGTTTTTGCTCACCATGCCATTCCAGTTTGAACCCAGCCATATGCAAATCAGTCTTGACCCTGTGCCCAATGGGAACAGTCCAGCCCGAACTGCCAGGCCAGGTCCTCCTTGGACTGGAAACAAGCATCCTAGGACCGGTTTCGGGGTTTCACCCCTCTTCAGCCAAGATAGCTTGACTCCAGTGGCATGGAGAGCACGGGACCCACGTCTGGGCATACCCGTCCCACTCGGGGTGACAAATGCAAAAACAACAATTGATGGACAGAATGCAGAACAATGTCATACATTCACCCCAGTACAGAGATCTGGGCCTAAATCCATCGTTTTTTGCTCACCATGCCATTCCAGTTTGAACCCAGCCATATGCAAATCAGTCTTGACCCTGTGCCCAATGGGAACAGTCCAGCCCGAACTGCCAGGCCAGGTCCTCCTTGGACTGGAAACAAGCATCCTAGGACCGGTTTCGGGGTTTCACCCCTCTTCAGCCAAGATAGCTTGACTCCAGTGGCATGGAGAGCATGGGACCCACGTCTGGGCATACCCGTCCCACTCGGGGTGACAAATGCAAAAACAACAATTGATGGACAGAATGCAGAACAATGTCATACATTCACCCCAGTACAGAGATCTGGGCCTAAATCCATCGTTTTTTGCTCACCATGCCATTTCAGTTTGAACCCAGCCATATGCAAATCAGGCTTGACCCTTTGCCCAATGGGAACAGTCCAGCCCGAACTGCCAGGCCAGGTCCTCCTTGGACTGGAAACAAGCATCCTAGGACCTTTGGTATCGCTTTGTATGTCAGGACAGTCATTTTTCCAACCACGATCACTTCCACCTTACTCCGCTGCACCTAGTGTGTTTGTTACGAGCTCGTGGAGACAGTGAGATCTTTTGTGTCCCTGGGATCTCGTGGACAGGATGCCAGCTCACAGGCCCTTGGAGCAAAATTCGAGACCCAGGCCACAACAGTTCGAACTTAGCTGCAAGCCAGCAACCTCCACGCAAAATCCTCCAAGTGATAGTCCCCTTCTTGGAGCATGACAAGCTCCTAGCCACCACAAGTCTGCGGATAGTCCACCAGGCACACAGAGCCTCAAGCATCGAAATGCTCACTTCCCCAAAGTGACTTTCCAGCACTGTAATGTTGAACCCTCTCCCACTACCGGAGAGGATTCGCCATTATGAACTCATCGATACCAAACACTATACTGTTACTGTTCTGCCCATCGGAAATAATTCTTGACAGCCTTTCCCTACACACACTCATGCTAATCCAGAGTGAGAAGCAGGCCCCATCAAACCGAACACACCATCTAGTGTCTTTCACGACTCTTGCAGGTAACACATACACACACCGCCCAACCTCTTCCCAACACCGCACCCTGTCACCAGGGAGAACTCTGATATCGCAGGAGACATGCAGAACCTTGGCACGTAGCTTTACAAATACCAAACCAAGTAACAGTAACCCGTGCACACAGGCCCCACAAGGGCAAACCTGTAGCATAATTGATGAGCTAACTCGAGGATGGCACAACCAGTACTGCAGGCCCACAGAGGTGCATTCAAGAATCATGCCCTTGTTATAGGTCTTACCCCATGACAAGGGACTTACAGCTAACTCGAATCCGCTAATCATATATACACTGAGCCACAGAATGTATATGATGAGCATAGTGCTTTGACACTGCACTGCAGTGCCAAACATGATCAAGTCCTAAGGCTAGTAAAACAAGGTCAAAACATGAGGTCGGCAGCCAAAAAGGTTAGGGAATACCACGCCAACAAAGGCCTGTTCTAACACTTGTCCCTCCAGCAGAAAGTAGGGGAGAACTACCCCACAACAGGGGAGTCATCCTCACTAAGGCAGAAGAATCCGGAATGATTATCCGCGTTGGAGTGCTCGCTTCCCAGCTCCACTGTGAAATCCATTCATTGTAGGGAGATGGACCATCTCAATAGTTTAGGATTCTCACCGCTCATCTGCATTGACCATCGAAGGGGCCTGTGGTATGTCTGAACCCACAAGTGAGTCATAAACAAATAGGGCCTCAGCTTCTTCAGCACCCAGACCACAGCAAAGGCTTCCCTTTCAAGGGCAGTCCACCTCTGTTCCCTGGGGAGTAGCTCTGGCTAAGGAAGGCTAGCAGTAGATCCAGGCCCTTCTCATTGAGCTGTGACAGTACAGCCCGCACGCCATGCTCCGAGGCATCAGCCTGTATCACAAACTCCTGGAAGAAGTCTGGCACCTTGAGCATGGGTGCATGCACATGGCTTCCTTCAGGGTGTTGAACGCCACCTGGCATGCCTCAGTCCAGATCACCCGATGAGGCTGCTTCTTCGAAGTCAGCTCCGTCAAGGGGGCAACAATGGTATGTACCCTTTCACAAATCGACGGTAGTATCTGGTGATATCTAAAAAGGCTCTCACCTCCATCTGGGACTTCCGAGGTGCCCATGCCAGAAATACTCTCAATCTTTGGTTGTAGCGGCGCCACTTTGCCACTCCCTACTTGGGGTCTCAAGTAAATCACAGACCCCTGCGCTATCTGGCACTTACCAGCCTTGATAGTGAGTCCGGCATGCTGCAGTGACCTCAGTATCTCACCGAGGTGGTCCAAGTGGCCCTCCCAACTGGAGCTGAAACCCCAATGTTGTCAAGATAGGCAGCACTGAAGTTCTCCAGCCCTGCGAGGAGCTGGTTGGCCAACCTCTGAAAGGTGGCAGGTACGTTCTTCAATCCAAACTGCATAACCCAAAACTGGAAATGTCCTTCCGGAGTCCAGAAGGCAGACATCTCTCGCGCCCCATAAGTTAAGGCAATCTGCCAGCACCCAGACGTAAGATCAAAGGTAGTGAGGAACTTGACCACCCCTAGCCCATCAATAAGTTCATCCGCTAGGGAATGGGGTGCACTTCAGTCCAAGTTACGGCATTGAGTCCACAATAGTCCACACACAACTGGAGTTCTGGTGCCACAACAGGGGAATCAGCCTTGGGCACCAATACTACAAGACTAGACCAAGGGCTATTGGGGGGCTCAATCACCCCAAGAGCAAGCATCTTGTAAACCTCTTCCTGGATGCTAAGCCTTACCTTTTCCGACAAGCTTTATGCTTAATAGGTAGACTATCCCCGTATCAATATAATGAATGCACCAATGGGTGACCCGCGGGGTGAGCGAAACAAGGGAGCAAACTGCCCCAGCAATCGGCAGCAGTCTCCCTGTTGCTTCTGGGTCAGACTAGGAGAGAGACGGACCACCTCTACCAACCCATCCTGCTCCAAGGAAGACAGGAGTTCTGAGAGAGGTTCAGTCTCTGTTTCCACCCCATCATCCGTGACTAACAACATGGTAAACTCAGTCCTCTCAAAATGTGGCTTAAGGAGATTTACATGCAGGCCCAGCAAAGGATTCCTAAAAGTTTGCAAGTCCACCAAATAGGTGGCATCACTCTTGTGCTCCTTCACCTCAAATGGCCCAGACTACTTCTCCTGTAGAGCATGAGGTTCTATTGGGGAAATAACCCACACTTTCTGACCAGGTTGAAACTCAACCAGACTCGTGTTCTGGTCATACCATCATTTCATATCCTTCAGGCTAGCTTCCAGGTTCGCCTGGGCAAGCTTCCTGAAGATGGCTGTTGGTTACGGAAGGCCAGGACATTACTGAATACATCCTGGGGCGACTTTCTGGGAGCTTGCTCCCAGCCTGCCCTCACCAAACTGAGAGGACCCCTCAAAGGGTGCCCATACAGAAGCTCAAATGGGCAGAAGCCAACCCCCTTCTGCGTAACCTTGCTGTAGGCAAACAAAAGACATGGCAAGAGGATGCACCACTTACACCTCACAGGGTCCGAAAGACCCATAATCATGCCCTTCAGGGTTCGGTTGAACTTCTCAACAAACCCATTGGTTTGGGGGAGTAGGGGGTGGAGAACTTGTAGGTCACCCCACACTCTTTCCAATGGCCTTCATGTACAATGTCATGAAGTTGGTTCCCCGGTCAGAGATCACCTCCTTGGGGAAACCCACACTGGAAAAGATTCCCAATCACCATCCCCAGGGGGATCGCTTCCTGGTATCGGGTGGCATGGTCTACCAAGACCAGGATGAACCTGTTGCCCATGGCTGTCTTGGGATCCAGAGGCCCTACAATTTCGATGCCCACCCGCTCAAAAGAGGTGCCCATGACAGGAAACAGTTGCAGGGGGGCCTTGCACCTCCCTCCTGTCTTGCTGCTTGTCTGGCAAGTCGGACAGGACCGACAGAACGCGTCTGAGGCCTTCCTCATCTAGGGCCAATTGAAGTGAGGGGCAAGTCTATCAAAGGTCTTGCCCTGCCCCAAATGACCTGCCAGCGGCACATCATGAGCTAAACCCAACAGGAAGGCTCTAAAAACACTGGGGTACCACCAACACACGGGCGGACCCCGGTTAAGCAACCTTAAGCTCACTCTACACAAGACCATTTTCCCAATAAATCCAGTGATTTCCAGAGGTGTCACTAGCTGCCTGGGCCTCAGCCTGCCGCTGAAGGCCCACAAGAGTAGGGCACTCATTCTGCGCCACGCAGAACTCCTCTCTGGAGGGACCTCCGTCTTGCTCCGTCAATTGGTCTGCTCAGGCAGGTTCCCCAGTTTGCCACATCTTCCCCTGTAGGTACTGGAGCCTCCCCCTCAGGGTCAGCCTCCTTCTGGCTCACGGGAAGCTCAGGGGCGGGTTCCCCACACCCCTTGACCTTTCTCTTACTGGCAGGGACCTGGACCACAATTTCAGGCTCAGGATCCTTCTGACCATCCTTCTGTTCCACCCTTTGCCTGTGTGGTAATGCACGCCCACTAAGGCAGCCCCAACATTCCCAAGTGTGACCAAAGCTCCAGTTCCCTCCAGGAGGTATGTTCCCGGTCTTTGCCGAGCAAACAGTCCAAAGGCATAGACGGAATCATGGCTACCCTCAAGGTATGGGAGACCTCCCCTACTCAAAGGGGACCTGTGCCACTTGACAGTGGCTGTCACTGTTGTCGACTGCAACCACTCGGTGAACCACGTTAGGAACAACCTGCTCTGCAGACACCAGATGACACCTGACGGTCGTCATTCTAGCCCCGGTGTCCCGCAGAGCTTGCATCCTATGCCCATTAATGGTCCCCCACTGCCTATACTTCCTAGTTCAATCAGACATGAGGGTTCTCTGGACCACTTCATTGTCACCCAGAGATACTAGGGTTATCCCCGATGGTTCCCTACCATCGTCCAGGATAATTTCTTCCCTAAGCGCAACGCCCGCCACCCTCAGCGTTGGCCCACTGGTGGGGGATGGAGCCTGCTTAGGACACTTGTGATCTGCCCGATTGTGACCTTCATCCTGACAAGCATAGTACCAGGGGGGCCCCTTCCCTGCTGGCTTACCTGTAGGGACCCGCTTCTTCTTATTACCAGGGTGTTGGGAATCCTTACCTGCAGACTTAGTCTAGGAGCCTAGTCAGATGTCCTTAGTTTTATTCCTGTCCCCCCTCCTTTTCCTGCAGGGGACCCGATCCACCTTTGGTGGGATCCCTCAGATGCTTTTTGTGGACACGGGTGTTAACCCAGCGGTCCGCCTCCTCAGCAAGCTCTCTAGGTTTAGAAAGCTTCTTATCAATCAAGTGCCGATGCAGCATGGTAGAACAAAGACTATGCATGTGCTCCTGCGCAATCAGATTGTACAGCCCCTTGTAGTCCATCACCTTACTACCCTTCACCCAGCCATCCAGCGCCTTGCAAAATTAATCCACACAATCTACCCAGGTCTGGGGAGTCAGTTTCACACTGTCCCTGAACTACTGCCTTTACTTCTCAGGGTTCAGCACATATTTCCTGACCAAGGCCTCTTTCAGGGTGCAATACTTCACCTGGTCACCCTCTGCATGGACCAACAAGGTGTCCCTCCCCTCTGACGGAATATGCTTCCACAAACTCGCCCCAATCCCCCTCAGGGATCCTGTGCATTTGTTAAGCTATTAAATAGGCCCCAAACCACCGGTCTATGTCATACCCCACTCCACAAACAGGCACCAGCCCCTTTGGTATGTGAATTCATTTATCCGAAGACACAGATGAAATGCTACCACCATCTGTGCTGGACTCAGCCTTCCTGGCTTTTACACTCCAGCTTTCTCAGGCTCAACTTTTGAGCCAACATCATTTTCTTTTCCTCCATTGCCACCTTGGCCTTCTCAATTTCCCACCTAAGTTTGGCCAGCTCCAACTTGAGCTACCTTTCCTCCCGCCAGTCCTCCAGCTCCTCTGGAGACAGACTCCTAGAGGAGCCACTACTGCCCGACCTGGAGGGTACTATGCTCCACTCTTGCAGTTCTGGCTACTCAGTATCAACTACCTCACCTTCCCTGGGATCCTCAACTATACCTCTGGCCTCCAGCCAGGCCCTCAATGCCTTTTGCAGCTCCTTGCAGGCCTTGAAAGAACATTTCAGGTCTCTGCAGAACCCTTTGAGCTGGGGTACTGTATAAGTGTCCAACATATCCGGCTCAGACTGCCAAACTCCCCTACTTCAGGTACATCCGCTAGTTCTCCAGACTTAGACATGACTGTTGTGAACACCGAAAGGTTTTAAAACTAGAACGGCCACACAGAAAGAAACCCCAAGGTAAGAAAACGTTATTGTACACCGGAGTCGTAGCGAACCACTGTGTGGCTAGGGTTTGTGCCAACCCTTGTCCTAGCCACACTGCTGATCACCAAATGTAAGACCCAGCGATTGTGGGCTGGCTAAGACGCATCAAAGCCAGTCAGAATCCACCATTCCAAATAGGATGAGTATGATACACTTGTCCGATAACCTGTGCTCACTCTCTGTTAGCTTAGCACCGAGCAGTCAGGCTTATCCTCAGTGCTTGAGTGTAAAGTGTTGGCACAACACCCCCCATCGCAACACCCTGCTTAGGCTACAAAAATACTCCACACTGTATGTATAAAAAAACTTGTCTTTATATTATGTTATGTTATTTGCATTTGTAGAGCGCACGGTTACCCTAGGGTGTCCTGGCGCTAGCACTGATTGCTGGGGGGAAAAGAATGTATGCTACTGCGCAAATAGCCAGGTCTTTAGCCCTTTCCTAGAGGAGAGGAGATCCGGGGCACTCCTGAGATGGAAGGGAAGCTCGTTCCAAGCTCTGGTTGGAATATTACACACACACTGAAATTAAAATGAGATACACATTGTATATACACTCTACAGTTATACACTATTGTCAAACTTCTCTATTGAAATCAAAATGGAACACACATTGTATATACACTTTACAGTTATATGCAATTGTCAGACTTTCCCATTAGCAGTAAGGTTAAACAGTCACAGTTCTTTGACTATCAAACAATCAATCAATCAATCAATCAATCAAGGGTTTATAAAGTGCACTACTCACCTGTTAGGGTCTCAAGGCACTGGGGGGGGAGTGTGCAGTTCTGTTGGGGTCATCTGAAGAGCCAGGTCTTGAGGTCCCTCCTGAACTGGAGCAGCATAGGTCTTTGCCTGAGGTGGAGAGGAAGGTCGTTCCAGGTCTTGGCTGTGAGGTAGGATAAGGAATTCCACATGCTCTGTTCCTGTAGAAGCGTGGGATGGTGGCCAGGGAGAGGTTGGCTGAACAGAGGTTTCTCTTGCATTTTCGGAGGAGTTTTGTTTTGATTTTGGCATAGAGGGCGTTGCTATAGTCTACTCTGCTGGTGATGAGGGCGTGTGTGACCATTTTTCTGGATTCGTGGGGGATCCATTAGAATGTTTTACAGAGTATGGGGAGGGTGTTGAAGCAGACTGAGGAGACGGCATTGATCTGGCAGTTCATAGTGAGCGATGAGTCCAGTATGATGCCAAGGTTATGAGCATGGTCTGTCGGAGTGGGTGGGTTTCCAAGGGTGAGGGGCCACCAGGTCTCATCCCAAGCTGCGGGGGTGGAGCCGAGGATGAGAACTTCTGTTTTCTCTGAGTTGAATTTCAGGCAGCTGTTCTTCATCCAGGTTGCGATGGCTTTCATCCCTTCTTGGAAGGTGTGTCTGGTGATGTTGGGTTACTTGGTGAGGGAGAGGTTGAGCTGGATGTCATCGGCGTAGGAGACGATGTTGAGCCCATGGTTTCTGATGATGGTAGCGAGGGGGGCCATGATGATGTTGAAGAGAGTGGGGCTGAGGGAGGATCCTTGGGGTACCACACATCTGGTTTCTGTTGGTTCTGAGAGGTAAGGAAGGAGTCGGACTCTCTGTGTTCTGCCTGTGAGGAATGAGCGTATCCAGTCTAGGGCCTTTACTCGGATGCCGGCATCGTGGAGTCTGGTGGCTAGTGTGCGGTGGGAGATGGTGTCGAAGGCTGCTGATAGGTCCAGGAGGATGAGGTCTGATGTCTGGCCCTGGTTGAGGAGGGTGCGGATGTCGTCAGTGGTGGTGAGGAGGGCGGTCTCGGTGCTGTGGTTGCTGCGGAATCCGGATTGGGAAATGTCTAGGACGTTGTTGGCTTCGATGAAGTATGCTAGCTGAAAGTTGACAGCCTTTTCGATGACCTTGGCTGTGAAAGGAAGCAGCGAGATGGACCTGAAGTTCTTGAGGTCCATCGGGTCTGCGGAGGGTTTCTTGAGGAGGGGGTTGACTTCGGCATGCTTCCAGTCATCGGGTAATGTGGCGGTCGCGAGGGAGCAGTTGAACGTTTGGCGTAGCTCAGGTGCGATGGTTGTGGCGACCCTGTGGAAGATGTGGGGCGGACAGGGATCTGAGGGTGCTCCGAGTGGATGCTCTTCATGGTCTTTAAGGTGTCTTCTGTCATGAGTGGGGTCCAAGTGAGTAGGGTCTGTTGGGTGGCCTCGCTTGGGGTGGGGGTGCAGAGGTCTTGGTCATCGAAGCTGTCATAAAGCGTTTTGATCTTGAGGTGAAAGAAAGAGCTGAGTCTGTTGTAGAGGTCTTGGGAGGGTGGGACGTCTGTTGTTTCGCTGTCAGGTTTGGCAAATTCTTGTATGATGGAGAAGAGTTTCTTGGAGTTGTGGGTGGTGGAGAGCATTCTGTCTTGGAGGAAGTTCTTCTTTGTGGCTTTGATGAGTTGGTGGTGTGCTGTGGTGGCTGTTCTGTAGGCAGTGCGTGTTTCCGGGGTTTTGCTGTTTCTCCAAGTCTTTTCAAGTCATCAGCAGGAGCACTTGAATTCTTGGAGTGCCGTGGTGAACTAGCTTGCTTTCTTGTTGTGTCGCCCTGTAGCCTTCCAGAGGGGGGCGAGTGTGTCAGCGCAGTTGGTGATCCATTGGTGGAGGTTGCTTGCTGCGGCATTGTCGTCTGGCGTGGGTGGGGGTGGTGGTGGTGTGCTGGTGAGGGAGGATATGAGGTGTTCTTTGGTGGCTTTAATCCAGCTTCTGCGTGGTAGGCGCCGCATGTACTTGTGTGCTGTGGGTTTTCTATAGGAGAAATGGATGCAGTGGTGGTCAGTCCAAAGCAGTTCTGTGGTGTGGCTGAAGAAGACGCTGTTACCTCCTGTGAAGAAGGGGGTGGAGTGTGTCCTGCTGTGTGAGTAGGGCACAGATAAGTTGCTTCAGTCCTATGTTGGTGAGGTTCTCTAGGAGGGCAGTGGTTTTGGGGTCGTCATGGTTGTCCAGGTGGAAGTTTTGGTCTCTGAGTAGTATGTAGTCTGTGGGGGCGAGGGCATGGGGTGATGTTGGTGAACGGAGCGCTGGGGCCAGGCAGTCGGTAGAAGAGGGTTCCGTGGAGCGTCGTTTTGGGGTTGGTCTGGATCTGGAAGTGGAGATGTTCCATGGTGTGCGAGGCATCGTCCGGGTCGGTGGTTGTCATGTGGAGGGAGGTTTTGTGGATGATGAAGATGCCTCCTCCTGGACAGGTGGGGCGGACTTTCCTCAGGATAGTGTATCCGTCGGGGATGGCAGTTGCGATGTCAGGTGCGGAGCTGGCGTTGGTCCAGGTCTCTGTGAGGAAGGCAACGTCGGGCGTGTGAGTGTTGAGGAGGTCCCAGATTTCTATAGTGTGTCTGTACAGGGAGCACACGTTGAGGAGGATGCTGTTCAGTGATTTGTGTGCGCTGGTGTCTGGTGAGCTGGGGGCTACTCCTGGGGTCTGGAGGTGGGTGAAGGTGTGGTGGCAGTGTCGGCAGGAGATCGGGCCTTGGGTGTTGCTCGGCGTCAAGAGCTGCCAGTTGTTGCTGCATCCGGGGTGGAGAGCATGGAGGGTGCTGGGGTCATACCGGCGGCAGGTCGGGGGACCAGGGTCCCTGGCGCTGGGCGCAGTCGGGACACAGATGGGCACAGACGGGCATGCCTTTGGCTTTCCTTTGGCCAAATGCAAGTCTGTCTGCGCCCATCCATTAAGCATTAAGTATGGGTCCATAGCATTAAGTAGGGGTCAGGGGGAGGGTGGGAGCGACACTCTGGGGGGGGGCTAAGGGGGTAGCAGCGGTGGAGAGCGTGGGAAAAGGATCTGAAATAGAAGCAAAAAAAGAGCAAAAGCAAAACAGAAAGAGCAAAAGAGAAAGGGCAAAACAGAAAGAGCAAAAAAGAGAAAGAGCAAAACAGAGCAAGCAAAAAGAGAAACACAGGCACAGAAAATAGAGCGGAATAGCAGAAGAGCAAAGTGCTCTTCTACTAGACCACCAGGGATGAGGCGCAGGCAGGATGGGTGGAGGAGGGCCTCGAACACCTACCAGGCATGGAGCTCAGGCTCAGAGGACAGTCCCTCAATGGTGGAGCTGCGTGGGGGAGAGCAGTGACACTGACCAGGAAGGTCAGTGGTCTTGCTCTACCAGTTTTCAACCACACCAGCCAATAATACATGTTGTCCCCGCAGGCACCCTGTTGACTAGACAGTCGGAACCACCTAACACGTAAATAAACAGTTACGTAGTCTTGTCCATCCAGATTAGACCTCATGGCACCTGACGGCACCTGCACGAGTGCGGGATTGATATCCCCCTTAAACAAAAGGTTGTGACCCAGGAAGCTTGTGTGCTCCCAAGTCTGGAGAAATGCTTTCCTCACAAGCAGAGGTGTGACCAGCCGTAGGCCCCCGAAAGTCAGCTGCAGATGCCCAAAAGGCACACAAAACCCCTAAGGTCAAGTCATGGTGTTTTCCAAAACAAAGCACCCTGTGGTGGGGGTCCAGGGAGAGGGAGCCACTGACCTCGGACAGCGACCGCAATGTCAGGGACTGTCATCCTCCTCATCTGGAGGCCGAAGACAATCTCAGCTCCTGGCCCAGGTTCCACATGCTCTGGAGCGCAAGCAATCATCGGTCCCCGAGTTGAAAGCACAGGTACCTTGGACTCTGCAAGATGCCTCTGCACTCCTCGAACTCCTCATGCCCCAGCACCTCAGATGGCTTCTCAGCTTGCGCACTCATTCCTCTTGCACAGCAAGTTGATGGTATATGTCAGGATGGTTTTTGTCCCAACCATGATCACTTCCACATGTCTCCACCGTGTGGTCTTCACGATTTCATGAAGACAGTGAGATCCTTTGTGTACCTGGGATCTCGTGGACAGGAGGCCAGCTCACCGGCCCTTGGAGAGTACTTTGAGACCCAGACCACAACAGTTGGCACTTAGCTGCAGGCCAACAACGTCCAGGCAAAATCCACCAAGTGATAGTCCCCTTCTTGGAGTACGACAAGCTCCAAGCCACTACAAGTCTGTGGATAGTCCAGTTGCAATCCCCCCTGTCCTAATGATTCCTTGTATCAATGTCCCAATATCAAACCAGCATAGTATGGTTCCAAGTCCAAAGTGTCTCTACTTTCGAAAGACAAAGCCCCAATAGTTATACCCACCATTGACTTTGAAGACACAATCAGTTCAACAAGCCACCTTTGAAATGCAGAGGGCTTCTCTAAATTTTGTCCTGTCTGCCATCCTACCCTGGCAGGTTTTATCACAATCTTTAGTGGGGCCAAGACCCTGCACTTTGGAATGCAGGTGCCAATTCTACCACCATCCTAAATCTCCCAGAAGGCCCCTTAGAGTCAGAGGTCAGCAGTTTCCCATGAGCCCCTCGTTTATGGTCCTCTATCAGGAATGCACAGGTGTGGCAGCCCCCCTAGCACCCAGTTGTGCATTAAGAGACAGGCCGCAAGGCACACAGAGCCCAAGCATCAAAATGCTCACTTTCCCAAAGTGACATTTCCAGCACCCTAATGTCGAACCCTCTGCCACTACTGGAGAGGATTCGACATTACGAACCCATCAATACCAAACACTATACTGGTACTTTTCTGCCCATGGGAAATAATGCAACCTAACCTCTTCCCAACACTGCACCGTCACCAGGGAGAACTCCGATATAGCAGGAGACATGCAGAACTTAGGCAAGTAGCTTTATAAATGACAAACCAAGTAGCAGTATCCTGTGGCATAATCGATGAGCTACGACCGTGGTTGGCACAACCAGTGCGGCAGACCCACGGAGGCGAATTCGAGATACATGCCCCTGGTATAGGTCTTACCCCATGAAAGGGGACTTACAGCTAACTTGAATCCTCTAATCATATATACACCGATCCACAGTATGTATATGAGGAGCACATCACTTTGACACTGCACAGCAGTGCCAAACGCGCTCAAGTATTAAGGCTAGCAAAACAAGTTCCAAACATGAGGGCAGCAGCCAAAAAGGTTAGGGGAGACAAGGCCAACAAAGGCCCGGTTTAACAAGTATTATTTAAAATATACTTTAAAAAGTATATTAAACCTGTATAACAAAAACTGTATATATAAGAAATGTTTTTGGTTAAAAAAAATGGACCATATTTTCAAACAAATTGAAAAATACCACTACTTGAAACAATGTTAAAAAAAATACATGACGTTTTGTATTAAAAAAATATAAGAAATGATGAAAAATTACAATAAAACCTTTTTATTTTATGCTTAAAAATATGTTTTAAAAAATGTAAACATATAAAAATCAATCAATACTCATAATAGAGGTAATAGAGGTGAAAAATTCTATACTTAAAGTTTTACATCTAACACACTGTGATGTAACATAGTAGATTTAACAAGTTATACACTAAAATAGGTACATTTACTACTCCCTCTACTATTAAAACCATTTTAGGAGTTATGTTGTACCCAAAAGGTATCACATTTACTATTCCCACTCCAATCTAAGCCATTTAGGGGAAGGTGGTGGACGCTAAAGTGGTCACATTTACTCTACCCACTTCAATCTAAGCCATTCAGAGGAAGGTTTTGGACACTAAAGAGGTGGCATTTACTAACCCCACTCCACTCTATGCCATTTAGGGGAATGTTTTGGACACTAAATGGGTGACATTTACTATTCCCACTCCAATCTAAGCCATTTACTGGAAAGTGTTGGGACACTAAAGTGCTCACATTTACTATTCCCACTCCATTCTAAGCCATTTAATGGAAGGTTTTGGACACTAAAGTGGTGACATTTACAATTCCCACTCCATACTAACCCATTTGGGGGAAGGTATTGGCCACTAAAGGGGTGAAATCTACTATTCCCACTCCAATCTAAGTCATTTAGGAGAAGGTTGTAGACACTAAAATGGTCACACTTACTATTCCCACTCCAACCTAGGCCATTTAGGGGAAGGTTTTGGACACTAAAGGTGTGACATTTACTGTTACAATCCTCTCATAGCAACAACGGATAATATTTGGATGATTCTCAACAGATGGGAAGCTTTTATTGTTCTAGATCTATCTTCAGCCATCGACACAGTCCCCCACTCCTCCTAATCCAATGACTCCACGAAGTAGGTATCCAGGGACTTATCCTCGAATGGTTCTGCTCCTTCCTCACCAGAAGAACCAAAACCGTCAACATGTCCCCCACATCTCCGAATGAATGACTGAATGAGAAATGCTTACATAGCATGCGGCTACTACGAGAGTGTCCCGGCGCTTAGGCAATCAGAGACAGAAATAGAAGTGAGGTACAACGGGAGTCCTACAGTCCTTATAGTTTGAATAAATTAGTTTTCAAATCCTTCTTGAATCTTCTTTCCTTCTTGATGGATCTCAGATGCCCAGGCATCTGATTCCTTTTGCAGGCCACTAGGACTGTAAAAGAGGAGCCCCCTCTGCGCTGTTTTTTTAAAATGGGGGGCTGAGAGTAGACCGACATTATGGAATGCAGGGACCTCCCTGGTTTGTATTCCTTGATCCTTTCATTCAAGAACATGGGCCCGTTGTTATGGAGGGCTTGATGTGTCAGTGTCAATGCCTTGTACATAATGTGTTGCCGAACCGGTAAACAGTGCAACTTTTTGCATAGTCGAGGTCATGATACGTGCTTGGGTTTTTTATAGAGCAGGCGGACTGCCATGTTCTGAACTAGTTGTAAATGTTGAACCAGACATACTGTTGGAGGGAATTGGGTCACGCAGTAGGGCCATGCTCCAGCCTACCCTGGGCTGGAGCATGGCGTAGCCCACCCTGGGAGGGAATTCGAACCAAACAGTAAGATCTCGGTTTTGTCTGGGTTGCACTGAAGTTTGTAGGCTCTGAGCCAACCAAGCAACGCCTTCATGCAGAGTGCAAATGCTTCTTTAGCCCTTGCAGAGTTCCCATCATAAGGGAGCAGGACTTGCATATAGTCCGCTTATGATATGACCTTGATGTCAAAGGATTCAACCAAGTATGCCAAAGGGGTCATATAATAGTTAAAGAGAGTAGGAGTCAGGGAGGAGCCCTGTGGCACCCCCCACTTCAACGATTTAGCTCCAGAGGCATAAGGCTTCATCCAGACTACCTGCTCTCATCTCTCAAGAAAATAACCTAGTTAGCCTAAGGCTGAACCCATCAGCCCCAGATGTTCTAGCCTGTGCAGCAAGATGTTATGATCCACTGTATCAAATGCTGCTGACAGGTCCAACAGCACCAAAGCAACATTATGTCCATAATCCAATCTTATCTGAATAGATTCTACTATCTTAATTAACGTCAACCCGGTGCTGTGGTGAGCTCTAAAGCCGGAATGGGATGGGTGTAACAATTTGTTTTCAGCCAGGAAGGTGGTAAGCTGTTGGTTCGCCACCTTTTTCAGGATTGTTGTGACTGCTTGGAGCAGAGAGACTGGTCTAAAATTTGCCAGTGTTTCAGGGTCAGCATTTGCCTTTTTGAGCAGAGGATGAACGTTTGCTCTTTTCCAGTCATCTGGCATGGCACCTGAATGAAGGAAGATGGCAAATAGCTCTTGGTAGATAGGAGCAATAATGTTCACAATAGTCTTCAGGATGTGAGGTGGCAAATGGTCGTCAGGAGATCCTAACCTGCAGTTTGTGAACTGTGCCATCAATTCCTCCATGGAGGGGGCCTGAAATGAAGACAATTTAGAATCTGCTGTCAATCCTGCTATATCTCTAGGCCA
The DNA here is from genome assembly GCA_963921515.1 of Calotriton arnoldi. Lineage (NCBI taxonomy): Eukaryota > Metazoa > Chordata > Amphibia > Caudata > Salamandridae > Calotriton > Calotriton arnoldi. The sequence goes on along the minus strand of CAWUFW010003294.1, from coordinate 388,892 downwards.
TGGCCCGAGAGTCAGGTGATTCACACCCACTAAATTAGTTTGAATTTTGAGGATCTTGTCCTCGAAAAAGTCGCTGAGTCTTGAACATAGTGCTTGACTAATTTCTGTTGGAGGGGACACGGTGTTAGGGTCCGTGAAGCTGGTTACAATTTTGAAGACCTCTTGCCTATTATTGTCTGCCTCTTTGATGCATTGAGAATTGAAGGTGATTCGAACCCCCTTAAGATTCTGATGATAAACCTTAAGGGCCAGTTTGTTGCATGTTTCATCTGATTCTGATAGTGGCGAAACTAGGCCCTTCCCAGTTTTTTGCATGCTGATCTTTCCAGGACTAACTCCTGAAAGAACCATTGTGCTGAGCAGGCCGGAGCTACTTTCCTCACGGCCATCTTAGGGGCCACTGAATTAGCTGCCTTTGTAAGCCCAGACCTAATGGCAATGTCTCCCTCTGTGACTGAGTCTATAATAACTGGTTTGGATTCAATCAGGGTCCTCCTAAGGTCTGAAGTAAACACCTGTTCCAACATCTATTCCCACTCTTCAATTGGAGGGGGTCTAGTCTCCTTCAGACTTTCAAAATGCCAAGAAAACAGGAGTAGAAAGTGGTCCAACCAGGACACCTGGCACGGGTTCTCCCACTGTATTAAAGTGTTGGAAAGGATGCCATATATGGCATGGCCAGCCCTATTCGTTGGGCCCATATCGGCTCAAACTAAATTAAAGGAGGCCAGGGTTTCCAGAAACCAGATGGACATCGTATCATCTACTCTATCCAAGTGGATATTAAAATCACCTAGAATGGTGAAGTTTGCATAGGTGATACATTTAGGGACTAAGGCTTGTTCCAGAAATGACCTACATAGCCTGGGAGGCGGTAGCCCAACTCCCCTGAGAAGGAGTGCTGCCCTCTGGAGGAGAAACAAACCCCAGGTATTCTGCTGCGATCATCTACTCTAGTTAAAACATTTTACACTAGTAGGCTTTCTTATATATGATAGCGACTCCCTCCCCACTTTTTCCCACCCTATCTAAGTGGATGCACACATAGTTCTCGGGGGTGGCGAGCTGCAAATCTGGACATGAGTCCTCATCCACCCAGGTATCGGTCATGAACAGAGCATCCAAACTACCCATCTCCAACAAATTATATTTTTCCAGTGCATGCTTATGCATGGAGGGAATATTGATCAAGGCAACCTTAAATACCATCTGATTTTTACTTGGGCCTAACATACTGTTGGGCTTCTGATTCAGGGGGTGTAGACTCTGCTTACAATGAGCACAAGAAATGGGACCTACACAGTCTAACAGAAGACGGCTACACTTGTTTGGTTACCCCATACCTTTGAGCTCAGAAGAGGTGTAGATACATCTTGAATGGCCCTCTGCTGCCAGCCCGCAATAGTGGCTGGCGCTGCCCACCGTCGGGACATGGACGGGTGCAGACGGGGTTGCCTTAGGTGCACCCTCGTCTGTGCTGCAGCCCTTAAGATATAGATGGGGAAGACTCCTTCAACCGGTTCCTTAGGAGCACTAGAGCGCGCCTTGCTCGGAATGGTGATGCTCCTTGTTCTGCTAGTTCCCCATCTTCTGTGTGCACCACCCTGTTCTGAAGGTGCTCCCTGCCCCCGCCCATTGCACGCCTTAATACCCACTTAGTCTTTCTAAAAATTGTGGCACTGTTAAAAGGACTTCATTCAACTACAAACTGTCAGTGCAGATGAAAACAAATTGAGCGATTAAAAAAGTCTTTTAGTGCAATTCATAAAAAGTTATTAAAGAGCAAAATATTGTCAGTGCAGTGATCAGTCTTTAGTTTAGAAGCAAATTCACAACCAATTCTATACAATTGTGAAGATTCAGCCCCCAAAAACTAGTGAGTCAGAAAACTGACTGAACCCACCTCAATTCAATCTCCAAATACCTATATTCTGCACGTTGGCACTGCAGACATTAAGATATAGGAGAGAAGACTCCTTCGGCCAGTTACTTAGGAGCACTAGAAGCACGCCTTGCTCAAAATGGCATCACTTCGTGTCTCTGAAGTACAAGATCTTATTTGTGGAGACTTACAGGTCTTTTCACTCAGCCCAATGCTCTTCTACATCTACATGACACCACTGGCCGAAGTCATATGAGCTCACAACATAAACATCCTCACTTATGCCGAAGACACACAACTGATACTGTCCCTCTCGGACAAAGAACCCAACAGCATCAACAAGTTCACTGCATGCATGACAGAAGTGGCCACCTGGATGAAATCCAGTTGCATCAAATTGAACTCTGGCAAGACCGAGGTAGTAGCCTTTGAGAAGTACGCCTCGCCATGGCACACCACCTGGTAGCCCACAGACCTTGGACACACGTCCTGCTTGCATGCAAGAAACCTCAAAATCATCATAGACAACAAACTGTACATGACTGCCCAAGTCAACACAGTGGTCTCTGCCTGATTCAACACACTAAGGATGCTAAAGAAAATCTTCAAGTGGCTACCAGATAACACAAGGAAAATTATGACCTAAGCCCTCATTACCAGCAGAATAGTCGATGGAAACACCATGTATGCAGGGATTACCAACCAGCTCACAAGAAGACTGCAGACCGTCCAAAATGCAGCAGTCAGATGAGTCCTCAACCTCCCATGCATAGCCCACATCACACCACACCTTAGGAAAGGAAACTCCACTGGCTCCCAATACACAAGCATGAACACTGTGCTCTCCACAACACTGGCCCTGCCTATCTGAACTGCAGCATTCACTACCATCAATCTTCCAGACACCGGTGCTCTGCCAGACTCTCACTAGCACACACCCCACACATACACAAATTCAGAGCAGGGGGGCGCACCTTCGGTTACCTGTCTGCAAGAACCTATAATGACCTCCCACAGCACATCAGAGCCTTCTCCCCTCTTCTTGACTTTTGCAAGAAACTGAAGACCTGGCTTTTCGAGTACGCCCACAGTGCTGGTTTCACACACCTGCTACAGAGTGCCTGGATACCCTCACAGGTAATTAGCATGCTATAAAAACACCAATAACATAAGAAGGTTTTGAACACTAAAGGGTTGATATTTTCTATTGACACTCTAATCTAAGCCATTTAAAGGAAGTTTTTACGAGCTAAAGGGGTGACATTTACTATTCCCACTCCAATCCAAACCATTTAGGGGAATGTTTTGGACACTAAAGTGGTCACATTGCATATTTCCAGCCCAATCTAAATACATTTTTTGAAGGTGCTGAACACTAAGGGGTTGATTCCGATGTCGTTCGGACAGAATTCCTACTGAATCGGTTCCGGAATGCTTTCCGGACGACTTGGATTGGGCGAGTCTGACCAGGCGATTTGGATGTATCCGGATGCTTCAAGATACGATTCGGTCAGACTCCCATTAACTTCAATGGGAGCCTGTGTTCCAAACGAGAACGCAGGCTCCCATTGAAGAAAGGGGTGGCGGGGGAAAACCTTGCACCCTGTGGCGGGCACCCCATGGTGCCTGCCACAATGAGCATGGTTGGAAAGGGAGTTCCCTTGGGTACCCCACAGGACCAATTCGGAAGGCCCCGGGTGAAGGGGGGCCTGCTACGGGCCCCCAAAAACAGATTCCGGCAGCTGATTCGTACCGGAGAAACCGATTCGGAACGGCTGTCCGAATCTGTCATCATACTCGCTCACTCGGAAACCGAGTCTATAGAGCTGTACGATTCGGCTCCGAAAGAAGCGCCCTGTCCGAATGCCTTTCGGAACCGATTCGGACAGCCCTACCGGTCTCAGGCATCGTACTCGGTCGTTGGGAAGAGTGTACGATTCGGTCAGCAACAAGGGTTCCGGATTGGATTCGGCAAACCCAAATCTGATTCGGAGCCCTTCCGAATGACATCGGAATCGACCCCTAAATATTCAATAACATTGAATTATATCATAACAAAAATAAATCATTATTTAATAAATTTAATTACTATATACAAAATTTAGCATCACACATATTTGAATAAAAAATAGTACATTAAAAAGCACAACAAATAACTGAATACATAACTAACATACAACCAACTCAAAGAAAAATAAATATAAAAAATTATATAACAGTAAACCTATACATTACACGTACAAAACTGCATAACTGATTTATTTTTTCTACAACACACTTATAAGCACTATAGTAAAGAAATATTAAATACATGTGATTAAAAAAGATACATTATATATTTATGTGAATAATATTGCTTCTAAGTGGGTTGTAGAAACTATAAATAATGAAAATATATAAATGATTAATTCATATAATATAAAAATTTGTAATTAAACTACACCCAATATATATAATTCTAAATAATAATTGTTTTAGTAATTAGGGGCCTAATTACGATACCATCTGTCTGCCATCTTCGCGAGCCCTTTCCCAACGACGAGGCCGGGAAGCTTTCCCCGCCGTATTACGATGCAACCGCAGATATTTCGGTAGTCGCAGCTATGGCAGAGCACATATCCCTGAATATTTCAATGGAAATGTGTATAAAACTCACAGAAAACATGTGAAATCTACACACATGCATAAGATATGTGGGGATATGCCTTGTGCACCCTGTACCCCAGTGTTGGAGTGTGGTAGAATGTGCACAGTCCAATCAATGGGGATACATACCGCAGAAGGACTTACCTGGATTCCGGCGCCCACAGCATCGTTGTCATTGGGGCTAGGCTTCCGAGGTGTAGAGGGTACCTGGAGGAAAGGATCCACGGTGGAGACTGCTGGAGAGAAGCAGTTTGGGGTGAGTATGCACCCCAAATCCTTAGTTTCCGAAGACACGAGGCAGCCGGTTGGACCGCCACCGTCGGGTCGTTGGAAACCCACATCATAATCCAGACGGCAGTCGGAGATCCCTTTACAGCTCTAATATTTTTACTCAATTATATATCACATTAGCAAAAACAATAACATCAATATTTAAAAAAAGGAAAAATCAATATAGCAACACAAAAAAGAAATGTATAATAAAAATAATTGGCAAAGCATTTCAAAACATATTTTTTCATATAACAGAAAATATTACATTCAAAATTACAAATTACATTTAAAAAATGATATTATAACTGATACACCACATTTTACATAAAGACCCAACATCCCAATCCTATAATATTATAAAACTTATAAAAAAACAAAATTCCTCTAATGAATACTTCAAAAATGTATTATTATACAAATTACATTAAATAAATACCTTAGAAATTAGAAATATTTAACATACAACACTAATTAGATACTATGAAAAACATAATAAAATAAACATAAAAGATATTATAAACAACGATATTTAAAAAAGATATTTTTTACACATATTAAAAACAGTACTTAAAACAATATCTTTGCCTCCAATATTTCTGTCCACAATATTTTTTCTTTATTAGTCCTCATTCGCCTTAGGTTTAACCTCTGAAATCTCCCTCTGTGTGTGCCCTTGCCTCAGAAGATCATTTATACCTAAGGCATAAAATCCCATTTTCTTCTTCTTAAACTTTCGCCCTGGCTATCCAGACCAATTTGCAGAACATAAAGAAAGAAGTAGAGACCAGGAAAAGGTGTAATCATTGGACCTTCCGCTATCACAGGTTGTTTCAGTAAACATCTACACCTCTACCTCTAACCATTTCAGTACTGGGGTCCAAAATTGATTTCTCTTTCTCGCTACTGCCCTCTCTAACTTGATAATATATTTGATAGACTTTACCCAGTCTGACACCATAGGTAGAAGATTACGAATACAATTTTTACAAATCTCCCTCCAAGCAAGGAGGATTAAATAAAAAATCTGTTTTTTATCCTTACTCAAACTTTCATGTTGTACTACCACCCCAAAAACTATAAGAGGTTAACTTACCTGAACTGCTATATCAAGAATGGATGTCATACATCTACTCACATCAACCCAAAACGTTTAGATGCCTGGACATTCCATACACATGTGGCCATCAACAGCTTTTTCTAGGCCGCATTTTACACACCTCAGCACTCTTCCATTCCCCAGCTTCAATAATTTTTGAGGGGTCTAATATACCCTATGTGAAAAAAAATTTGATTTCTCCTTAAAATGGGTGCATGGACTGTAGTCTAAAGAGTGTTAAAAGATACTTGCCATAAATCTTCTAACTGCATCCCCAGTAAGCAACTTTTCCACAGCTCATCTGGCAGTCTAAAAACACCACCCGATAAGTCCACCAATAGCCAATACCATCTGGAAACTTCCTTTGTTCTTGATAACCCCTGGATTAAGATGGTGTCTAAATCGTTCGATGTTACCATATCCGCCCCTGCTGTCTAGAGCCAACTTTTTACTTGTAGATATTTAAACTTTGAGACTTTATTATTGGATGCTTCCACATGTTTGTCCCAAGGAATCAGAACACCCTCTTCCACCAAATGTTCCCAACTCACCAGGCCTGCCACTTTTAAAGGAGGTGCCAAAATATTATTGGTCCATTCGGGAGAGTCTGGTGCATCCCATATGGGCGCTAACCTGCTGTGATAGGTGAGTTTAGTCTCCTTTCTGTTCCGGAACCATAATGTAGCCATGCTCTGTAAAACCTTGAGACACACCTTCTTGTATTGGATCACCAAACGTATACATATATCCCTGATCTCCCTCTTTTATGTCTGACAGCATGGCACTAAACATTCTGCCAATATCTGAGCTATCAGGCTCCTGTAGCAGCATCTTAATATTCTTTAATAAAAAGGTCCAGGCATAGTAGCGTAAATCAGGCATGGATAGACCTTCTTTGTCTTTCTTCCTTCGTAGTTTCTTCCAAACTATCCGAGGGCCTTTTGAGGCCCAGATGAAACTACTGATCTTGCCTTGCATTTTAGCTAACCACTCATTCTTGAAGGTTAGGGGTATTGCATGAAATAAAAAGGTACATTTTGGGAGGATAGACATTTTACCCAGATTTATTCTCCCTAGTATAGTTAGGGGTAGGTGGGACCAGCTCAATATCAGATTACTAGCCTCTTTCATTATCTTTGAAAAGTTTACCTCGGGAGAACCATAATATCCTGAATAAGTTTTATACCTAAATATCTAATTTCTTTCTTGAGTAAGTTAGAATCCTCCTCTAACAGAGGCCATGACCTCTGTTTTAGAATTATTGACGGAGTAACCTGCAAGCTGTCCAAATTTCAGAGTTAGGCTGTTGATTAATCGGACCGCTGCATGTAAATCTGAGCTATATACAATGAGATCATCCGCATATCTTCTTTTCCCAACCTTTATATCTAAAGGGGGTATCAATCCGTCATTTTTGATCTTTGTTGCCAAATGTTCAATATAGAGATTGAATAGTAATGGAGATAGAGGGCAACCCTACCTGGACCCCCTTCGAGATTTTAAAAGGTGCAGTAAGGTTCCCATTTACCAGGACTCTGGCGCACGGTGTTCAGTATATCATAGCCAATACCCTACAAAACCTTTTACCTAGATTATATAAATCTAACATTGTTTGCAGGTAAACCCAATTTACCCGATCAAATGCCTTTGTGGTGTCTAGAGTGATTACTCAAGGGGTACTTTGTGTGTGGTGGCCATATCAATTGCTCCTATCAAATTGAATGTCAGCTCATGTATTCCTCTTCCTATTACAAAACCCTTCTGGTCTTCATGAAGAAGGTCCCCCACTATTCCATTCAATCTCTCTGCCAGAATTTTAGCAAATATTTTATGATCGCTGTTTAGCAGTGATATAGGTCTATATGGCTCACAAATCTTTGGAGATGTCTCTGATTTTAATATTAAAGTCACTATGGCCTTGTTCCATGATGCAGGCATTGCCGCACCATTCTGAAAGATATCTGCAAACAGCTTAGTCATAATCGGCAGTATGACATCTTCTAATAGCTTATATATTTCTGTTGGTAGCCCATCCGGTTCTGCTGCTTCGCCCATCTTCCCCAACCTGATTGCACTCTTGACTTCTAGGGGCGTTATACTACTGTTGATAACAGTACTTCTGTCCTCACTGATTCTAAGTGGACTGTCCTGGTTCGGCCAAGCCTTAACCTCTTTCTCAGTGATCACTAACCCTTCCTGTTATAGGTCCTTAAAGTAATTCTGAAAAGCATTCTCGATATCCTCATGTTTTGTGAGCAATCCCCCGTGTTATACAATCTAACTTCTTTCATGATATTTCTTACTTGATCCGTCTTAGCTGTTTCACTCAGCCCAATTCCATTCGTGTTAAAAAAACAGCACACCGCCTAACCCTGCAGCTCTTCAGGCAGAAAATATAAACGCACGTGCAGCATTTATTGCAACATAAGTAGTTAATTCAAGATTTAGACTAGAATCAATTTTGAATTTCCTTTGTTTTGAGATTGAAGATAATTGCTGAAACCCAGCAGAATTGATTATCTTTTTTCAATGTGCACTAAGCAGTAATAGATGGATTTGGCCTCCCTTTAAAGATACAAGGTAACTCTGGCATGAGGTATCACACACGTTGTTGAATTTAGAGAGGCTATAGATGACAGTTGACACAGTGTCATGTATACTCTTCGAAGATACACATGAACAATTACCAGCCCCAAGTCCTGTTGAGAACCCCCAGCCACCAGAGGTTCAAAATGCATCATTGAGAACAATCAGGGATTCCATTCACTTGGCATCAATATGGACAGTGAAAAGAGAGTGTAAAAACTATCAACCCATCCATATTAGATGACCTTGGAACACCAATGAAAATACCAAGAGGGTTATGATATCTTAGAGTAGTAATGATATAACCCTCTGGTCAAAAATTATTGGACTGGTTAAAACAATTTATTTCCAATGTGTGTCTATAAATACACCATTATTTGTTCACACTTATTTTGTTTAACCCAAAGCACGTTTTGCACTATGTTGTTTGCACCAAAGTTACCATTTAGTGTCAAAATGTAATCTCGTCTTTTTTCCTTTTCGTGTGGTACGTTTTATGGTAAAGAAGAGAGTTTTCCCTTTTTATGACTTGTTAAAAACGCAATAATCAGGTTTAATGAATTGTGAAATGAATTCACAAGGCCAGTTTATTGAGTAACTTGTCCTTGAGTAAAGTGACTTGAATCAAAGCAGCGACCACCTATTTCATTTTTTGTACTTATAGAAAGTGGACATTTCTCTGCTCTTACTGCTCTGTGTGCCTTGCAGCATTTCTCCAATACACATCTGGGGTGGGTGACAGCTACACTTTGAGCATTCCCTCTAGACAGCCACTAACAAAGGAAGGGTGGGTGTGACAAAGAACTCATCTGCATTCACCTACATTCTGATAGCTCTAACTGGGCAGGAAGAGGGAGGGGGAACTGACACACCTGAATAGGCAGTATCCTGTATCCCACACAAAGGGCTGCTTTGAAGTCACCCCACTTCAAAGGCACATTTGGGTATAAGTACTGAGGCTCTGACCCTGCCAAGAATGTACACTATTGGACCTGTGAAGAACTCTGCCAGGAGTAAAGACTGCTGTGCTACAAGGATTGCCACTCTGCCTGACTGCTGCTCTGAAGGTACTGCTTTCTGCTTTGCTGAGCTGCCCTGCCTGCCTGCCGATCTGTGCTCTGCTGAGGACAAGGATTGGACACATCTCACTTGAACTCAGAGTGACTCCAAGGGCTTGCTAGCTTGTCCTCTGTTTTGTAGTCTCAGGGCCATCAAAGACTTCTTGCTACTCTGTAACAGCACTTGGACTCTGCCATATCTGAGTCCTGCCCTGCCAAGTGGTGCCAATCCAGTCCTGGACCCTTGAAAGGTGATTTCTGTTGTTCAGAACCATCAAAAGTGAAACAGTGACGACTTTGCGCCAATCAGACCGACACAGTGCCATTCGATGCTGATACAGTGTCGATCCGAGGACATCCCTGCACCGATAGACAACGACGTGGTGCTCGACTGTGAAGTTCGACGACGATGCGTTGCCTACACCATAAGGGGTTTGACACCAACACTGTGAGACTCAACAACAATGGATCTGCCCGACTGCGTGAATCGAAACCGACGCATCGAGTCTTCGACACCGACACTTGCTCCATCCAAGGTACTTTTTCAGTGGGACATGTGTGAGTCCTGTAGCCGGCCTGCCCTCCATCGCAGTCAGTCTGAACTTTGGACTTGCCCCGGTCCAGTGCAACCTCTGTAACCCCTTCCCGCTATTGACTTACTAGCACTACCTCCTGAATGTCATTTGAGATGTCATCAGTGATGTCATCAGTGATATCACTGACCATGTCATGAGTGATGTAATATGTGAGGTCATAACCAGTGTATTGCAGGGATGTGAGTTATAGTTAGCTCAGCTAACTATAACTGCTGAGTTTTACTGGTTTTGTACGAGTGAAATCTGAGCCTAACTATAATGACCCTGTAAACTTTGTTTTTTCCAGTGAATTTCTAAGGTGTTTTTAATTCTATTTCCTAGCTATAACGTCCCTGTAACCTTTGTTTTTTTCTGTGAATTTCAAAGTTTTTTTTAACGTGAAGTAAGATGCCCATCACAATGCACAGTGGGGGTGGGGTTGAACGCAGGGCTTGGCCTGGCATTGTGCTGCCCCCACCCAAGCTTGCTGCTTCTGCTCCCCTCCTCCTTTCATTCATTGGCCGTTGTTCTGCCACTGCCTTCCTGCCTGCTCTAAACAGTTAGCTTGCTGCCCCATCTACCTCCTCCCTCCTGTCTGTAGTCCGAGTCCATTCACCAGCCCCTCCCTCCTGCCCTGTATGGTCCGATGCACTGCCAGTGCCTTCCATTTAGCTCGATGTCCCTGCTCACTCCTCCTGCCCTCAGTTCCTCAGTTCTATACAGCATCACTGTCCTCCTGCTTAGCCTCTGTGCTTAGCTTGCTGTCCCTACTCTCCTTCCCCCCTGCCCTCCGATGTCTGTGTGCATGCCCCTGCTCCCTCCTTGTTGTCCACCATATTCTATGGACCTGCCACCCTCCTATCTACTCTAGGTGTTCTGTTGAGCTGTCACTGCCCCTCCCACCTGCCTAGCATTGTCAGATGATTGCCGCCTGTCCCTGCCACCTCCACCCTGCCTGTCCAAATTCCATGCCTCTATTCCCTCCCTCCTGTCCTCCATGGTCAATTTTGCTGCCACTCCCTTCTCCCCTCCATGCTCTGTTGTGCTACAACTGCTCCTCCTGTCTGCCCTGCATGGTCTGTTGTGAAGTACCTTCCCCTGCCCTCTTTTGTCTGTGTCCAGCCCCTGCCCCTACCCCTCCCTTCTGTCCTCCATGGTCTTTTGTGCATGCCCCTGCCCCCTCCCTCTTGCCCACCATGGCTGTTGTGCTGCCACTAACCCTCCCGCTTGCCATGCATGGTCTTCTGTGCTGCCACAGCCCCTCCCACCTGCCCTGTGTGGTCAGCTTGCTGCCCCTGACCCCCTCCCACCTTCCCTCCATTGTCTCTGTGTTTGCCATTGTAGTCTCACCGTTGCCCTCAATGGTGTGTTGTTCTTCCCGTGCCCATCCCACCTGCCCTCCATGGTCAGCTTGCTGCTCCTGCCCTGCCCCCTTGACCCCTGCCCTCCGTTTTCCATGTAAAGAGCCCTATCCCCTCCCTCCTGACTTGTTTGGTCTGCTGTTGTTCCCCTGCCGCCTGCCTCCTGCCCTTCATGGTCTGTTACTGCAACTGTCCCTCCTGTCTATCCGCTATGGTCAGCTTGCAGCCCTTGCCTGTTTCCCCTCTGCTCTCTGTTGTCTATGTGCATGGCCCTGTTCCCTCCCGATTACTTTCCATGGTCCTTTTGCTGCACTGCCGTCCTGCTGGCCCTGTGTGATGTATTGTGCACCTGCAATCCCTGAAGCCTACCCTGTAAGGTCAGTTTGGTGCCCCTGCCCATTTCCCTCCTGCCCTCTCTTCTCCAAGTCCGTGTTCCTACCCCATTCACCTGCCCTACGTGATCCAATGTACCAAACTTGCCAACATTTTGAAGTTAGTAAGAGGGAGATTTTGGGAAAAAAACCTGAGGAATTGATTTTCCCCATTGACTTACATTGAAAAAGAGGAGATTTGAGGCAGGAGACAAATAAATAAAGGCCTTTTGGGCTTAAAAACATCGGGAGTCTCCTGCCTGAATTGGGTCTGGTGGCATGTATGGTTGTACTGACACTGCCTTTTCCTTCTGCCCTCAGTGGTCTTTTATATTGCCACAGCCTTTCTTGCCTGTACTGAATGGTTGGTTTGTTGTCCCTGCCCCCCTTTTCCCTGCTCTCCATGGTCCATTGTGCTGCCACTGCCCTCCCACCTGCACAGAGTGGTCAACTTGTTGCCTCTGCACCCTCCTCCAAGAGAGGGTCTTATTCTCATAAAAATTATGGTTAGTGCTCTAAACAACTAAAATGAGGAAATATTTTCTGAGTTCTCAAATAGCAAGAAAGCACTTTTAAATAATTTGCTATCTTTATAGGTTTTGTTATCCAGTTGATCACTTGATTATATGTTACACTTAAGGGAGAGGATGTAGCGCTACAGCCAGAGCTGCAGACTTTGCAACTGGGGAACCAGTTTCGAGTTTTGGCATCATCTCAACATCCTGTGATTCTGGGCAAATCACTTAATCTCCCCATGCCTAAAACCAAAATGAATGTGTACTTGTGTAATGTAACTGATGCTCATGTACAGCACTCCTATACCTTTGGGTCAAGTGTGCTATATAAAACTGCAAAAAAACTAAATAATTAAGTGTTTCGAACACTTCTGTCATTGTGCTTCACTTGGGCTACATTTGGGTGGTATTGGCGCTGTATTTGGGCTCTTTTTTCCTCCGGTGGCCATCTTGAGAGACTTATTTGTTATGACGTTCCCTAATTTAATCATTTACTGCAGTATCCTCCGTAGATAATGCTTTCAGTTTTCTAATTTGATTCCATCAAGAGGGCGTTCATATGTGCCACATCTTCGGCATAAATTCAGAATGCTAGCACTCTAGTTGCTCATTCGAAATCTGTAGCAAAACTGCTGACCACCAGGGAGTTAACTGGCAGTCTGCTGCTGGTGTTGAAAGTGCATGTTTCAGTCTGCATGTCAGAATGTTTTAATGAAATAGAAGAGGAAGATATTTGAGAACTCACTTAAAATGTGTCCTAATTTTTCTTTCTACAGCACTAACTATAATCTCTAGGACAAACTGAAGCCCCTCATTCTGTTCCTTTCTAAATTAAATGTTTTACGTTTTACTAGTTTGATTCAATCAACATGGCTTCAGGTGTGCCATACTTTTGTCATAAGTAACACCGTTAGCAATCTAGTTGTTCTTTAGAACACTCTGGGAGGCTACAATACAATACAAGAAATCAACAGTCAGACTTCATTTTCATATGGCTCAGAAAGATAGTGTGAATTTATAGAAAATATGCTTTCATTTTAGCTTCTGGAGCACCTTCCATAACCTCTATTGGGAAATCATGAGAAGACAGTTTTTTCTCTAACATGATTCTTGAAATCCCAGCAGAAGGCTTTTCTACAGGATAAAACCACCTTAGCACACATCACAATTCCTAATATTAATATGGTACCATCAACAAATGTTTTATATTGTAACTAAATTTCAGTGAATTCACTGAAAAACCAAAGGTTACAGGGGCGTTACAGTTAGGCTCAAATTTCACTCGTACAAAAGCAGTGAAATTCGGCAGTTATAGTTACCTGTGCTAACTCTAACTTATGTCCCCACAATGCATGGCTTATTACCTCACATATTACATCACTGATGATATGATCAGTAACATCACTCATAACATCATCAAGCAAGCGTAAGAGTCTAGGGGTGTGAAACAAATATACTAACCTACTGCTAAAGTTAAATTAGTATACTAGGTGCACTACTGCTGAGTGATACTACTTCTAACATATATCGTGTGAGTGGCTGTGTGACTCTATGCATCCTTATGTGTATGGGTTTGTGAGTGGCTGTATGGGTATATAAGTGAGTGTGTCAGTAGCTGTGTGGTGAGTGACATGCTGTGTGAGAAGCAGTACTGTGAGTGAGTGGGTGTATCAGTGGCTGAATAAGTCAGTGAGTGGCTCTATAGGTGGGTAAGTGGCTGTGTAGTGACTGTGTGAGTGAGTGACTGTGTGGGTAAGTGACTATGTGGGTGAGTGAGTGGCTGTTTGAGTGGGTGTTTGCTTAAGTGAGCTAGTGTGTGAGTGGCTGCATTAGAGAGTAAATGTCTGTGTGAATGGCTCTATGGGTGAGTGAGTGGGTGTGTGAGTGCTTGTACGGATGTGTGAATGAGTATGTACGTGGTTGTGTGGGTGTGTGAGTGAGTGCTTGTATGGGTGAGTGAGTGGCTGTGTGCAGAGTCCATATGGGTAAATGAGTGGGTGTGTAAGTGACTGTGTATGTAAATTAGTGGGTGTGTGAGTCACTCTATGAGTGAGTGTGTGGCTATGTGACTGGCTGTACCGGTGAGTGACTGATTGCATGCATGGTTGTATGTGTGAGTGAAGGGTTGTATGACTGGCTGTACAAGTGAGTGAGTGGATGTGTGAGTGACTCTATGGTGGTGTGAATGGGTGTTTGAGTACTGGTATGGGTGTGTGAGTGGTTGTGTGGATGTATGAATGGGCATAAAAGAGGTTGTAGGGGGTGTGAGTGGGTGAGTGAGTTGTTCTGTGCAAGATGTAATCAATGACATTATCAGTGATGCCATTTGAGATGTCATCAGTGATGTAATATGTGGGGTAATAAGTAGTGCATTGCGAGGATGTACTTTATAGTTAGCTCAGGTAACTATAACTGCCAAATTTCACTGGTTTTGTATGAGTGAAATATGAGCCTAACAATAAAGTTCCCGTAACCTTTGGCTTTATCAGTGAATTTCTATGTTTTTTTAACTAGTAGTTGCATTTGCAGAGTGATGGAGAAAGGGGGCTTGGCCTCCAAAGTCCTCTCAACAATCGTGCTGTATGGGACTTACTGGAGGTAACAGGAGGGCTTGTTGGCCCTCAAGGACTCTCTGGAGCCAAAGGAACTTCATACCTCAACCCGAAGTGCACCAGGAGGAGCATTTGCAGAGTGGTAGTAAAAGGGGATGGGACCTCTGGTGATTTGCTGGTCCCTTTTTCTGTTTATATATCGTTTTATATTATTAGGGGATGAGGGCACTTGGCCCCCTTTCCCTGGGTCAATTTTGGCCCCGGGGACCCATCCCCTGGGGCCAGGCCTTCTTTTTCTGAATGGAGGAGGGGAGCCACATGGCCCCCCTCCCTGGGTGGATTTCAGTCCTGTGGACCCCATTTCTTATATATATATGGCTCCAGGTGCCCCCCACCCCCCCATTGCAGGACACAGCCTTGGGGAAGTGGGGGTCTCTGGGGCTGCAGGGGCAGCCTGGCCCCCCACTTTCATTATTAATATTTGTCTCAGGAAGTTGAAGGTCCCCAGGGCTGCGGGGCGTGCATGACCCCCCGCATTTGTCATATTCAGCCCTGGGGAGGTGGCAATACCCGAGGTAGCGGAGGGGGCACACGAGTCCACCTGCATTCATACATTTGCCCAGGGCAAACCCAGCATAAATGATTAAAAATGCCAGGGGAGGTGGCAGTCCCCGGGGCTTTGGGATCCTGATAGGTTAATATATGTTATAATAGTAAATACATTTTTAAAAAAAAAATCTTAATATAAATTAAAATGAATGCTTTTAATAATAGTTTTACATTATACACACATACATATATATGGGTGTAAGATTGTTTAAATTAGTATAATTTATATATATTTTTAAATATTATTTAAACATATTTCATTTACATTATATTAATGTTGCATGTTAAACTATTTAATAATTACTATTTTGAACTACATATATATATATATAAAAATATTTTTGAGTATATCTTCTAGTTATTAGTGTACAACAAATTATTTTCTATATTATTGTACTTACCTTTATATGTATAGGAAAACATTTTTTTGTTTGATAATTTTGACACAATATTTATGTATCATCGATATTATGTCTCTGAACCACCAATCCCTGTTCTCTTCATCCTGCCTTCCATTGTCTGAGTTCCATGCCCCTATACCCCTCTCTCCTGCCCTCCACGGTCCATTTTCCTGCCACTCGCTTTTGCCCTCCATGCTCTGTGTGCTGCTACTGCTGCTCATGCTCACCCTGTGTGGTCTGTTGTGAAGCCCCTGCCCCTTCTCCTCCCCTCTGTTGAATGCATTCAGCCCTTACCCCTCCCTTCGGCACTCCATGGTCCTTTGTGCATGCCACTGCCCTCCCTCATGCTCACCATGGTCTGTTGTTTTACCACTAACCCTCCCACCTGCCATACAAGGTCTTTTATGTTGCTATGCCACTCCACCTGCCCTGTGTGGTCAGCTTGCTGCCCCTGACTAGGCCTGGGTGGTGAGTTCTGCTCCGTTCGTGGAGTTTGCAGAGTTTTTCGCACTGCACGGAGTACGCTGAGTTCTGAAAACTCCACTTCATGGAGCAGAGTTTTTTTCCTCGCTCGCCAACGTTAAGTTGGTGAGCGCGAGTGAGGAAAATACTACACTAGACCATCTCCCAGCGAAATTTCTCCACGCGTGCGGTCCCGGATGGCTTGCATTGAGAAATCATCTGTTTGTGTTGAGGAATATGCTGCTCAAGTAGAACATCTACTCAAGTGGCAGAAAGTAGCAGCACCCTCTTGCACTGCACATGGTGCCATTCGCACTGATTTTCCAGCATGGAAAAAACCCTGGCGCTAAAAATCAGCGTGAAAGGTGTGACCTAATGCACTCCGCCGCTTGTGGAACTCCATGAAGCATGGTGGAGTTTTTTGGTCTCCACCCAGGCCTACCCCTGACCCCCTCCAACCTTGCCCCTGTTGTCCATGTATATACCCTTATAGGCTCCCTGTTGCTCTCCATGGTGTGTTGTGCTTCTACTGCCCATCCCGCCTGCCCTGCATGGCCAGCTTGCTACTCCTGCCCTGCCATTTGCCCCTGACCTCTGTTGTCCATGTGTGGGCCCCTATCCCCTCCCTCCTGCCTTCTATGGTCCCTTGCCATGCCCCTGCCCCCTTGCTCCAGCCCTCCAAGGTCTATTCTGCTGCAACTGCTTTTCCTGCCTGCCCTTTATGTTCAGCTTGCTGCCCTTACCTCTTCCCCCCTGTTGTCCGTTTCCATGGCCGTGACCCCTCCCATTTGCTTTCCATGGTCCGTTATGCTGCACTGCCCTCCCGCTTGCCCTTTGTGGTGCATGGTGTTGCTGTTGTTGCCGCAACCTCTGCACCTGCCCTGGAAGGTGAGTTTGTTGCCCCTGCCACCTCCCTCCAGCCCTCTATTGTCCAAGTCCATGTCCCTACCCCATTTCTTCTGCCCTCCTTGGTCCACTGTACTATAGATGCCAACATTTTGAACTTGTTAAGAGGGAGATTTTGAAAAACAAATTTGGGATATTGATTTTCTTCATTGACTTACATTGAAAAAGAAGAGATTTTAGGCTAGAGACAAATAAAATAAAGTCCTTTTGGGCGAAAACAAAATCGACAGTCTACGACCTGAATTGGGTCTGTTGGTATGTATGGTTGTACTGCCACTGCCTCTCCCTCCTGCCCTAAATTGTCTGTTGTGTTGCCACAGCCTCTCTTGCCTGCTCTGCATGGTTGGTTTGCTGCCCCTGCCCCACTTTCCCTTGTCCTCTATGGTCTGTTGTGCTGCCTCTGCCCCTCCCACCTGCCCAGTTAGTCAACTTGCTGCTTCTGTCCTCCCTGCCCTCAATTGTCTGAGTCCATGCCCCTGACCTATGCCTCCCCACAGTGTTGGACAACTAAATCACTAACATTCTTTATCTATATAAAGGTGTGGCACACCAGGAGGCATCTTGATGGAATCAAAACTGTAAAGCCTAAGCATTTCCTTTAGAAATGATAAAAATGAGGGGGTCTATTACCCAAAAAAATTATGGTTAGTGGTCTAAAAAACTAAAATGAGGACACATTTCCTAAGCTCACAAATAGCAACAAAGCACAATTAAATTATTTGCTATTTTTATGTTTTTTTATCCAGTTGATCACTTAGGTAAGAGGATGTGGCATTACAGTCAGTGCTACCGGCTTTGGAACTGGGGACCCATGTTCGAGTTTCCACATCGGTTTAACAGCCTGTGATTCTGGGCAAATCACTTAATCTCCCCATGCTTAAAACAAAAATGAATGTGTCTTGTGTAATGTAACTGATGCTCATGTAAAGCACTTCCATACCTTCGGGTCACGTCTGTGCTATATAAAATTGAAAAACAAATTAAACGTTTGCACACTTCTGTCATTGGGCTATACTTGGGATATGTTTCAGTGATATTTGGGTTACATTTGGGCTCTTTTTTCTCTGGTTGCTATCTTGGGAGACTTTTTGTTATGAAGCTCCCTTGTTTCCTCATTTTCTGAAGTACCCTGCTTTCAGTTTTCCTCTTTGATTCCATCGCGATGGCGTTCAGATGTGCTACATTTTTGTCATAAATTCAGAATGTTAGCACTCTAGTTTTTTTTTTAACTAATTTTTACAAAAAGAATATAAGAAATTATAACGTAAGAGAACAGTCACAGTGTACATGTATGTAAATGCAGAGGCATTACTGGTAGCAGTATACAGTATATGATTATATATACCCAAGGGAGAGACATATCCTCTTTATGAATCATCACATAACAGAGTGCCAGTTGTTATAGCGTGCAGTTGTCATAATATCCAATAAGTACCAAACCGAGGCAATGACCTTGGAACAGTTTAAAGGCATATTCTACTAGGTGAATAGCTGGAATAGCACCCCGGGAGAGATATCTGCAACAGTTAGAAATTCACATGCAACTCCACCCAACTTAAGAAGAAGACAGGATACTAAGTAATTCACTCTGCACCATCTAGGAAGCTCTGGTATAGACTCCAAAAGTATTTAGGTCGGCTCTGGGAAGGGAGCAGTTTGCTGTATAATTCAGACTGCGTATTGCAGAACAACATATCTCTTGACCATTGAGCCATAGTGGGGGGTGGTCCACGCGACCAATGCATAGCAACTCCCCGCTTCGCTATCAACAACCCCATGTCTAACAATCGCCTCATTTCTTTCCGTAGCCGCTTAGAGAAACCAAGTAGAGCCAATAAGGGATCTGGCGTCAAGGGCTCCTCGGTAATAACGCTGAGTTTTGGGAATATTGATATCCAGTATTTAGCTATGGGCGGACACAGCCAGGCTAGATGTAGGAATCCTGCTGACTCTTAGCCACATCTCTCACACCTCGCTGTATCCCGTAGGCCGTATCTATGCAATCGGGATGGTGTATAATAGACCCTGTTAAGAAACTTAAATTGAATGAGTCAGTGCCGTCCGTTTAGGGAAATACGGTGTGTAGATTCGCAGCAATATCGCCATGTTTCATCATCCAGATAGACCCCCAGGTCCGTCTGCCACTCTAACCTGGCTTTAGTGTAATAATTCTTTCGATAGTCTTGCACCGTGCTATAAATACTGGAGACAATTTTACAAGGGGATTTGGCGCGCATCACTAGAGAGAAAGGAGCCACTTCTGGTGGTTCCAGCATGTCCTCCCCCAGCATATCTCGGAGCGCATGCCTGACCATGAAAAAATGAAACATTGTGAGTGGAGAGACATCCTGCTTTTCCGAGAGAATCTCATCCCATCCACCTCCTCTGTCATCGTAAAATAGGTCTCCTATTACAGATATGTCAAGTAGAGCCAGGGCACGAACCACTTCTGGCTCGTCTAATATCGGCAACCATGTGCACCACTCTATTGGAGTGATAGGAGAATACAAAATAGGGGCTGCTTGTCTTTTAAGTAAATTCTGCCAAGCATGCGTGGTGGCATTTATAGAATCTAAAGTGCTGGTGCGTCTGATAGGAGCACGGAACAGAGAAGTAGTTAAATGGGAGGGAGCAGCCACAACCTTCTCTATGTGTAGGTGAGGAGGGGGGGGATTGTTGGTGGAGCCAATAAAAGGCGTGCGAGCATTGTGCCACACAATAGTAAAGCTCCAGATCCGGAGCACCGAGCCCGCCCATAGAGTATGGGAGTGTAAGGACATCCCACTTGACACGAGGGTGCTTACCAGCCCAAGCCAACCTGACCAATAGAGACTTGATGCATTTAAAAAAGTGAGCCTGGAGTACCATAGGAATATTTGAAAACAAGAACAAGAATCTCGGTAAAACCACCATTTTCATCAAGGATATACGCCCGAAGAGGAACAGAGGAAGCCGCACCCATCTATCAATATCGTCTTCTAGTTTAGTTATTGCCCTGCCATAATTCTCAGAAAATACCGTCCCAGAGCACGTGTGCACCTGGATGCCCAAATAACGCACGGGGTCGACAGACCAGGACAGTGGGAACTCCAGCTCCACCGGCTCCATGGATTGAGTGAGGGGAAAAATGGTTGATTTAGACCAATTAATTTTAAGCCCTGAAAATTCACCGTACTTTACCACTTCCCTTAGCACAGGGGAAAGGTGAACCTCCGGATCTCTAATGTATAAAAGAGTGTCATCTGCATAGGTGGAGATTATTAAATTATATCCAGGGAATCGTATCCCTCTGTGGCTGTGATACTTCCTGAGGGCACATGCCAGAGGCTCAGCCACGATAGCATAAAGTAACTGTGATAGCGGGCACCCCTGACAAGTGCCCCTGGAGATTGTAATGTGAGAGGTTACCAGGTTACCCACCCGGACTCTGGCGGTAGGAGAGTTATACAAGACAGCCACCAGCTGAGCAAAAAGGTCTCCGATACCCATCCGTCTTAACACCAGCATCATAAAATTCCATTCGACAGAATCAAAAGCCTTTTCGGCGTCTAAAAGAATAGCAGCTGCCTTAGTCTGTGGCTTAATATATTGGATAGCTCCAAAGACTGTACACAAGTTGTGTGTTAAGGTGCGCCCGGGGACAAACCCTGCCTGTTCGGGACCGACCAGTGTCGGTAGAAGAGGTGCCAACCGATTCGCCAGGACTTTGGCGAATAATTTAGTATCAACATTTAACAGTGACAACGGCCTATATGAGGAGCATTCATGTGGAGGCTTACCCGGTTTCAGTAGTGTGACAAGCATAGCCTCACGCATGGTATGAGGCATAATCCCACTTTCTCCCATTTCTTTAAACAGGGTAATCAAGTGGGGAACAAGAAACTCTTTATACTCATTGTAGAATGCCACGGTTAAGCCGTCCTGTCCCGAAGCGCTACCTGAACGCATGGATTTTAACGCTTCAAAGACTTCCCAGGCCTCAAGAGGCCTCATGAGATAGTCTCTGTGTTCGGCCGTTAGCCACGGTAGTTTAATATGTTCCATATAATCCAGAACCGCAGCATCTGCGCTAGTGGATCTGGTTCAGTATAGATCCGAGTAATAATTCCTAAAGCAATCGGCTATAGAGTCAGGATCTCGTGTCATCTCGCCTGTTGAAGCACGGAGTTCTGTGACGCCAGCCGTGTCTCTTCTGCCTCTCATTATGTTCGCTAATACTGCGCCCGGGCGCTCACCCTCTCCATATGTTCTTGCTACAGCATACTTCCCTAGGAGTTTGTCCTCTCTGTCAGCCTCTTCATGGTACTCCGCTAGTGTTTTTTAAGCTGCTCCATGATCTGCTCGTTCCCCCCCTCCAAGGCCTCACGCTCTAGGGTAACAAGTTTCTTTTCCAATGTTTCTAATCGGCCTCTTATTGATCAAAGAACCCCGAATTTTTGGCGATTGCTATCCCTCTAATATATACCTTGAAGGTTTCCCAGATCGTAGCAAAGTGGGTCACGGACCCTATTTTAATGTCAAAGAAGGACTCGATAGCTTCAGACAACTCAGTCTTCAATACATTATCTAGGAGTGCGTAAGGCGGGAACCTCCAAGTAAATGGGGCAGGCCTTTTCTGTGGGCTCTCAAGGTCTAATTGTATCGGAGAATGGTCAGAATATGAACGTGGGTGCACCTCGCAGTCTCGTATAGCAGAGTACAAGGAGCCTGAGATGAACCAATAATCAACTCTAGTATACAGGTCGTGTGGGGCAGAGTAGTGTGTGAAGCCGCCCTCTCCTCCAGCCCTTGAACGCCAAACATCCACCATGCCCAATTCAGTTATGGCGTCCTCTATAACCCTAGCAGCTAACGACTGGCGCCTTGAAGGGTCTCCAGATCGGTCAAGAATAGGGTTAAGAACACAGTTAAAATCGCCACCCCATAACAGCGGATACGGAGGCAGACGACGCAAGTGATCAAGAAGCTCACGATAAAATTGTGGATGATCGAAATTAGGACCATATGCATTTACAATAATGAACTCCATTCCCTTCCCCTTACACTTGGCGATAGCATATCTACCCTCCGTGTCGGTCACAAGAGCTTCGACAGAAAAGCCAACTCTAGGATTGACCCATGTGAGCACCCCTCTCGCATGCGTAGAAAAGCCAGCTGCATGGAACAGTCCATGCAATCTCCTACGAGATAGTATCGGGCTATCTATAGGCAGATGGGTCTCCTGTAAGAGGGCTACATCTAGATTGTGCCAGTTGAGATAAGCAACTACTTTCCTAACTTTCCGAAAGTCGTTCAGGCCTCTGACATTCCAGGTTAACAATCTCAACCTATCGCCAAGGTACTAAAAGAGGGGGCAGGTTCCCATCGATGCCTCTCCACTGTCCACCCAAGTAAGCACCCCAGATATTTTTAATGACCCGGGTCACCCCTGACAGGGTTATAGAACACATTTCGCACACTGTGACCATAACAAGACGAAGGAAAAAATTCACACAAACCAAAATTACCCCCCACCACCCACGCCATGCCAACCCCATCTAAGCATAGTCGAAAAACCCCTGCCCCCTTCCTTTCCCCTAGAAAGAGAAAAGTAAAAAGCAATAGAGTGAGTAACACACAGGGGCGGATGTTACCACAGCATCGCTAAGTGCACCAGTAAACACATAAACGTAACCATGCCATCAGGGCATATAGAGCACTTCCGTGCGAAGTCATTATAACACCATATTTGCATTCAGGGTAGTAGGACCCATGCAACCCACATATATGCAAAAAAAGAGGGGGACTAAATCAACTTTAACTAACAATATGGCTCTCCCTCCAATTATGTCAGCATAATATTAACAGTACTTGCATATGGGAGGCCTTCTCTTTCCCTCTAGAGCAGCCACAATAGATCAGTCCGGGGGTCATCACCCAACGATGCCGAATAATTAGGGCTTAACGAAGACAAAAGTCACACTGGTAGTTCAGAGCCAACAGGATAAAGATGCTCGACAGGGCCCACCTCAATCTCGTTCTTCCATTCCACCGGCAGCCGCTTCGTCAAGTCGTTCCACTCCTTTGTTCCGCTCTTCCGCCTTGGAGTAGTCCTTTACGGCTTTCTGTAAGGATTTCGGGCCTGAAAAAGTACTTGATTTGTCATTCATGATGACTCTGAGTCTGGCGGGATAGAGCATGGCATAGTCCATGTTCTGCTCTCGGAACCGACGTTTTAGTGGGGCAAATTGACGTCTAGCTTCCTGAACTTTCATTGTAAAGTCCGGGTACAGGGATATCGTGGAGCCCTCGTATTTCAAATCTCCCTTTTCTCTGGCTTGTTTAAGGGCCACGTCCCTGTTCTTGTAGTTTAACAGTTTCGCTATCACAGGGCGCGGAGGGGCACCCGGAGGAGGCTTAGGGCCAAGCGAGCGGTGAGCGCGTGCCACTATGAACATTTCTGAGAAGGTTTCACGTCCCAAAAGCGCGATGAGCAGTTTCTCTATGAACACTTCTATGTTGCCCATCGCAGTGGATTCTGGCAAGCCGTTGATACGTATATTGCTCCTCCTGGACCTAGCCTCCAAATCCTCAGCCTTGTCCTGCAGTGCGACGAGAGTCTTCGCCAGTTGTTTTTGAACAGAGTCGGCTTCTGATTGCGCTTCCTCCAACTCCGACACACGCCTTTCAGTCATATCGATACGCTCCGCGTGGTTGTCGCGGAGCTCCGACATTCTGTCCATACGGTACGCTAGTGTGTCAATTTTCCCATCTACAGTTGATAGGCTCTTCTGCATAGCTGCAAGTATCTGCCTGATATCACCAGCCGCCTCCTCAGACGCGTCTGTTTGCTCCTCCTCCGACCGGGCCCCGTCCACCTCCCTGTTCCTAGATTTTCTTTGCGCAAACAATAACTTGGTTTGGGTCTTATCCACCTTACCCATACTGGCACCAGGGAAATCGCGAATTCCTCTCACCACCGACCTCCGACTGCCTCCGGCCACGAGCGTAGAATCAGGGTGATATCAGCCCCTCACACAGTGTTAGCGCAAGACCAATGCTGAGACAGCAGTCACAGAGTAAGTGGACCAGACTCCCAGCAGTAGGGACCGTCAACCCTATGTAGAGAGGATCACAGTTGAGCCCGGGTGGGGGTCAGGCCTTCGTAAGTCCCTTCGAAACACACTTGGGATCAGTGTAACGATATTCCCCCGGTGCAGTCCAGATTTCGAGGGCTTTTTGTAGCCTCTGCAAGTGGCAATAAGGGTCCCAGCGCCCGCGCTCTCTCTGATGGAGGCCTCCAAGTCACAGGCACCGCACCAAGCAGACAGCCCCACCCAGACTCCGTACCTCCTGCCCTGCGACTGCCACAAAGCTCTTACGTCTTTGGTGGGCCCCAGCTGTCCAATGGTGATTGCGATTAGGCCCGGTAGGGGCTAGAAGCCACAAAAGCAGTCCCGTGCAGGCACTCCAAGAACTGCCCACCCGGGGCCAGAGCCAGTCCTCCAATAAATAGGCCTGAGTGAGCGCCACGGGAGCGCGGATCGGCCGGGAGGCAGGGGACTCCTCTGTCAATATGGCAGCAGCATGCGTCTTCACCCACAGCCCAAATCAGTGATGGCGTGAGGAGGCACGCGCTCCATGTCCACTTTCAATTATCAGCCCAGGCGACAAACCTGAATCGATCCCGTAACAGGTCTCGCGGAAGGGGCTCCACCTTCAGAGCCGGCGTTTGTAGGCCTAGGTATTTCAAGGCCGGGGTGACCAGCGCATGTCTGCCTTTTCCATACGCCCCTCAACCACCCACTTCAGCGGCGGGGAGCACTCGTTCCTGCAGCAGTCACGCTCCGGCAAGGGAAACCGCCGGAGCTCACGTAGACACCAGACTCTCGCCGAGAGGGTCCCAGCCGCCGCCACGGCTAATCGAGGACGATGTGCAGGACTGGGAAGCAGGCCGCATTCGCCCTCACACCGCAGCATGCTCTGTTCTCCTTAATGATCGCATTGATTAGAAGCTTAGGTCCGGCACTTCCCGCTCCACTGGATGAGGCATGTAGAAGACGCACGGATGTGAGGATAATTGGTGAATTGTGGTGATGGCTCTCGGAGCTCTCTCAGCACGCGGCCATCTTGAGCCTCGGCAAGCTCCGCCCCCCATGTTAGCACTCTAGTTGCTCATTAGAACACTGTGATAAAACTGCGGTTGATCACCAGGTAGTTAACTGGCAATCTGCTGCTGGTGTTGAAAGTGTATGTTTCAGTCTGCATATCAGAATGTTTTAATGAAATAGATGAGGAAGACATGTGAGAACTCATTTAAAAAATGTCCTAAGTTTGCTTTCTACAGAACTAACTATCATTTCTGTGACAAAATGACCCTTCTCATTTTGTTTGTTTCTAAATGAAATGTTTTAAATGTTATCAGTTTGATTCACTCAAGATGGCATTAGGACTGCCACACTTTTGTCATCAGTAAGACTGTTAGCACTCTAGTTGTTCTTTAGAAATCTCTGGGAGGCTTCAGTAGAACACAGGGGAATCAACTGACAGGCAGCTGCTTTTGGAACTACATGTTTTACTCACTGTCAGTCAAACTTTATTCTCACATGGCTGAAGAAGATAGTGTGTATTTACAGAAAATATGCTCTCATTCAATTAAGCACCTTCCATAACCTCTATGAGAAAATCATGATAGAAAACAGTTTTTGCTCAAACATGAGTCATGAAATCCCAGCAGAGGGTCAGCATTTTTTACAGGGTAAAATCACCTTAAAACACACCAAAATTCCTAAAATTAGTATGGTACCACCAACAAATGAATTATTTTATGGTAACTAAAATTTGTTATCACCCTTTATACATACTCCTTTTTGTGTCCCTCAAAATCTTTCATTCACTACAATGCATTTCAATGTGGACCATGTGCCAGAGCCCTGCAACTGTTGCCACCACATATTGTCCATATTGTGGCCAGTCAATAAAGGGGGGTCTTTAGGCATGTAAATCAGTCTTAAATTATAACTCATGGGGTGCGCCAATGGCTAGAACTGGGAGCGGTGTAGTCCCGATACAGACTTTGGTGCTTCCCAACTGGAATGTCACTCTTTCTAGTTAAGGAAAACCATATAACAAGACTGAAACATTCTCATAAGAATGACAGGCGAAGATTGCCATTTCAATGCTTTATTTAAAGAATTAATAGGTGGATTATTATAAAGGTGCCATAAGCAAGTTAGCTGCAAAGCATATAAATCATACTCACAAGGAACTCAGTACAGTTCTAAGTAAAATCCGGTATTGATTTGCCTTCTAAGTTGGGGAAAAGGAGGTCTCTCTGGTTACAGGAATCCACATACTTTTATAGGGCATTAGACAAAGACTTTCATACATTCTGTGGAATACGTAGTTCTCAGGTTTTGCACCAAAAGGGAAAAGCTAGAAGAAACATTTTACTACAGAATACATTTGAGGATTCTCTCAGGATAGTAATACATTGAGATTCAGTCATTCTCCCAGTTTTAGCTGAACAGTTAAACAAATACATTGTTTTAGCATGATACTGGGATGGTGGGAAGTGTCCTTGATTTGGTACAATGAGCAACCTTTCTGAAAACACGCTATGCTTACTCAAGTGAACACTGGTCATACTTTATTTAGAACAGAAATCAGCAGTAGTCATCATGTGGTATATTGTGACGTTGAGGCAAGATGAAGGACAATGTAATCACAATCTAATGTTAGCATAAGCTCAGTTTGTAATGATCTTTATTGACAGAAATAAACTCTCACAGTCCCCCCTCTGATAATTTTAATCATCACTTAAATTCTTTATTACAACACAAAATTCATCAACTTTGGATTCTTTTGTTTGGTCTCTCCCAGATCCTTCAGAGTGTCATAAAGTTCGCTTTGCATCTTTTCAACCTTGACATCGAGTCTTTTCAACTTTCTTCGACTCGTTGCTGACGGCTTCTTATACCCACAATTCATCCCTTCTGTGATGAAATTCCTTTGCATAACTTCAAGGAAATGAGCAACCAGGTAAATCCAATTAGTATGATCAAGAGAGGAGTTAGTAGCAACTTCAAAATTCCTCCTCCTACACTACCAAGCCATTCTCCTATTTTAGCAAATCCCTTATCAATGGAACTGAATAATGATCCTAATCCTTCTCAGGCACCTGATTCTTCCAGCTTAGTTAATTCCTGTTTTATGTTTGTGATGTTAAGTATACAGCTGCAAAGCTGCTTATCTATGCGAGGAATGTATGTAAAACATTCCAGAGCATGAATGACTTTGCAGATTCCACCTTCCTTCATAAGGAGTAAGTCCAATAGAAGACAATTTTGCATAATCATAGCTCTTATTGCAAGCAATTCTTTATTGATCACTGTCAGTGCACCTGCGGTATTAGTTGCAAGTCTATCAACTAATGTGGACAGTTTCCTAATCTTTACATCGTTCAATTCTACCCTTATGGATGGTATGAGTGCTCCAAAGATATAATTAAGAATCTGCTTAAAGCTGTGCATACTTCACCTAATGTATTTCTCAAGAGAAAAATCGAACTCATTAGTATGATAGATCCTGGAGAAAACTAAAGCAGCGCAAATACTGCCTACCCAATTGTGCAGTAGCTGGAAATAGGTGGATTTGCCACACACATAATAAATGCCCTTGACGCTCACCTCTAGATTACAGAAAGTTTTCCCTTTTACTAAGTAATTATGCTCACACTCACTCTAGCCCAATTTCTCAACTGTCTCACATCCCTCTGGCTGCTGTATTGTGTATAAAACCCCTCTCTTGCTGACTTTGAGGCCTTATCTAGTGGGTGGTTCTTTTAAAATCTCCTTACCTTTCGCAATAATATGCTTTGCACTAGTCTTTCCTGCCCCACTTTCTTCATCTATTCTATCCTTTCCTTCAATTCATCTACAAACACTCTCTCATCTTGGTTAAGTTTACAGGTTACATCATGCAAGCTATAATTAGTAATGCTCATGTTAGTCACAGAGGTGAAGAATTTCAGCATATACTCATGCTGATCCCTTGATTTTGTGAGAAACGTGTTTAGTAGCCCACAAATATAGATTTTCTCCACTGACAATCGGCACATTTTCTAAAGGATCATCAAAGTCAAAATAAAACAGTTTAATAGAGTTTTATTGATAAAATAAGTTTAAGAAGACGGAGCAGGTAGTGAAAGTACACCGCTCCTTCAGCTGCAGAAGCAGGAAAATACAGCAGACAAAACAGTTTTCCACCTCCATGACTTTTACATATTCATACAACATTTGGTAATACACATTATAACTGTACACGCTCTCATGCTATGGGAGGTGTGAAACCGTACTCTTGAGTGAGGGAGGCCTGTCTACGGGGTGAAGGTAAAATTGATTGAAACATGAGAATTATGCACTCCCAGCAAGTCAACATCCAGTCAAGCAGTCATCAGTGTCGAACTTGATTTTTGCGAGGTACATCCAGTCTGGCCCTGAATATTTTCGATTAATCTTTTTCTCTCTCTTACGTCGTTTAGTAGTGTTCAGCGGCAAGTCTACATGTGGGATATCAATCTGATTCAATTATTCTTGTTCCTCTATCTCACTGTCTTCCCTAATCATCTCTGGTCTCGTCTTGGACACCAACAGTCGATTTCTAGCAGTGATGTTTTTTAGGCAGCCTTCCTTTAACGTGTTCGAGATTTCTGGCTCTGATGGCTCTCATTCACTCTCTGAGGTGGTGATTCCCTGATGTGCCCCAGCTTCTACTCCTTGGGGAAGTTGCTGCGGCAAGTTATTCTCAGTCTTCCATGAATATTCACTGTCCCGGTGAATGCGTATTCTCAATCCAGTTGTTGGTATCACAGTGGTTGCTGAAATGACAGCATTCCCATCAGCCACTGGCTCCACATGCTGCTCATCAATGCAGATGGCAGATGTCCGGTCAGGTCCTCCTCATGTTCTAATGAAGCCTCAGACTCCTCAAACCTGTGGCGACTCAAGGAATTAGCAAAAGTTGGCTCCACTTCTTCCCCTTTGTAACTTGCCCTCTAGGTATCAAACCATGTAGCAAAAGGCATGTATCCGATTCCGCAGATTAGCACACCTGATGGCAGAGTTGGTGACCAGGATCCCCTGGTAGGGTCCACGCCAGCGCTCTTCCAGACAGGACTTGCGGATGTGTTTTTTTATGTGGACCCAGTCACTGGGGTTCAAGTCATGCTCTGGGGATTCTCAGACAGCTGGAGTAGCGATGCCGACCTGATGAGTGATAGAACGCACCACATCAGACAATCCTTTGCAGTACTCGAGGACCATGTCATCTGTGATATTCACAAGGGTAGCTTCTGGGACAGAGGGTATTCGTATGACACTCCCCATCAATACTTTGTGTGGCAACAATACAGTTCTTTTACAAGGGGTACTTCAGATATTCATGAGCACTAAAGGAAGGACATCAGGCCATTTAAGTGATGTAGAGGCACAAGTTTTAGCCAATTTAGCTTTTGATTGTCCCATTCAGTCTTTTTACAATTCCTGATGCTCCTGGTCTCTAGCTACAGTGGAACCATTGGTCAATCCCTAGAGCTGTACATGTCAACTGCATGACCTCACTTTTAAAGTAAGTTTCTTGATCTGATCCAAGATGAACTTGCATCCCTAATTGGGGTATTAACTCCTGTAACAATAGCTTCACAACTGTTAGGCTGTCACATCTCCAGGTGGGATATGCCTCGACCCATCATGAAAACAGACACCTAATGACGAGGATGTACCTCCGTTGAGTACATCATGGAATTTCAACTAAGTCAATCTGAAGGTGGGTGAACGGACATTCAGATTTTCCAATGTGACCCATGGTCACCGCAACTCTCTTTCCCATATTTTGCTTTTGACAGGTCATACATTGGTGGCACAAATCTTCTGGCATCATTCTGAAATGAGGATTACATCAGTGAGAACGGAAGATAGATACCATCTTGTCTTCTTCTCACATGAGTTGGACCATGCATGTGCCTCACCATTGAAGGCAGGAGGGAATCAGGAAGAATCAGTTTGTCCTCATTGGATACCCATTGCCATCTTTCAAGTTTCCCATCCTTTCCCACTTTGATCTCTGCGGCCATGTGTTGTAATTTCCTCAGCTCATTGAATGTGTGTACAGTGCTCAGTAAGGTATTGGCCACAGTCTCTCCCTCTGTGTTACAAGGGTTCATCTAGATGGAAGGTGCTTGACACAAGAGCGAAGTATCTTATGTACAGCGGACTTCACCACACCAATTTCCTTGGGCATTTGGAGGGCATTTAGAAAATTTGAAACATACAACTCATTTCGAACGGGGGTACTAGCCGAAGTCAGAAATTCCCACTGTAACCATAACTGTCTGAAGTCATGCACAACTCCAAACCCATACTGGCTATCCATATAAATGGTAACTGGTGAGCCTTCTAAGGTACAGCAAGCTCTGGTAAGGCTATTAATTCAGCTACTTGCGCAGAGGTTACACAGCACAAGTAAGAAGATTCCACTACCCCACTCAGTGTATATTCGGCATAAGCAGCTCTTAGGATGCTTCATCGGTCTCTCAGACACGACCCATCAACAAAGAGGGTCTGGTCACATTCAGGAATGGAAACATCCAGTATGTCGGGCCTTGGTTTTGTGCACAACTCAGTTACACTGACATAGTCATGGTCGAAGTCACTCTCATCATCTCCCTCTGGGGTTGATAACAGAGAAGCAGGTTTAGTGTATTACATCTCCGAATGGAAACATTCTCAGCTGCCAAGATGATTCTCTCATAGCGGGTTAGGTAGTTATTCGTCAAATGCTAAGTTCTGACATGAGTCATGAGGATCTCAATGGAGTGCGGCACCATCACCATCAAAGGGTAGCCCATTACTATCCCTTCAGTTTGCTGTATGCTAAGGCTAACTGCTGCAACTGCTTTGAGACAACAAGGCAACGTTGCGACCACCGGATCAAGAGTAGCTGAAATGTAGTTGATGGGGTGCTTAGTGTTTCCATGCGCTTGTGTTAGTACAGACAGTGCACATCCATCTCTTTTGCGACAAAACAGTACAAAGTCCTTCGTATAGTCTTCCACTCCAATGGCAGGTGCACTGCAAAGCAATTTTTTGAGCTCCTGGAAGGCTTCCATGCTTTTGTCATCCTTTGGTACCAGGTCATTGACATCAGCATGCATCAGCTTTATCAAAGGCTTCGCCACAAAGGAAAAGGTCAGATCCATTGTCGGCAGTAGGCAACCATGCCCAAAAACATCCTCACCTCTCTCTGAGTAGTTGGAAACTTCATTTCAAGAACTGTTTCTATGTGTTTGTGACACTCACATCACTCCCTTTTCTATTTGATGTCTCAGATACATGACTGCCCTCGGGAAGTACTGCAAACTCTCGGGTGAGAACTTATGCCCGTTTTCTTTCAGATGGTTGAGTAAGGCAAGAGTGTCCTGTTTGCAGGCTTCTTTAGTCATTAAGGCGATCAGGAGATTGTCTATATAATGAATTAGTGTCAAGCTACATGGCAACTGCAGGGACTCTAGGTTCTTTTTAAGAATCTGGTTGAAATAGGATGGGCTCTCTGTGTAAACTTGTGGGGCTTGGCACCACACGAGGGTCTTCTCTTTGAACCAAGACGTGAAGAGAAACTGTCTCTCTTCGTGTAATGGGTCCGAGAAGAAAGCCTGACAAAGATCAATGATCGTGAACCACTCCGCTTCTTGATGAAATTATAATAGAATCACTGCAGGGTTCGGGACCACAGGAAAGCATGGAACGGCAATTTAGTTAATATTTCAGAGGTCTTGAATAGTTCTCCACTTTTATTTGACTTCTGTAAGGCCTTAATTGGGGAGTTACATGGACTGTTGACAACTTCCTTTAGGGTACCTTGCTCTAACATGCTCTCAATGACAGGGGCGATTCCTGCAATGGACTCTGGGGGTCATCCTGTATGGATGAGCCTGGGGGTAAACAGCATTGGGTCAGAGGGTAATCTTCAAGGGTTTGGCACCTTTGATCCATCCAATTTCTTTTCCTGTAAAATCCCAGACCTCTTCCTTGACGGTCTCCCTAAAGTCTATTTGCAAAACCTCATTAGCAAAACCTCAGCAAAACCTCAGGCTCCGGTGACTGTAATCTGAACTTGGTATCAGTCGCTTGGGTTTCGGTTCCAACCCCATCCTGTGTGCAACATATGTAACACAACTGAGTTTGCAAAGAAGATCAGGGCCAAGGAGGTTTACAGGACTGGAATCACATATTACGAACACCAGTTCGTAATTAAAGATTCCAGTCCTTAAACTCTGTTTCTCTCTAATGTCTCCTATTTTTACTGGCACTGGGGCAGTAATTTGGTTAGGACACTGTTGATTTGTAATGCCTACAACTTGGACTTCTTTTCCTTAGAGGGATAGGTTAGGGATCTCAACAGTATTAACCACTGAAAGAATGGCTGATCTGTGGAAGTTTCAAACATCATGGGGACTGGGCTTCTTTTCAGCATCATTGAATTTTGGGGGACCATATGGTTTGACTGAGGGGGTGGAATATCATCCTGCGTCTGCAGGAAGTTAAAGGTGTTGGGCGAAACTCCGGATTTTGGGACTTTCTGGTAGTACTTAATTTGTAAAAATAGAAGTGCCAGTGCCCTCATTAGAAGGCCACCTCTGCCTGCACCGCCCATTGCCACTGTCAGTGCCGCCAATTACAGTAACACCATAACTACTAACCATCACACTCCCACAAGTGTGACAATTCTGACTATTCGAGGCCCCCAAAGCTATGTGAATGGCTTTGGTGGCAGGTATTAGTCATTTTTAACGTATATTGAATTAATAAACAACTGTTGCTGTGCAAGTTTCTAAATTAGACAAACAGCACCACTATGTGGCAGACTGTCAATTAAGTGCTGGTGCCGAGCACCGGAAACCACCAGTTCAAATTAAGCACTGCTTTCTGGGCAGCAATAGTGGGTCGGTTTTCCAGGGGAGAACTATTCCTGTCCTGCTGAAGTCATCCCTTGGGATTCTGTTGCAATTCGGTCTGGATTGTACCTGAACTCCTGCTTCCAGTGCTCTACCCTGTTACAAATGTGGCACTGGGTAACCTTCTGTAGGGCACTTATGTTTGTCCCTACCACTTACCCTGACCTCTTTCTATTCCAGAGGTATTCCCACTGTAATTTAGAGAGACTCCTTTCATTATCATTCCATAACTGGGATCCAATTCGGACCCTTGCAGTGGGATCTTAAGTCATTTTGTCCCTACTTTCTGTGCCAACTGTGTTTGGGCTATCATAAACTTCTCCTTCAGCCCCTTCCGCTTTGCCTCTAGTGTCTCTCTGCAATATTTCCCATACTGCAGGATCTCGTTAACAGACTTGCTCTGCCAACAAAGTTCACCTTGAATGATATGTTTGCTGATGTCTGGCCTTAGTCCATATTTATAAGAAGCTAAAAGTCCTCCCATGTTCTCTTCTAATTGGTCATTTATCTCTCTGTGCTCCATATACACCTGCATCAATCTCTCAAAGTAAGCATTCACTGATTCTTTGGGCAGCTGAGAGGTTCGGTACATTTTAGACCAATGAATTTCTCTTTGGTGAACCTTCGTCTTTAGATATCTCATGACTTCTTCATATGTGTCCTTAACAATGGATGAAGGGGCATCCACCCCTGGTACCCATGGTGGTTCTTGTGTAGATCATTCAACAGCTCTCTTGCATTCTGCCCTCAGATCTTTTGTGACCGCTAGCTCAAAAAACACATCTAGGTCCTCCCACATTACTTTGGAGATGGTCACAATTTGCTCCATCTGGGTGTAACACTTGTCAGGTTGTGGAAAAGGAAGCCCTGGGCATTTTCTAGGTGGTGCGCAGATTGAGAACGTTTCTTTGGGGGAAAAGGTT
Organism: Calotriton arnoldi; assembly: GCA_963921515.1. NCBI lineage: Eukaryota > Metazoa > Chordata > Amphibia > Caudata > Salamandridae > Calotriton > Calotriton arnoldi. Next base: position 354,685 of record CAWUFW010003294.1, on the reverse strand, counting down.
TGAGGCTTTGACAGATCATAAAGCTTTGAAGGAAGTGTTCACCAAGAAGGGTATAGGCTTTGTTTCACACCGGATACGGAAATGAGTGGTTGCACTGCAGGAATTTGATTTTGCAGTGTCCTATTTGCCTGGGGCTAGTAACATTTTGGCCGTCTGTCTATTGAGATAAGGGGATGTTGAATGTGAAATGTCTGAGTAAGGAGTGTGGTTTGGGCATGAGGAATTTGACGAAGAGATCAATGTGTGTTTAATTACTGTAGGGTTGATTTCTGAGGGAGACTGGAAAGAAGGTTTGGTGAATGATGAAGTGTTACAAAAGGTTGTGGCAATGATTTCAGGTAGGTGGTGAGAGAAGAACAATTGTGGGGATGAACTGAAAGGGTATTGGCAAGTTCAAGAGAACTTGGCTGTTATGGATCGTCTTCTGATTAGGGGCAGCAAATTGGTTCCCCCATATAAACTAAGAGACAGGTTGTTGAATGATGCTCATGCCAGTCATATGGGTACTGCCAAGACAAAAGAGAGAATTAGAGAAGCTTATTGGTGGTCTGGCATGGATATGCATATAGAAAGAGAAGTTCAGAATTGTGCAGAATGCTCGTGCAGCGACAGACTTTTGTAAAGTGTAGGACACAGCCAATGGTAGTGAGAGAACAAGCCTGTGGTCTTTGTTGGGAAATTGCTGTTGACATTTTAGACCCAGGGAGATTGAAGTCTCAGGACCGTTATGTTTTGGTATGTCTTGATATGTTTTCACGGTGGCCGGAAATCAAGGTTGTAAATTCTGTTGGATCAGGTGTAATCAATGATTTTTTGGAAAAACTCTTTGAGAGAGAGAGTGTTTCCCATTGTCTCTACTGTCAGACAATGGAGTACAGTTTATCGCTAGGGTTGTCGAGGAGTTTCTGAGAAGTAGGGGAATTAAACATAAAAAAGCAGCATTATATCATCCAGAGAGCGATGGAGTAGTTGAGAGATTTGTAAAAGTACTCAAAGAGACTTTACAGCAGGCTGCTGTGTCTGGTTTGAACTGGCAACTGACTATGTGGAAGAAGGTATATAAGAACAGACTTACACCACATTCCTCTATGGGTGTGGCTCCTTTTCGATTACTTAAAGGAAGAGTTGCAAATACTGAGGTAATGCCCTCTTGGGTCACAAATAAAAAGTCTTTGACTGGATCACAGTGTTGGAAGCATGGAGGGGTGGAGAAAAATAGAGAGAGAGAATGGAGAAAAGGAAAAGGTGGTTTGATGAGAGAAAAGCTGTGAAAAGTACTGTTGTGAATGTAGGAGATTGGGTAAAGATCAAGTCACCCAGGAAAGATGGGAAAAACCCAAGTTCAGTCAACCATTCAGGGTCAGCAAGGATTTTAAAAACGCTGTGAAGACCAATGACCACAGAGTTTAGAATCCGAGTAGGGTTGCCAAGTGTCAGCCCAATGGAGAGGGCGTGACTAGAACAGGTCTTGCACAAGAGAGTGCTGCTAGACCACAACATTCAACAAAAAATCTCACTCCGATTACAGGATTATATTTGTTGAGGACTGTGATTTTGTTTATTTTCGGTATTCTGTTTTATTAGTTATATTTATTCTTTCTTAGTTTAAGTTCTTTCATTATTTGTGAAATATTGGGAGGGAGGAGATGTGGTGTTCTGTATCTAACTTGTGATGCAGTGTGTTGGTACCCAGGTAATGATGCAAGGAACTTAGAATTTGAGTGGTTGCCAGGTGGGAATGCATTCTTTGATATAGACGGTAGTTGGATCTAACAAATGGATGTGGATGGGGCCTCTGCTGTTAAATGACCAAATAAACCTACATCTTTACAGATACGGAGCCTTTGTCATCTTCATTTACAAGGGACTTGTTACAGCCTCTTTTGCAACTCTCGCAGCTCCTTACACATGTAAAGCAATTCATTCACCCCGTAGTGTCCTAAGTAGTTCATACCTACATTTACCTTCACAATTTTCTCAAATTCTGCCTTTCACTGTGGTAAATTTACTTGTGGGGGGATTTGACCTGTACCTGGTGAGCTAACTGACAAGTCTGTGTCAGTCGTTTGACCCATTATTTCCCTAGTGATGGCTTTCCCTCCTTGGTAAGAACTAAAGCCATACTTCCTGTGCTTGGTGCTGAATCCTGAGGTAAACTTGGAACAGGTTGCCCTTGGACGGAGTTCACAGAGGAATGATACTTGGCATAGGTAGGGTATTTATTGCGACAAACACGGGGGTGGAAGGAAGGATGGAACTGGTATCTGTATAACTTCGGGGTGCGCGAACCTCTGTTGAGGACCCTGCAGCTAATTCTCTCTCAGGCAACACCGGTGCTGTGGCACTTCGTGCATCTGCTGCCACTGCGTTATATGGGGGGTCTGGCACTAACGAGATTTTCTATGAGGGCATGTTTCTCCTCACTCTCTGTGTCTGTTTCCTTCATTGACTTTTACTTTTCCTCCTTTTCTAGTAAAGGAAAGGCCTGAAATCGTCCCAATGACTTCCTGTTACAAATGGGGGTCTCTAGCTGGCAGTGGTTTGCACTGTGTCCAAGTAGAGACTGTCACTCTAGTCAGGGTAAGGGAGTCACACAGCTAAGAAGCCCCTGCTCACTCCACTGGTAGCTTGGCACGAGCAATCAGGCTTATCTCAGAGGCAATGTGTAAGGCATTTGTACATACACACAGAGTAACACAGTGAAAATACTTCAAAAGGAGTCCACACCAGTTTAGTTTAGACGAATAGCCAATATTTATCTGAATAAAACAAGACCAAAACAACAAATTTCCAACATACACAAGTAAAGATTTCACTTTTCAAGGGTTAAGCAAATGTAGTTCATAGGAATCTAAACATGTGTTACTTTTAGCACAAAGTACCTAGGATGTGTTAAAATTCAAAGACGGTGCGAGGCGCCGGAAAAGAAAAGTGATGCGTCGGTTCCTTACTCCCAGGGGAGGCGATGCAATGGGTCCTTACTGCTAGGGGAGGTGATGCGTCAGTTCCTTACTGCTAAACAGGGGAGGTGATGCGTTGGTTCCTTACTGGAAGGGGAGGTGATGCGTCAATCTCTGACACACGGCCTCGGTTCATTACTGCTGGACAACGTTGATGAAACAAATCAGCACCCAGGGACGATGCATCGAAAATCCAGACATGCTGCCTCGATTCTACAGCGATGGAAAGCTGGGGCCTGCAGTGAAAGCTGTGGTCAATGCGCCGATCGGGAACCACCTCCGGTGCTTGCAGTGGCGATGTGTTGAGGTTTGTAGCAATGTGTCAATAAAAACAGACGCTGGGAGTCGATGCAAGGATTTTCTCCTTCAGTTCACCAGATTCCTCTTTCAAGGGCCCAGGGACTGGATTTGGCACAACTTGGCAAGTCAGGACTCTCAGTAGAAGGGCACAGGCACTGGTAGGTGAAGTCTTTGATGGCTCTGAGACTTCTTAACAGGAGGCAAGCACGCACAAGCCTTTGGAGAACCTTGGAAGCAGGATACAGAAAGCAAAGTCCAGTCCTTTCACTTCCAGGACAGAGGCAGCAGGCCAGCACAACAAAGCAACAGGCAGAGTGTCAGTTCCTCAGAAACTATTAGACTCCATGTGGATTGAGGCAACAAGGACCGCACTTATCCAACTATGAGGATAATCAAAGACTAATTATGGTGCACAGAACCAGAAGTTCAACTCCCCCAAACTTCCTAAGGTTAAGGAACCCTTAACTCATCAATCAACACATAGTGGTTCAGCACCCAACATTATATCAATCAAATAATCTTCTATCAAGTGGGAGTTCAGCAAAAGCACTTTGGATAGTGTGACACAAATTACACGTTTTCCTTATACAAAACACCAATCGGACATATTTAGTTTATGATCCTTTATTCTTTTATCTTCATCTTCATAGTCATTTAAGAACCAGAGACAGGTTGTTGAGTGATACTCATGCCAGTCATATGGGTATTTCCAAGACAAAAGAGAGAATTAGAGAAGCTTATTGGTGGTCTGACATGGATATGCATATAGAAAGAAAAGTTCCGAATTGTGCAGAATGCTCGTGCAGATACAGAATTTTAAAGTGTAGGACACAGCCAATGGTAGTGAGAGAACAAGTCAGTGGTCGGAAATTGCTGTTTACATTTTAGGCCCAGGGAGATTGAAGTCTCAGGACCGTTATGTTTCCTCCTACAGGATCCAGCTCTTCTTCCTGGCAGAATGTCCTCAGTCCAGAAGCGTTCTGATTTGAGAGTTTCGGAGGTCCAATACTTATACTCCTTTCTGCCTTTGAAGTAAGCAAACTTCAAATGAAAGTCTTTGTAGTGCACAAGACCTTGCCTTTCCCTGACCTGGCTCCAGACACACTACAGAGGGGTGGAGACAGCTCTGTGTGAAGACAGACACAGCCCTATTCAGGTTCAGTGACAACTCCTCCCACCACTCTAGCTCAGAAATGCCCATCAGCCTGGGGATGGCCCATCAGGATATACAAGCCACACCTCAGCTCCCTTTGTGTGACTGTCTAGAGGGAATGCACAACAGCCCAACTGTCATCCTAACCCAGGCATGGATTCTACAGACACGCAGAAGCACAAAATGGTTAAGCAAGAAAATGCCCACTTTCTAAAAGTGGCATTTTCAAACCCGCAATTTAAAAACCAACTTTGCCAAAAGATATATTTTTAAATTGTGAATTCAGAGACCCCAAACTTCAAGTCTCTATCAGCTCTCAATGGTAAATTACATTTAAAAGATATTTCAAGGCAATCCCCCGTTACCCTATGGGATATATAGTCCTTGCAATAGTGAAAGATGAAATTAGCAGTATATCGCTAGTAGGACACATAAAACATGCCAGTACATGCCCTACCTTTTAATACACTGCACTCTGCCCATGGCGCTGCCTTGGGCGTACCTTAGGGGTGCCTTACATGTAATAAAAGGGAAGGATTGGGCCTAGCAAGTGGGTGCACTTGCCAGGTCAAAATGGCATTTTAAAACTGCAATCACAGACACTGCAGTGGCGGTCCTGAGACATGTTTGCAGGGCTACTCATGTGGGGGACAGAATCAGTGCTGCAGGCCCACTAGTAGCATTTGATTTACAGGCCCTGGGCACACCTGGCACACTTTACTAGGGACATACTAGTAAATCAAATATGCCAATCATTGATGAACCAATCACCAATACAATTTAAACCTGCATATGCACCTTAGCACAGGTTAGCAGAGGCAAAATGACCATAGTCCTAAAACCAACAAAAACAGGTCATAAAAAATTAGGAGGGAGAATGCAGAAAGTTTGGGGATAACCCTGCAAAAAAGGTCAGGTCCTACACAACCCCCATCCAGCCTAAAGCCAGGGTAGACAAATCAATACCTTTATGGACTTCCCTGCTAAGGGTGATAGAACATGGACCCTGGCCCGCAACAGCAGGGGGATGTTCCAGTTCTATGCCTTTCTGAATCTAGTGGTATTCCTCTGTCGTACTCTCAGTGCACACTAAGCAGACCTCCCAGAATATTGTGGCATGGATTCGCAAATTTTGCGGCACAAAAATTGAAATTTTGCGGTACTTTATTTTACTTGTAATCATCCCTTTTCAGCCTTAATTCAAAGGAAACTCTTTTAGCAGACTATTCCACTTTGAAATAGGCATGTTTAAAGTATCTGAGAGTGTTTGTTTGCTATAGTCTCCTTTGTGATAACATTCTGGAGCATAAGTTCTGCTAAACAAAGAGCACAGGGTTGCTAGTCATTCTGTTTTCTGTGGCATTGTACTGACTTGGGGTTAGAGGTCCCAAGTCCCAGATCCATATGCTGTAGGACACCAAAACTCTTCCTCAGGCGCACTAGGGTGTAGGATCGTACTGGGTGGAGGTGCATTGCCACGGCTCATATAAGCACATTAAATATTTCTCTAGGTAGATTAGAGGCTTGGGGATGGGTGTAAGCCCTTTCACAATGCAGCCCCTACCTCCAGGTGCTGTGTGTACAGTCTACACCCCAAATATGAGCCTATTTCCACCACAGCCCCGCTACTAGTAACCCCCCTCCCCAGTATATTCATACCAGTAAATGACCTTAGCAATATGGTACAAGAATGTCATTATCAAAATATCGTCAGACTGAAAAATGCTTTCTTTAATTTTGTTTACAAAAATATCATCTCATTGGAGTTAATAATATAGAATGTATGTGTAAGATGTGAGTCCAGCCACTCACCTGAAATCCAGGATCGTCTGCAGGGGCGATGGTAGTTCCTCAACCCGCCCAGAACAACTCTCAGCGCCAGTGACTGGACAGGAGCCCTGGCAGATGTTCCAGGAGGGAAGGGGATTGGGATGAGAGAGAAAAGAGAAGAAAAGACACTGCCATGATCCACCACCTGGACCAGCCATGATCTGTTCTCCGGAAAGGTAGGCATAGCGTTCTTCTAAATTCTAAGTAAAGAATGATCATTAAACCACTAACCTAATCTGGAGTGTTCCCAGTATTATTATATCAAATACTCCTTCCCGAATTACCTCTATACTGTTGTCGTGCATGTGCATTTAGTAATACAATACAGTAAGGCTGACCCTCTCATCAGGAATATTAAGCACTGATGGAAAAGCAACTGGTTCTGGAAAAGAGCAACTGGTTCTAAAAAATAGAAAGAGTATTCATATTAGACGTGCATGCATACTCATAATACACACGTGGTATGCCCTGATTATATATACTCTCACCTTTTGTAATTTGCATATGGTCCTTAAACCTAAGAACCCTTTGATTTGCACACAATCAGGCAAATTAACATTAAATGCCTGAAAAGTCAAATTTCTTAAAATCCACACTTTTATCGTAATCCAAATGTCACCTAAATCCGTTCTCGGCAAACGATAATGTCAACAAAATGTCGGGTTTTGTTTAAATGCTCCAAACGCACACAAAGGTTTAACTAGTCTTGCACACGGAAAGATACTAAGCGGAATCAAAAAATATGCACTTAGCTTGCTCGTGCTGTCCGTATGTGGTTCTTTATCCGCTGGAGCCGATGCAACGGAAGGTTTCCATGGAAACCGGAATCCCAAGCACAGCGATGACAGAGCAGGAGGTTGCGCTGAAGTGACAGCAGGCGGATCCAACGAAGGCGGAGTCTGTGCAACAAAGTGCCTACGAAGGCAGAAAGCCAAGCGAGAAATGTTATGGGGCGTGGCTATTTATAGCCAATCCTTGGGCATAGCCAGGCGTGTTGTAGCAACGTGCTTGGAAACGTTGCTGCTCGACGTGACCGCTCCAGCATGTTCCGGCCCCGTGTGTTTCCCTGGAAACGGGGAAACAAAGTTGATGCGCGTTTTCTTTAAACACGCACCTGATCGGATCGTAATCTTGGTCCAATTTAATAAAAGAAAAATGAATATTACTGCCGATAGAATATACATGACAGAATAGTTTGGCATGCAACAAACCTTTGGCAATACAAACAGAAACAATAATAAAGAAGAGGTAATAGCATACTTGAGCATACTAAAGCACACAACAAGCTTTGGTGAGAACAAGGTAAAACCCCTTATAGTTTCTCAGAGACTAAAACATGATTAATATCAAGGCAATGGGGATGTTGACAGATGATACAGGCCCGGTGTGTATTCCTGACAGTATGCCCACTGGGACAATATTTTTGTAAATAATATGTAAGACACTATATTTCTGTCAGTCAACATGTTTGAAAACAGTATTCTAGCACACAACCATCCTTAGCATGATGGTTGCATACCTTATATAATCAGTGGGAATTCATTGGATACAATGGGCCTTCCTTTATGCGTCCTTCCCGCATTCCTTCCCTTACCCTATTCCCTAATCTTTCCCCCCTATCTTTATTCCTGTACACCCTTCCATTCTCTTCCAGGTCTGTCTTCCTTCATGCTCACTTTTCCCTGCTGCATCTTCGTTTTCCCCTGCTGCTTCTATCTCCACTTTCTCTTTTTCACTCATTATATCCCTGTCTATCATTCCTGTCTTTATTCCCGTCTAACCTTTCTGTTCCTTTCACTACTCCCCCTCGCAACTGCCTCCTCCCTCCCTCTTTCCCATTTACATTACATTACAGATTACATTAAAAGGTGCGATTGTCAAGAGCTCCTCATTAGTTTCTGCTCAGTGGTATACCGACTTTTATAAGTGAGAATACATGACATACACTGAACAAATGTTTCTCTGAAGTCAAGACTTAAGTAACTACTGAATGGCAGACTTCGATTGCATGATAATTGACTTTTGTATGAAACCCTTACATGTTTATTGCCTGGACTGGAGTTGCTGGAAAGGGGCCCATTGGAAAAACAGGTTTAAAGCATAAGGCTTTCCATGTAAAACTAGGGCACCAAAGCTGCAAATGACAGCACATATAGTTGAGAGTGCGAACTTCAGACAACTAAAGAGAAACCTGCGCTAATAACTGAAACAGCATGGTATTCAGTCGACCAACTTCAATACACCCTCTCGTAAAACACAACTATACCCTTCACAGACAACATAGTATAAGAAACGGAACAGCCCGGTGTGGGCGTAATAGCACTAGGCTTTGGAAACAGGCCTTGAATCCCGGCTTGCCCTCTAACCAGCAGGGTGTGATAGTAGGAAAATAAACTTCCCTCCCTGTGCCTTAGATCTCTATTTTGATAAACATTACATGAGACAAGAAGCAACTATGTTTGCAATGTGGTACCCATAAAATTTCAGTCATCATCAGTGCTAAATGAAGCATGAAATTTACAATAGCCCGATATTTATGTTTTCACATCACTGCTCTGAGGCTCCTATTTTTTGCATATGATAGTCTTGTTGTTGGACACAAGAAATTTAACTTTCCACTTGCAGAACACACGAACTGCTATTCTGAGCAGTAAATTCCATTCAAATGTGCTGTTGAATTATGTTGCTGTCAGTACTGCATTTTTCAGGCATCCCGCTCTAAGAACATAATGCCTAATTTGATTTTAAACTCCTACTTCTATTGGCGGTTAAAAGTAAGATAAGCGATACAATGCTATCCACGCTGCCTGTACCCATCTATCTAGTTTTGAACTTGCGCTGCAGTTCTCTGTCAAGGAGCTTTATTGTAAGCAGTTCCTTTGCCTAGTGATGGCTCTCTCCTCTTTGATCTCCACAGTGTGTGCCCACCTTTAGTCTGAGAATGGGGCACTAAAGGCATGTCCACAGCTCAATGGCACAGGTGGCAGGCACACAAGTGACAGACCCCCTTGCTTGAAAGCAGATCTGTGCAAGTGGTGCTTGCTTCACTCTGTGTCCCAAGCTGCAGTCGAAGTGTATTAAAAAAAGTATTGAACTCGGCGGGCCCAGATTTTGAAGGCACTTTTGTAAAAAGCACTGCATTTTTACAAAACTGCTGATTGCGCGATTCTTTCGCAAATCGTGAAATTGGGAAATCCACCCCCACCTCTCCTCTTACCCTAAGAAGGGACATGGGCCCTCTACCCATCCCACTACACTGGGACCTATCTGGGCTACTGCAAACCTAACACGCCTCCCTTGGTTGGAGAAAACCTGAGCCAATCCCTTCAGGATCACTCCAAAATGCCTCTTCAGACCCTCTGACCCCCACCACAAGGAAGGTCTTCCTCCAGTGCAAGCTCCCTGGGGTCAAAGAACTCACACTCGACCGGGTGTTGGCATAGCTCTGGAAAACCGTGACTGAACATATGCTCTCCAGCAATCAAATTGTACAGCCCTAACATGTGTTAGTCATACTACCCTTTACCCAACCATCCAGTGCCTTGAAAAAGTACCCCACATCACCCTCACAAGACTGATGAGACAGTATCTGACTGTCCCTGAAACTCAACCCACACTCTTCTGGAGTGTCTCCATACTTCCTTATCAGGGCTTCTACCATGGGGTACACCTCTCCCTGTCACTCCCATCTAGAGTCAGTAGAGTATCCCTCCCACCGCTAGGAATATGACTCCCCACGTCAGATTCCCAATCATGCTCAGGACCCTGCGCACCTCTGGAGCTACCTCATAAGCCCCAATCCCCTGGTGTATGTCATCCCCCTCCTTGAAGTCAGGCACCAAGTCTCTAGGTATGTGAACCTTTTCTTCAGTACTGGACATGATACTTTCGCGGCCACCATCTGTGCTGGACTCAGCCCTCTTGGCTTCCAGCTCTCTCATTCTCAGCTCATGAGCTAATATAATTTCTCTTCTCTCCATCTCTCTCAGGCTCAGCTCATGAGCCTCACGAGCCAGCCTCATTTCCTCCAAAGCTTCCTCTCTTCTGCTTCAACCTCAGCTTTACAAGCTCCAACTTGAGCTTCCTGGCTCTCTGCCTAAGCTCCAGCTCCTCTGGAGACAGACCTGGAGAGGGAATACTGCTGCCAGCTCTGGAGGGAGCTCTTCCACCATTCAGGCTGGCCCCACCCCGCCCCGCAGGCAATGCTGGCTCCTCCAGCCATCCCAGGTGCAGACTTTGTCCCTCCTCCTCCACAACATAATTCTCATCCTCTGTGCGCTCATCAGCCTCCCTGGCTGTCAATCAGGCTCTCAGCGCCATTTGCAGCTCCTCCTTTCAAGTGAAGCCTTGAAAAGAACACTTGAACTTCCTGCAGACTGTCTGAGCTGAGGCACCGTAAAGTACCCCAACCTCTCCTACTCAAACACTAACCCGGCAGCTACAGCTGATGGCTCATAGGACTGAGACATGATTTTGTCCAATAACTCAAGAGTTACAAAAACAGAAGAAAAGGCAAAACAGCATGTTGGTAGTTAATGGTCTGCAATATGGTAGTAGTGTATACCAATCACTTTATGCAAAGTATAGAGACAAGTCCTATCCCACCGCTGCCACCAATGACTGAAATGGGGTCTCTAGTTAGCAGTGGTTTGCACCCGGTCCAAGTAGGGACCCTCACTCTAGTCAGGGTAAGATAACCTCTGTTCACCCCCTTGGTAGCTTGGCACGAGCAGTCAGGCTTATCTCAGAAGCAATGTGTAAAGCATTTGTACTGTACTACAAAAGGAGTCCATACCAGTTTAGAAAAATAGCTAATAATTTATCTGAATAAAACAAGACCAAAACAACAAAAATCCAACATGCACAAGTAAAGATATCACTTTTCAAAGCTTAAGCAAATGTAGTTCCATAGGAATCTATGGATGCGTCACTTTTAGTACAAAGTACCTTGGATGCGTTAAAATTCAAAGATGGTGCGCGGCAAAGGGGAGGTGAGGCGCTGAAAAAGAAAAGCGATGCGTCGGTTCCATACTCCCAGGGAGCTGATGCGCCAGGTCCTTACTGCTAGGGGAGGTGACGCGTTGGTCCCTACTGCTACGCAGGGGAGGTGATGCGTTGGTTCTTTACAGTCATTGTAGGTGATGCCTCTGTTTCTTACTGAAAGGGGAGGTGATGCGTAGATCTCCGGACACGCGACCTCTGTTCCTTATTGCTGGGCAACGTTGATGAAGAAATCAGCAGCCAGGGACGGTGCATTGAAAATCCAGATGCGTTGCGGCGATTCCATAGAGATGAAGCAGGCGCTGTGTCGGAGTTGGAGCGGTGAGTCACGGACTTTGTTGATGCAGTGCTCAAAACTCACGCTGCAGTGTTTTTTCTGACGCATTGTGATGGAAAGCTGAGGCCTGGGGTGAAAGCCATGGTCGATGTGCCGATCGGGAACCACGCTCCGGTGCTGGCAGTAGCTATGCTTCACCATTTGTAGCGATACATCGATAAAAACAGACACTGGGAGTCAATGCGTGGATTTTTCCTTCAATTCACAAGATTTCACTTCCAAGGGCCCAGGGACTGAACTTGGAACCAATTGGCAAGTCGGGACTCTCAGCAGAAGAGCCCAGGCACTGGTAGGTGAAGTCTTTGATTGCACAGAGACTTCTTAACAGGTGGCAAGCACACACAAGCCCTTGGAGAACCTTTGAATCAGGATACAGAAAGTAAAGTCCAGTCCTTTCAATCCCAGGACAGAAGCAGCAACCAGCAGGCCAGCACAACAAATCAACAGGCAGAGTGTCAGTTCCTCCCACAGCATCCAGCTCCTCTTCCTGGCAGAATGTCCTCTGTCCAGAAGCGTTCTGATTTGAGAGTGTCAGAGATCCAATACTACAACCCTTTCTGAATTTGAAGTAAGCAAACTTCCAAGAAAAGTCTTTGTAGTGAACAAGACCCTGGCTTTCCCTGACCTGGCTCCAGACATACTACAGGGGGGGCAGACAGCTTTGTATGAGGGCAGGCACAGCCCTATTCAGGTGTCAGTGACAACTTCTCCCACCACTCTACCTCAAGAAGGCCCATCAGCCTGGTGATGGCCCATACGGATATGCATGGCACACCTCAGCTCCCTTTGTGTGACTGTCTAGAATTAATGCACAAGTGACCAACTGTCATCCTAACCCAGGCGTGCATTCTATAGACAGGCATAAAAACAGAATGGTTAAGCAAGAAAATGCTCACTTTCTAAAAGTGGCATTTTCAAACACGCAATTTAAAAACAAACTTCACCAAAAGATGTATTTTTAAATTGTGAGTTCAGAGACCCCAAGCTCCAAATCTCTATCGGCTCCCAGTGGGAAATTACACTTAAAAGTTATTTCAAGGCAATCCCCATGTTACCCTATGGGAGAGATAGTCCTTGGAATAGTGAAAAAGAAAATTAACGGTATTTCACTATTAGGACTTGTAAAACACGCCAGTACATGTCCAACCTTTTAAATACACTGCACCCTGCCCTTGGGGCTGTCTTGGGCCTACGTTAGGGGTGACTTATATGTAATAAAATGGAATGTTTGGGCCTGGCAAGTGGGTGCACTTTCCAGGTCAAAATGACAGTTTAAAACTGCACTCACAGACACTGCAGTGGCAGGCCTGATAAATGTTTGCAGGGCTACTTATTGGGGGGCACAATCAGTGCTGCAGACCCACTAGTAGCATTTGATTTACAGGCTATGGGCACACCCGGGGCACTTTATTAGGGACTTACTAGTAAATCAAATATGCAAATCATGGATAAACCAATCACCAATACAATTTAAGCAAAGAGCATATGCACTTTAGCACTGGTCAGCAGTGGTAAAGTGCCCAGAGTCCTAAAACCAACAACAACAGGTCAGTAAAACTAGGAGGAAGAAGGCAAAAAGTTTGGGGATAACCCTGCAAAAAGGCCCAGGTCCAACACTTTCTCCCTCCACTTTCTCTGCTTTTCCTCATCTTGCTCCCTTCTCCATGAATGAGCCCTACCACGAATCTTAATCTCAAACTTTTTCCATTTCTTTTCAATCGCCATTTGTTGCCAAAGATTTAACGCCTCTCATTGTGTGGGTCTAGGTTGTGGTTTTAAATCATACATTTTTCTCCTCAAATTCTCTACTCAAAGGATGTGGATAGTTCCAATCAGTGGAGATCAGAGCTCTCCTTCCTTGGATGTATATTTGTGCCATTGGCTAAGTCACATGCACATGTGTAGCCCTTTCTTCGCTGCCATTTTCTTAGCTGGAGTGCCTTCGGGAGGAAGCTTCTCTTCCTCCTTTTCTCTTCTCCTTTTTTTGAAACGGGATTCCCCATTACAACAACAATCACAATCAATCCCGGTTCAAAATTTCACTTCGCTAACACCAGCAATAACTCTATTCTGTCCACCAATCCCAGCGCACTTTCGTCAAAGGTCACGCATCACCGCGCTGTTACGCCGTCAACCAGCCAATCACTGCCTGGTGCCTTAATGACACAACACTCCAATCGCTTCTAAGTCCCTTTTAAATCTTTTCTCCATTTGCCTGCTTCAAATACACAAAAGTTCTCTTTAACGATAAAAATGATTCCCACTTTCATACAATAGTGAACACTTGACCTGCAAAAGTCACTAATCTCAGTGCGTCCGCCTCCCATGCAGTGGGAGTGAAGTGCACCAAGCTCGGTTAATAGATTCATGCAAGAACGGATTACGTTTCTACTTTTGTGTAAGTGATAGCGCCTCACTGTACACCTCTCCTAGCAGGCAATTTCACCAGTTCAATATTTAACTTGAGGTACCTTTCTTCAAAGGTTTAATAACATCATCAGAACTACAATAATTATCGCTGCAACAAATCTGACAACCAGGGCCATATAATATTTGTTCTCAATTATTGCTCATTGCATCCCCTCACTCTACGCTTACTACAACTCCCAACATGAACTGCTGCGCGCCTACTTCATTCCCTCATTTCGCATGCAATCCCAATTGAAAATAACATTGCTGCTCTTTTTCAGCCACCTCGTCTCTCCAGAACCAGGATCAGATTGGGTCAATTTAAATATTGGGGTAAACTGTCTGGACCAGAAAGGTACAGTGTTCAGTTCTATGGACAATTAATTAATCAATTTATGGGTCAGCTTCAATCAGAACTGTCACCTCTGCTACCAGATCTGTCTGGCGCAAATCAGTCTTACATTCTAACTTATGGGGTGCACCAACGGCTATGACCGGGAGCAGTGTAGCCCCGATACAGGCTTTGGTGCTCCCCGACTGGAACTGTCACTCTTTCTAGGTAACAGAATCCATATAATAAGACTTAAACATTCTCATAAGAATAACAGACAACTACTGTCATTTCAATGCTTTATATAAAGAGTTAATGGGTGAATTATAAGGAAGGTGCCACAAGCAGGTTTAGCAGCAAAACATTTAAATCATAAGTACAAGGAACTCAGTACAGTTCTAAGCTAAATCCAGCATAGATTCACCTTCTAAGGTGGGGAAAAGGGGTTTCTCTGGTTACAGAAAATCATATACTTTTATAGGGTTTTAGACAAAGACTTTCATACAATCTGTAGGAATACACGGTTCTCAGGTTTTGCACCAATAGGGGACAAGCTAGAAGAAACACTTTACTACAGAATAAATTTGAGGATTCTCTCAGGATAGTAATACTTTGAGATTCAGTCATTATCACAGTTTTAGCTAACAGTAAAACAGATACATTGTTTTTGCATGAGCCTGGGATGGTGGGAAGGGTCCTTGATTCGGTACAATGAGAAAACCTTTCTGAGAACACTCTCTGCTTACTCAAGAGAACATTAGCCATAGTTTATTTAGAACAGAAATCAGCAGTAGTCATCATGTGGTATATTGTGACGTTGAGGCAAGATAGAGGACAGTGTGTAACACAATCTAATGTTAGCATAAGCTCAGTTTGTAATGCACTTTATTAACAGAATATCAACTCTCAGAGGGACATCCCTCACATTAACTTTGGGGTCTGGGTGTGCTCACCCTGCCCCCTTATATTTTTTTCTAGTCATTTTCAGGACACAGGGAGAAAGTCCTTGAGTCTTGTAATGGCTGCTATATTGTTTAGGTTGTCACCAGCAAATCAGGATTGCCTAATCCCCTTTAAATTGGCCAATCAGAGCATATCTGGACACCAACTGTCCAGATATTTATACATTTTGAGCCTTAATGTCTTAAAAACTACTGAATGGATTTACACTAAATCACGCTTTCTGGACCAAGATCTAGCTTCCTGCTAAATTTGTTGTTATTCAGTTCAGCAGTTTTTGCTGTAGTGTTTCATAAAAAAGTCTTTGGAAAATGCATGGGGATTTTGTGTTTGGGGATCCTACCTTTTTCTTGGCCTCTGCTTGATGGATCACCCTGAAAAAGAACACTTCTTTGAATGTTTCGTGAAGATTCATCAAACAGCACCAAAGTTCTTAGCAAAACAAAAAATATACATATTTAATTATATTTTACCTTATATTTTATTAATATTTTGCTGCAATTCTTACATTTGTGCCCTAGGCTGTAATCATAAAGAGGAGGGGGGCTGTGTGGCCCCTCTCCCCAAGCCATTAAAAGCCCCAGAGACCCCAAGCCATTAAAAGCCCCATGGAGAACTGGGGAGCCCACCCCGGTGCAGAAATTAGATGATGTGTGGAGGGGGGGCTGTGCGGTGCCACCTCATCAGGGCTACAAAGGACCCGAGGTGCCCACCCCGGGCCCAAAATTAGCTTATATGGGGAGGGGGCTGTACGTCCCCCCTCCACAAGCCTACAAAGGCCCTGGGGAGCCCGGGCAGAAATTAGTTGATATGGGGAGGGGGCAGAGTGGCCCCCCTCCCTGAGACTCTAAAGGCCCCAGGGAGCCCACCTCTGGGTTGAAATGTAATAAAATGGAGCGGGAGCTGCGCCGACCCCCTCTCCGAGCCATTAAAGGCTCCAGGGAGCCCACCTCGAGGCCGATTACTTTAAGGAAGTGTCATAAGGTTTCTGCACATACACAGAGCTATGCACAGGAAAATGGGACCCCGGAATACAGTGGTTTGCCACCATATACCGTAGCACCCAAAAACCCCAACCCAACTAGCTTAGCATCCCATTAGCACCCAAGTACTACTGTTTGGACAACCCAGAACACGGTATCTTTATCTCAGGACTCACAGAAGCAAGAACACTCTTTCGTCACTCACTCGTACTTGTCCACAAGGTGCGTAGTAAGAGACACTGGATAGGTTAAAATGTTTATTCCAACTTACGTGCTCTAATGTACAGTACACGTGTCAGTACTAATAGCATAATGCATATGACTAATATAAGCAGCATGGTTACAATTCCATAGAATACAAACGGGGAAAGCATCTCAGAGCTCAGTGGATAAACGTATAAATAACATTACCACCCTCCCCTTGCAGTAAGATAGTTTATTATAGTAATAGAAGACCTCTGGGCTTTGTCTAGCGAACCCCCATACCTCAGTCTCTAGATGCAGAATTACATCAGCAGGACATCATAGCTCTTCTCACTGAAAGGGATTTCTCCAAGTGTCCTAAGCGCTAGTAAACTGCAGTATTAAAAGCACACAAAATTCTTCATGGCAAATGCACCTAATGTTATGTTTGGGTGCGCGAGACTGGCCATATCAGGAAGAACCAAAATACATTGTTATGTGACCTTGTACATGTTTGTGCAGACTGAGCCCAAAAAGGTGAACAACAGAAAATGCAGACAGTGCAAAAGAACCTGGCACGAGCAAAGAGCGAGGGAGGCCGGGCTCAGTGTAACGTGCGCAAAGAAAAGCATCATGGCAGCCAGGCCTAGGCCAACATAACAAGGCAGGTAACAATCCACAAGACACCCTCCCCTGGACAGTCTGGCGGCCAGGACATAGGCCCATCAGAGGAGAAAATTGACGTCGGAGCACAGGGAGCGCCCAAACGGCGAAGGGCAGGTCAATCCATGAAAGTGAAAGTGCAGAAAAAAGCCATACCCTCCAAGAGTTCATCATTGGAATCGTCAAAAAACATAGATGCCATCCAATCCATGAGTTCAAAAGAGCAGGAATGCTCCTCAGCAAAGGGAGCATCCAGAAGCAATGCGGGACAGCTTGCGTGATAATTGAAACAGCTTCGTTGTAGGAGATCCTGGGCAGCCGCCCAGATATCCCATTGCGCCAAAATCCCCAGTGCAGCCGCACGCGCCATACAGCCAGCAACGGAACAGTCCTGCTCATGGGCCTCTAAGGGACCCATCAACTGAACAAAATCCGGAACAGACAATGACGAATTGGAGAGGCAATAATCCAGAGTCCAGGTGAAAGGACAGCGGACACAAGTCATCACAGGTTGCACGCAGAGTGAAATACGCAAAGCGAAATGAAAGAGTATATGACACACTCAGTGTCGCCAATGGCAAGACACCAAAACCAGCCAAAAGGCGCTCACGGAGCAGCTGGAGGCGTTCTGGATCGAGCAGGTCCCATCGGGGAGCAGCCATTGCGCAGAAAGCAAATTAAGAGCAAGACACCAGCCGCTAAAGCGAGGATCAATGGGAAACCGCCAAAGACACTGGAAAAAATAGAATGTATGAAAGCCGGGATGACACCAAAAATAGTTTGGAAGGAGGACACCAAACCCGACCCCACGACCTTAAAAAAGTGCACTAGGCCTTCAGTGTTAGATGCGTTAAAAATACGATGTATTAACTCCCCAAAATGTTGGGGGAGATTAGTGTTTAAAAGGGCCTGTATTTCACTGTGGGTACTCGCCACCTGGAGAATGAATGTCTCCCGGGCGGACGTGAGCATAACTTCCTCGTTTAATAATAGTGCCTTTATTCTGCTCAGTCTATTGAAATCTGCTTCCAGGGTAGGGATGGAAGGCCAAATAGAGATATCAACCTTGCCATGAGGGGGAGGAAAAAGCACATTTTTGCAGCAAACAACCCTGTGCGAAACTGTTACAATGTAAGGAATGCCAGCCTGCAGGCCACAACAGTTTTCGTTATTTAAAAGTAAATAACTACCATTGGAAAGGAGAGTGAAAGTAGGAGAAATAACAGGAGCAGGAATACCTTTCAGCACACAAGCAAGATTAGGAGAGGAAACGCTACATGAGCCATGCAATTTAATGTGTTTACAAATAAGCGAATGACCTATAGTCGAGTCGCAGTACTCCCCCGTGAGAAAGACTTCCTTGCCGTCCCGAAGGCATTTATACATGAAAGGCAAGGACCAGAGTTCATGCAGGAAAGCACTGCCCAAAGGCCGGTAACGGCCCACAGGATAATGTTTCATGCACGAGTCAAATTCAAACAAGGAAAATGGTAAAGCTATAACCCCATGGACTAGCCATACAGCAGAATCGAGTTCTGCAACAGAGAACGGCAAAGGATCCACCTTTTCGATATGTAATAGAGTGTAAGTTGCATCCTTCATGGACATAAATTGCTGTTTGTCAGTTAAGTTAAAAGGTAGAAATAAGGCAGAGGTGTTCAAAAAATGCCAAGGCACTTTACCTAACTTAAGTGTTTGTAAAGTCCATGCAAACTGCATAACTGAGCGCAATTGATTCTGACCATGATATAACACAGAAACATCATCTTTTACAATATCAACAACAGAGGACACAATATTCTCTAAAGTGTAAATGCGAGAAGACAGGGTATTAATACTATTATCAACAACAGCAAGCACCTTTTCCATATTTGCTTGATCTATTTCCCTAAGACGGGAAGCAGCTTCCATTTGTGATAGCTTCCAGAGTTCATTATACGTTTCATAAATGAATCTCTTAGGTCGGGGACCACGAGGTCCCAAAACAAAGTCGGACAGATCAATATTGCCTGTAAGGAGGGACAAATGTTGTTTAACAGAATCAAGGGACGAATGTTGCAGCCATTGTTTGCATAATTTACCAACAGAGTATGTAGTGACAGTACGGGCATCAGTAAACCTCGGATCAGGCCTATTCTGTGTGTAGCTAGCACCAGTATTATGAAAACGCATTTGACATGCATTAGATGATATAGGCCATACTAACCAGGGTGACTGAACCAGCTCAGAAACATTAAACGAGTTATTTTGTAACATTGCCTGCAGGGACACGAGGGACAGATTGAATCGTGAGCTTTCATTTGGAAAACTCGACAGGGATGGTATTGATGGCGTATTCAATTGTTTAGTGGTTGCTAAGCCCCAACATGTAGTCTGATAGATGGAAGCATTTAGGAACATAATTTGGGTAGGGATGAGGCACGCACGATGCAACGCCTCGGTTCCCTGTACCTGCCATGGCTTGGAGCCCCAAATAGATTTTAAATCCACTGTATTATCCCAGTACTCATAACCACCCACAGCTAAGGCACTTAGAAAGGAACCTGAATAAAGCAATTTGGTGTGTGTTAACATAATTTTCTGAGTTGATGTGTTATTTAGTCTAAAATAATAGGATGCAGGGTTCGACCGATTAAAATCAGTAAAATAATTAAACTTATTTAGAAGAGTTTGAGAGCTACCTGGCAAGGGGTTTGGACAATGTTCCCATTGGGTATAGTTAACAGAACTACGCAGGGCACTGGGCTTATGGAGAAAATGATTACCCCAATGTTGGTAACAATACAAATCGGCATAATTAGCAGAATTCATATATAGATCTTCAGCATTAAAAGATGCATAATATTTTAAATCGGCAAACAATGCTTCAACGGCATGCACATCCCAATCATCAGAATGAATATTATTTTGTACTACATCACCCATTGAAACACGAAGGACATTAGGTACATTAATAATTTCCGTCGGACCATGGATTTGATAGTTCACTGCATCCCATACGATGCCATCAGCAACTGGGAAGGCTGAAATGTTCACAAATGTGTGGTCACGCTTCATGATGTGAGACGAGGAATGAGGAGCCAAAGTTCCAGAAACATAGTCTACAGCAGAGCGTTCAGGTAAATAGTGACCATTGATTAGTAGAAAAAACACTGTGACAAAGCCAATGGACATGAACAAAAATATCAAGAAAAGTACCAACCAGATGTATGTCCAGGGGGGAATCAAAAAATTGTCTCTAAACCAGGATATAAAAATACTGAACTTGGATGGAACTTTTGAAGATGTGGAATCCGAATCAAAGGAATAACGAGTCGGGCTTAGTGGCGTTGTTGGTTGATGTGCCACCGATTCTGATTCAGGATAAGTATACTCGTCCTCGTCGATATTGGTGGAGAGTTGGGGATCAATTATAGTTTCAGGCAAATCAACCATCTCAATTACAGCATCAGCGATCGTTCGTGCAGATGGACTATGAACATATGTCCGATAAATGGCAGGACAAGAGACCGCTGGTGTGACACTATTCAGGATCGGCCAGGCGCTGTAGCTTGACATTTTCAACTGAGATGTATCTGTTTTCTTTGCGACCAGGAAGCGGTGGTAAAATGACTGTACGTGTTCCCTTCAAGCCAAGAACTGGAACCGGTGCACGAAAAGAGGGGCCAAATTCTTTTTTGTTTTCAACCTTCTCTCGAACCAGTTCTCCAACTTTCGGAAGCCAGCCGGCTACCGGAATCTGCAACGCAGGATCTGTGGCTGAAGGTAAATGTGTAGTTGCAAGTTTGTCTCGGGCTTCTTGTAAGTCCTGTAACATAGCAGAATGGTTATCTACATCAAACTTGGCGGATTGCGCCGCGATGTCTGGACCCTCAAGGTCAGGCACAAACATTCTTATGCCAAAGAGCATTTCGTATGGGGTCCGCCCACCCAGAGGTCTTCTAGGGAGATTATTAAGTGCACGTTGAACGGTATACAAATGGGCCAGCCAGTTCCTGCCAGTACCTATAACCCTAGCTGTTAAGGATTGCTTTAAGTCACGGTTCATTCGTTCAACGATAGAGTTGCCCTCAGGCCTATACGGAGACGAAAATTTCACCCGCACCCCAAGCGAAGCCATTGCATCCTTGTAAGCCCTAGAGGCAAACGCTGGACCTTGGTCCGAATGGAAGGTGCTGCATGCGAAAATTCCCACAAAGACACGCAAATCCCTGATTACATTTCGGGCGTCAGCACTCCGTTGTGGCCAGACCCAGAGAAACCGTGTGCACGAGTCCACTGCCACTAAGATGTATTTATAGGCAGTGTCTGATGAGAATGGACCGCAGTGATCCAAGTAAACACACCCAAAGGGTCTGTTAGCAATGCAGAGCGGTGTTTGTGGTGGACGTGTTACCGTGGAAGGCTTAATCTGTTGACAAACGTCGCAAGAAAGCACAAAAGCACGAGTGTCTTTATATAACCCACGCCACCAATAACGCTGCTGCAAGATGGAAACCGTAGCTGATACACCTGCATGAGCAGAAGCCATGCCTTCGTGTGCAGCTGATATCAAGGCACTCCTGCGG
Source organism: Calotriton arnoldi (assembly GCA_963921515.1). Lineage (NCBI taxonomy): Eukaryota > Metazoa > Chordata > Amphibia > Caudata > Salamandridae > Calotriton > Calotriton arnoldi. Next base: position 333,007 of record CAWUFW010003294.1, on the reverse strand, counting down.
TCCGCGTTGGGGATCAGCCGATCTCCAACGTCAGGTATAGTTACATAAGGAACCTGATCGGGACTTAATTTGTAAGAATACTTGGAAGGGAAACCTGTAGGGTAATTATTTCCTTCCTTGGTTGCAGCAATAGCTGCTAAAATAACAGGGTCTATTTTAGACATGGACCTGGTAACCGCTGCTACTGAACACGTGACTACTGCTGAACGGGCAGCTTCATCTGCCAGATCGTTACCAATAGCGTGTGCGCCCACCCGCTGATGGCCTAAGGTGTGAACCACCTGTGTGAGGGGCAGACGTTGTTGCAATTCTGCCACTCGAACCCAAAGCATTTTATGCTTGATTGTGCTTCCTTTTGCGTCCTTGTAGTCGTTTTTCGACCAGAAAAACAGATTGTCATTGTAAGATTGTACACAGTAAAAAGAATCACATACAATTAGAGTGGTCTCATCCTGAGAAGCAAACTCAAGCGCAAGTAGCAATGCATGCAGCTCGGCCAATTGTGCGGTACTATCTCCAAGTGTGCGAGTATGCACTGCAGAGGATTTGAACTTTCCATCTACAAAGGAACCCGCAACAATAGCACATGCAGCTGAATAAGCGTGCTTGGACCCAGTGGCCGGTTGCGCCGAACCATCGGTGTAGATCACACATTTGTAATCCTCAAGCGGTAATAAAAACAAAGGAGGAGGATGAACGAATTCATACTGCAAAAACTCCGAGTCTGCAGAGAAGAATCAAAAACAAAAGTGACGTCCGAAGACGTCAAGGATGTAGCCCATTGTATCCAACGGGGATGCATTGCTTTTGAGTTCGGTACACTTGCCTTTGTTACTGCCTCTAGGGCAGGACAGGGTGTTACCACTAGAATCCGCTTTCCCTGTGCCAGTGCGCGTTCTTTTAGAATCGCCATTTGCACTGCAGTCAGTACTTTTTCAACAGATGTAAAGCGTAATTCAGCGGAAGTGTACAGATGTGACTTGTATGCGATAGGTACTGTATCACCTTCATTAAAGGTTAAATAGGTGAATCCCACCGCCCCCGGAATTATTCGAATCACCAGGTTTGTGTGGTTATCACGAGTCAAAAGATATTTAGACTCCAAAAGGTCTGTCTGCAAAGACTGCAGAATTGAGGTATGCTCAGGCAGCCAGCAAGACCTTGAATAAGTAGGTTGTATCAAAGCATACAAAGGCTTGATACGCTGGGCATATTCGGGAATGTAAGTACGCCCGAAATTCAAGAAACCCAGCAAAGACTGAAGTTTCTTCAGCGTATTTGGGGGCACAAATGTGCACATTTTTCCAAGAAATGGGGGGCTAAGCCCTTACCTTCGTTATTGAGCTCATAGCCCAAGAACAGAACGGTAAATTCAGCAATGTGTGATTTAGCAAAGTTAAATTTGTAACCCTGCTCCGCAAATTCAAGAATAATGCGGTCCACACGGGACAAATGCTGAAATAATTCGTCGTCCGTCAGATAGATGTCATCTACGTACGAACATGCGTCTTGATCAATGTCATTTAACAAAGAAACAACACGGGCGGCGAATATACCCGGACTATTTTTATAGCCCATGGGTAATCGCCGGAACTGGAATAATTTACCACCGGAAGTGAATGCGGTCCATTGACCACTCTCCGGGGCTAGGTTGTGCGTGTAGAAACCGCTTGAAAGGTCAAGTGTCGTTTTGTATTTTTTACGAACAAGACTGTCTACAAGCGCAGAACTGTGTGTATTTTGCACCGCAAAGTTCCGACAATGAGTATTTAAATGCCGGTAATCCAAAACTAAGCGGTACGATCCGTCGGGTTTAGAAACCACGAAAAGGGGATTGTTCATAGGTGATACGCATGGTTCAATTACTCCCTGATATTCCAACTGTGTCAGAATTTCGGAGACGGGGCCTTTTGCCTGCCGTTTTATGGGATATTGGGGTTGTGGCTGCGGTAGTGACCGCAAAGGTATTGCATGAGGAGGTGATTCTTCATCCCATCCCACATGGTTGCGGTATAACGCTGGTGCCAGGTACACAGCCCACTCAGCTGCAAGTGCTTCAGCTTTGTCCTTTGGGACATGCCTTGAAAAGCTTGGAAGGATTACCTCCTCTCCTTTCTGTGCAGCTAATACGAATGGGGGTGGCCAATCCACCTCTGCTAACAAAATGTCATATGAAGAGGTTAGATTTTCCCAAAAAATCCCTTTTATTTCACGCGGTATGTCACCTTCGATTTGTATGACTATATTATATAGTCTGTCAGGGGGTGCCACTCTCGTGTCAGCTGTCTCTACAGTAACAAATGTTTCAGTTGCTGTCGCCTCCATATGAGGACGTAGCGCCTCCCGCACTATGGTAACTTCCGCGGCGCTGTCTAGGAGGGTCACTGCCCACGTCCAATTCTGGAGTCTCGTTCTCACGGTCTGAGGCATATTTCGCTGTGACAGCGGCAACCTTTTTCTTCTGAAATTGCGGTCGAGGAAGATGAAAATCTTCTGCTTTCCCTCTGACTTGTTGTCGAGGTTGGTCTCGCTCCTGGGGAGCCTCTCGGCCCCTTCCTCTATCTTGCCGTCCTCCTCCACCAGCCTGTGACGACGTCTGGGCCTGTGAAGAACGAGGAGAACGCGTATCAGAGCTCTGAAACCTTTCTGGTGATTTAATCCTTGACCTATCACGTAAATCATTGGTATAGATTGGTATAGGGTCGATAGGCAGCAGGAATAGCGGTGGGTTTATATTCATGAAACAGATTATCATCTGCCTCCACCGCTTCAAAAGTGATCCAAGTGTAAAACACCTCAAAGTGGTAAGCCGGATCGGCTTGAACCACAAAGACCAAATCGATCCCTGTATCAGGCACTCCATACACCCGTAAGTGGTCTCGGAGTGCTCCTCGACTATGTGCAGCTATCGCCACACCAGCCATGACTAAACAATTATATTCGACAACCTAACAGGGAGCACAAAATGGGCTTTTTTATGTAACCTTTTTTAATAACTTCAAGCTTGAAAGAACCTATAAAACATTTAATATAGGAGGTATCACCGTCACATACGCCTCCGGAAGCGTACGCGAGGGGTTTGTGGACAAGCACAAGTACTACTCAAGCGTCTCGCAGCTAAGCTGCCCCACGTTGGGCGCCATGTCATAAGGTTTCTGCACATACACAGAGCTATGCACAGGAAAATGGGACCCCGGAATACAGTGGTTTGCCACCATATACCGTAGCACCCAAAAACCCCAACCCAACTAGCTTAGCATCCCATTAGCACCCAAGTACTAATGTTTGGACAACCCAGAACACGGTATCTTTATCTCAGGACTCACAGAAGCAAGAACACTCTTTCGTCACTCACTCGTACTTGTCCACAAGGTGCGTAGTAAGAGACACTGGATAGGTTAAAATGTTTATTCCAACTTACGTGCTCTAATGTACAGTACACGTGTCAGTACTAATAGCATAATGCATATGACTAATATAAGCAGCATGGTTACAATTCCATAGAATACAAACGGGGAAAGCATCTCAGAGCTCAGTGGATAAACGTATAAATAACATTACCACCCTCCCCTTGCAGTAAGATAGTTTATTATAGTAATAGAAGACCTCTGGGCTTTGTCTAGCGAACCCCCATACCTCAGTCTCTAGATGCAGAATTACATCAGCAGGACATCATAGCTCTTCTCACTGAAAGGGATTTCTCCAAGTGTCCTAAGCGCTAGTAAACTGCAGTATTAAAAGCACACAAAATTCTTCATGGCAAATGCACCTAATGTTATGTCTGGGTGCGCGAGACTGGCCATATCAGGAAGAACCAAAATACATTGTTATGTGACCTTGTACATGTTTGTGCAGACTGAGCCCAAAAAGGTGAACAACAGAAAATGCAGACAGTGCAAAAGAACCTGGCACGAGCAAAGAGCGAGGGAGGCCGGGCTCAGTGTAACGTGCGCAAAGAAAAGCATCATGGCAGCCAGGCCTAGGCCAACATAACAAGGCAGGTAACAATCCACAAGACAGAAGGGGAGCCATGCAGCCCCACCATGAGCCATTAATAGCCCCAAGAACCCAATCACCCAGGGCCGGCTCACATGTTATACCCTGGGGAGCCCACCCCCAGGACATACCGGTTTCCCTGTCTACACCGGCGTGAGCAACAAAACTTGTGCTTGCTACCGCTTGGCAGATTTTTTTAATCTCCCGCCAAGCGGGAGTAAACACCAACTTCGCTCCCAGCAGGCGGGAGCTTTAAAAATGCTCCGCCCGCTGGGAGCGGACTTTTGATCTGTTTCTTTGCCCACTCTGATATGGTCAGGGAAACAGATCAAAATATTGCTCCTGCACAGAGGGACCAGCATTTGTAGCTGCTCCCTGCAGGCAGGAGCAATGGCGGCTCCCACAGCATGGCTGGGGCCGCGGGGGCCTTGTAGCCCCCTTGTGGCCCCAAACGAGAGTAGGGGGGTGCCCTGGGTATGCACAGGGCACCCACTTATAAGTGATAAGGACCCCAGGTGATACCACATGGCCATGTGGCCAAACGTCCCCCGTCTCCTTTAATTTTAGTAATGGCCATCGGGGATGGGGTTCCCAGGGCCTAATCAGGCTCAGGTAGGGAGGCCGCAGTGTCCGTCTCCCCTTTAAATTTAGTAGTGGCCCTGGAGGATGGGGTGACTAGAGACGAACAATGCTCAGGGAGGGGGGTCACATGGACCGACTCCCCTTTGTTTAAAAAAAAGCAGCCCTGGGGATGGGGTCCCCATGGCCTTATAAGGCTTGGGGAGGGAAATCACGCAGCCCCCCTCCCCATTCATAAAAAAAAAGGCCCTGGGGGATGGGGTCTCCAGGGCCTAATAAGGCTTCGGGAAGAGGGCCACATAGCCCCCCTTCCCTTTAATATAAAAACAGACCTGGGGGTGGGTTCCCCAGGGCCCAATAAGACCCAGGGAGGGGGCCACGCAGTCCTCTCCCCTTTCATAAAAAAGGCCCTGGGGGATGTAGTCCCCAGGGCCACATAAGCAGCACGGAGGAAGGCCTTGCAGCCCCCTCCCCTTTAATTAACCAAAATATCCCTGGGGATGGGGTCCCCATGGCCTAATAAGGATTGGGTGGGGGACCATGTGGCCCCCCCCCTACCCTTTCATGACACAAGGCCCTGGGGACCACAAACCGAATATGGGATTGGCTGCCTTTAGAGAGGTTGGCCACTGGGTCTGGCCACAGGCCAGGCCTTGTCGCTAACCGCCCACTTCGCTTGGCCTAAAATCGTGCGCAGCGTGGGTTTGGCTGCATACAGGGAATCAACGCAGGCCAGGCCCTGCAGCCAACCCCGCCACACACAGCAGAAGGTCGTGCACTGTGGGGTGTTGGATTTACATACGGTAATTAAATAAAGTAGAAATTCACTGAAAAACAAGGGTTTAAGTCATGTTATGCTTAGGTGAAATGTTCAGTATTAACATAACATTTTAAACTCTAAAAACCAGTGAAATTCACCAGTTATAATTATAGTTATCTCAAGTAACTTTAACTCTCACCCTCACCATGCGTTGCTAATTACCGTAAATATGACATCACTCTTGACATCTTCAATGACATCATTTATGATATCACTGCAACCTATTCTTCCTTCTTGACTGGTGGATGATGCAAAGTTTTGCGGTGACTGGTCAAGGGGGCGCAAATATAAAAGGGGGGATCCCAAACGCATTTTCCATAGACACTTGTATGTCGTGTAGCACAAAAAATGGCTGAACTGATTTACATGAAATATGGCTAGATTAGACATTATGGTGCACAAATGTGTTAAAAACAACATGGCTTTCTTTTATGTTTGATAAGCACAGCCATTAGCCAATCACATACTGCCTTATCATGTGCATGTACCGATGTATACTGTGGCACAATATATAACTAAGAATTTTAAAATGTTAAACTTTAACACTACTTACACTATTCACACACACTACCAAAAATTAACATGTACACCTAATAATCTATTTTCCTGCCACATTACATCACCATCCATTAACACACTTTCGGACAATTCTGTACCAAACTCCTCTCTATGCCACTACACTCTATGCCTCTCCACTTTACGCCACTCCACTATACGCTACTACACTCTACGCCACTCCACTCTATGTCACTCCACTATATGCCACTCCACTCTATGTTAATTCACTATATGCCACTCCACTCTACCCCACTCCACTGTACATCACTCCACTCTACACCACTACACTGCATGTTATTCATCATCATATTTTCTTTATTTCGGTTTATACACCATAAAAGAACAAACACAGGTATATACAAAACAAGCTAAAACAGTTAAAAAGATTCAAAAGGATTAAAACAATTTAAATTAAGAAGATACATTGGTTAAAAACAATGAGGAGGTCAATCACATTGCCAAATCCTTGTTTTATACTTTAAGAAAGTTCGTCCTTGCCCACCTGTATGTTATTACACTCTACCCTACTCCATTTTATCACACTTCAGTGTGTGCCAATACACTGTAGTGTACGCCCTTCCACTCTATGCTACTCCACTGTACACTATTCCACTCTATGCAGCTCCACTCTATGACACTACACTCTATGCTGTTCCACTCTATGCCACTTCACTGTGCGCCACTTCAGTATTCACTACTGCTCTGTATGCTATTCCTCTGTACGCCACTACACTTTATGCCACTCCACTGCACGCCACTCCACTCTAAAACAATCCACTTATGCCATTACACTAGACATCACTCGATTCTACCGCATTACACACTGTATTTCACTCCACTTTATGCCAATCCACTCTACAGTACTACACTCTACGCTTTTCCACTGTACGACACTCCACTCTATGCTACTAAACTGTATGCCAGTAACACTGAATGTTATTCCACTCTACACCACTCCACAGTACGCTACTCCACTATATGCCACTCCACTCTTTAACACTCCACTCTACATCACTCTACAGGACACTATTACACTGTACATCACTCCATTCTATGGCATTACACTCTACTCCACTCCACGCCAATCCACTCTACAGTACTATACTCTATGCTATTCCACTGACCAACACTGCACTCTATGCCACTCTACTCTACGCTATTCCACTATATGCCACTCCACTCTAAGTTACTACACTGTATGCTGGTAACACTGAATGTTATTCCACGGTAAGCCACTCCACTGTATGCTACTCTGCTGTATGCCACTCCACTGTATGCCACTCCACTCTACATCACTCCACTCTACGCCACTCCACTCTACGCCACTCCACCGTATGCTATAACACTCTACACTACTACAGTCTACCCCACTACTCTATACCCCGCTCCACTCTATGCCACTCCGGTCTATGCTGTTCCGCCACTACACTGTACCTCACTCCACTCTACTCTAGGCTACTCCCCTGTATTCCACTCCACTCTATGCTATTACACTCTACGTCTCTCCACTTTTTGAAATTCCACTCTACCCCACTACACTCCATGCTATTCCACTGTACACCACTATACTGTACCTCACTCCACTCTACAGCCGTCCACTCTATAACATTCCATTGTACACCACTCCACTCTTTGCCACTCAACTGTATGCTTCTCTACTCTACAATATCCCACTGTATGTCACTCCACTCTAACACACTCCACTGTACACCGCTCCACTGTATGCTATTTCACTGTATGCTGCTCAACTGTATGACACTCCAGTCAACACCAATCAACTGGACGCCAATACACTCCACAATATTCCACTGTACGCAACACCATTTATTCCACTCTATGTCACTCTACTGTATGCCACTCCACTGTACACCACTTTAATATTTGCTATTCTACTGTACGCAATGCCACTGTACTCCACTCCACTCTACACCACTCACCTCAACCCCATTATACTCTACACCACGCCACTCTATGCACTCCACACTATGAGACTTCACTCTGACACTCCAGTCTATGCCACTGCACTGCATGCCATTCCATTCTACTACACGCCGCTCCACTCTATGAAAATCCACTGTACTCTATTAAACTGTACATTGCTCAATTCTATGCTACTCCACTCTTCGGCAATCCACTCTACCCTACTACACTCTACCCTGTTTCACTGTACGATTCTACACCACAATACAGTACGCTATTCCAGAGGTAAGAGGTGAGAGAGCAGGTCTCAGACCAGAGGTCAGAGGTCTTGCTATTAGTGCCTGCCTCTGTGTTTTCATTATTGTTATTGTCATTGTGCCTGCTTCTGTTTTTTCATTATTGTGCCTCTGTTTTCATTATTGTTATTGTCATTGTGCCTGCTTCTGTTTTTCGTGATTGTTACTGTTATTGTGCCTACCAGTTCATTGTGCCTGTTTAGTTTGTTGCTCCGTGCCCGTTCTCCTCCCCGCTGATGCTGCCCCTGCGGCCCCTGCCGGTTCCCGCTCCCGCCTCCCAGCTGCACGTCCCTCCCCCCTCCCCTATTTAATGGCGGCCATTACGTGGGAGCGGGAGCAAGACCTCTGACCTCTGGTCTGAGACATGCTCTCTCCCCAGCAGCTCTGCCGTCTGTGCCGCTGCCGCTGACCTCCAGGAGGAGGTGTTTGAGGATGCCCATGCCCGGTATTGTGCCCGCTCTCCTGCTGCTTCCGGCCCTGTTTTTGTCTGTCATTTTCTGTTATCGTGCCTGCCTCTGTTTTCATTATTGTCATTGTGCCTGCTTCTGTTTTTTGTTATTGTTACTGTTATTGTGCCTCTGTTTTCATTATTGTTATTGTCATTGTGCCTGCTTCTGTTTCTCGTTATTGTTACTGTTATTGTGCCTACCAGTTCATTGTGCCTGTTTAGTTTGTTGCTCCTCCCCGCCGCTGCTGCCCCTGCAGCCTCTCCCCCTTGTCGGTTCCCGCTCCCGCCTCCCAGCTGCACGTCCCTCCCCTATTTAATGGCGGCCGCCAAAGGCAAGCCCGTCTGCGACCCGACCGCAACCAGCGCCAGGGACCCTGACCCACTGACCTCCCACCACTACGACTCAGCTGCCCTCCTCGCACTCAACCCAGGAAGGAGCAACAACTGCCAGCGGTCCATGCAGAGCACCACCCACGGCCAGTTCTCCTGCTGCAACTGCCGCCAGACCTTCGCCTCTGACCCTGACCCCGTGGACACTGCCCCCGCGACGAATACCAACACCTCCAGAGCCCTAAACTGCATCCTCCTCAACGTGCGCTCCCTGCACAGACACGCCGTAGAGATCTGGGACCTCCTTAACACCCTCTCAGCAGACGTTGCCTTCTTTACAGAAACCTGGACCAACGCCTCATCTGCCTCCGACATCACCACCGCCATCCCCGACGGATACAAGATCCAGAGGAAGGACCGCCCTAACAGCCCAGGAGGAGGACTCACCATCGCACACAAGAGCTCCCTCCGACTCTCCACCTCCTCCACGAGCAACTCCTTCTCCACCACCGAACATCTTCACTTCCAGGTCCAGACCAGCCCTAGAACAACACTTCGCGGCACCCTCATCTACAGAACCCCTGGACCCTGCGCCTCGTTCGCCACCACCATCGCCGACCTCATCGCACCCCATGCCATCGCCTCCCTGGACTACATACTCATCGGAGACCTAAACTTCCACCTCGACAACCCCAACAACCCCAACTCCACCACCCTCCTGGACAACCTCGCCAACATCAGACTGAAACAGTTCATCACCACGCCTACCCACATGGCAGGACACACCCTCGACCCCATCTTTGCAGGAAGTAACAACATCTATTTCAGCCACACCACGCAACCCCCATGGACGGAACACCACTGCGTACACTTCCACATCGACAAACCCATGCCGCCCAAACCTGCACCATGCCCTCCACAAAGGAACTGGAGCAAAGTCACTGAGGAGCAGCTCAACTCCACCCTCAACCATGATGCCCACCACACCTCGGCCGACGCCAACCTCGCAGCCAAAGAACTCCACAGACAGAATACCACCAACGCATCAGATCCACCAAAAGGGCCTTCATTCAAAACAAGATCCTCGCCAACTCCAGCAACTCCAAGGAACTCTTCAGCGTCATCCAGGAATTCGCCAAGCCCGCCAGTGAAACCAAGGATATCACCCCCTCCCAGGACCGCTGCAACAAGCTCGGATCCTACTTCCATCTGAAAATCAAGAGCCTCTACGACAACTTCAATTACCAGACACCCGACTCCGAAACCACTTCCCTCTCCAGCAACGCCAGCCAGCCCATCATCTCCACCTGGACCCCAGTCACCACCGAAGACACCCCTTCGGCCATGAAAGGCATCCACTCAGGGGCCCTCATGGACCCCTGCCCGCCGCACATCTTCCACAAAGCCGCCACCGGCATCGCTCTAGAACTACGACGCACCATCAAAGCCACCTTCAAGACCGGCATCTTTCTCGACGACTGGAAGCGCGCAAAAGTCAGACCCCTGCTCAAGAAGCCCTCAGCAGATCCCATGGACCTCAAGAACTACCGTTCCATCTCCCTCCTCCCCTTCGCGGCCAAAGTCACTGAGAAGACTATCAATGCACAAATAATAAAGTTCATCGAAGAAAACGCCATCCTCGACCCATCCCCATCCGGGTTCTGCAGCAACCACAGCTCCGAGACCACCCTACTCGCCGCCACAGATGACAGCCACACCCTCCTCGACAAAGGACACACCGCCGCCCTGATCCTACTCGACCTCTCGGAAGCATTCAACACTGTCTCCCACTGCACACTCACCGCCAGACTCCACGACACCGGCATACAAGGAACCGCCCTCAACTGGATCCGCTCGTTCCTCACCGGCAGAACCCAAAGAATCAGACTACCACCCTTCCTCTCCGAACCCACGGAAATCAACTGCGGAGTACCCCAAGGATTGTCGCTCAGCCCCATGCTCTTCAACTTATACATGGCCCCCCTCGCTGCCATCGTCAGACAGCACGGACTCAGCATAGTACCCTATGCCGACGACACCCAGCTCATCCTCTCCCTCACCAAGGACCTCGCCACCACCAGACTCCACTTCCAGGAAGGAATGCAGGACGTCGCATCCTGGATAAGCAGCAGCTGCCTGAAGCTCAACTTGGAGAAGACAGAGGTCCTCGTCCTCAGACCCTCCCCCTCTGCATGGGACAAAACCTGATGGCCCACTGCCCTCGGCAGCCCTCCCACCCCCACTGACCACGCCCGGAACCTCTGCATCGTACTGGACTCCTCCCTCTCCATGACCCAACAGGTCAACGCTGTCACCTCCAGCTGCTTCAACACCCTCCGCATCCTCCGAAAGACCCCCATGCACTCATAACCAGCAGACTCGACTACAGAAACGCCCTCTATGCTGGGATCAACAAATCTCTGCTCCGCAAGCTCCAGACCATACAGAACACCGCAGCCAGACTTGTACTCTGCATCCCCCAACACGAACACATAACCCAACATCTGCGGACCCTCCACTGGCTCCCCATCATGAAGAGAGTTACTTTCAAAATACTCACCCACGCCTACAAATGCCTCCACAACACCGGACCCCAATACCTCAATGAAAGAATCTCCTTCCACCAACCCAGGAGGAACCTCTGATCTGCCGACCTCGCCCTCGTCAAACTCCCACGCATCCGCAGAGCCAGAGCTGGTGGAAGAGCCTTCTCCTACATCTCAGCCAAGACCTGGAACGAGCTCCCGATCAACATCAGACACGCCCCCTCCCTGAACACCTTCAGGAAGACACTCAAGACCTGGCTCTTCAACTGAACGGAGTTGCTTACCCCCCCCCCAGCACCTTGAGACCCTCACGGGTGAGTAGTGCGCTTACAATTACCCTGATTGATTACATGCCACTCTACTCTATGTCACTTCAATGCACAGCAATAACACTCAACTTTATTTCACTCTACACTGCTCCAATGTATGCTACTCCACTGTAGGTCACCCCACTCAACATCACTACACTCTACGCTACTCCACTGTACACCACTTCACTCTACAACCCTCCACTCTACCCCATTCCACAGTATGTCATTACACTGTATGTCACTACAGTATACCATACCACACTCTACCCCGCTCCACTCTACAACACTACACTCTACATTATTCCACTACACAACTCTCCACTGTATGCCACTCCACTCTAACACACTCCACTGTATGCCACTGCACTGTACGCCACTCCACTGTATGCTATTTCACTGTATGATGCTCAATTGTATGACACTCAAGTCAACGCAACCCCACTGTATGCTACTATTCTGTACATCAATATACTCTACACTATTACACTGTACACAACTCCATTGAATGACACTCCTTTCTGTGCTATTCCACTCTATGTCACTTCATTCTACACCACTCTAATATATGCTAATCCACTGCACGCCACTCCACTGTACGCCAATTAACTCTAACCCACTCCACTTCACGCCACTCTATGCCACTCCAGCCTATGCAACTGCACTGTATGCCAATCCACTATATGCCACTTCACTCTACGACAATCCACTTAATGCTATTACACTGTACATCACTCAATTCTATACTACTCCACTGTATGCCACTCCATTCTACTCCAATCCACTCTACCCTGCTACACTTTACTCTATTTCACTGTACGGCACTCCATTCTATGCCACTCTAATCTATGCTATTTCATTATATGCCACTCCGCTAAACGTCACTACACTTTTCACCTGTAACATGCGTTACTGCACTGTACACCACTCCACTGTATGCTATTCCACTGTATGTTGCTCAACTGTATGCCACTTCACTCTACGCCACTCCGCTCTACGCAACTACATTCTATGCTATTCCTCTGTATGTCACTCCACTCTACAATGCTACACTCAATGCCACTTCACAGTACTCTATTACACTGTATGCCAATACAGTCTACTCCACTCCACTTTCTCTCTCTCTTTCTACAACACTCCACTCAATTCTATTCCACTCTATAAGACTCCACTATGCGTCACTCTACTCGATTCCACTTCGTCTACTGTACCTCACCCCATTCTACGCAACTCTATTGTACACTACTCCACTGTACATCACTATACCACTCTACGCCATTCCACTGTATGCCACCCAAATCCACTCCAGTGTACACTATTCCACTGCATGCCACTCCAGTGTACGCCACTTCACTCTATGCCACTCTACTCAACTGTACAACAGTCCATTCTATGCCACTCCACTGTACACCCCTCCTCTGTACCACATTCCACTCTGCTCCACTCCACTCAACTTCACTCTCTGAAACTATACTGTATGACAGTACACTTCACAACACTCTCCTCCACTCTACTGTACAACACTCCGCTCGATGACAGTAAACTCTTCAATTTCAAAAACAGTATTTATTCTTTCTATATAAACCATTATTATTATTATAGAACGTATAAAGTGCATGCCACCCCATCAAGGTCTACTGGCTCTACAGCATCATGAAGGATTTATTCCAGGAATATTACATTAGAACAACCATGTCTTAAGCTGCTTACGAAATGTCATTAATGACGCATACTTTCTCAAGGCCTCCGGAAGCCCGTTCCATAGTTTTGCACCCTCAAACACAAAGGACCTGCCTCCCATACGTGTGTGTTTAAATGGCGGAACAATGCATCAGGAGTGATCACTGGAGCGTAGTGTTCAGGACAGTTGAAAGGTAATCACCGATTGCTGAAGGTAGCTAGGACCTTTCTCTGCTCTGGCCTTGTTCAAATAGCACTTCTTGAATTGAATCCGTTTTTCTATTGTTAGCTAGTGTAGGTCCCGTAGGAGACCTGAAGCAGAGGCATTTTTTGACAGCCTAAAAAGCATCCTTGCTGCCGAGTACTGGACTACTTGCAGTCACTTAATAGCGGCTTTATTCACTCCTAGATATAGAACGTTGCCATAATCCAGCCTCGATATTACTAGTGGTTGGATTTCCGTTCTTTGAGCAGACATTGGTACCTGCCAAATAATTTTTTGCAGCCATTTTATGATGGCGAAGCATGTGACCGCTAATTTTGTCACTTATGGTTTCATTGCCAACTTTTTGTCCACTATTATACCTAGATTCTTTGCTTTTGCTACCGGCACTGAAATGGAACCTACGTTTTCTGGGCAGTACTGTGGGCCCCACAAAGACTGGTTGTTTCCTAACACCAGGACTTCTGTCTTCTCTCCATTGAGTTTGAGCGACTGAGTCTCCATCCACTTTTCTACCAGCCTCAGACCAGAGTTCAGGGTCTCTGCATTATATCTCATAGCAAATGACAATGAAAAAATATTTGGGTGTCATCTGCATATGACAATAATGTGAGCTCACAACTATCCACTAAATCCGCTAATGGGCGTACATAGATATTAAATAGTACCACACTTAGGGATGATCCTTGAGGAACTCCTGAGGTCAGTGGATGTCGCTTGGAAGAAACTGTTGCTGAAAACACCTGGAACAACTGGTCTCTTAGAACGAGGCCATGCAGGCAAGGGTCATTCCTTCCAATCTCAACTCCGTCCGTCTTTCCAATTAAGTTGTATGTGACACAGTATCGAAGGCTGCACTGAGATTGAGTAATATCAGTGCTGCCGTCTCACCTCTATCTAGGGTCTTTCTAAGATTTTCTGTAACTCTTAGTAGGACTGTACCCTTTATTGAATACTAACTGGGATGGATGAAGACCATCTTGCTTCTCCAAAAGGTTGTAAAGCTGTTTATTGACATACTTCTCCATTATCTTTGCCATAAAGGGTAGCAGGGACACCGGCCTATAATTAGCCCAATTCTCAGGGTCCAGATTTCGTTTTTTCGAAGGGGTCAAACTATCGCATGCTTCTATGCTTTTGGAATTATTTCCAATTCTAATGAGGAGTTGATAAGCTCCACTAGGGGCTGCATGTTATCAGCATCAAGGAGACTTAACTTATTAGCTGGAATAGGACCTTCAGGTGATCCTGACCTGATTGAGGTCAGCAGTGACGCAAGGTCCTTAAGATCTAGTGTGTTCCAAGAAGTCAGTTGACCCCCTCCTCCTAAGGGGTCTAGGTCTGCCCGATCTTTAATGACCGGCTTACCCAGTTTAATATCTTCTGGTGAATGATCCTCCTTTCCTGGGTTTAATGTAATTTGTATGTTAGCCACATTTTTTACAAATAAAACACGCTATTTCCTTTCACTGTGGTTGCTACAATAGTGGTGTTGGGCGGAACTTAATTGGGTCAGATTGCTCACTTGAACAGAGCTTTTGAGCATTTTTGTGCTGCATTATTTGATCCAAATAGTAAGATGAACTGATTTTTTTCTGGCAGCACTAAATTTAGGGCATCCCGCACCGAGGTGTCTGTTAAAGGTTGAAGGTACCATATATACCAAACTTAAGATACACAAACATTAGAAATGTATTCAACTCAGTAGCCACACTACATTATATATATATATATATATATATATATATATATATATATATATATATATATATATATATATAATGTAGTACATTAGAAATGTATTCAACTCAGTAGCCACACTACATTATATATATATATAATGTAGTATATTAGAAGTTTATTCAACTCAGTAGCCACACTACATTATATATATATAATGTAGTGTGGCTGCTGAGTTGAATAAATTTCTAATGTTTGTGTATTTTAAGTTTGGTTTATATGGTACCTTCAACCTTGAACAGACACCTGGGTGCAAGATGCCCTAAATTCAGTGCTGCCAGAAAAATCAGTTGTCAAAGGAGATGTCATCCACCTGCCCCGTGGTTCATAATAATATATATATATATATATATATATATATATATATATATATATATATATATATATATATATATATATATATATATATATATATATATATATATAATGACACTGATAAAACCAAGGGGTAAAGTAACGTTATAGTAAGGTGCATTGGTCGAACATAACATTAACGTATTGAACTAAAAAAAAAACAGACATTCGCCAGTTATAGTTAGCAGCACTAACTATAACTTGCACACTTGCCATGCACTGCTTGTGACCTCACATTATTAATTATTATTAATTTGCATTTGTTAAGCGCATGGCTACCCTTAGGCATCCCCGCGCTAGCAACGACAAGCAAATGAAGATTGGGTGGTTAAGGCAGATTCTGGAAGAGCCAAGTCTTCAGCTGTTTCCGGAAGGAGAGGTGGTGGGCCGTTGAGTGCAGCTGGATGGGGAAAGTGTTCCATAGTCTGGCGGCATTGTAAGAAAAGGCGCGGCCCCTTGAGCGGGCTCTCTTAATTTTAGGTACTACTGCCAAAAACAGGCTGGCTGACCGGAGGCAACTTAAAGGGCGATGTAAGGCCATAAGAGAATGATTTATCTTTGGACCGATCCCCCAGAGCGTTTTATGTGTTATGCATAATGATTTGAACATTATCCGTTCATTTATTGGGAGACGGTGCAGTTTTTTTAGCGCCAGCTTAGCCGAGAGCGAGTTGGGGGTGTAATGAAGCAGCCTGGCTGCACTGTTCTGCACAACCTGCAATTTCCTTGTGGTAGACTTTGGGTGCCAAGGTAGAGGGAGTTCCCGTAGTCCAGACGGGAGAGCACCAACGCCTGGACCATGACTCTTCGAGTGGGTGTAGGGAGAAGTGTGAGAATTTTTCGCAGCATTCTGAGGATACCAAAACAGGAGGCGGCTAGCTTGACTGCTTGGCAGTTGAAATTGAGAGACTTATCCAACCAGACTCCCAAGCTATTGATCTGATCTTTGGGGGCTGGCGGAGGGCCAAGACAGTTAGGCCAGTTCAATCCAGCTGTGGCGATGGGGTAGTTACCCAAAATCATTAGCTCGGTCTTGTCTCCGTTGAGCTTAAGACATGACTGGTCCATCCACGTGGCCACAGTTTCCATACAGGATTCTAGATTGACTGGCATATTCTTTGGGTGTTTTAACGCTACCACTAGCTGCGTGTCGTCTGCGTAGGTAATGATCTGGATCCCATATTGGAGGACTAGCTCGGCAAGAGGTTTTAGATAGATGTTAAATAGAGTGGGACTTAATGACGAGCCCTTAGGGACTCCACACGTTAGTGGCACACGCTTGGAGGTGCAGTTGCCCTCGAATACTTGAAACGATCTATCCTTCATGACTTCACGTACAACATGTTCTATGACATCATTTATGACATCACTGATGACATCTTAAATGACATCATTGTTGACATCATCCAATAATTGTGCTAATTTGCTTTATAGTTTACATAGTGGTGGGTAAGTACCATAATATCTGTCTACCTAAGTTTGTACAGCCTGAGTCCAGCTAATGTGTGTAAGTGTTTACAAAACACATTTCTCCCTAATGAAGGGAGAAATGTTATAAATCTTTGTATACAAGATCGCGCTGTGTGCAGGTGACAGTTGACTTGAGTTCATTATGTTCCCCCCTTCCTCAAGCTCTTATCGGCCCCAGGGATCCCATCCCCTGGTGCCAGTTATTTAAATAAAGGGGATGGGGTCGTGTCGAGCCTACCCGACCTGCCATTGCCTTGGGCCGCCCTCCTGCTGTCTCTCCTCATCCGCGATTTTGCAGCTCACCATGGTGGCCTGCCCAGTCATCAAGAGATGCATCCAGTGCACAATGCTGCCAAGCCCCTTTGCTCAAGGGCCCAGTTGTGTGTGTAAACACGCCTCCATGAGGCACCTGCATGCCATGGGACACCTGTGCTGCCTCAGGGCCAACCTCTGCCCAGATCGGAATGCTGTGTACAACAAGAGTACGAAGTTCCTCTGTGATTAGGTTAGGGAAGCTGTAGAGATGAGTGAGTCACTGAAGACCACTGATGTGTATGCAAAGAAGGGGGGGATTCCCCTTGTCGGAACTAGGGCTCTCACACACCCATCAAGCTAGGTGTCATGCTTCATCATATGAGCCTGCCCCTCGTCAGGTCGGCGCTGTAATACCTGACGGGCACCCAGACCGGGGCTCTTTATCGGGGATCTTTTGTTCCTGCCGGTGGGTGCAGTGGGGGTAAGGGTCCTGGTGTGTGTAGATGTGAGGGAATGTGAGTGTAAAATAGGTCAGTTAGTCCTAGCCAACATTTTATTCCGAAGGTAAACTGCCTAATGTAAAAGAGCGAGAGGGGCAAAGGACTAGTAGCAATGTATCTAGTGGTGTATGCCCTGCTCTCGTGTGATCGACATGTTTCATGCCTTAAGTGTCATTGAGATCAGGGCACTTCCTCAGGATCAAAGAAATACTATCTACACTAAAAGGTAAGTAAATTCTACATACCAAGTTCTCTGGTCATTGACCTATACTGTCAACAAGTATTGCTTGCAACAGTAGCCGGCGGTTACAAAGGACACTGATTGGGTCCGGCGTGTGAACGCTCCAAGCGTCTGACCTACCCTGCCGCCGACACCGGGATGCTACCATGACCTTCGAGGCACCCACATGCTGTGAAACCCCAGCAGAGCCCCCGAGGTCCATTGCCAAAAAAGCCTCCTGACCAACATGTGAAGTGTGCCCTGAGTGACTTTGATCTGTAATTACCACAGCCTCCCAGCTAACATGCAGTGAGTGAAATTCAAACCCTGGCGCTGTTGCTCTTCAGCACAGAGACAGTATAGGGTCCTTCAGTCCCGCTGCCCTGAATTCCCTCACATTAGCTGTATCCACTGAGCCAGTGTATCCCTGGGGAGCTCCAGCCAACCTCAAGTGCGGCCATCAGGCCGGACCCACCGACCTACTACTGCTGCTCACTGCTGATGAGCTGATGAGCACCCTTCCCATGGAGCCCTTCTCGCTGGCAGGGCACCCACCCACTCAAGAAGCCCACTGGAAAATGTGGGTCGAATGCCTCAAAACCTACTTTGCTGTGATGGATATCAAGGCTGGCTGCAGGTGAATCCCCCTCCTCCACCTGGTGGGAGACTAAGTGTACAAGCTGTCCAAAGATGTCATGGAGGTGGGCCCGCCGGATACGTAAAACACTCAGAAAGCAGCCCTCATAGCCCATTTTAACCTTTTGCCAACCCTGTTTACGAGTGGTAACTGCTCCAGACAAGCCCGCCAGAACCCCGAGGAGTCCATTAACACCTTCTATGCCCGTCTCAAGGAGCTGGCCAACACCTGCACATTCCCAGATGAACAAGATGAGATAGGGGCAGAATTCATCCAAGGTTGTGTTTCAGTAAAACTACGAGAACAAATATTACTAGACCCAGGGAAGTTTATGCAAAACATCCTAACTCTCAGGTGCTCGAAAGATCTCTTGTAAGTGAGAGTATCACGTGTGGCGTCAGCCCTGCAGTGGCCAATCAAGAGAGAACCAGTGAATTTGGTTGCTCAAGGACCCTGTGTCAGAAAGAAAGACACCAAAAAGACAGGAGCGACCTGCTATCCCTGCTATCCCTGCTGATGGTGTGGTGGACAATTCCCTCACACCGGAGACTGCCCTGCCCTATAAATAAAATACTCTTCCTGTGGAAAACTCTACCATTTTTCAAAAGTGTATAGCTCTGTTCCCTCACAGAAAAGACCTTCACAGTAGGGCGTCCACAGGATTGACCCAACCCCGAAATCCGAGAAAACAGCAACATGGACGATGATGTACAGGGTGAGACCATACACATTATCCAAGCAGCTGAACCACATAAGCAACTAAGTCAGTCACCCCTCAATGCCAAATCCACAAACATGGACAGCCAGTCACTGCTCTCATAGACACCGGAGCATGTATCAATCTACTGGCCCAAGAAAAGTACCAAACACTCCCAAGGCACCCAGTGCTAACACACACCCGAATCAGAGTATATGCTTTCGGAAACCTCAACCCACTGCAGCCACCCGAGCCTTCACCCTGGACATACTACATTAAGACCACACAATCTGAACAAAAGTATATGTCTCAAGAGAAGGGACAGGTTTTCTCTTTGCTTGCCGCACCGCAGAAGACCTCCGCCTCATCTGTTTTGCCCTCAGCATGCACACAACTGAGATTGAGGCACTGGTGCATGAGTTCACCCCCGTATTCCAAGGCAATGGGTGCCTTAAAGGCAGGGCAAACACAAGGACTGGCGCGGTCTGAAGTGGGGTGGCGAAGTGAGCTAAAGAAGGATGATGGATTAAACCCAGATCTGTGATTGGGGGTGAGTGTCTGAAAAGTTTCAGTGCTCCCTCCATCATCTCCTTGTGTTTGCTTTGTTCGTCCTAAGTTGGCAGGGTATGCCCAGACGTGGGTCCCTTGCTCACTTTGCCACTAGATTCAAGCTAGCGTGGCTGATGAGGGGTGTGAGAAGCTGGGTTTCTTTTGCAGTAACCCCCCCACTTTTTGCCAGACTACTGATGCACTTTGACTTGATGTGCCCTGGGTCCCTTTGAGGAAAATGTTATTTATCAGGCCTCCAACCCCTTCAAGGAGAATATTTCTCTTTGGAGGAGGTATATTGATGATGTCCTCTGCATCTGGACTGGATCAGAGGACCGTTTGTCATCATTCTTGACATGGCTCAATCAAGCAGATGAGTGCTTGCGTTTTACCTGGTCTTACAGCCATACATCTGCTGTGTATCTGGATGTAGATATTACAGCCATGGACCAGGGGCTGGTTACCAATGTTCATCAAAAGCCCATAGATAGGAACTCTCTTCTTCATTATCACTCGTTACACCCTAGAGCCCTACGGGATAACCTCCCGGTGGGCCAGTTCTTGCGATATCGCCGCAATTGCTCTACAACTGGCAAGTTTGTAGAACAATCAGAGCAATTGGTGACCAAGTTAAAAGCGAGAGATTACCCTATCAAAGTAATCAAACAAGCACGTAAGCATGCTTTGAACACCCCACGTGATGTATTGCTGGAGAGGAATGTGAAGCAGAAGAATGAATGCCTCCCAGTTGTTACAACGTTTGATCCACTATCTACCAAAGTGAGACGGATAGTGCGGAAACACTGGTCCATTCTTGACACAGCCACTAATAAGATGCCACCCCCACGGTTTGCATTTAAGAGGGCTCCCAATATTAAGGACAAACTGGTTCATACTCGCACCCTTACAACACCACAGTCATCTAACCTTCCATCTGGCCACTATCCGTGCGGTGGCTGTTCAGTTTGCAGCCTTACCCAGGCCACTAAAAGAGTAACCTTGGAGGACGGCAGAATATGGTTTTTGAATAGGTTCAGTAATTGCAATACCACGAACGTCATTTACAGACTGACGTGTAATTGTGGGTTGCATTACATTGGATTGACCTCCCGCAAGGTGAAAATATGTGTACAAGAACATTTAAGTACTCTCAAAGCCAGAAAATTGACAACTCGGTTGGTGCAACACTTTCTCGAGAAACAACATGATCCCAGGGATCTGAGATGGACTGTTCTCAAGAGGGTACTAGGTGACACACATAACATCGAATCCATTTTGGCAAGAAAGGAAGCTAAATGGATTTTTTCTGAGAGAGCAGACCAGGTAGGATTGAATGATTCTATTGAGTGGAATAAAGTTAGTAGACACTGAGAATCCTCAAGGAGTTCCCTGGCCCTTTTTACCATTTTTTCCTACCAGGTCTCCGTAGTGTTTGTCAGTGTATCACATCATAATACAATCCTGATCATGTGCATTTAAGACGTAGGGCTTATTATTGTAGTATATCACAGTAGAATCATGACTACATGTACCAAAGTTGTGCCTGATGCTCATCAATACGTAGAGATGGTGTGTGACATGGTTAGACACATTGTCTAGCTGCATATAAATGCTTGGCCATAGTTTTGTTCATGTTGAGATATCTTCTGGTCTTTTACATGGGGCCCCGCAAGTACATCAGGCTTACTCGCTATATTGACTATTGGGTAAGTGTGGGATATGACATTGCGCGTACTCCTGGCATACGTTACGTGTGGCCGTGCTTCCAGTTGCCCCTGTTGTTATATGAACATTTATGGACACACTTTTTAAATAAATTTTGTATGTGCCGTGGTGGTTGCTTTGCCTTTTTATGTGCCGTATTGACAACTCGCACCTTGCCACCCTGAAGAAGAATTGCACCCGCCTTGGCCAAATTCTTTTTATTCTTTATGTCCATTCCTTGGAAAATGAGTTTTTTCCCTCGTTTTTCACTAGGTTTATGGGGTGCAAGGGAGTTTGTTTTATTTAAATAAATATGGGGTTTTCTATCAGTTGTAACCCCGAACACTGACTTTAATGTGATCGCGGTACTTCGGGCCCCATGATAAGATGGCCGCCGCTGTAGGCTTAGGATAGTCATCATTTATGCACGGCGCCCACGCAGAATGAGGGCGGGGCCTTGCACATATTTTTACCGCGCGGTCGATGGAGCTCCAAGACGGAGCATCACAGACGCCGGCGGGACACGGCAGGGGTAAGATGTATGTATGTGGGCATGCAGGCAACGTGGGGTAAAAGTTCCACTTGACCCATTCGCTGTGAATGAAAAACGGGCGCAGTGTTTGAATATATGAGTACGGTTGTGCGCACGGCTATTACATTTCGAGCCAGTTTGTCAATGGGGTGACCGAGTAGTTGGTGGAGGCATTGAGGTACGGCTGCATTTTACAGTCGTTATGGAAACTAGGCTGTATTTTAAGGAAGAGAGGGTGGCGATTTAAAATGTGGGTGCCCGCATTATGGTCTGCCAAGTTGAGAAAAGCCGTGATGCGGAGGGAGTATCGAAAAATTGACCTGATATGCTCCCTTGGGACAATGCCATGAGAACGTTATTTTAGTAAGAGCGGATGTGGGAAGTAATGCCATTTTTTACATAATTGTAGGGGACGTGACCTTTGGCAGTCACCTCGTGGGCACGTGATCGGTTGACGTGTGTGTCACTAAAAGACGGTTGCAGGTATGAGGAGTCTCCGCAACCAGCTGGTAAAGAAGTATTTGTTTTACTTTTCAGAGTAAATTATGACTGCATCATATGCTCTGAGTAGTCGGATGGTTTTTACAAGTGGCACGTTCTTTCTTCCTTTTATTGTCATACCATCACAGGTTTGATGTGAATCTCGAATGAAGTTTATAATTGGAACCCCAACAGCCCTGAAGAAGTTGCATGACTTTATAGCAACGAAACATGTTGGCTTAAGGAAATTGATTATGGTTTGATTAAAACCATTTTTAATTGGGAAAGCTTACAGCACTCAATAAAGTTACGTCGAGCCAGTAAGCTTTGCCGGTTTTTAATAGGTGAGAATTATACCTTTGTATTCTCACAGGGGTCCAATGGGCACTTGCAATGACACTATGCACTGACAGTTTATTTTTCACTTAGATTTTACTGTTCTTCTTTTACTTCATTGGGTTTGAGATTCTCACGATAGAATACACACTTTTCCTTTTTCCATATGGAGAAAAAGTAACCTATGATGAGAAGTGGGTGTGCGGGTGAGTACCAGCCAGCAACCCCCTTGGTGTTACGACCGTGAGGTGCTTCCTCTCCTTTCCCACACTTTTTCTTTGGTATTTTTGGGTGGGAATGGTCCGATGATGGTTATTTGACGTTTTTGTTGTAAATTGATACACCACGACACTTTGACTAGCGGTAGGGAACACGTTTATGAGGGAGTTGAAAAGTATTGGAAACCCCTCTAGTGTCGAACTTGTAGTACTAGGTGTACACTTTTGGTCAGGCCAGTTGTTGTTTATAATGTGTTGAGTGGGGGGTGGCCTGGTTTTTTCTCCCCCTGTAGCTCCTATTGTGTTGATGTGCCCTGGGTCCCTGCCAATCAGGTTCCCAGGGCCTGTGTTCTTTCCCCAAAACTGTACCCAATTGGCATATCTGGCCACAGGTCAGCCCCTGGTAAATGGTACCACAGGTACCCAGGGCACTGTTACCAGGGAAGGCCTCTAAGGGCTGCAGCACTTATTGTGCCACCCTTAGAGGCTGCCACCCTTAGAGGCCCTGTACCATTACACTCACACACTGCCTTTGCAGGCTGCGTGTCTTGGTGCTAAACAAAGTGAAGAGTCGACATGGCACACATCCCTGTGTGCCATGCCTACAACCCACTGCCCTGGCATAGATCAGTCACCCCTCTAGCTGGGTGCCCTATACCAGTGGTGAGGGTACAGGTGCATGAGCCCTGTACCCCTACAGTGTCTAAGTCCATTCTTAGACATTGTAAGTGCAGTGTTGCCATTAAGAGTATATGGTGCTGGGAGTTTGTCATTGAGAACTCCACAGCACCATAATGGCTGCACTGAAAACTGAGAAGTTTGGTATAAAACTTCTCAGCACATTAAACCCACACTAATGCCAGTGTGGAATTTAATGAAAAATGCACACACAGGGCATCTTAGAGATGCCCCCTGAAAAACGACCTACCACTAGTGTCCAGGCTGAGTGGCTGCTTTCAGCTGCCACCACCAGGCATGTTTCTGGACCCCTGGGTCGAGAGCCTGCTGCTCTTGGGGGCCTGAAACAATGCACATCCTCTGACGAGCTGCCAAGTCTCCTCCTCCAGGATGGGCAGGGTTCACGAAGGGGAAGCTTCAAAGGCTTGCCGCTTTTGTGAGCTTCCCCAGGCCACTTGCTGCTTTCAGCAACTGGTCCCCACTGGTTCTGACCCCCACTTTGGGCGGGAGAACCGGCGGAAAAAACAAGTGAGGAAGAGAGGTGTGCCCACCTCTGCCAACTCCACCCCTCAGGTGGGGGAGGCGAGGTGAAGCACAACTCTCAGTCCCCGCCATCTTGTAGATGGGGGGACTCAGCCAACCAGGGAAAGGCTCATGCCCCCCTCGCACTGGAGGGTGGCATAATTGGGAAGGGACCCACTGGTCCCAACCTTTTACCTACCTGTAACACCCCTAAATCTAGTATTTAGGGACACCCCTGAACCTTGCTTCCTCAGACAAGAAGAAACTACAAGAAAAGAAGAAGAAGGACCGAACAGCCGTGCCGAAGTTAACAAGAGGAAGACGCCCACTGACTTGGCCCCAGCCCTACTGGCCTGTCTCCACCTCGAACCTGCTCCTGCGAAATCCCGGTGTGTCCTGCAGCCAGCAACCTCGAAACCCCGGAGGACCTGCCTGCCTTCAACCACAAAGACTGTGTTTCCAGTGAACACCAGATTTGTTCATCTGACCCTCGGTCTGAGATCTGCTCTTCCCCAGCAGCTCCGCTGTGCCGTGCTCTGCCTCTGATCCCACCCAGGCAGGGTTCGAGACCGCGGCGTGCCTCGTGCACCTTGCTGGTACCCGTTGCTGCGCTTCCCCTTTTCATTGTGCTGGTATTGTTTTTTTCATTCTTTTTTCTCCTTGTATTGTGCCCTTTTGTTGTGGTGATATATTTTTATTCTGTTTCCCCTTGCGTTGTGCCCATTCTGTTGACTTGCCTTGTGCCTGTGCTCATCCATTTTTTGTTGTGCTGTCTGCTGTTCACTTTCCCCCGTTTCCCGCCGAAACCTCTGCCCCTGACCACCCCCACTCCCGCCTCCCAGCTGCACGTCCCTCCCCCCTCCCTTACTTAATGGCGGACGCGCACAGCGTGCACGCCTAAGGCAAGCCCGTCTGCGCCCGTCCGTGACCCGACCGCGACCAGCGCCAGGAACCCTGGATCTCCGACCATCCGCCGCTGTGACACTACCACCCTCCTCGCACTCAACCCCGGAAGACTCAGAGACTGCCAACAGGCTTCGCCGACCTCGACCCATGGCCAGTTCTCCTGCCTCCACTGCTGCCAGACCTTCACCACCACCCCGGCCTCCAACACCCCCGATGCCAGCACCGGCGACACCCTAAGATGCATCCTCCTCAACGTGCGCTCCGTACACAAACACGCCATGGAAATCTGGAACCTACTCGACTCTCTCTCACCCGACGTAGCCTTCTTCATGGAAACCTGGACCAACACCTCCTCCGCCCCCGACATCAACAACGCAATCCCGGACGGATACAAGATCCAGAGGAAGGACTGCCCAAACCACCCAGGAGGGGGCCTCGCCATCGCCCACAAGAGCACCCTCCACCTCACCACCTCCAGCGAAACCTTCCTCGCCGCCGAACACCTTCACTTCCAGATCCAGACCAGCCCCAATGCCACACTCCGAGGGACCCTCGTCTACAGGCCACCTGGCCCCCGGACACCCTTCGCCACCACCATCACCGATTTCATCGCACCCCAGGCCATCGCCTCAATGAACTATATACTCATTGGAGACCTGAACTTCCACCTCGACAACCCCAGCGACCACCACTCCACCACCCTCCGTGACAACCTCACCAACATCGGACTCAAACAACTCGTCACCACACCAACCCACAGAGCAGGACGCACCCTCGACCCCATCTTCGCCTCAGGAAACAACATTCACTTCAGCCACACAACGCAACCGCCATGGACCGACCACCAGTGCCTACACTTCACCGTCGACAAACCCAAGGCACCCAAGCCCACCCCACGCCCACCACGAAGGAACTGGAGCAAGGTCACCAATGAGCAACTTAACTCCACCCTCACCCGGGACGACCACACCTGGACATCAGACGCAAACAGCGCTGCCAGAGGACTCCACACCTGGATCTCGAACTGCGCAGACGAGCTCACCCCTCTACGCATCCCCGGCAAACAGCGCCCCAGGAAAACCGCCTGGTTCACCACCGATCTCCAGGAAGCCAGGCGCACCTGCAGACGCCTGAAGAAGTACTGGAGAAACACCAAGACAACCGAAAACTATTCCACATACAAGAACGCCATGACGGACTACCACAACCAAATCAGAACCACCAAGAGGACTTTCATCCACAACAAAATCCTCGCCAACTCCACCAATTCCAAGGAGCTCTTCAGTGTCATTCAGGAATTCACCAACCCACGCAGCAAAGCCACAGACATCACCCCATCCCAAGACCTCTGCGACAAACTTGGAACCTACTTCCACCTCAAGATCAAAAACCTCTAAGACAACTTCATCGACCACCCACCAGATGCCACAGCCGGATCCCCACCCCCTAGAGACACCAGCCATCCCACCATCTCCAACTGGACACCAATCACGGCTGAAGACACCGCCTCGACCATGAAAAGCATCGACTCGGGGGCCCCCACCGACCCCTGCCCTCCTCACATCTACCACAGAGTCGCGGCCGCCATCGCACCCGAGGTACAACGCACCATCAACACCACCTTCAAAATAGGCACCTTCCCAGACGACTGGAAACGCGCAGAAGTCAGGCCCCTGCTCAAGAAGCCCACAGCGGACCCCACCGACCTCAAGAAATACCGGCCCATCTCGCTCCTCCCCTTCGCAGCCAAAGTTGCAGAGAAAACAGTCAACAGGGAATTGACACGATTCATCGAAGAGAACGCCATCCTCGACCCGTCCCAATCCGGATTTCGAAGCAACCACAGCACCGAGACCGCCCTACTCGCCGCCACAGACGACATCCGCACCCTCCTGGACCAAGGCCACTCCGCAGCACTCATCCTACTCGACCTATCAGCGGCCTTCGACACCGTTTCCCACCGCACACTAGTCGCCAGACTACACGACGCCGGCATACAAGGAACAGCCCTGGACTGGTTCCGATCATTCCTCACTGGAAGAAGCCAAAGGATCAGACTGCCACCCTTCCTCTCCGATCCCACGAAAATCACCTGCGGAGTCCCACAGGGGTCGTCCCTGAGCCCGACCCTCTTCAACATCTACATGGCCCCCCTCGCTGCCATCGTCCGACAACACGACCTCAACATCGTATCCTACGCTGACGACACCCAGCTCATCCTCTCCCTCACCAAAGACCCCACCAATGCCAAACTCAACTTCCAGAAAGGAATGCAAGACGTCGCAGTCTGGATGACCAACAGCTGCCAGAAGCTCAATGCCGAAAAAACAGAAGTCCTCGTTCTTGGAACCACCGCCTCGGCATGGGACAATACCTGGTGGCCAACCGCCCTCGGAAGCCCACCCACCCCCTCAGACCACGCCAAAAACCTCGGCATCTTTCTCAACTCATCACTCACCATGAATCGACAGGTCAACGCCGTCACCTCCAGCTGCCTCAACACACTCCGCATCCTCCGCAAGACCTTCAAATGGATCCTGCCTGAGTCAAAAAAGACAGTTACACACGCACTCATCAACAGCAGACTGGACTATGGAAATGCACTCTATGCCAGCATCAACAAGTCCCTACTCCGCAAACTCCAGACAATACAGAACACCGCCGCCAGACTCGTCCTAGACATCCCCCGGCACGAACACATCAGCCAACACCTACGAAGACTCCACTGGCTCCCCATGGAAAAAAGAGTCACCTTCAAGATCCTCACTCACGCCTACAAATGCCTACACAACAACGGACCAAAATACCTCAACGACAGAATCAACTTCCACGTACCCAAAAGAAACCTCTGATCTACCAACCTCGCTCTGGCCAAAACCCCGCGCATCCACAGAGCCACAGCAGGCGGAAGACCCTTCTCTCACATCGCAGCAAAGACCTGGAACGAGCTACTGGCAGACATCAGACACGCCCCCTCCCTGAACACCTTCAGGAAGACCCTCAAGACCTGGCACT
This sequence comes from Calotriton arnoldi, assembly GCA_963921515.1. Classification (NCBI taxonomy): domain Eukaryota; kingdom Metazoa; phylum Chordata; class Amphibia; order Caudata; family Salamandridae; genus Calotriton; species Calotriton arnoldi. Next base: position 304,490 of record CAWUFW010003294.1, on the reverse strand, counting down.
TCGGCTAAGCAGATCTGCAGACCCCCCCCAAGCACCTTGAGACCCTCATGGGTGAGTAGCGCGCTTACAATCCCCTGATTGATCCCCAACCTCTGGCTCCGGCCGGACACCGCAAATCCGCACCACTCTGCACCTGCCGTCCACGGCCCGAGCTCGAATGGGCAAACACCAGGAGGAGGTCTCCCCGGCGATCCTGAACCGAGCTCCGGCGACCCCTGACCTGCCTCAAACCTCCAGCCGATGCCTGCAGCCTAAATCCGGAAGGTCCCCCCAACCGCAACCAGGATCTGGTAAGAAGATCCGACCATAAAAGGCACCCCTGCACCTGACGCCCCACGGCCTTGGGTGGCCCAACTGATGGTGGTCGCACCCAGAAGACCTTCATCCCCAAGCCTGCAGTGCCTTTGCAAACCGGAGGTTCCCCATTGCAAACAATTGGGTGCCCGATGTCGAAACAGCACCAGGCACCCAGCCGCCCTAGTGCCGCTGAGGGTGCACCTTTGGTGCTACTTTGTTTCCCCATTTGCCCTGAGCTAAAGTCCAGGAGCTTTGCTCCCACAACCAAATGGCCTGCTCGTCAGCAGCCACCAACCGGAGGCCCCCTGTCCCCCACTGGATAACCTTGGGCCTCAGCACTCTGCACCCGGCCACCCTAGTGCCGCTGAGGGTGTAACGAGAGTGCATCCCTGACCCTGGGGGACCCCTGAGTCTACCCCCAGAACCTCAACTCCCACTACCGAATACTTACCCTAAAACCGATAACACTATTTTCCTCCATAGGATAACGTTGACTGTTTTTCTTGGAAAAATTTCTAAGTGTGGAGTTTGAAAACCTAAAGAAATTCTTTGAAATTGTACTAACTAACAAAAACGATTTTACTTACCTGTTTACAGGAAATGTCCCAGTGTAGTATCCAGGTATACTACACTGTGTAAGAAAAGTAATCTCAAAAGTAACTTACCTGTAATCTTACTGAAAATCCTATACAAAGTATATGTACTGAATTTACAAAGCATTGCATTTCTCAGAAACAATACTGTAAGTCAAAACAAAGTGCATTTACAATTGCAATCCAAACTGTGTTACAAACTGTATATTTACTGCAAAGTACTTATCACTTACCTGTGCCAGGCTTGCTTGGTTCTAGGAAATAATTAACTAAAAGATTATTTTTATACAAAAACAATTGTTCTGAAGTTCAGTCTTTGAGTGTGTGAATTCATTTGCTGACTGAGTGTGTACAACAAATGCTTAACACTGTCCTCTGATACTGCCTTACTGCTCGACCACACTACCACAGATAGACCTTCATTTTAAATGGCAGACTCGGTTATCAACTTCGTACACAGATGATGAATGGGAACAGTTATTGGAGAATTTACACAAAGGAACCCGTGAAGCAAGGCTTAAATTTTGTTTATTTAAAATTCTCCATGATTGGCATTGATCACCAGCAAAATTACACAAAGCTGGTCTACTTTCACATACTAACTGTTGGAGATGCTCCAACTCTGGTTGTGATACAACTCATATTATCTGTGAATGCCGGAATGTGCAATCTTTCTGGAGTTATGTAGGCAAGGTTTTACACTCCACAATGCCTTTATGTCCTCTACTCACACCTGCCAATATCCTTCTACATGATTTACAAAATTCCCCAAAACTCTCCAAACCTCAACACCGCCTTTTTCACACTGCACTGGCTACAGCTAAAATATGTATATTACGTCATTGGAAATCATCATCCCCACCGTCACAGGAATAATGGTTAGTAGCCATGATACAAACGGCATCACACAAACAAGTAATTTATAACCTCCACGATCAAACTGACATATTTCTTCAGATCTGGTCACCCTTCCTAAAAACGAAAGATGATGATGTTAATAATACTCCTGTCACTATCATTGCATGCAATTAGAAGAACCGATCCTTTGTTTTGATACCTTTTTCTTCTATATCTTTTCTATTAATGTTAATATATCTCTCACACTTATTTCACTTCCTTTTAATTCATGCCCTCTCCTCTCCTCCCTTCTCTTCTTCCTCATATATACCCACCCTGGCTCCACCTTCCACATTACTCTTTTATACTTTACTCTATCTTCTCCTATTCCTATTTACGCTACTTTACTACACTCCATTATACCTATTTTGTTTACAAATTTTGCAATATGATTATTTTTCCTATGATAACTCATTTTTTCAAGATTAATAAGTTGATCTAATGTAATACTAATTGATCATAGTTACATCTGTTCAGCCAGTAACACATAATATATGAGTTTCTTATTTATATCATTCACGTATATGCTAATTCGTGTTTCCCTTATATGTCCCCTTCCCCTCCCCCTCCCTTTATTTCCCTCTTTTCTCGTACTATTTAACTTTTTAAATATCTAATTATCCAACTATTTATGTAGTTTTATCTATATTTAATATATGACTATTTATGCATTCCATATTTATATGTTTTTCTTCATCAGCAAAATGTCACATGTTTAATGCTTTTCTTCACCCTTACTCATCTATTTTCTTAAGAATCTGCAGATGTTTTTACTGTTCTTTTGATGTATTTTCTGCAAAAGATAATAAAAAATTTCAACACAAAAACGATTGGTCTGAAGGTCAGTCTTTGAGTGTGTGAATTCATTTGCTGACTGAGTGTGTACAACAAATGCTTAACACTGTCCTCTGATACTGCCTTACTGCTCAACCACCCTACCACAAATAGAGAGTGAGGTGCTATCTAACTTTCTCTGCCTACCTTTGGGGTTCCACTGGACTCTGTGCACACTATACCTCACTTTGGTATAGTATATACAGAGCCAGCTTCCTACAAGGGGTGAAACCCCGAAACCGGTCCCAGGATGCTTGTTTCCAATCCAGGGAAGACCTGGCTTGGCAGTTCGGCCTGGACTGTTCCCATGAAGAACAGGGTCAAGACTGATTTGCATATAGCTGGGTCTGAACTGGTGTAGCGAAGTGAGCTAAAGAACGATGATAGATTAAACCAAGATCTGTGACTGGGGGTGAGTGTCTGAAAAGTTTCTGTGCTCCGTTCATCATCTTCTTGTGTTTGCTTTGCCTTAACAGAATGCTGCCACATTGACAAGTCCATCAATCCTGTTGTCCTCCACCACCGGAGAGTATCAACAAATACAGCTCCATCCCAACTCCCGCCAGATAACAACATTCACGATACATGTTGGGCTCAGAAGATACAAAAGGCTGACCTTCGAAATATCCAGCGCCAGTGAAGTTTTCCACAACATAATCCAAGAGGTGATAGCAGGCCTACCAGGTGTGCTAAATGTGAACTATGACATACTGGTCTACTCTCCCGCCCTGAAGGAACACTGCACCAATTTTTTAACCATGTTCCACCAGCTTAACAACAAAGGTTTAACACTACATTGGAATAAATGTGAATTCCTCAAGCAAAATATCAGCATCTTTGGATATCATTTCTCAATACAAGTCATTGCACCTGACCCCGCCAAGGTGAAGGACATTCAGGACATTCCAGCCCCGACATCACGCCTCCGAAGACAGGAGTTTCATTGGCATGGGCATCTACTATGACCAATTTATCCAGAACCTGGCTGGCCTGACAGAACTGCTGTGTGACCTCACCAAGACTTCCACCGCATGGGTCTGGGAACAATCACAGAAAAAGGCATTCCAAGACAACAAGAACGCACTCTCCCAAGAAACTAAGCTAGCATACTTCAATCCTCAGTTAGAGTCAGAAATGTCAGTGGGTGCTAGCCCCACTGACTTCAGTGCAGTCCCATCCCAATGTCAATCATGTGGAGAGTGGCCACTCAGGGCATATGCCAGCCAGAGCCTGGGGGGGGGCAGGCTACTCCCAATATCACTGTCTCCAGCTAGCAATGGCAGCAGTCCGATCAAACCACTGGAAGCTGCCCACGACCCATCCATCCCACCAAACAGAAGAAGCTTGACAAACATTAGAATCACTATACCATGTGCAACACAAGCTTACGGTGATGGCCAAAGGGTGCTTGATGAGGAGGGCAAGACTTGTCATCCCTTTTTTTAAGTTTGAAAAAATAAATTTATTAAGGAAAAATTGTAACAATTGTATACATTTTCTTTGAAAATTCAAAAGTACAAATTACAAAGGGATAATCAACATACAGTAACTGTCAGTGTAATCAAATCGTTGCATATATGAGAAAGGTTAGAATATAACTAAAGGGAGAGGGAAGAGAGCAAGAATTAATTAGGACTATAAGGTAAAAAAGTGAGAGGCAAGGAGAGCAAAAATAGAGCATATTGAAAAATCAAGCTATCTGTATAGTAACTATGATAAAAGATCATAAAAATGAGTATATAAGCAGAAGTAAGAGGAGTAAAACAATTTAAGGTGGTTTGGGAACTTATTCCAATAATGGCTGATGATGAGCAAAATTATGAGCAGAAGTGTCCAAGAAGATAGTTATTGGTGACCATATACGTTCTCTTTTAATAAGAAGGGATAAGGGGGAGACGTATGCACGATCTAATCGGTGATTGTAGCATACACTTTACCACCAAGTTTGAAAAGAAAGCTGTGAGGATTGTTTCCAATGTTTAGTGATTTGCTGAAAGACAACTGCAATTAATAAATCCACTATTGTGGTGATGCAAGTAAGGGAGTGCCAATGTTCGGAGAGAGTACATAGAAACATATGTATAGGAGAAAAAAGGAAGTGTGTATTAAAAATAGTATTAATGTGAGACCATACCTCCAACCAAAATTGGTGTGTGAAAGGGCATGAAAAAAGCATATGAAATAAATCAGCATTGGTATCATTACATGACCAACAATGGGTTAGAACATCTGGACTGAATTTATGTAAAATAGTGGGCGTGATCATGAGTCTATTATATAAGAAGAAAAGGGTTTAAGTTGTGCTGGCTGATCTTGAAGTCTTAACCACAGTTTGACCCAAAATTCGATGGACCAAAAGGTTTGAAAGTCGTGTTCCCACTGTAATTCAATGTTAGTCTTATTTCTGTGGTCTGGAGGTTTATTAAGTGATTTGTAGATGGAAGAGGCACTTAAATGAGTGCCTAAAATAGGGAGAATAATTGTATGACGTAATGGAGGGGAGATGGTTGAAGATAATGAAGATAAGGAGGAGGATATGATTTGGATCAGTGTAGTATATCTAACAGAATATGATTTTGGAAGAATATATATTAATTGTGCCTCCGAAAATGTAGGAAAATAACTATTTGGGCAAAGTTGATAAACCCAAAGTAGACCATTATCCCACCAGCTTTTCTAAAAAATAGGTTTGTTATAAATTTTTATAAGATTATTATGCTATATTGAAGATTGAAGAAACTGTTCATTATGTGAAAGAACTAAAAAAAGTATAGGTTGAAAAAGCTTATGAGTAGTGCGATGTACAGGAGATAATAGACAGCGTGATTTATGGGTAAATGAAAGAAACTCTCAAAATGAAAAAGGAGAAAGAAAGGATAGTTCAATATCTTTCCAAAGTGGAAAGGGGTCTGAAGGTGAATCAAATAAACATTTAGAAAAGTACTTAAGGAGAAACGCAGTGTGATATCTTTGGAAATCAGGAGAATTCACACTACCATGTGATTTATTATGTTTAAGCATAAACAAAGACATACAAGTCTTTTTATGGTTCCATAAAAAGGTAGACAAATAGAATAAATCTTTTTGAAAAAATTTAAGGGAATAGTAAAAGGAATAGCAGAAATAGTGCAAAACACAATAGGAGCAAGCATCATTTTAATAGTATCAAGTCTATCCCACCAAGATAAATAAAGAGGGTGCCATTTAGCAGTAGAAGTGGATAATGAGGAAAGAACTTGATTCATATTTAAAGTTAAAGTTTGTTTAATGGAAGGAGCAAACCAAAGACCTAAATAATACATTTTTTGAGAAATCCAAGCAAAATTAGAAAGAGAGAAATCTTGTTTAAAACAAAGAATATTGAGAGGGAGAATTTCACATTTATCATGGTTCAACTTATAACCACTAAGTGAAGAGAAGGTGTCAACTTCCAAGAGGAGAGTAGGAAGGGAGAAGTCTGGTCTAGATAAAAATAAAAGAATGTCATCAGCATAAACATTCAACTTGATATGGACTTTACCATGTTGAAAACCAGTAATTCGAGGGTTTTGTCTAAGTTTTGCAAGAAAAGGTTCTAATGCGAGAATAAAAAGAAGTGGGGAAAGAGGACATCCCTGACAAACCCCTCTTCTTAAAGAAAAAGAAGAGGAAATAGAACCATTAGCAAAAATAAAAGCTGTTGGTATAGTATATAATAAAGATATATAGGAAATAAATGTAGGACCAAAACCAAACTAAGAAGGTGTATGAAAAATAAAAGACCAATCCATACGATCTAAAGCTTTTTCCGCGTCAAGGGAAATGGCCGCTAGTGAGTGAGGATATTTGTTAGATTTACTTAATATATTAAAGAAATTCTAGTATTGTCAAAAATAGATCTACCTTTAATAAAACCTGATTGTTCTGTGCAAATAAGCAAGGATCAAAATGGTTCCAATCGAAGAGCAAGAATTTTAGCAACAATTTTGTAATCGAAATTAACTAAAGAAATAGGACTATAATTCTTACATAAATGTGTGTCTCTTCCATCTTTAGGAATTAGACAAATGAGAGCTTCCTGAAAGGTACCACTGTAACCCTTAGTGGAGATAAAATGAGAAAATAAAAGATTGACATGTGGAAGAAGAGATTTAGAAAAGTGGGAATAATACTCTACAGGAAAACCATTTGTTCCAGGGGCTTTACCGGTTTTAATTAGTTTCAGCGCATGAGAGATAACTTTCAAAGAAATATCATCCTCCATTGGTGTAAAGTCAATATCCTTTGGAAATTGTTTTTGAATAGAGGAAAAGTAATATTGTAGAGCAGTAGCATCAGGAATGCAATTAGGTGTATAAAGATTAGTATAATATTTCTTAAATTCCTCTAAAATGTCAGGAGCCTTAACGGTTGGGGAAGAGTCTGATTGCAAGATATAATCAATTCTGACACGTTCTTTTTTGATTTTAAAATAAGTGGCAAGAAGTTTGCCACTTATCTTAAAGTTTTGTCCTCCATAATAGTGGACACTTCCTCTAAGGAGGTAGGAAATAGCAATTTCTGTAGATAATTTGTTGGATTAAAAATTTTCTATAACAAGATTGTTAAGATATGATCTAGAGTTAGTAGTGTTATAGAGATTTTCTAACAATTTGACACGTTTAAGAATATCAAGTGCTTTTTGAGAATTAAGTTTTTACTTGTTAGCAACGTAAGATATAATAAAATCTCTGGCTGAAGCTTTGAAAGCGTCGCATATAACAGGAAAGGGGAGATTAGAGTGCATATTAGAATTCAGTAATAAAAGGCTCAAATGTTAAGGTAAAAACCGGGTCAATTAATAAAGAAGTATTGAAACACCATCTTTTATTGGTTATATTGACAGGGAGTAGTTCTAAATCCAAAATTACTGGAGCATGGCCTGAAATTAATATAGAACCAATATCTGCAAGGAGAATGTGTTGTAACAGTGATTTAGACACACATAAATAATATATGCGAGATTGGGATAGGTGTGTGGGAGAGAAAATGTACATTCTTGTAGCTGTGGATTTTACAGTCTCCAAGAATCAATAAGGGATCTGTGGTCAAGGAGTGTAGTGAACTGTTGATGCATTGGGGAAGGAACAAATGTTACTTTAGAAGTACGGTCTATATAAGGATCAACAACTAAATTGTAATCACCACCAAAAATAACATATTGTGTAGGAATAGACATCAGCTTAACAGATAAAGCAGGCCAAAATTAATTATCAATTTTGGTAGGGGCATAAATATTAAACAAAGATAAAGGTATGTTATTAACTGTGAGATGTACATACAACCCACGACCTTCATCATCCGCATCTTGAGAAAGAAGGGTAACATTGAGTTTTTTATGACAGAGAATAATAACTCCATTTCTTTTGCCCGTACCAGGGGAAGAAAAAATATTTCCTACCCATTGTCGTTTAAGCTTTAAAACTTCCGATGCAATTATATGAGATTCTTGAAGGAACACTCTATCTGACTTAAGGTTAGATAAATAGATGAGTACGCTTTACCTTATAATAGGTGAACCCATACCTTTAACATTCCAAGAAATAACACGTAACTTCATTTATCAAAAGATAAAAAAGAAGTAGGACTAGCTAAAGCATAAATATTAGAAACTCTGAAACATGCGATATAATAGCAAACTACGCTCTCAAACATAGACAGAAGATAAGAAGAAGTGAAGACATTTTTGATAAGAAGGGGAAAGAGGAAAATGATAGAAAAGAGGGTAAAGGGAAGATAGAGAGACAGTGGAAATACTGGATAAAGATAAACAAAATAACATACCAAATACACAAACATGGGTGCAGGGTGTTGAGGCCACAAAGGGAAAATGGTACACCTGACCAAGACTCCGGGCAGGCAAGGAGGGATGACAAAAACATCCAGATGGACAATAAAAGACCATGGGTAAAACAGGAGAAACAGCACCTGGCAAGGAAACATAAAAAAAGAGAGAACATACATATTATTCAGAACATTGCTTCAAACAATTGCCAACAACAGTGAGTAGCATAAACAAAATATGTCAAGCAGAAGACAGCCTTGCAATTTCCATCTCTTCTTCTTTGCAATTGTCTAAAAATCGCTGCAGTAAAACAGGATCTTCATATGTAGTGGTTTTGTTTTTATGTCACCTTAAAGAGGCATGGATGTATTAGTCCAAATCTAGCATTAAGATTTCGTAACGCTGGACACATGGCCAGAAAACGTTTCCTCTTAACTAGCCGTAGCTTTAGCATGGTCTTGAGAGAAAAACAATGGAGAACCTGGCCAAGAGATGCAGCGTTTGAATTTAACTGCTTGGAGGACTTTCAACAAATCAGTATATTCCAAAAAGTAATTGATTACACCTTTAGGTTTGTGCGATGATGATGAAGAATGTGAAATATGAACAAGTCCATGTGCTCTTTGTATATTCAATTGTGGAGTTTCAGGTAAGTCAAGAATCTGCGGAAGAAAAGTTTGGGAAAAGGCAATAGGGTTGGATCCTTCAAGTCCTTCGGACAGGCCATGAATACGAAGATTGTTGTGCCTACTACGGTTTTCCAGGTTCTCCACCTGTTTTTCTAGTTGAGAGATTTCCACCTGCATAGGAATAATATGTTGAGAAGTAGTTTGAAGAGATTCTACTTGCCGTTCCATTAGAGTTACTTTATTGTCAATAGCAGACCGTTTATCATCCAGGCTTTGAATGCGTTTATTTGTTTCTTCCACATAAGCCTTAAGGGCTTGTATTTCTTCCAAAAGCAACTCCATAGATATTGGTGGGGGAGATTTAGCAGGCGAGGGAGGGTCTTTTTTAACTCGCTTGGTTGCTGTTGATGATGAGGAAGAATTCTGGTTAGTGGAAGACTTAGTAATTGGAAGAGGAGCATTTGTTGCATTTGGTGCATAAACCCCAGAAGTTGAATGCAAAGCAGTATGATCCGAATCTTCCATATCGCCCTGTAGTATGGAAAATGGGTTAGAAGTTGATAAACGGTGGATTGGAAACACTCCCTCTGGTAGGCCTGGTTCTCCCCATTTACATAAATGACAAGTTGGCAAACAATTTGGCACAGGTAGAGAGCAGGGAAAAAATCAGTCAAACACAGTCAATAGTATATTACTGATGGACAATATTTAACATCCATAGGCAGCATAATTAAAAATATAGTGAAAGGGGCGATATATTAGTGATGACTAATATGTTTAGGCAGATAAACTGAAAGTGTCCAGATAATGCTGAGAAGGCTTGTGAAAAGGACATTGTAGACCAATAGGAGAAATTGGCTGTGAAAAAACTATGTCCAAAACAATTCAAAAAAGATTCAGGCAGACAAAAAGACTGCAGTGCTGCCAGACGTGCGTTATGGAAAAAGGGTGTTATGTATAAAGGCGGGCATAAATCCCGTCAGGGAGACGCGCCGCCGATAGTAAAAAATGAAGCTGCGGTGTTAACCGCTTACCAGGACATGCAGCGGCGCGACGGAAGTGTCAGCGCCTTTTCCAAATGAAGAAACGTGTGATATGGCGGTGGAGAGTGTTGTCTCTCAGTAACTGCCGCGGAGCACCGCTAGCAAACTACCATCTTCTTTCGGCATCCGACCACGCCCCCAAGACTTGTCCACCTTGACAGCCTGAAATAACAGGCAGGGCAACTGGCCCATGGTTTCCACTAGGGAATTGTGAAGACCAAAATCTGACTGCACAGCATAGTCTGGTTCTTGGTCTTGAAAACCTAGTAGAGATGAGTGTTCAAGGTTGCACTGCATGCCAAGCCAGAGGAGGCCCTGAACTGCCAGCTCCAGAAGACATTCCCAAACCCTGTGGCATAGAGTCAGTGCTAATTTCCACAGTTTCCCAGAAGGCTGGTACATGCTGATGGTCATCGATGATTATTGAAAATACTTGGAAGTCGAACTAGTACTTCCCACCGCAGCTATCCTTCTTACACAACGTACATACAAACAATGCACCCCCGATTAATGGCAAAGAGTGGACAGAATACTTCCAGTATTGAGGCACCAAACACCACTGAATAACACCCCAGTGGTCTCAGGCCAATGGGAAGGTAAAAAGACTTATGTGGACTCTAGCGGCGGTCATCCGCATCACTGAGGTTGCGAAGAAGAATGTGGAAAGCACCCTGTATGCCTTCCTAAGAGAATATTGAGTGACCCCTCACACCACCACAGGGTCCCCACCCAGCCAACTGTGTCTAAGGCGAGCTGTAACTGATACCATCCCACACCATCTAATCGGGGCCGAAAGCCCAAAACTCGACAACCTCTCTGCTACCAGACAAAGTTGTCAAAACACCTATGCAAGCTGCCAGAGACGGGCCATGTGTCGGAACATTAAATTAGGAGAGAGAATACTTGTGAAAGACTGCCACCCAGGCGGGAATTTCTGTGTCCCGGTTGAACCCACCCCTTGAACCGTTACTAGCATCAAAGGGATGATGGTCATGGCACACAGGGGAGCTGAAAGCGTCATCCAGAATATATCTTTCTTTAAGCGGTTCAAAGACCCCCCCCCCCTCGCTCTAATGCCACACTGGAAACCAACCTGCCTACCTCTCAAGGGAAATAAGATGCAGTAGAGGAGTGTGAAATGCCATTCCAACACTTCCAGAGAGCACTCTTGTAGCATGCATAGTGTGAACCAGGACACTACACCCTGCGACAGAGGACGACTAATGTGAAGGACCTGAGCCGGGAGAGTTCAACCAACCGATGTCTCAACAAGGTGGCTCTGAGAGATACCATCTGATCGTACCCCACCCCATCTCAGCGGCGGTACAGAGACTTTATATTGAAGTGACAACAGCAGGCTGTCAAGGCCGGTCATAATTCCTGACAAGTGTTTTATCCCAGCATTGGTTTTCATCTCCCATGTCTGATTAGTGTTTGGTGTGACTTGAAGCCTGTGCTTGTCTCATGTCTCTCTTTGTTGGTTTCCTGTGATGTCCTGCATGTAAATGTTCCAAGTGTCCCTTTTATGGTTTGTGTTCTCATAGTTGGGGGGGAATGTAGTGTTGTAGGTGGGACAGCCCACCAGAGTAGAGAACAGAGCGAACAGCCTACCCACTACCTGTTCGCGCAGGCCTAGTGGTACTACCCGCACCACATGAAAAAAGTTAATAAAGGACCCTGCAGCCAGAATGGGGCAAGGGATCAGACTGCCATACCCTGTCCTGTGGTCCTTGGGCTACTCTGTGTACCACCATGAGCGCCGACACTACACCTAATAGCAATGGGCATTCATCTCTAGGTTGATCTTCGTCATCACAAATGAAACTTTGACTGAGCCATTGCTAGGCAGATCATAGTAAAATGGTCGACTTGAGCCTACTGCCACAAACTATCCTCTTTTCTGTCCCATGCAACACCAGTTTCTTCCAAAGAATATGTGCTTGAGAAATCAATTTCTGTTTGGTTTATCTTTCCTGTTTGTGCTGCCTCTAGATGGTATGGCAATAACTTCTTCTACCATTTTCCCCATTGATCGATTTCTGCTGGTCTTCTGAAGCTAGGATTTCAAATTCTTTTCTTGTCAAGGATTAGTTGTTCAGATTTTTATCTTTTTACTCTAAAGGTGGTGAGTTAAGCTGAATATTAATTTAAAGTGCCCAGTAGGTCTCCTAGCACAGCATTTCTGCTCAGACCAGTCGTTGTGTCATTAGGTTGAGAAACAACTACATGGCTACTCATCAGAACACTTATTAAGTGTTAATATCTGGCTGCACTTTTCCTACCTTATTCTTTTTATTAAGGAATAGATGGTATGGGCATGTTTCCCCAATATGCGCAACACCATCCTCCAGAATGACTAGAAGGACAATGGGGAGACACCAAGCAAGGTTTCAAAAGTAATCTTCCCAGATAACTGGGCAAGGGAAGCATACACCTTGAAGAGAGGAAAAGGCAAGCAAGGCATGAAAACCTCTCATAACAAAATGAAGAAAACACAGTCAACAAAAAGAAAAACATATCAAAAATACAATGAAAAGAAGGACATAATAGGAAGAACTCCCAGTCTATTGAGAACATCAGAAACAAGGGAATGTATCGCAAGTAGGAAATGAACATGGCTGAAATCGATTCTTGAATGTTTTGGCGCAATGAGGAAAAGTTCCATGCCCCTTAATTAGTGTTCTTAGCTTTACTGTCACAAAAGGAGCCAAAAACAACTTTCCCCCCTATTTTCTATTAACATTTTCAATAGAAATGGATGGCACATCCTGTGCACAAGTCCATACAATCTGCAACTTAAGACAGCAAAGGTCTCCCTATACAAATATGTGACTTCTTTGTCTATATATCACAACTACTTCCAAAAGACACTGTGCTTGAGAAAATATGGATAACCCTATCCCAGATGCCCCACATCAAAAGTAGGACAACAGAGGATGAAGAAACGTTACAGCATGAAGTAGGGCCAGAGACAGAAATCAAGCAGTGGCTTGAAGAAACACAGGCGTAGCTTAGCCAGTAGGATTCAGACAATGTGACTCTCAAATGTCCTGACTAAAAAAGCAGTAAACTTCAGGGTGGAAGGGTGAGATGGACTGTTTCCATGTGGAACAGGGCCATTAAGTAAGTAAGTAAGTAATGGCCATGTCTAAAGCGCACAGTTACCTCTACAGAGGTGTCCCGGTGCTCGCGGAAGGCTCAAGTGAGGGTCATTGGGCAATTATGTCTGATTGAAGAACCAGGTTTTTAGTGCTTTCCTGAATTCTAATTCTGATTCCATCCGGCGAAGGTGGACCGGCAAAGAGTTCCAGAGTTTTGCTGTTTTTACCGCAAAAGACCTGCCACGTTTATGGGCTTTACAAAATCTTGGAACCTGCAAGAGCCGCAAGTGGTTGGATCTCAAGACACGATCTTGATGATATAGATGCAACCTCTGCCTAAGGTACCTAGGGCCCAGATCTCTAGCGGCTCTAAACGCCAGCATCAACAACTTGAACTCCATCCTCCTAATTACTGGAAGCCAATGCAGCTGTCTCAAGTAAGGGGAGATATGGTGGTGGAAATGTACCCGCCTAATCAATCTTGCCAGAGAGTTCTGGATGATTTGTAGCCTGCGGATCAAGTATGCAGGCAGCCCCAAGTACATGCTATTAGCGTAGTCCAACTGTGAGGTCACTAAAGCATGCACCATTGCTTTCCGGTGTTCCTCCGTCAAGAAACGTATGAATTCCCGAATAGATCTCATTTTCCAGAAACATGAAGAGAAAATGTGTCGTACCTGAGTGTTGAATGATAGGTCCTTATCCAGCCTAATTCCCAAGTTTCTGACAGACTCTGACGTGATTGGCGTTGGATTCATCTCTGGCGGCCACCAGAGATTAGACGGAGGGTGGTGAGCCTAACTAAAGAACAGCACTTTCGCCTTATCAGCATTCAATTTCAAGCAGTTCTCATTCATCCATTCCGAGATATTTTTTAAACATTCTGTAAAATTGAGAAAGGCTGACGCCGAGTGTTCTTTAAAAGAGAACACTAGCTGCGTATCGTCTGCATAAGAAACCACCTTTACACTCCAAGATTCAATAAGGGTAGCCAATGGGGCAAGGTAGATGTTAAAGAGCAGAGGGCTCAATGCCGATCCCTGCGGTACCCAGCACAACAAAGGTTTCTGTGCAGATAGAAGAGGGCGAAGAAACACCTGTTGAGAGCGATTTTCCAAGAATGAGCGTATCCATGACAGTACTGTTCCACACACCTGCCTGATTCAGCCTCCTGAGCAGAATGGGATGTGCCACAGTATCGAATGCTGCCGATAAGTCTAAGAACGCCAGCATGGCAGAAGCCCCTTGGTCCACAGACTCTCGAACAGATTCGGAGACTTACAAGAGAGCGGTGTCTGTACTGTAACCAGCTCTGAAACCCGACTGGGAATCATGTAGGAGTCCATTAGCTTCTATAAAGCCAGTGAATTGCTTATGGACCACCTTCTCTAAAATTTTAGCAGGGGCTGGCAGCAAGGATATAGGTCTAAAATTGCTGAGCACCCCAGGATCAGCCTCAGGTTTCTTTAATAAAGGAAGCAGGAACGCTTGTTCCATACCTCAGGATAAATGCCTGCTTTCAAGGTGTTCCAGATCTGAATTAGAGGAGGATTTAGCCAGTGCGCCAGCATACTAAAAAAGCAGGCAGGGCAAGGATCACCCGGGGAGCCCGATTTACATTTCAGACGTTCCTGCAGTGACTCCTCCATTGACAGAGGGAGAAATTCTGACAATGATATGTGTAAGTCAGGGATCTGCTGGTGAGTGGAGGGTTCCACTACTAGTAGATCTTCAAGATCTTTTCCTTAAAGAAGTCCGATAGGCTTGAGCATAGAGCAAGAGAGGGGATAAACAGGCTCTCTAACGCTGTAGGATTCGCAAAAGATTTCACGATCTTAAAGATTTCTTTGGTGGAGCTGTCTGATGTCTTAATACAATTAGCAAAATATTCTCTCATCTTGCATCGCTTCAGCCTATGGAAATTTTTAAAGGCTTCTTTATAGAGGCCTTTGTCTTCCAAATTATAGCACTTTCTCCAGGTCCGTCTCAGCTTCTTGCAATGACTTCACCATTCTTAGTTCCTCAGAAAACCAAGGGGCAGAAGGTTTGGATCTTTTCGAAGTGGCTGGCGTAAGCGGGGCAACTATATCTAGGGCAGTGGGGATCCATGCATTAAAGCGAGTTGAGTGGTTGTCCGTGTTACCTGACATCTGTGGCAGGGTTTCTGAGAGTACCGGCCCAAGGGCCTGTTTAGTGACTAACTGCCAATCTCTTTTCGTTACTTCCGTTGTCCTGGGTAATGATGGCTTAGATTCTGAATTAAAAGTAAGCAGTACCAAAAAGTGATCAGTCCAAGTCAAACATAGGGGGACTCCCACTCTAAGATTCTGATAGTTAGAAAAAAATAAGATCTAGCATGGGGCCCGCCCCATGAGTGGGTGCGGTAACCAACTGCATGAGGTATAGATTTGCATTAGGTGGGGTTTTGTCTAGAGTGACACATTGGGTGAAAAACATTGGGTTGGAATGTTACCCAAGCCATTGTTACTGGTTAGAATATTTGTAAGAATTCATCCCATCACTTTTTAGGTGTGTGATTGCCAGTAGTATACCTGGAAATCTGGGACTGGCGCAGCTTTCCAAGCCTACTACTGACGACATTTGTGAATTCCAGAAAGTAGTACATTTGCAACATTCAAGGAGTACTTATATGGATTTGGATGAACTACTTTTTTTGGTAAATCAGTCACTAGACATATTTAACTTTCTGATCCAAAAAATTAACATGTTATGTTCAAACCCCTTAGTGTGATGAAAAAACTGACACAAACTTAGCAGATCCGACTCACGGCCCCCAGGCCCAACTACCAAGTGAGAATACATTTGGGTGTTGTCACACCCCGAACACCCACCTGAAGCTACGCCCCTGCCTGTCCCATCTGGGTCTGGTAGTTCTCCCTGGGAACTCATGACTACGGTCACATGCAAAATGATGACCTAGGGCCCCTGCCCAGGAATCACTTATTTTAAATGTATTTGCACTACATACATTCTTCTTTGCCTCTGCTACGAGAAGCTCTGATGGTAGAGTTGCAAAATCAGTGAATGTAGGCAGCACTCCATCTTTCCAGTAATTCCATTTACAAAACATTTTATCAAGTGACTGACACTTTCATGCACTAAGTCCAAGTTGCAAACAGATGTGGGTGCTCCAGCAAGTTAATAGGTTGAGCTGAGTCAGAGCTGAGCCAAAAGTCTGGCTTGTCTTTAAGAGTTCATACACGAGTCGAGCCATGAAAACGTTTAACATGTACATCGTGCAATGAACATATTGTAAAAATATGATACAGCCTATACAAAAATTTTAAAAATAAAGTTCTTCTACATGCAGAAGCGTTTCACCTTACTACACCAGAATATATCACTGCATAGACAGACATTTATTAAAAGGGAACATTTTTAAACATGAACTTAGAAACATTCATGGCCTACCCTCCAACAACAATGCTGTTAGGCCTGTCAGCCTTAGGGTGGTTTCCCCCCAAAAGTTTTGCCTCACTCTTCCTGTTTTTGCTGAATTTGTTTTGTTGGATTTAGGACTCTGCACACTATACCACTGCTAGCCAGTGCTAAAGTGCCAGTGCTCTCTCCTTTAAACATGCTGAAATTGGCTTACACCTCATTGGCACATTTAATTTACTTGTAAGTTCCTAGTAAAGTGGTACTATATGTACGTAGGGCCTGTAAATTAAATGATATTAGTGGCCTTGCAGCACTGAATGTACCACTCACATAATTAGCCCTTTAAACGTGTCTCAGAACTGCCATTGCAGACTGTGTGTGCAGTTTAAACTGCCATTTTGACTTGGAAAAATCAACCTATTGCCCAGCCTGAACATTCCTTTTAAATGCATATAAGTCACCCCTTGGGTAGGCCCTAAACCGTCCATAGGGCAGGGTGCAGTGTCTTTAAAACGTTGGACATGTACTTTTGACTTTTGCATATCCTGGTAGTGAAAAATTATTTCATTTGTCTCTCGCTACTGCAATGCCTGTCGCTCCCATAGGGTAACATTGGGTTACTGTTCGACCTGGCTTTTCCAGTGGGTTTATCCCCAGACCTTTGCTTTTGGGCCTCGTGTTTTTGTCCCTGTTTGTGTTACTTTTATGACTCTGAGCACTTTACCACTGATGATAAGTGCTAAAGTGCATATGCTCTCCCTGTAAATTGTGTTGATGGATTGGTGTTTCCATGATTGGCTTGTTTCACTTACTACTAAGTCCCTATTACAGTGCACTGTGTGTGCCCAGGGCCTGTAAGCCAAATGCTGCTAGTGGGCCTGCAGCACTGAGTATGCCACCCACACAAGCAGCCTTTCCAAGGGGTCTCAGACCTGCTACTACAGTGTCTGTGTGCAGTCTCTACTGCCATGTCGACCTGGTAATTGCACCCACTTGCCAGGCCCTAACCTTCCCTTTTATTACATGTGAGTCACCCCTAAGGTAGGCGCAAGATACCCCTGTGGGCAGGGTGCAGTGTATGTGAAAGGTAGAGCATGTACTGATGTGTGTGACATGTCCTGATAGTGAAATACAGTGTATTTCGTTTTTCACTATTGAAAGGCTATCTGTCCTATAGGATATAATAGGAGTTTATTTATAACATCTTATAAGTATAACTTCCCATTGGGACAAGATAGAAAGATGCAGTTTAGTATGCCTGAACTCAGAATATGAAAATGGCATCTTTTAGAAAAGATGATTTTTATATTGTGTGTTTGAAAATACCACTTTTAAAAAGTGGGTAATTTCTTGCTTATGGCCATCCTTTGTGCCTCTACTGGTCTGTGGATTGACTGTCTGGCTTTTGAGTGACAGGGGCTAGGGATGTGCATTCTCTCAGACAGCCACTGGGGGGGGTTGATGTGTGTCCTGCCTTTCCTGAATGAGTCAGGGCTGGGCTGAATAGAGTTGGGCTGCATTTAGAGTAGTGGGAGGAGAATTCCCAGCACCTGAATAGGCCTGGTCTGCCTTACAAAATGCTGTCCCCACGTCCAGCCAGGAAGCTGGACCAGAGAGGACCGAAATGGTTCGGACTGAGCAAAGACACTCTCGGCTACATAAGAACAAAGGGAAACGTGGTATATATTTTGGGGCCCAGATCCCAGAACTTTAGAATACTTCTGGACTCAAGAGGAACCTCTGCCAAGGAGAAGAGCTGGGAAAACTGAAGGAAAAGTACTGCCCCTTTGCTGTGTGCTGTCTGGGTTTGGCCTGCAATGGCTGTTTCTGCCAAGGAGAGGACAAAGACTTTGCTGTGCGCTGTGTATCCTGCTTGAAGATCTCCAAGGGCTTGGTGTAGAGCTTGCCTCCTGTTCTGAAGTCTCAGGGAACAAAAGACTAAGGGGCCGATTCCGATTCTGGCCAGAAAACATACCGACCGACTCGGTACGGGAATGTAGTCTGACCGACACGTACCGGCGCTGCCCGATCCGCGTAGTACGATGCAATGCATGTGTATTACGACCGACTCGTACGGAACACAAGCCGAACGACCAAACCGCACGGAAACCAGCTATCCGGCCGGAAAACTACGCGAATCGAACCGACCGACACGCACCAGGAATGAACCCGACAGAACGTACCCGCGAACTCCGACCCGCGCAGTACGATGCAATGCGTGTAAAACCAGACCAAGTCACACGGAGCTCAAGCCGTACGACCGACACGCATACAAAACAGGGAGCCGAAGCAACCCAATACTCCGCGACCGACGCGTACGCCGCACATGAAACCCAGCAGAAACACAGCTTGAAAGACTCGGAGAAGCTCGCACGAGCCAACTGCAGCGTCCTACTAGGTCAGAAGAACGTCTCCTACATGCCTAAAAACTACTAAGGAATTTTTTTTTTAAAAAGGGCCAAACAAGCAATGACAAAGTCAATAAATACAGGGGAAAAAAACATGGAACAAAGACACACCCACAACTCCACCCATATAAAGGCCACAAATCCCTACCATGATCCTTTGCAAATTCAACTGACCTGCCAGCACAGAACACCATCAGACAGCAACCACAGACACACTCACAACTCATCCATCACACAAGCCACACACCATTAGCACCTCCCAAATAGCACCCTCACATACACCCAGCAAAACCTACACTCACCCACCCTCACTTGCACACTCACACACACATCAATCCCCACCACCACCCATCACCATGCCCCCAAAGAAGAATCCAAAGTTCCTAGACAGTGAATTGGAAGTCCTGGTAGATGAAATCCTCAGGGTAGAGCCACAGTTGTTTGGTACATTGGTCCAACAGACCCCCATGTTGCAGAAAACCAAGATGTGGGAGAGGATCGTCGACAGGGTGAACGCACAGTCACCATGTTTGCGCACAAAGGAAGACATCCAGAACAGGTGGTATGATGTGCGCAGGAGGGTCAAGGACCTACTCAAGAAGGATTACGCCTTGAGTCATCGCACCGGCAGTGGCCCTCCTGCCAAACCAGTATACCTCAGGCCCTGGGAGGAGAAGGTGCGGGCCATCCTACCACCAGAGAGCGTACATGGACTATCAAACATCCCAGAGCCTGGTGAGTACACAACCAATATACCCAATATTGTGTGACAATACACACACATCACTGTCAAGGGGATAGTGAAACCATGCACCGTTAGCAAAGCCACAGTAACCAAAAGATAATCATCCCAAGATGTGTATGTTAGTTAGACAAACACAATACCTGCCATCTCATAGTGATATGTAACTGTGTCATGACATGTACAAACCTAACAACAAATAGAGCAAGGCAGTGGCACAAATCTAACCAACAAACACTGTCAGACATTTTGCCACCACTAGAACACCACCTCACAGGGAAGCTCCCTGAAAGGAAGGAATTGTGTGTATGCTGGTGAAGTGAGTGTAGCCAATAGCATGATGGGAGTTGTAGTCACAGATATTGGTCACCCTCACAGTTGGCCCATCAACACCATTCTGAACCATGCTCACATCACAGGGAGTGGAAAAGAACTGACAAGATGGCTGACACTGGGTACTGCTGTGGGGAGAACAAGCCCCTGCTGGGAACTGTGCACCAACCAACAGCAGGACACCACTGCCTGACATCCTGAAAGCCAACTTGCACTCCCTGCAATGGAAGCACGTTCCATGGTGGGATATCTGGCTGGGTGGGAAGGAGGACTGACAGCTCTGACCATAGTTACCAGCAGCTTTTCTCACACACACCCTTAACACAAACTCCACACAACTCACCTGGGAGAATGCATTGCCTCACACTCTAATTAAATATCCCACAAAGAACCACCACACTGGGTTATGCTGTGTGAAGCACAGGGACACTTTTGTGACTTGTAGCCAAACAAATGCCAGGACAACACTGTCAGCCATCCTGTCAGCACAGGCACACTACCCCAAAGGGAAGCAGAGTCAAAAGGAAGGAAGTATGGGCATGCTGGGAAGGGGGGTGTAGGCAATAGCATGATGGGAGTGGTAGTCACAGCTCAACATCCCCCACCCACATGGCCCAGCAAGCTCACACAGAAGCATGCACACCTCACAGGGAGTGAAAAGCCACATCAAAGATGTCTGACAATGGTGCTCTGTTGTGGGGAGCACAAGGCCCTGCTGGGAACTGGGCACCAACCAACAGCAGGACACCACTGACTGACATCCTGACAACCAACTTACACTCCCTGCAATGGAAGCACGTTTCATGATGGGATTTCTGGCCTGGGAGGAGGAGGAGTGCCAGCTCCGACTACAGCTACCAGCAGGCCCTTACACACACACCACTTCCACTAACTCCAAACAACACAACTGGGACCGTGCTCTACAAGAGAGTGAGTGAAAAGCCACTTCCAAGATGTCTGACACTGGCCTCAGCTGTGGGGAGCACAAGGCCCTGCTGGGAACTGTGCACCAACAAACAACAGGACCACACTGTCAGCCATCTTGCCATTGCTGTCACACTCACACACAGTGAAGTCGACTCAAAAGGAAGGAAGTATGGGCATGCTGTGAAGGGGGGTGTAGGCAATAGCATGATGGGAGTGGTAGTCACAGCTCAACATCCCCCACCCACATGGCCCAGCAAGCTCACACTGAAGCATGCACACCTCACAGGGAGTGAAAAGCCACATCAAAGATGTCTGACAATGGTGCTCTGTTGTGGGGAGCACAAGGCCCTGCTGGGAACTGGGCACCAACCAACAGCAGAACACCACTGACTGACATCCTGAGAGTTAACCTGCACCCACTGCAAGGGTGGCATGCTTCATGGTGGGATAACTGGGCTGGGGGAGAAGGAGGTCCGGATGTCAACCAAATACCACCAATGCTGGCCATACACACACCTACTCTGCAAAAACACATTGCACACGTGGGACCAGTCACTCCCAAAGTAAAAGCCCTGGCAAGATGGCTGACACATGGGCATGAGAAATTATGTGCCTGCAATTCACACCCATGCACTGGCCAACCCAAACACGTACACACTCACAGCCATTGCAACTCTATGTTAACACACACTGTCAGGGGATGCAGTGTCCATGGGTGCCCCCTGGCCTGGCTATGAAGGTGTGTCTTGCAGATGACAACTGTGGAGAATCAGACATACTACATAGCACAAAACACACAGGAAGTCACAGAGACATCATTGACAGGGGACACCTGACAGTGAATGCAATGGACACACCAATATACCGGACACTGTACCATGGTGTCAGTCACACAAGTTACGGTTGTGAGCTGCATTCCACTCCCACATCGTTCAGCAACATATGCATCCTTCACACAACACACCACTCACTGTCATAGACACTGTAGACACAAGCACCAACCTGGACTGCATTTGAGGAGACATGCTACTCACAGCAGCAGAACTGCAACACACACCACTGGCCATCACTGTCATGACAATGGAAAAGCCAGAGAGCTGCTGTGCCCAATCCTCATCACCATGGAGGACATTGACAAGATTAATCACGTTTGCACGTACAAAACTCAGCAACAAACATCATTAGCTACGTTAACAACATCACTTGTATGAAATGAGACGTGAACTAGGAACCCAGACAACAACACAGATACTCCCAAGAGATCCCAGGCACCTGTGTCAGGCACGTGATGGCCCTTGAGTAGCAATGGCCATGTACAGCCAATCAATACATGAGCCGGTCATGCACACACCTCAACATTCACATTGAAATGCTTCAGGTTGGCAGGACAATGTGCTACACCAATATCAACCTCTGACTGTGACAACTTAGGACAATGCAATGTACAGGCCCGCATCCAGAGGTACAGTCACAACTGTCAGGTGTTTGAACCATTGATGCCTGTAGAAACATAACATACATTGTGTGTCTCTTCCAAAAACAGGTGATGATGGGGACACAGCAGCAGATGATGAGGAGTCCCTGTCCCAGGCTCCGGTGGCCCCTGAGCTCTCTGGTGTGGAACAGCCTCTGCCCTCCTCGGATGGCGAAGACCTACCTGGCACCTCCGGTGTAAGTCATCATGCAGCACCAGCAGGACCACCATCTGCACCCCCTGCACCCACTCCTCCAACATCTGCCAACACACAGACCACTCCCGCCGACACGGACAGACCAAGGACACTGAATAACAACAGCACAGTTACCCTGGCCCACCGTGAAGCAACGGACAACAACCCCAGTACCAACCCCCAAGGGGGCCTAGGCTCACCTGTGCGTGCCACCGCAGGTCCCGCACGTGTGGCAAGGGGTGGTGGGAGGGGTGGTAGGCAGAGGTCGCTGTTTGCAGAGGGGTCTGGACTGCATGATGACCCACAACTGGTACGCATTGCAGATGCGTACCAGAATAGCACCGGAGAGGTCAGTCAGGTAGTGGGGATCCTCAAGGACATTCAACAGCAGCAGGCTGCCCATCATGCCCGCTTGGACCCACATGTCCCATGTGGAGACACACATGTCTGGCATGGAGTCCAAGTGGGACACATTGGAAGAACTGACAGCGGTGCAGAGGGACATATTGACATGCCTCCGCCAGATTAGCACCAACATGTCCACACCTCCCTGTGTGCCCACAACATCTGGTGCCGCAACAACTGCAACTGCCACAGGGAGGGAGGATGACTCTGGTGGAGAGTCCTCTGCACTGCAGCGGCCTGCACGTGAGGGTCCCCCCAGAAAGAAGAGGGGTCGTCAGAGGAAGAAAAACTGAGAGGCCGATGGCCATGTACATCCCCCAGGAACCCAACACCTGTTCTGGAAATTCTCCTTTGTGTGCAAACTGTTTACCCTGTCGAATGCAACCCAACTCTCCCACATGACATGGGGAGTTTAAGTTGGACTAATGTATCAGATGACTGTGGACTTTACTCAGGACATTTCTGCTACCAACACTTCCAACTCATCTGTGAACTTTGGATTCCAATCCCAATGTACAGCACCCACCATCCTGTGAACTATCCTCACACATGTATGTAAATAAACTCACTAATACACCATACTTGCCTCTGTTGTGATTCCAACGTTGTTTTTGTCATGGAGATGATGATCTGCTAAATGACACTGTGCATGCTAACTGCTACAGCAAGTTCAACACCGTCATGTGAGTCATGGGGACGTGACACATATGAGGGAGACACACCACTAGGGCTACACAACACATACACACCAGGGCCATCTGACTCATCGCCTACACTGATGTTGCCAGGAAATACAGAGGAATGCACAGACACCACACCTATTCAGAGTATGTGTTAACTAGCCCACAGGTGCAGTAAGCAAATGTCAGTCAGATGTGTGACCACAGACAACGCACATCCCAAAGTGAAGCACAGGTTTATTACACATTTGCAACATGTTGTTTCCACTACAGATGCAAGGTAATCCCACGTGGCAGTGGCCACACAGTCACCAAGTGTAGAAGAAATAAAGTCCAGGGGTGTGTGGCACATCACCTGTAGGGAAACGACTGCTTCCACCCTGGAAGTTGAATCATGGTGTTGGGGGATCCGAGTTGACCAAACAACTCTGAAAGTACCCTGTGAAGGACAGACATGACACACAGTCAAAAGCACTGAAGAACAGGACAGAACTGCAATACTCATGCCCAATACATGTCACAAGATACCTACACAAAACCAAGTTAGCATGTCAACACTGTTGGGGAGTACAGACTACCTGTAAGGACACATCGCTGCACGCATCCAGTCAAGTAGCACATGGCCACACTCAAACAGCAACAGAGCACCACCAACACATATCATGCAAACTCAAATCATTGACATACCAACTCTCTATACTCACATTCAGCTGAAGAAGTTGGTGATGAGCTGTGTGCGGACATCACCCTCATCATCATCATCATCATCATCATCATCACTGGCATTGTGGCCCAGGCCAGGATCCTCCACAGGTGGCGGATGTTGGTCATCGTCATCCAGGATGAGAGGCAACTCCTTCCGCACTGCCAGGTTGTGTAGCATGCAGCAGACGATGACAATATTGCACACCTTTGCAGGGACATATGGGAGGGCCCCTCCTGTCTTGTCCAGGCAGTGAAAGCGGCTCTTCAGGAGACCCAATGTCCACTTGATCACTCTCCTGGTCCGACCATGTGCCTCATTGTAGCGCGTCTGGGCTGGTGTCACAGGGTTCCTGAGGGGTGTCAGCAACCACGGCATGTTGGGGTATCCGGAGTCACCTGCATACAGACAATTGCACATTAGCTGAGTTGGAAAAGAGGGTGGAATACAACATTGCAGAACACACACAATGGTACAAACTCAGTACACACCGACAAGCCAGGCACGCTGATTCAGCATCTGTGACATCATCCTCGGGATGCGACTACTCCTCATTACGTAGGCATCGTGTGCAGAACCGGGGAAACGTGCACACACGTGAGATGCTCATATCTGCAAGACATACCACCAGGGCATTGATAGAATGGTAATGTTTCCTGTTCCTGTATGCCTGCTCATGTGCCTGTGGTGGTACCAAAGCCACATGTGTCCCATCAATGGAGCCGATGACATGTGGCATCCTCCCCAGGGCATAGAAGTCACTCTTGACGTCAGTGAGTTGTTGACGTTTAGGGAAATAGATGTACTGGTTCAAGTATCTCAACATCGCCTACAAAACATCGCATAGCACACGGCTGAACATGGTCTGTGACATCCCACCAGCAGACGCCACAGTGTGTTGAAAGGTACCGGTGGCAAAGAAGTGTAGGGATGCTATCACCTTCACCTTGGGGGTCAGCGCTGCAGGGTATGGCCGGCCAGGTTGCAAATGTGGGGCCAACCGCACCGCCAATTCCTCAATCAGCGGCCTGTTGAAGCTGTACCGTCGGATGCAGTCATGTTCAACCATGGTTGCAAGGTCAGGGAATGGTCTATGGACAGCTGGTGCCCTGCAGTGCATAGGTGAACAAAGAAAGATTGTCAGTCACCCCAAATATGTGGCATTGACCATACTCAATATCACATGATACATCATTACGAGACAAAAGTACTTGATGTGTGTGCCGTTCTGTATGGACATATATGGCACCTACATGGCCAACATCTAACATCTCAGTTCAACATGTGTTGACAACAAGTTCCAGGTTGTGCTAAGGGAAATCATTAGGCTGTGTCACAGTACCCATGTACTGCTGTCACGTTCCAAACACACACCACAGTGACAAGTGAGGACAGATGTGCCCCAGGCATCATAGCTCTTTGACAAGTAGATTCCCAGGGACCCTGTATTGCCACATGGACACTGGTATGACATGGCGTATCATGTACACGTCAGCAAAACAACCATGACTCCCACAGGTAGTGGCCCCTGTTGCCTCTGCAGGACAGACATGGACGTCTGTGACACACACATGCACAACATCAAAGTCGATGCACATACAACGTGGATGTGGAGACTGTCTCCCATTGTGCACATGGAATCAGAGACATCTGAAACACAACATGCACACAGACTGTGGAGGGCCATCACAATTGTGGCAATGGGTCACCCTGTGACGTACATACCATCCCACATGGGACTCAGGGTGTATGTGACATAACATACACATACACAACCTGGAAATGTGACTATGCCACATGCTCTGAACTGAACAGTTGCACATCACAGTGGTCATGTGCACAACACACAAAGGGTTCTGTCCCCATGAACACGTGCACAACCTGGGAGTGGCTGCCCCCAAGTGCCACCCAACAAACCACATGTTGACCCCCATACACACACAGGTAATGCAGCCTTACATGCCTTAGGATACAGTGTGGACAGGCTGTGGTGTTGTAGATGTGCCCCTGAGTCCCTGGCAAGTAATTTTGGCTGGCATACGTTCACCAGTGACAACCATGGTGACATATGCGAGTGACTTGTACAGGGACGCGTCGTACAGCAATGGACCGATCCGTGTGCACGCATTGGCCATTGCATATGATGTGGACGGATGCGTGTTGTGCTCCGAAATACGCGTCGTACAGCAATGGACCGATCCGTGTGCACGCATTGGCCATTGCATGTGATGTGGACGGATGCGTGTTGTGCTCCGAAATACGCGTTGTACAGCAATGGACCGATCGGTGCGCACGCATTGGCCATTGCATATGATGTTGACGGATGCGTGTTGTGTTTCGAAATACGCGTTGTACAGAAATGGTCCGATCGGTGCGCACGCATTGGCCATTGCATATGATGTTGACGGATGCGTGTTGTGTTTCGAAATACGCGTTGTACAGCAATGGACCGATCGGTGCGCACGCATTGGCCATTGCATATGATGTTGACGGGTGCGTGTTGTGTGACGTAATACGCGTCGTACAGCAATGGTCCGATCGGTGCGCACGCATTGGCTATGGACTGACATGGTAACGGACGCGTTTTCTAAGCTTTTACGAGTCGGATGCAGTGAATTCAGTTGGCCAGCCACAACAATGTTGCAAATTCATGGGTGTCATGAAGTTGAACTTTTGAAGGATGCTGTGGGCGTGTATAAGTGGTGCAATTCCATGGATTGGCCAGATTCAGAAGATGCAAACGACTTGGACCTATCACTTTGGACACATGGGACATTATCTGCCTCTGCAGCACACATATAATGCTGGCTGTTCCCCTGAGAGCTCACTTGCCTGCACTACATGCTCCAGGATGACATCTGCCACCACCACTGCTGCTGTCTCTGCATCCTCTGGCTACTCAATGGCACGTACTGTGGAGAGAGCCCCAGCCTTCAGCACTGAGGAGAACCAGGCCCTGCTGGACAGCCTCCTTCCACAGTACAGCAAGCTGTATGGGAAACGAGGGGAGCAGGTGAGTGTGCTGTCCACTGCCTTACTAATTGTGCATGTTGTCTGACTAGCAAGACTTACAGTGTGTACACCAGTGGCTAGCATGCTCACTGAGTAGTTGTCACCCCCAAAGTGTGTAGTTACATGCACTGAACAGGTATAGTGCAGTAACAGTGCATTCCAACAAGGTTTTACTTCCCAGGCAATGATACCATTTAGTAACTGCTGGACAACTGTTCATAGCCATAGTTGCACTACCTGTGTACATCATATGCCCCTGGGATTGAGACATGTATATCCAACTGTGTGATGCACGGATATGTTGCATGTGTTGTAATGGCCTTTTCACTTTGTCATCCTCACAGGTTGATGCCCACCAGAAGCAGGAGATCTGGCTGACCATCGCCCGGGCAGTACGATCTGTGGGGGTCTACAGGTGCAGGATTCGCAACTGCCAGAAGAGGTGGCAGGACCTTCGTGGCTGGACCCGGAGGATCGCAAGGGTCCAGCTCAAGCTGTCGCCTCCTCGCAGGAGGGGCGGACACCGGACCCTGACCCCCCACATGCTCCGGATTCTGGCGGTGGTCTTCCCTGACCTGGATGGGCAGCTGAAGGCCAGACAGCAGCAAGGAGGGGGTAAGTGCTAGCCTTTTCTGGGTACTATGACTAACATGCTCTATGCATTCCTTTAGCCTGGTTCCACTTCCACAGTACGACTGTCTTGTCGTCCTAGACTCATGTCCCTCACTTGTGTCATGCCCCTCCTCATCTGATACACAGGTGTGGCCCTTACAGTCTGTGACTTAGGTCACTTGGGTACTGTGTACTTGCAGTTACCTGTGGTTCAAGTTGGGGACAGCATCAGTTACAGGAACTTTGTTGTGGGCTGCATGGGTGGTACAATTGCTCACACAATGCCTGTGATCTGACATGTACTCTGGGTATGGCTTTAATATGTGTTCCAATTGCTGCTCTGACTCACCACATGTCTGGGGTATGTGCCACACACCCATGCTGCAGCAGAGACCAAGGTAGGAGCCTCAGAAGTATGTACATCATGTGTGTGACACATGCATAGCCACCTGCCTAGTGTTCAGGGTAATACCATGTTGCACATGGACCAGGACTGTAATGCCTACTCCGTACATCGAAGGCACTCTGTTCTCCCACTCCCGTGTGTCAGCATACATATTGGGCATTGTGAAGAGTGCACTCAGGTGTCTGCCTCTGTGTCACCGTGGTGTGGCCTTGCTTTTGGACTCCTGGAGTGTTTAACAATTTGGGGTGGCCAGCCATCTGAGTTGTGACTATAGGATCTGCACATTGGTTAATGCAAAGGTCTCTGATCCCTTGACTGTGCACAATGGTGTATGAAACATTGAGGTGCAGGCAGCTTTGGTTCATTCTGATCAGACGGTGAAGTGCTCATGTGTATGGATTTGTGTTTTCAGTCACTCAAATGTCTCATTTGATTGACGTGGGATCATCTTAGTCCTCATGATGTGGGTGGCCAGGGGTGCACATGTGCACCTGTCAGCTACAGGGCTTGCATTCCCAAAACTTCCATGATTGTGACACAGTGTAGACTGGTGTTGTGTGTATGCACTGCCCCTGTGACAGGAGACAGTTATGACTGACTTGCCAGACAGGCCTGTGCCATGACATTCAACTCGCAAAGGGTGATCCAGCAGTAGTGTGATATGTCCTGCATGCACACCATTGTCGCATTGTCTATCAGGACATCATTGTGTCTGGTGATGGAAGCAAAACCCGCATATCGACAGAGACTCTGCCCATCACTTTTCCTGACACATGCACTGAGTCAGTGGCAGGAGATGGCATGTGTTTGGAGTGACACATTTCCATATGTTCTCTTGGATGTCCAACAACTGTGTATCTGGTGCATGTGTGCACATATGATTAGTCGCATACAACAGGCACCAGACAGATGGGTGCATTGACAGGTAGGATATGTGTGGCATGAATGACTGTCAGGCAGACAATGGGCTTCTTCAAATCAGTGTCAGCACTTATTGCAATGTCTAGCAAATGATGGCAGGGCTTGCTCTGTGATGTGCTGTACTTACTGTGGCGTGTGTGGTCAGTACAGGTGACTAATGTTGCTCTGTTTATCCTGATTGTTTGCAGATACATCCACGGCCACAGGAGGAGACAGCTCCACAGACCAAGAGGAGCGGCAGAGCCAGACTGGGTCCACTGCAGGGGAGACCGAGGGACCCAGTGGCACGGAGGGTGAGGGGAGCCACACTGAGGACACCTCAGCTACGACCACCTCGGCTGAGGACCACAGCACTTCCAGTGAGGACTCCCTTGTGGAGGCGGGTGTCAGCAGACCACAGACAAAAATCAAACAAGTCTGTCCCTGCCACCACCACCATCTCCACCCTCCCATCTGCTCCCATCCCACATGTCCGTGGAGGCTCCCATGTAGGGGCGCGTGTCTCCTTCATGCCAGGCACTGCACCCCCTGCCTCTATCTCCCCTGCTGCCCTGAGTGTGGAGTCTGTGGACTTGCTGAAACAGATCCATGTAGGGCAGACATCAGTCCTGAGTGTCCTCCATGCACACACAGGTCTGTTGACACAACTGGTGTCATTCATGGAGGGCATGTCATCTGGCATGTCTGCCCTACATCGGACCAATCAGTCCATGGCCTTCTCACTGACGGCAGCAGTGTCCCTCCTGCAACAGTCCCTCACCCCTCCTACCTCTGCCCCATCCACAATCCCCAGCACCCTACCTGTCCCAAGCACACACACACCGGCACAGGCACACACCAGCACAGACACAAGCAGCACACAGACACACATGCCAAAATCCAGACGCACACGCACGCACAGTCAGGGGACTGATACCTCACTCACAGGGGATGGGGCCCAGGCACACACACACGCATCCACAAGCACTCCGCAGTCCTCAGATACCTCTCCCTCCAAAACCCCTTCCCTTGCCTCACCTGCAACCCCCCCCCTCCCAGAAGCTCTTCCTCTGTGAGCTTGGCCTCTTCCCCACAGATCCATCTGACCCAACGCACAGGCGGAAGAGGTGACCACCACACACAGAGGGGAGTGCCCCTCACACCCGGACACCCTCCCCCAGGCACAGGCAGACTGAGGACCCCATTAGGAAGTCCCCCGGACCAGGAAGGGCAAGACCCCACCACCACCACCACGCAGCTCCACCACACAGTCTCTCTCCTCCATCCCCAGGCCACCACTCCACAGGTTCCCCCGCCACACCCTGCCCCAGGTTCCCCCACACACCCATACCGCATCCCCAAAATGCTTAGGCCCTCCCTCCTACCACTTGCTCTTCCACCCCCAACCCAGACGCTCGGCCTGTTTGTGCCACTGGTGTGGAGACTGGGTCCCTCCCCTCTGTCCTGCCCACCTCATCTGCCCCCCCTTCCACTCCCTTTGAGTTATGCACTGCAGTGGAGTCCACAACCACCCCGTCTGACTTGGGCACTGCAGTGGGGACCCAGTCCACTCCATCTGACCGGCCCACTGCAGTGGTGCCAGCACCCACACCATCTGACTTGTGCCCTACAGTGGTGCCGGCCCCCACTGAGTCAGACACCTCCACTGCAGTTGCCGGTGACACTCCTGCACCCACCACCCCTTCACTGCCTCCTTCTGACATCCCCTGATCCTGTCCCTGCGGTGCCTGGCCTGCCCCTTGTATGCCCCTCCGAGGGGGATGTCCCCTGTCCGTACCAGTGCAGGCAAGCAATGGGTGACAAGTTGTCACATATCACCCTGTTCGGACTGTGTATGTGGACTGCAAAACACACAAGATGATGGACGGAATGCTGCACATTGGCAAACATTCACCCCCCAGTCACAGATCTGGGTTTAATCCATCGTTATTTTGCTTCACCACGCCACCCCAGTTCAGACATAGCCATATGCAAATCAGTCTTGACCCTGTGCCTCATGGGAACAGTCCAGACCGAACTGCCAAGCCATGTCTTCCCTGGACCGGAATCAAGCATCCTAGGACCGGTTTCAGGCTATCAGCCTTCATCAGCCAGGATAGCTTGACTCCAGTGGCGTAGTGAGCACGGGACCCACGTCTGGGCATACCCTTCCCACATAGGGCGAAATGCAAAACACACAAGATGATGGACGGAATGCTGCACATTGGCAAACATTCACCCCCAGTCACAGATCTGGGTTTAATCCATCGTTATTTTGCTTCACCACGCCACCCCAGTTCAGACATAGCCATATGCAAATCAGTCTTGACCCTGTGCCTCATGGGAACAGTCCAGACCGAACTGCCAAGCCATGTCTTCCCTGGACCGGAATCAAGCATCCTAGGACCGGTTTCAGGCTATCAGCCTTCATCAGCCAGGATAGCTTGACTCCAGTGGCGTAGTGAGCACGGGACCCACGTCTGGGCATACCCTTCCCACATAGGGCGAAATGCAAAACACACAAGATGATGGACGGAATACTGCACATTGGCAAACATTCACCCCCAGTCACAGATCTGGGTTTAATCCATCGTTATTTTGCTTCACCACGCCACCCCAGTTTTGCATTTCGCCCTATGTGGGAAGGGTATGCCCAGACGTGGGTCCCGTGCTCACTACGCCACTAGAGTCAAGCTATCCTGGCTGATGAAGGCTGATAGCCTGAAACCGGTCCTAGGATGCTTGATTCCGGTCCAGGGAAGACATGGCTTGGCAGTTCGGTCTGGACTGTTCCCATGAGGCACAGGGTCAAGACTGATTTGCATATGGCTATGTCTGAACTGGGGTGGCGTGGTGAAGCAAAATAACGATGGATTAAACCCAGATCTGTGACTGGGGGTGAATGTTTACCAATGTGCAGAAGTGTTGCTGTGATGGACTCCATGTGGTGCATGGGATATGTGTCCTAATCTAGTCTGGATCCATAGCATCCTTTGCTGCAGTCTGAGGGTGTAATGTTCAGCATTTGACACAGGGATGTACGTTTTGCATTTGTAAATTAACATCTGTGGCTTACACTGATGCACATCTGGTGGGCTTACCACTGTTCAATGTTTCTATTTCCCTGACTGTGTGCCCATCTCCACTGGACATGCAGTTTAGCACATCAATGTTGAAGGACTCATCTGTGTATACAGTGCAACTTGCTTGACACGTGTTTTGGGTATATGCAGATGACTGAAGTGACACTCCCGTACCCAGGCTGATGTGAGCAGAGCCTTAAGTGTGTTGTAATTGTGGGCTCACTGACCGAGTGTTCTGCTGACATGTTTGAGTTGTGCACAGACAAGGTTTTGCACAGCGGACCTTCCACAGGAGTGGCTTGCCCTCATGGCAGTGTGTAATCCCGTGACATTGCCTGGGCCCGTGTTGTGTGTTGTGTAAGCATGTCTGTGTGTGTTCCCTTCCCTTTTCCTACACCGGCTGTGTCCCTACGGATGTTCCTGTTTGTGATGCTTGCTGAGTTGTCCTGTGTTCATCCAGCATCTTGTACCTGGTTTCTCCGTGATGTGGGTGCATGGCAAACTAATGTTCATCAGGTTGTCATCCCTAGTTGTCTTTGTTGTCAGGGCTGGGGATGTGGGCAAACGCAGATGAGACACAGTCAGGATTCCCCTTGGCACTTGTTGGTTACACAAGTCATGTAATTTACAGTTTGTGGTAGCTTTCAGTGATTGTGACACGTTGTGTGTGTGACTGCTGCCACTCCTCAGGGTCAGAGCTGCAATGTTGGAAGTTGTCTACGTGTGTTCTTTGTGGGTGACCTTGGCTTCTTCATTGGTGTGTGACTGTGGCCGGGATCCCATTGATTGGGGTGGATTTCACGTCATGCCCATGTACGGCGTACTGTGCAGTGTGTCAGACATTCACGAGTCTTGTTGACTAGCCAGGTGTGATGGGTTTCTGCACCTTAGTTCCCACAACCACCCCAGGGATTGTCATGGGTGCATGTGCAATGTCACCTGTCCATGTGAGCTTCACTGCTGCACATTGGTGGAGATCAAGGTGTGTGGTGTTGAGTGTGTGCAAATGTGAGTTGTTGCACGGCTAGACCCCTACCTCCATTTTGGCCTTGGCTGACAGGCCGTGCTGATTGATTTGTGCTTGTGTAGGTGTGATGGTAGTTTGTTGCTCAGGACACATGGCTGTGGTTCACAGTGTGAACAACATCTACCTTTGTCATCACAGTGGGATTATCATGCAGGCTAGTGTCATCACAATGTTGGGTCCCTGGGGGTAGTGTTGTGGTGGGTCGGTCTCTTGCTGTGTTAGTTGCTGTTCCTACAAGCTTGTGTGACATGTGTAATTTGGGCTCCCTCTCATCTAACAATGCCTGATTGCCCACATAGGGGAATCCGATCCATGAGTTACTTTTGTATGGCACTGTATACACATCTGTGTAATTGGAATTCAGGCCTCCTCATGTGTTGTGTGGTTGCCTGGGGACACTGGCACACCCCCCCATCACCTGTTGTGTTTGATATGCAGTGTGAGGCTGCCTGTTTGTGTTTGTGCATCTGCACCACTGCATTGGCATATCTTTGGTGTGCCATTGCCTGTATGTTGTTTGGAGGATTTCCCATGCTGTCCCTGGGACTCCTAGGTCATCAGTCAGCACAATAATCATGGTCTGTATGTCCCATTGCTGCCATGGTATGGTATTTGTTCACCTCACATCTACAGTCTCCACAGGATATCTACATTTGTGTGTCCATTATTGCAGATATGTGGGTCTGCATTATGATGGTCACTTCTGGCATTGTGTAATTGATAAATGGAGATGATGTCAGTCCCCATGGGTGATGTTTGTCTGCACATGGCCAAAGGTATGTTTTATTTGCACTGCACTGTTTGCCTCACCCAATCTATGTTGCTATGGGACACAACCACTACTTTGCCACTGATGTGTTTGTTGTTCTGTGACCCGGAATCATCCATGCTGTTTGGCAGTTGCAGCTTTTTCCATGACAACACTTACCTTTTGGTCACTGTGATGATGGGGGTTTGGACCCCATTGCCACAATGTTCAAAATGTGCTTCAGCTATGGACCCCACACTTACCTTTTGGTCACTGTGATGATGGGGGTTTAGACCCCATTTCCACAGTGGTCATGGTCTGCTTGCATTGTGAAGGCCACACACATTTTTGTGTGACACATGTGATAGGGGGTCACATTGTATGTTCAATGTCATGTTCAGTGTTGTAGGCATTTGAATCAGACTACACACTCGTCATGATGTTGGGGGGATGTCTTTTGCTGACATTCCTTATGTTGGAGTATGCTGGTTGTGTCATGCATTACCCGTCCTATGAGTGGGGATGGTAGTAGTGACAGGCATCCAGCCCCCCATGAGTAGGGGTGGTGGTTGTGGTAGGCATCCAGGCCCCCCTGAGTAGGGGTGGTGGTAGTGGTAGGCATCCAGGCCCCCATGAGTAGGGGTGGTGGTAGTGGTAGGCATCAATTCCCCTATGAGTGGGGATGGTGGTAGTGACAGGCATCCAGCCCCCCCTGAGTAGGGGTGGTGGTAGTGGTAGGCATCCAGGCCCCCAAGAGTAGGGGTGGTGGTAGTGGTAGGCATCAATTCCCCTATGAGTGGGGATGGTGGTAGTGACAGGCATCCAGCCCCCCCTGAGGAGGGGTGGTGGTAGTGGTAGGCATCCAGGCCCCCATGAGTAGGGGTGGTGGTAGTGGTAGGCATCAATTCCCCTATGAGTGGGGATGGTAATAGTGACAGGCATCCAGCCCCCCCTGAGTAGGGGTGGTGGTAGTGGTAGGCTTCCAGGCCCCCATGAGTAGGGGTGGTGGTAGTGGTAGGCATCCAGGCCCCCATGAGTAGGGGTGGTGGTTGTGACAGGCATCCAGGCCCCCATGAGTAGGGGTGGTGGTAGTGACAGGCATCCAGGCCCCCATGAGTAGGGGTGGTGGTAGTGGTAGGCATCCAGGCCCCCATGAGTAGGGGTGCTGGTAGTGGTAGGCATCCAGGCCCCCATGAGTGTGGGTGGTGGTAGTGACAGGCATCCAGCCCCCCATGAGTAGGGGTGGTGGTAGTGGTAGGCATCCAGGCCCCCATGAGTAGGGGTGGTGGTAGTGGTAGGCATCCAGGCCCCCATGAGTAGGGGTGGTGGTAGTGGTAGGCATCCAGGCCCCCATGAGTGGGGGTGGTGGTAGTGACAGGCATCCAGCCCCCATGAGTAGGGGTGGTGGTAGTGGTAGGCATCCAGGCCCCCATGAGTAGGGGTGGTGGTAGTGGTAAGCATCAATTCCCCTATGAGTGGGGATGGTGGTAGTGACAGGCATACAGCCCCCCCTGAGTAGGGGTGGTGGTAGTGGTAGGCATCCAGGCCCCCATGAGTAGGGGTGGTGGTAGTGGTAGGCATCAATTCCCCTATGAGTGGGGATGGTGGTAGTGACAGGCATCCATCCCCCCCTGAGTAGGGGTGGTGGTAGTGGTAGGCATCCAGGCCCCCATGAGTAGGGGTGGTGGTAGTGGTAGGCATCCAGGCCACCATGAGTAGGAGTGGTGATAGTAGTAGGCATCCAGGCCCCCATGAGTAGGGGTGGTGGTAGTGACAGGCATCCAGCCCCCCCTGAGTAGGGGTGGTGGTAGTGGTAGGCATCCAGGCCCCCATGAGTAGGGGTGGTGGTAGTGGTAGGCATCAATTCCCCTATGAGTGGGGATGGTGGTAGTGACAGGCATCCAGCCCCCCTGAATAGGGGTGGTGGTAGTGGTAGGCATCCAGGCCCCCATGAGTAGGGGTGGTGGTAGTGTTAGGCATCAATTCCCCTAGGAGTGGGGATGGTGGTAGTGACAGGCATCCAGCCCCCCCTGAGATGGGGTGGTGGTAGTGACAGGCATCCAGCCCCCCATTAGTAGGGGTTGTGGTAGGCATCCAGGCCCCCATGAGTAGGGGTGGTGGTAGTGGTAGGCATCCATCCCCCTATGAGTGGGGATGGTAGTAGTGACAGGCATCCAGCCCCCCATGAGTAGGGGTGGTGGTAGTGACAGGCATCCAGCCCCCCATGAGTAGGGGTGGTGGTAGTGACAGGCATCCAGCCCCCCATGAGTAGGGGTGGTGGTTGTGGTAGGCATCCAGGCCCCCATGAGTAGGGGTGGTGGTAGTGGTAGGCATCAATTCCCCTATGAGTGGGGATGGTGGTACTGACAGGCATCCAACCCCCCCTTAGTGAGGGTGGTGGTAGTGGTAGCCATCCATCCCCCTATGAGTGGGGATGGTAGTAATGCTAGGCATCCATCCCCCCATGAGTAGGGGTGGTGATGAGGGCTGAAAGCCCGAAACCGGTCCTAGGATGCTTGTTTCCAGTCCAGGGAGGACCTGGCCTGGCAGTTCGGGCTGGACTTTTCCCATTGGGTGCAGGGTCAAGACTGATTTGCATATGGCTGGGTCCAAACTGGAATGGCATGGTGAGCAAAAAAAACGATGGATTTAGGCCCAGATCTCTGTACTGAGGTGAATGTATGACATTGTTCTGCATTCTGTCCATCAATTGTTCTTTTTGCATTTGTCACCCCGAGTAGGACGGGTATGCCCAGACGTAGGTCCCGTGCTCTCCATGCCACTGGAGTCAAGCTATTCTGGCTGATGAGGGCTGAAAGCCCGAAACCGGTCCTAGGATGCTTGTTTCCAGTCCAGGGAGGACCTGGCCTGGCAGTTCGGGCTGGACTGTTCCCATTGGGTGCAGGGTCAAGACTGATTTGCATATGGCTGGGTCCAAACTGGAATGGCATGGTGAGCAACAAAACGATGGATTTAGGCCCAGATCTCTGTACTGGGGTGAATGTATGACATTGTTCTGCATTCTGTCCATCAATTGTTCTTTTTGCACTTTTAGAAAGCTGGCATTTTCTTGTCCCAACCATTTGGTGACAGCAGCCTGTATCCTTAGTCACATGACTAGCTACAGCCGGCAGTTGATCTTTGTGTATTACTCCCAGACAGTGAGACAAAGGGGGAATAGGAATTGGTACAATATGCCATCTCTGACTTGATAGGGGGAATGGGACGGAGTTATCACCTATCACACTTGTACATCACAAAGAGTCTACCCCAGCACACTCACAAAGGGTTTCACACTGGTCTTTTGTGCCCCCAGACAACCTGGGGCCAGGGCAGGGAGGCAGAAATTCCAGACACTTGTGTAGGGAGAACCCAAAAAAACGACCAAATCACAAAGGCTCAAATTCACCCTGCAGGACTCCCTCATGTTACAGAAGACAGAATTGCCATTGAGGTGACCAAAACAGTTACACAAATACTTTTACCCCACAATACGACTTGCAAGGTGGCATGATAGTCTCAACAGGGGGAATATATTAAAACTGGCTGCTGAAATTCCAGCGTTGAGGGACATAGAATCCTCGGACCTGCTATCAGTGGAATTTCTTCCAAACTAAGTCTTTAAGCACATGGAACAAACTCTTAATACACAGCAGTCTGAAGAAACAGCACAACTTATGCTGAACCCCATACAACAATTTGAAGCATGGGGTATAAAACTGACCAAACAAACAAAGACATATTACCCCCAACTGCTGATAGCAAAAGCAATTTACCAAGCAAAGCAACTTCCAACTAAATCACATGAAAAGATTCTGGTGTATTCGGTTCTGCAGAACACTTGAGGAAGAAGCCCAAGCAAGTCTATGAGGAGAAATTATCCGAACATGTATATAGATACGAGCCAAACACAGTGGAGCTGGCTAGCAGCCAGGTTAAATGCACACAAGGGAGAATGACCTAGGGAGTCTCTACCAAGGGACACTGAGAGAGATGATTTATGCCTTCTTTCATGGAACACAGCGGGGGCAAAACAATTGTTAGAAGAAGGTACACTACTCCAGGATTGAGAAATCTATGACATTATAGCCTTCAAGATGACATGGGCTCTGGATAATCTACCCCTGGAAGGTTTCATTCACTACAGTGTGGGGGCAAACAAAAAGAAGCGGTATGGGCGCCCAAAAGGAGGACTAGCAGTTTATGTGTCTACAACACTAAATATCAAATCTGAACAGTTAAAATCCACTGATCCAGGTCTGCAATTAATTAAACTCATTTACAGGAGAAACCATGCACAAAAACAGTATTGCTGATCAATGACTATGTTCACCCAAAATCAAAAAAGAAAAAATAACTTACCTCCTTAATAATCACAATAGTCTCAGACACAAAAAGCGTCCACCCTTCTTGGAACATAATCTTAACAAGAGACTTTAACGCTAATTTAATCCACACAACGGATGAGGACCAAAAACTGACATCAGACAATGCACACTGGAACGTGCTACTGAAGCACCAACTACCAACATACCCCCCAAATCGCACAGGTCAATCATTAGTAACAACGTTAGAATATTTGGGGATGCGGGTAATCAATGGCAGAACAACTGAGTGCTCCCCCCAAAAATTCACATATCACGAAGCTAAAGTTTGATCTATATTGGACTATACAATTGTTTCTCTATCCCTGTTGCCATACTTATTACAGTTTTCAATTAAATTTACGACCTTGAGCGATCACCCTCACCAACATGCACATTTCGGTATAAACACCATAAGGCACACTATCGTTCAGGAATTGGTAGGCCACATAAATTCGATAAACTTAAAGCATTTGTGGTGGACAAACGCTTCGCTGCCGAACCTGAATAGTACAATAAAGGATCTAGCAGTGGCCAGTTGCAGCAACAAAACGAACTCAATAAATTCTTGGATGGAGTTTATGATAAAATTGACAACACTAATGTCGGGCAGCCCAAGGAGAATACAAGGGAAGGTATATAATACTTCCTCACGGAAAGTGCAAGCGTTGAAAAGAGAACTAACAAAAGCAGTTAGGAACTTTAAAAACACAGACACTGATCAAGTTGCATGGGAAAAGGTATGTCAGCTGAGGAAAGAATAAAAAGATTGCAATGGGAAGAGAACAGAAAACAGAACAAGACGTACTGGACAAAATTAGTGTTCAGCGCTAAACAAACCAATTCAAGCTCTTTTTGGGAAATAATTAACAGCCTGAGCAGGCCAATGAAAGCTTTAAACAACTTGAATGTCCAGGAAAAAGCCTGGGTAGATTTTCTGGCCAGAAGAATCGAGGGAGACAAATTGCCTGAAACACCACTGACTTTGCAATCAGAACAATCCTTCAATCATGTAAAAGGTGTAAGGATCGAAACAACTGTAAATCTGGGCTTAGTAAGAAAAAGCAACCTCCTCGCAGACAATTCATCTCCTCCAACTTTCTCAGCAGAAGATGTCATAAACATAATAGTCAAAGGAAGAGACGAACGAGCACCGGGACCAAATGGCATTCCCCAGGCCATTTTCAAATGGGGCACAACATTCTGGGGTAACCACCGACCTATGATATTCAAAGAAGCAGAATTACTAGGCTGTTTGCCATCCAGCTGGCTGGGTTCAATAATCAATCCAATCTACAAAAGTGGAGATCGATCGAATCTGGCAAATTACAGGCTTATAGCAATACTTGATGTAGAAGCAAAGTAGTATGCATCAATGATGTTGGCAGACCTCATTGTTTGGCCTGACAAGCACAATCTGATCCCAGCAAACCAGACCGGATTAAGAAAGGGACCGGAACATCAGCAAACATCCTAGCAGTCTCACTAATAGCCGATAAATGTAAAATTACATCTCTGCTTTATAGACCTAAAAGCAGCATTTGATTGCGTAAACCGAAGCCTGCTGTGGAGGAAACTGAAAGATTGGAATATCCCGGAAAGAATACTGCAAGTAATAATGCAACTTTACACCCATACATGGATAAGAGTCAAGCTGGGTGATGGTACCAGGGTCTCAAGAAGGACTGCCACAAACAAGGGCTTAAAGCAGGGATGTGCTGCCCCCTCACTTATTTAATTTGTTCTTTTCAGACCTAGCACCAATGCTTGATCAGACCAACTCTCACCCACCACGCATGGGTAAATTAACCCTGTCTCATCTTTCATATGCTGATGATGTGGTATTAATGAGTCTAACACAAGTAGGCCTCCAGCGGGCATTAACCGAAATGCAGGATTATGTCATCATCAATAAGCTGGAAATGAATACATCAAAAACCAAAACCATGCTGATCCAAAACCGACCTGGCCATTAACATAAAATTTGGTTCACGGGAAGCAGCTGGAAGAAGTTCCCAGTTATAAATACTTAGGAGTTTATTTAGACAATAGACTCAACCACCGGGAACTGAAGAACTACATGTCAAAAAGGACCAGTGCACTAGTACTTGCTCTTAGCACAATGGCCAAAAACTGGAATTCCCTTCCTTCAAACCATTGTTATTTGTGATAGCAGCAAGATTCCTGCCAACGATATCCTACACCAGTGTCGCCTTATACGGAAAAGACACGACACTTCTGAATAAGCTGCAAGTTGCCACCTACAAATCGGTCTTTTAATTATCCCAAAACGCATCACCAGCTCAGGTGTGTTTGGGACTTGGGTTAATTAATTAATCCGTAGGGAGGTTGCATTCTAGCATACAAAGCTGGTACAAAATAAAATTAAGCTCAGAACATTGACCAATTAACAAAGCATTTTGGACTAAAGTGGAAAACGATAAAACATCCTCATATAATCAATATCTATTTAACGTCCTACTCATCACCAATACGGGGAAATTATGGAACAAAAACCTTTCCTTTACAACCTTCAGACGAATCATTAATAAAGCGGCAAAATGTCATTCTCTGCTACAAGATAAAAACAGCTTTCGCCAACGAATACATGCATGGATGGTAATTAAAAATGATGAGACCTTAAAACCGGCTCCCTACCTAAGCCTTACATTGCCAGCATTCTTAAAGAAACACTTGATGGCACTTCGGTTTGGCCAGCTACCGACAATAGCGGACCAACCAAGCTGGAAGCATAACAGTCCCACAGCATGCAGACTTTGTGATTATGAAAAAGAAGATTTTACTCACTTGATTTGTATCCGCCCCTATTTATATACTGCATGCGTCACCTTATTAAGGAACAAGAAGGATCAGGACATGTACGGCCGCCATTACACTGACTGGCACATGCATCAAGCTAGGATTTTGCGAGTCCTTAATAGCGAATATTAAGGATTCGCAATTAAGGATTCGCAAAATCCTATGCATGTAGGAATCGCTATAATAATAGCGATTCCTTCACATTCCTTATTTGCGACTCGCAAATTGCGAGTCGCAAAGAAGGAATGGCTTCCCATTCATTCGTATGGGCCTACAGGCCCATAGGAATGAATGGGAAATTGCGAGCGCTAATTGCGAGTACCAATAGGTACTCGCAAATTGTGCATGCAATTTCAAGGGTGCAGGGGTGTCAAAAGGACACCCTGTTGCACCCCTGAAATTGATCCGTGCACATATGTTGCGCACACACATGTCCCAAGGACATGTGTGTGTGTAACCTTCAACTTTGTATAATGCACTTTAGTGCATTTCTCAAAGTTTTTGCAAATTACCATGAAGTTCAACTTCATGGTAAATTGCGCCCTAGTAGGGAAATCGCTAATTTTTTTACTTTGTTGCATTGCATTTAAGGAATCTCAATTTGCGATTCCTTAAATGCAATCGCAATTTAAGTAATCGCAATTTAGAGATTACTTAAATTGCGATTTTTGCATTTGGGATGATGCATCCCAAATGTAAAAATACCGGTCGCAAAGGGGCAGATTCTGAGAATCTGCCCGTTTGCTACCGGTTTTTCTTTTGATGCATGTGCCTGAAAGTCTTAACC
The DNA here is from genome assembly GCA_963921515.1 of Calotriton arnoldi. NCBI lineage: Eukaryota > Metazoa > Chordata > Amphibia > Caudata > Salamandridae > Calotriton > Calotriton arnoldi. The sequence continues at coordinate 262,264 of CAWUFW010003294.1, read as the reverse complement.
CGTCAGATCCTCAACTGAATTATAAACGGCTAAAGTACTTAAAGCTCCACAAACTAGCTCTTAAAAAATACAGCCTGGAATGAACTGGTATAACTAATAAAAAATGTTGAAATACGGACGTTTTAAGAGGGAATAAGTATACTTGATTTTATTGAGAAGACGAAAACATGTACTGTATGGTATTATGCTACACTTGATATAATATTTGAAGATTTCTTTTTATGGATATTAACGCACGGATGTGTATATGTAACATTGTTACGGTTTTAATCAACCAAACAATAAATGCTTACTTTCTTACTTAAACCTGCTACATAACTTACCAGAGGAACCTGTTAGGAGCACCTTTGAAGGGCTTCGAAATGATAAGCAAGACTCAACTGTCATCGAGCTCAGTAAGGTATCTGGCTCCCCTGCATTATTTGCTATAGTGTTGTGTTTAGACTTTCAATTTGTCTAGTCGTGAACTTTTGGCCAGGGTGTGCTGTGCCTTTGCTTTAAGAAACGTATTGAAATCGAGAGCTAAAGTACAATGGAGCTGCAGGCTGGACTCATGCATGCCAGACCCTGTCATGGATTGTCACAGTGATGCAGCCACTTCCCAATGTCTGGTTGGACCAGGAATTCCAAACCTCACTTCCAATATTTTGAAGAGGTAGCAGACCGTCTTAGACTCAGTGCCTTCACTGCAGAAACCTCTACAGAGTGCTAGGACAGAAATGGGTTCCATGACCAGGTACAGAAGCACGATGATAGTCAGTATCAGGCTCACTGAGAGGTTGTTGAGGACTCTTACTCTAGGTTTGGCCTTTTGACAGCTTGAAGACTAATTTCTAAGAAGAAAGGAGTTGTATTTCTGAATTGTGCTTTGGTTTGGTGAAAGATTGTAAAAGGAGGAGTTGTGCGCACCTTGTTTTGATTCTTGCTGGGTAGCACGCAATAGAGTTTTGCATTAGATCCCATATAGAAGCCCTTTTGTAAAACGTTTGGATTGCTGTGAAGGTGGAACCCACAAAGTCCTCTCAGTATTCCAACAATTAACTGGAATTCCACTATGGGATTTTAACCTAATTATTGCGTAAGTCTTGCAGATAGAATCAAGAAATGTTATATATCTGCAGGGTGGCGTATTGGTACATAGAGTGCTGGTAACTGACTCCACCGTGCTTTCAGCGCGGTGCTATATGTGCAACAATTGCACAATGCTTGTTTTCTCTGCAATAGCTTCACTAAATAGATCTACACCCACACAGGGGTTCTGGTGATTTTAACCTTAATTGAGCTGCAGTAGAAACTGTGCACAGCCTTGTGAGCACCCTCAAACCACAACAAAGGGCTGGGTGTCCTAAGCAGACCATCACAGAGTGAAGTATTACACCAATGCTCTGTGACAGTGATCTAAGCCTTTCAGCTTTGCAAGTGCACTTGTCAGTCAGTTAAAATACTGTATTTCCAAGAAATAAAATCTTTTATAAATATACACACAATTCATAAAAAATGGACAATATTATGTTATATAGCCTAAAATAACAATTCATATTTAGATCTTTCAACCCCATATGATTACAATTTGTACAATTACAAAGATATAAACATTAAAATGTCTCCATACCATGACTCAATATGGTTCACAGCCCAAGATCTCACATATATTTACAGCTCTATTAAAACAACATGATAAGATTTTAGCCAATGACAAACAATTCATATTACGCCTATCAGCGTTTATAATGAGACAAGTAAGTAGTAGCTTATCACAACTTCAATGTTCTCTCTTAATCTATCTTCAGTTTAAGACATACTTCCCCTCTTCTTACATATTCCTATTAGGAGATCCTCCCATTACAATTGGGATTTCCTTACTAAGTAAAAAACACCCATGCCAACATTATGTTAAAATCCTTAAAAAAGGGGGGTAATATTGCTGGTGTCTAAGATTTTACACAAATACTGGCCAATGGCTATCGCTACATCTCGGAACCTAAAGTCATGTATCAAACCTAGACCCATTTTCCTCATTTGGATTCCATATTTTTTAAATACAGGTCAGAGTAACTTTTTCCTTTCCGCCATGAAGAATGCACAGTACATCCTCGTATGGCTCACTAAATATATCCCACCCTGTCTATTTTTAATCCCTTGATACGCCACCCAGGGTCGATTCCCACCCTCAAACGCAAGACTTTATTACGTAGGCGCTTGTCTGGAATGTTATACAAGTATGGGAATAGATCTGCGCTCTCCTGAGAGCTTAAGTAGGGAATAACTGAGTTCTTGGAATTGGAGATCCTCTCTCCAGCTAGTTTCTAAAGCACATTGCCTGAATGTACTCTTGATCTGGGTGCTCCGGGCCACTTCCGCACTTTTGGTGTGCATTTCTGGATCTCCTAAACGCTTCAACATTATTACCACAGGATTCTTTTTATCGGCATACGTTAACATTATTTCTTGTAAAATTTGCTCTGGCAATTTATCACAAGGCATCCCATCTTTCAGAGCAAAATAGAAGCTCACGGCTCTGGCATCCACCAGGGCACTCCAGGCTACCGTTCTCAACTCCCTCCTTACCGCGTGAATTATAGCATTTTATGGGCGTTCCAGGAGCAGTTTCAGAGAATTACTTTCTAAACCTTCCCATGATATCCGCCTATCCCAAGCCAACACTTCTGCTCCATAAAGGGCCTGTGGAATTAGCTTACCCTGTAGAACTTTACTTAGTGGCTCAAAGGTATGGCTCCCAAACTTACACTCAAATCTTTTCACTCCAGTAACTACTGTGGATAGAACAAGTCTCTAGAAAGCCATTTGTTTATCCCACCTCAAATCATCTGAACACGTCACACCCCCATATTTATACTTTCTAACCTGCTTTAGACGTACATCACCTAGGAACCACCCAAATTTTATTTTCCTCTTAACAAAAACCATTGTTTTTGTCTTGTCAACATTTATCATTAATTTGTTTTCAAGACAGTAGGCATTTAGGGCATTTAGTGTCAGTTGTAGCCCTATAGGAGTAAGGTCCATCACCACCAGATCGTCTGTGTACATGAGGCAACTAATATGCCTACCTCCAACCTTTGGTGAAAAGCTATGTGTATCATGTAATGTCTGGGGGAGGTTTGCAATGCACAGACTATAAAGCAGGGGTAATAAAAATCACCCCTGTCGCAAGCCGTTCTCAACCGGAATGCTCCTAGTCAGGCTTCCATGCCCATCGAGATCAATCTGTACCCAATTACCACTGTGGAGCTTCATAACCAGGCCCAACAGGGCTCCAGATTTCTTCCACTGCTGCAGTTTGCGCCAAGGAGTGCCTCTGTCCACCCTGTCGAAAGCCACACAGAAGTCAACGAAACAGCAGCAAAGGCCACCTATTGACTCCATAGACTTCTTTGCGACTCCCCACAGTGTGAAACAGTGGTCCATCGTGGAGTGCTTTGGCCTGAAGCCTCCTTGCTCCACTGGAATCAATCCAGTATCAAAGGCCCAGGCCGCAGGGCACGAGTCGGGGGTACATGCGGGTGGACGGCGTCCCCCCACTTTTTTTACAGGGTGGACGCCGTGTAACTCAACTGTAAAATAAGCTGAATTCGTCCCGGTGTAATTTACAAACACCGGGACACATCCTGCAGCGCCTGCACGTTGTTATCTGCTTTCTATCTGCAACAACATGCAGGCGGGGACGGGGCTCTCTTAGTTCTGACTCCTGCTGGGCCCATAACAAAGGCCCAATCTGAGGGGTCATCAGGCCTCCTTTTGTTGGAGTCTCCTGGCTGGGAGCAGTCAGGAGCCTCACACCTGATGCAAATGCAGCAGAGGGGAAACAAAGGCTCACACCTTGTTAGCACTTCACACATACTGAAGAGAGGCAGCTTTTAACTTTGTTCAGGCTCTGTTTAGGAGATATGCATGCCTGTAGGAACGTCAGATGTGTTGATCTTTCCCAGTGTTTGTACAAAATAAATAGCATTTATATAAGCGCATACCACCCCTGAGGAGGCGTTGGAATAATTTAAATATCACTATTTCTTTTAAAGCACTATGGCTAGAGAAAACTTAACGCTGATAAAAGGTAACATTGTTTTATGTGTAGCGTACAAAAATGTGAATCTTCTGCCTAAATCAGGAGGGTTTGCAAGTATACTCGAATTGTGCTCAAACGTACTCATGATAGACCTGCTAACCATATATGTGAGGGCTTAAGATCTGATGTCACTTCTTGTGATGCCAGTTCCTGTGATGTCACGCGCTGTGATGTCACGCGCTGCGATGTCACGCGCCGCAATGTCACGCGCCGCAATGTCACGCGCCGTGATGTCGCGCGCTGTGATGCCACTTGCATACTGATTAACTCAATCAATCAATCAATCACAGAATTTGTAGAGCGCACTACTTACCCGCGAGGGTCTCAAGGCGCTGGGGAAAAAAAGGGGGGGGGTGCCGCTACTGGTCGAACAGCCAGGTCTTGAGTAGCCTGAGTAACTAGGTCAGTCCCCCCACTTCTTTTTTTAGCACTTGTGCCCTGCCATGCCGCTAGATGTTTTAACAATGTTTGGGCGTAAAGTTTGGACCGGGATATCTAAAAGAGAAATCAGGCGATAATTAGCCGGCTGATCCATCATGCCCTATTTATGAATGGGTTTCACTATAGCTTCCTTCCAAGATTCAAGTCAGTGTTACCCATTGGAAAAACCTGTTCAATATGGAGCCCCATTTCCCTGAATCTTTTTTAAATATCACAGCTGGAAGGCCATCTGGACCACCTGCCCTAGTAGCTTTCATATTACAAATTATTTCTGATAAGACTACTGCCACCTGCGCATTAGCGATCACTTCAGAATCTTCTTCAGAATAGGACTGCACCGCTAATGTATTCTCAGGACTACCACCCTTGTATAAAGCGATTATAAAAACTAACCAGTCTTCCTCGCTTATTCGGGCCTCAAGAGATGAAGGTGACAAGAGAGTTACAGAGTTCACTAGACGCCAAAACCACTTGTTATCCCTGTCAACCAAGGTCGCTAGCATTTCCTCCCAGTTTAACCTACAGAACTTTCTCCTTTTGGTAAGCGGTTTTCGCTGCTATCATTGCAGTTCTTAAACTTATATCCCTTGGATTTAGCTTAAGTAGCGGCCGCTCCTGTTTACCACCCTTCTACCTTCCTGACATTCATCATCAAACCAGGTGTTCCACCTGTGCACTTGTACTCTAAGGCCTTCGGGGTCGCATGCACTGTGGGCATGCACAGAGTGCCTATTGCAATTTAATATTTTGTGTGAAAGTATTTAATAAGGACCTACGGAGTCATTTAGAGTTTGGCTGAGTATGATCTTCAGCATAAATCTGAAGGAATCTGAATTCTCAAGTACTTTCGCTGCTTACCCCTCTTCCGTTTTCTGTTATATGTATTGCTTTTCTTTTTCAGAGTGCTCAGGTGCTGCAACTTGCTACCGGCCGCTCCTTTCTCTTAAATAGCATTTTTGAGCACTTTTTTTTTTTTTAATTTACCACTCCAGGTGTCTGCATTTTTGGGACAATAAATTAAAAGTGAAAAAAACGGCCAGTTTTTTTTTTTTTTCCTGTTTCCTGATGCAATTCAACATTAAGCCTGGAGTGGGCTCGCACCTTTTAAAGGCGAGACCTATTGGCTTAGCCAATACTTGCTGTAGGAAGACCACGGTACTGACTTAGTTTTTGCGTCAACATTTTTGAGACTTCATTTTTAAAGTCTCCGTTTTTACGTGCAACCCTGTTTTTGGTAAGGTCCTTGTTTCTTGCTACTGCTGGTTTGTAAACAGACAAACATATACATAATTACCGTATGCAAAATCTCCGGATGGTTTAATTGCAAAAGTGTGAAATGTACAGCATGAACGCACACGCCAACTGTCAAATTTCATTCACAAAAGGAAACTCAAGCTGAAGCCCGGGAACCAGCTGTCTGCATTGCTCATCGTTCAGTAAGCTTCCATGCAGTAAAACAAGATACTCGTCAAAGCACGCAAGGTAGAAACAAGGGCGCTAGTGAGTCAAAACACGCCATGGGATCCTTCCTGGAAAGAGCTGGAGAGCGCGACCGCCTCCTGAGAACACACATTCCTTGTATTCTGCAGGTTGCTTACGCAATGCAGGCTGTATCCCTATTTTGGCGATGCTACAAATTACACAATATCTTTGTAAAGGTTTTTTTTAACTGCTGGTTTGCGGATTAGCGATTAAACCTGCCCCCGAGGCAGAACTCCTCCCACATAATTGTATACATTGAAGGATTCAAGCTGTAAATACACCGACGTTGCCAAGAAAAGGGGGGAGGGGGCGGGAGTCTTCATTGAGAAAATTCGTTCTGCAGTCAACTCTGTGCCAAGCAGCATGCACCCGGCACGCAGCAGACTAACACACGTATTAAACACGGGGACAACTGCAAAAAAGTCCCACGTGTCCTCGCTGACAAGTCCTCATAAGGAAAAAAAAAACGGTGCGATGGGGGCGAAGTTAGCTCCTTGTTAAATGAGACTGAGTTGAGTAATCTTTTAAGGGGTGGAAAAAACTAGAACCCCTATACGTGGAACCCCTTTCAGTATCTCCTCGTGGAAGTCTTCTACAAAGGGGTGCGCTAACCAACCAGGTGCGAAGCACACTCTAGCATCTGCAGAGCCAGGTGCGTATAGATCACGCTACACATTGAAGGGGGTACTCTGGGTCAATATACATTTATGCAAAGCGGCGCGTTGTTTGCACTTACAAATTAATTAGCGGTCTGCAATTATGTGTGTAACATTATCCCATAATCCAAATCATAAGGTGCGTGGAGGGATACCACACGCGATAAAGTTGCGGAGGGATACGGTGATATCTCTCCCATAGTCTATCTGTGGAGAAAGTTCCTGGAAACTGGAAAGAAATGAGAGGGGAACAGCGTCGAGCAGGCCTTTCTGATACCAGGAACATGGTTGGCCGCCGGGACGTTGACTGGCGCGCAGCTCTGCCAACAGAAACAGAGGAGGGTGTCCGGAGCTGCCAATAGCAGGGAGGAGGCGGGCGCCACAGATAGGGGGCTCTGTGTTCAGCGTGCCACTGACATTGAGTGGCGAGCCAGGCTCAGCGGCGCGCGGTGTATCCAGTCCCCTCACACCGCAACGGAGATGATGTCTTGCTGAAAGGGATCGGCCCGGCCATCCCTTTTTTTCTCTTTTTTTCCGCGGAATGCGAAGGAAATTAGACTAAAGACAACAAATCATCTCAAAACCTGGACAAGTGAACCCCGAACCGTCCCTCTGTATTCTCGCTTGTTTTTGTTCTCGTTGTGCGTCTGCATCGCTGGAGAGGCCAAGCACAAAAGAACCGCTGGGAATCCGTGCTCCTCTCTTAAATCATTGATTATACCTCAGTGCATGGTGCATCCTGCAGCTTGCCCCGGCGTGCACGACAATTAAATGTCCTTTTTAGCTTCTTTACTGCTGCCGGCCGCTGTGAACCGAATGTCCCTCGTATTTTTCTGCTCCATTTGTTGCACGGCGTCAACCTCTGGAAGGTCTCGGGCGCCATCTCCAGGTCGGAGGCAGGCAGCAGCGTCTGCTGCAGGAGGAGAATCCGGTATCATGCAGCACTAACCACCACCTCACCTCACCCCCTGCATCATCTGGATATTTTTTTAGGGGGGTGACCACATAATTCTCAATTATTTTTTTTATTTGACTGGACTGCATCGGATCGTCATTGTAACTACAATATCCAACAAAAAACGGAAACTGGGTTTAATGCTTTGCCTTTCCATCCTCTTTTTGTAGCACAGTGAGTGGGAGCCCTTCTCCCCGAACCTTGGGAGCCTGCGAGGACTGTTTTATTTTTTTTCACAGGACGGCTATCTCTCATTTTCAGTCTCGGGGCTCGAGAACCACTCCCCGATCCCGCCACCACCTGGGAAGCCTTCCCTGCCGGAGCCGCATCACACACCGGGCGGCTGCAGTGCAGCCGAAGTCCCCATGAGCATACCATGGCCGAACCCCATGCTCGTCTTGCCGCGCTATGGGAGGCCGCGGACCGGACACAAAGCGCAGCCCGACCTGGAGGAGCCCGCCAGCACCCGCTCCCCCGATGCCTTCAGCCCCAACCTGGGCTCCCCCAGCCCGCCCGAAAGTCCCAGCTCTCCGCACGGCGTCGCCTCGCGCATCGGCAACTACCTGCTGCTAGAGCCACTGGAGGGGGACCGCACCTTCCTGGCCGTGCAACAGCATAGCGGACAACAGCTGCTCTGCAAGGTGAGTGTGACCCCCCAGCCCGTTACCGACCGATGAGCATCCGTGTGGTCATGCTGGGCTTCACCGTGGCCAGCTGCCCACCTGGCCCCCGGGTGTGCAGAGGCGACCTGGGTATTTTGAGTTATGCTAAATTGTGGGGCTGCAAAAGTGAGGGAGTCGTTATATTATGAGATCAGAAATGCTATATATATGTATATCTGGAATGATTGCGCTCCTGAAATGGGCACAAGTCAGTTGCACTTGAGTCAGTGGAGCATGGCCTGTCACTTGCATAGCTGACTCTTAAAGGCACTGGCCTGTTGGAAACTGCAAGCATAACTTTTTGCAGTTTGCACTTGCAGGGGGAAAAACATTTTTTCACTCCTGTATGCGCGCTCACATTTGCAGGGCGGGCGCAGCGCTTTTGTTCTTAATAGTACTCTTCCCACCCAGTCCATGGGTACACCAGGCATCACCGGGGCCAGTACATGCCAGAGGTACACTGGTCTCCTTGGAGTACTACAGAAGCCTGGTGGGGGCAAGATGGTGATTCTTATTTCTGCCAAACCTTATGCAATATTCAATGAAATGCTACCATGTATAGGTCGCTTGGGTTGGGGAAGTATCACTCTCATGCATGTCAGTTTTCCCCTAGCTTTCCACCAGTTTCTCCAAACCCGTTGGCCCTTTGCTAAGTTATCAATGTTTCCATAGAGATTGCACATGCTACCGTGTTTTGACCTTGCATTGAATTAAACCAGAACAACCCCACGGTGCTAAAGTGCACACGTTTACGTGAGTTCCGCAGCGCTTTTTTGCCCCCATGTGCCCGGCTCCCCTTTGTTTCCAGTCACTAGATAGGGCAGCTCCAGCCACCCGCCAATGCCACGTCCTCCGAAATCCGCAGGGCCTCGTGGTAATTATAAACAAAGGCCTGGGGGGAGGTGGCAGCGCCGCACGTGAGCGCTTCTTCTTTGTGTCCCCTTTTGGGGGCGGTGTTTGGGTGAGCACCCTGCAGGATGTGGCGGGATTGCACCTCCGGAGGTTATTTTATGGTAGCAGGCGCGCGCCTGTTGGGCGAGGGGTTCGCCCACGCACTGTGATGTACGAGACAAGCTTCTTTCCAGGCTCTGCACGGAAACTCCAAAAACAGACCAGCTATGCACTGGTGACGCAAGCACTTACTTTGTCTTTGTGATGTTCGCCCATGGCCAAATTCCTAGGTTTATATCCCCCACGGGCAATCTCCGCTCTTTTGTTGTACTAATCCAGTAACGCAGTCGAGTACAGCAAGCAACTTTGAACCAGAGGCGTCTGACCGCGAGGCGAACATTCACCCACCTGCCCCATGCATTTCCTGATAAATAGTTGCGTAGAAGTAAGAGGTCACAATGCCAGGAAGACCTGAAGACCTGATGTGGTGTGAGAAGTCTGAACGACGGTCCGGGGGGCGAATTGAACAATGCACTTTGCTACATGCGGTAATAGCGCCCACCTAACATACCACCAAGAGTGTTTAAGCCCGGCTGCAGCACCGACTCTTTTTACTTGATGTAAATATTTAGGACCATTTGTGCTCGCTCGCGTTGTATATACCACGTGGGCGTGAACAGTAACACTCCCTTGAAAACAAACGCTTTCTGAATGGTTCATGTAACAAAGACTTGGAAAAAAAAATATCTTCGCAAAAATATAGGCTATATAGAGTGTGAACATCTTGACCATATCGCTTTACAGAAATGTAGCTTGAATTCACCCAGTCATGTCTAAACTAGTTTGGCACTGAGCTCTTTCCATTTTGAGTGCAAGTCTAAATTTGCAGGGAGTTAGTTGGGTCGAGATGCTGACTGTTTACAGCAAGTCTTCACATGCCACGTTCTGGACAATATGCATCGTGCGACTTCCTTTGGTCCCCAACAGCTTCAGTGGAGAGTCGCTATTGTGATAATGATTACGGGACTCCACTGAGCGCCACCAAGCTTCTTTGCACTCACAAGGAAAGATTCCTTCGCACCCTTTTCTACACGTTAACCTTCCGCATGAACCCCACAAAGCGTCTTAAAATTCCTTCACCAGTAGTGCATATGCCCCTCGTCCCCGCTTTTTTTTTTTTTTTTTTTTTGGCACGGCATCTTTTTATTTATTTTTTAATAACTCGTTGCCCCACAAGGTTATCGCCTAGAGGGACGGCTGGTCTGGCACGTGTAGCGCACCCCAGTTCGGGCAATTGACGTCGTCCGCGTGCAGGAAGGAACTCACTCGCCGCCGCCGCTCTAGCTCCCCTGTCCCTGCGGTCACAGGTAACGACGGCTGAAGTCACCTTGCTGCGCCCCGGATATCCCGCCCTCTTACGAGTGGCTTAGTTATTATCGCTTCCGGAAACAGCTTGACGTGTGCTCGCATGGGACACCGGTCGGCTCTGTGGCGAAGGCCAAGAACAAAAGCCACGCTCATCAGCGCGGCATGTCGAGCAGAGCCCTGCCCTGTTATCCAATGGAGCGGATGCAGCGGTCTGCAGAGGGGCGAGCGTTCAGGAGCTTTCACCAAATAGGTTTTGCGGTGCGGCCGAAAACCCCCAGCAGTGCAGCCAGCAGACTATCTCGTGCTTGGGGCACACTCGGTGCATGCAAGCGAAGCTGCCCTCTTCCCTCCCCCAGCACCATCGTGTGCTTGAAGCACTCAGTGCAAGCTAGTGAAGCTGAAACCCCTCAGTGCAGTCAGCAGGACAACTCGTGCTTGGAGCGCACCCGCACTTAACCAGGCCCCTCAGCACACCTCCTGATGCAATCCAACAGAGATCCCCGCTGTTCTGTGGTTTGTACGCTTTGTTGCATCACACTCCGCCGTCTCCATTTCAGAACTGCAACACGTTCGTTCCTTCAGCCATGGTGTTTTACCTGACCGTCCGACAAGGACACGCAGTGCCCACAGACTTACAAACACGGTTCTTTAGACACTTTGTAGTATTGTAAGGTTAGAGTGTATGGAATGTGGATGATGTAATCACATGGGGGTTCTAGAATGTAAGCACCGGGCAAGCACTTGTGCTGTGGTGCACGGAATCAGTCGTGGGTCCATCTGGAATAAAGTTCCTGTTTCATCCATACACACGTGACGCTGCTCAAGTTTGCCCCATTATGTGTTCAAACACTTTAATTTTTAAAGGTAACCAAGCGGACAGTTTATTGGTCAAGGAAATGTGCAGTTTATATAGTTCAGCTTCAACAGGTACCCTTCATATTAGCTACTAGACTCAACACACTGATCATTTCGAGGACCGGTCGGAAAACTACATTACTGAGTCCATACCAAAGACTGGCCAGAATAAACTCGGCAAAAAGAAATGCACACAATCCCGGCATCCAGATCGATTCTTGATCTATTGATACATTGTATCAGATTGCGCCGATGAAATGTTTGCAAAACACGTGTTGGCATTGCAAAGCTGAGCTATGTAATTGTTTTCTTGGTCAATAAACCTGGCTACTTATTTACTTTCAAGGAAATCATTGCATTGCTACTTAATATACACAGTAGAAATGCTTGCAACAGTAAGATGGCTCCCCAACACTAGCATTAAATAGTGAAGTAACGCTGTCCCTGGCATAGAACAAACTATATTTGAGAGCACCTCAAATGCGCTGGGGCAGGCCACAAGTGGCACATTGTAGTGAGCACATTTGTTTTAAAAAGGTTATTTGTTTTTGTCCCAATATCTTTCTGGAACAACTTGACACTTCAACAAAGTAGTTTTGCCCAGTAAGTGAAAGAGCACATTTATGCATCCTCTTCTGATATATATTAATTGACCAAAATCTGTCAAAATATTTACAGACTGGTTATTGTGTGACGCCAAATGCAGACACCCCTCCCCCCAATATTCAGGGCACTACGGATGAGATTTGTTCATTTGGGAGGAGGTATTATTAGACAAACATTGATTCCCATTGGTGCGACTCCAGGGAAGCATTGTTACCTTTTTTGGGTAATATTTGCCTAGGCGCAGTTGTGCACTTGTGTCGCTTTTAGCTAATCATATTGGACCTTTGCAGAAAATGTTTATGGGCTGCTGAAGGTTGATTGTGAATTTTTGAAAGAACGACTGTATGCGACTTCTTTTTTTTTTTTTTTTTTTTTTTAATGAGCTCTGCTACAAGGCAAGGAAGTGGTGGACAGTGGGAGGCGCTGTGAAATCCAAGCATTTACAGCGGAGAAGGAATAGGCTCTGAGAGGAGGCTTACAATGAGGGTATTGAAAGGGCTAAGAGTGGAAGTAGGCACTCTTAAGGTGTGGTTCAGCATCTGAGGCTTTTTGGAATTGAGAGATGGAGATATTGTTGGGTCTTGTCTATTTTCAGGGATTTGCGCGCTCTGCATTTTCAGGCTATATGGACCCTAGTTTTTTAGGTTCCTTTATTTTTAGCTAATGGGTGTAAGGAACCCAAATACAAAACAAAGCCATTTGTAGGTGCACGGATGCTCCAGAGAGGGCTTCCCAGCACTAACAGCAGGACTGCCATATCCGAGGAAAGAGACTAAGCATTGAACAGGTGGGTCTATAGGCATTTTTTTAAAGATCCTCTCGGAAGGAGCCAGGTGAAGGTTGAGAAGGAGTGTATTCTTAGCTGTCAGAAAGGTGAAAGGCCTCCCCCTCTTCCCCCCTCCCCCCCATCCGCCCCCCTTCCCCCTCGTCTGGCCCTATGGATCTGCAGGAGCCTCTGGGAGTTGGACCTGAGGGATCTGCTCTGCAAGTAGGGCCTGAGAAAGGGACAACATGGAACTGGTGCTGTCTGTGCAAGCTTGAAACGTGCAAGTGTCTAGCAGAGATAGAAGAGCTGCTTTCAAGCTGCCAATATGGAGTCCAAAACTCTGGTGAAGCCCCAGGATTAATGCATTTATTGGGGAGATGGGCCTAACTTTGGAAGGATGAGGGAAGGTGGTGGTCTGCTATCAGCTATGCACTTTTTTTTTACCTTTATTTTTTTACAATCCAGGGAGCACCTCTCCTTGGGGCGGTCTATGTAATCGAAGTCTCCATTGCTTATGCCACCCCTCACCAGAGGCTGTGCTGCTGTGCTTCTCTTTTTCCTCTACCGGTGAGAGCAGGGAGACCATAGAAGAATCTGAACCATCACACCTGATACTTGCTCCACAGGCTTTAAAAGTTAATTCCATTACATTTCCAACTGTCCTGAAAGACTTGGAGGAGATCAATTTTCCTCCTCCTCCCACCTGCCAATATAATGAGAAAAATCACTAGTTGTTTCTTGTCACACACCTTGTATATGCTGTCTTAAACCAACAGCACCCTCTTCTAAGGTGAGCCTGCACGTGGGATCGTGTTTGGAAAATAATTTATCAACATTTTCGGTGTGCAACAAAGGACAGAGGTATTGCTTCTAGGCACAACACATTGGTTTATCAGACAAATCATTTAATAGACTGTCACACTGTACCAAATTCTTTTGTATGCCTCCGTGGAAAGAACTTGTGTACCAACCCGAAAAGAACTTCTTAAATCACAATCGGTATGAGCAGTCATTTCTGGCTCCAGATCACTTTACCCCTGCAGACAATCTCCCCATTGGGCGGTATGTCCTTCAGAGTAATTCTGACAAAGTGAGAAAGTGGTCATTCCTTCTAGGCTGTCTAGCAAGAAGTTCACGACCACCAAAAAACCTAGCACTTTCTGTCACTATATGTAAGGTTCTGTTGATACTTTCCTAATCTAGAAAGTTGCTATTAAGAGTAGGAGGAAGCCCCATACCAGATTGATAGTGAAATGGGTGCACCTCACATATCTTGCATAAGTGGGGTATATGGTTTCTGCAGAATTAAAAACGTGATCCCTGGGGGCATCCACCATGTGTCCTCAAGCAGGTTGACTGCAGTATTTATCGAGTTTTTTTAATTCTGGAAATGTATACATTTATTCAGATTTTAGATTCATTCACTTTTTGTGAACTAGGACTATCGACTCTGGCTAGATCCTTTTTCTGACTCCTCTTGTGCACCCTGAAGGTCCAAAAGCTGACCACTTCCATCAACCCTTGCTGCTTCCTCTAGAACACGGGTGGCATTATTTCATCTTTTCTGCCCAATAACCCCCTGTTTTTAGAGAAGTTTTGTCCGATGTTGGTGATATCTCTTGTTAACCAGAAAGTCTAAATTCATCTTAACCAGTCCTAAATGCATGCGCCTTCTAGGATTAGCAATGTATTTTCTATTGACCATTTATGCTCGAGGGGTTGCATTGCAGTGATGCAGTTTTTCTTCTTTGAAGAATAATTTCTGATGTTTTTTTTTCCCTCCCTTTGGTTTTGCAGGTGTTTGACATTCGCTGCTACCAGGAGTCCCTGGCGCCCTGTTTTTCGTTAACTTCACACAACAACATTAACCAAATCACTGAGATTATTCTGGGAGAGACAAAGGCCTATGTGTTCTTCGAGCGGAGCCATGGGGACATGCATTCTTTTGTTCGTACCTGCAAAAAGCTCAAGGAAGAAGAGGCAGCCAGACTGTTCTATCAAATAGCCTCTGCTGTAGCACACTGCCACAAGGGTGGACTGGTACTGCGGGACCTCAAGCTCCGAAAGTTCGTCTTCAAAGACGATGAAAGGTAAGCCATGTTGTAGATGTAAGTTTGCGAAGGTTAACCGTTAGTTTTCCGCAGTGAGTTGGTAGTGGTAGTCTTCAAGGCACTAGAACTTTATTCAGAAGCTCTCCGGTTTCTTGTGTTAGGCCAGCACAATCACATATTCTTTCCCTTTTATGATAAACATTAATTTCACCTCTGCTGATGTCTGCCTGGCTGCTTTGCCTGTGTGATTTGCTTTCTATCTTTTCTGAAGTGAGAATACACCTGTACTTCTCTGGCCCTTCAGAACCTTTTTCTGGCTCTGTGGTGATGCATTAAATAGGGTCATTATTAATACAGCTATTACAATTTGTGTAAGGTGCTAAATGCTACCTTTCTAGAGCTTCCTGGTGTTTCTCTATTGGAGTGTCACAGCTCACCCTGTTGAGCCTTTTGCCACCCAGCATTAGTACCTCTGGTGCAGATGGGTGTCTACCAGAGATCATTGGCTTCTGCTTGTCTCATGCCTATGCTCTGTTCTCTGGTTCCATTTTCTCTTCAGCACTGACACTTTGAGAATTTAAGATGCCAATCTTGCTGGATGGGAATCACCAACCTTTGAGCATTTATTTATCTGCAGCTGACCATTGGCAATGTATTGTCTTATGCCATGAGAACAGAATAAAATGCCTCAACAGCTGAACTATTTGCTGGCCTTTTTTATAATTATTGCCTATTCTCATCATCCCATGCCATGTCACTGTCTCATTCACATATAAAAATGTGCTTCCTTGTTTTAGAGCTTTATGTATTACACCATGTGCACACTTCTCTCCTCCTTTCCATTGTGTGTTTAATTTGCATTTTAATCTCCTGCAGCGCTTCTGTGATCCCAAGTACCTTTGAAGTACTGGTCTGTGTTCCCTTGGGCACTAAATTTTTGTTTTTACAACATCGTACAATTTTTGACACGCTTTAAATTGCATCTTGCTGGGATTTTTTTCCTGCAGCTTGCTATGGAGAATTAATCGGAATTGAAAAAGTGTTTAACACTCGATGCAAGTATTTTTTCTTAACTTTAGAAGGCATTTGTATCTAAGGAATCGCATGATCCATTCAGAATTAGGTTTTAAGTCAAATCGGTTATCCAAGAGTTTAAAAATAAATTCCAGTATTCGCCACTGAAGCTTTGAGATCTGGTCTTTGTTCATTGCTTCATCCGCGCTTTGTGTTCATATATTTTATTCAGTTCTGCTGTTGGTGTTTGATACAAGCACAGTGATGCAATCTCAGTGAGATTTGGTTGCCTTCTGTAAGGTGTTTCAACAATGTTTTGATAATTTGTCATCTAATTATAAGAAATAACCGTTGTCCAACTTGTATTAATCCACTGATAGATGGATATATTTTTTTTGTCAGTTTTCGTGCACATCACTGTGTTAGTCAGTTGCTTAGCATTTTAACAAATCATCGGATTTGTCCCAGTCGCTCTGACATCTTTGGTAGATGATCGATTGAATTAAACCTTCAGTAACCTAGAGTTTTATTATCTTTTGCGTCCGATGTGGCCAAACATTTTGGAGTGTGATTATCATGGGATGTAGTCTTGCGCAAGAGAGAACAAAGCGCTGTTTGGTTCTCCTCTTCATCCAGCATTGGACTGATGGGGAGCGACTATTCCACTCCAGTGAGTCACCGCCTTGAGAGGTCATGTGGGGAAACTTTCTTTCGAGTGCACAGAAGATTCACTGTTTTCTAGGGCTTCCCATTATAAATAGACAGATGTTCACACTTTCTTCCACTCAAGGTTGTTTCTTGGACAGAGCTTTACTCACCGGGTAGGCACCAACACTGCCGGTTTTGTAGTGGTACCTACCTCCTTGCCTACCCACAGACCTGCTGCACTCACTACTTTGTTTAAACCATGCTACTCATACATGAGCCCGGTTGGGTGCAGCGCATTACTCGCCCGCCTCCTTCCTCCCTCAAACCCTGCGCTGGCTGCAACCGACATGGGAAGAAAGGGGAGTCCCAGTGACGCAACCTTGGAAACATGTTCTCCATTTCAAGGAAATCCTGTCCCATCCCTTGCCCAGGCACACACTAGAAAGTACGCCGGCTGATTAAGTCATTCCTATTAACAGCGCCGTCCCCGCTGCTGCAGGCGATTCATAAAGATGGTTTGAAAAAAAATCACTCCACACCCATGGGGAAGCAAACCACAGAGGTTTGTAAAGATCTCTCCCGTGAAGCACAGGTGCACGCACAATGAAAGCAGTGAGATGGACAGCAGAGAAAAGGAGCTTCCGAAAGCTTTGTAGGAAATGGAATTCTTTTTAAAACCAGTTAATTGAGAACCCATAAATGGAGCGCTCTTACAATGGATTTTGCCATTTTAACAACAGTTTACTCCTGTAGAACTCCACACCCAAGCACTCTGCGGCAGGGTTACTTTTTTTATTATTCTTGTTTTTATTCTCTAATTAAAATCAGTGTGGGTTTACGCGTATTTTGTTGGGGAGTTCAGACTTTGCTCTACTCATCTTCTTGTTACATAGTGAGTGATAAATCTGGATATCAGCGCACCGCAAACCCCAAAGCACACCTCTGGGGAACCGAAAATGGTTTCACATGAATATTGCTTTTGATCCATAGTTTGCATGTGAACTCCTTTCTCCTCTGGTTTTATATTTTCTAGTTGCAGAGTGAAAGACTGGTCACTGGCACATGATTGTGACCAAATTGTTCTGTAGACAGTGGATCAGATCAGCCAAACATCTATGGGGCTTGCCTCAACTGCAACTGAGATGTTTAGAGCAATGGACAAATGGGAACTCTTCAGTAACTGGATCATCACTCCTTTGCGTTTGTGGTTTTATAGCAAATCTCTAAATGTGTAGTGCGTATTTACTCCATCACTGACTCTATAAAACCCCATCAGAGAATGGTAACCATGTGCGAAAGGCTGATGCTAATTGTGTCAAAAGTACATTGTAACAGTGTTAACACATTCCTTTACTGGATAATGCTAAATTAGAAGGCGAAGTCCATCAGAAATGGAGTTCCCATCATTTGGTGGTTTGCTTGATTAGCGTTGTTTGTAAATGCCAGAGTTTTTCACTCTGTTATTCTGAAATCAAGTGTTGGTGGTATGGACCTCCAGAATTGTGCAGCGTGTTTGAATTCATCCCACTGGAGTCGAGTGGAGGTTTGCCAGCTGAGAGTAGTTACTAGACTGACTGAACCCAGCCTGTGTGTTGTATGCAAGTAAGGACCTCTGTTAACCTGGGCCGAGTTCGTGAAAAGGAGAACTGAGAAGAAGTCCTCTGGTGAAAATTATTAAGCAAATAATAAACTTTGGCATTTGATCTAGATCGAAATACATCTTTCTGGTTTGAATTGGTTAATCAGGAGAAATTTATGGCGGAGACTGAGTGGATCAAAAATTCCCCAGGGACGCCAGTAGGCATGTACACCCGCTTTTTGCACCCAATGGGCACTTTGCCATTACAGAAGGGACCCATAAGTGCTTGTCCGACACCCTATTTTTAATACAGATCACGCCACACACATGGTGCTGCTGTGATATCAAGGTGATGTTCACTCATTAGCATGTGCGTGTATCTTCATGCAAATGAGGAAACAGTTTGCCTCTGCTCCTGCCTCTATAGTACAGAGTAGGTGTAGAGGCTAGGACGCAGGCAGGAGTGTCGCTGACTGCGTACCTCAAAGAGTTCGCGCACAGACAGTGCTCTATTACCCCGTCCCCACCCTGGTGCCCCTTGGAAGAGGGTTAAAGGTTGTCCCAAGGAAACGCCTCCTCCCCACACATCTCAGTGTAGGTAGATACAGTCACTCACTGCATCTGCCTGCAGGGAGTTCTCTTCCTCCTTTTTAATGTAGGCCGAGCCACAACCTTCACAGTCCTAGGCGGAACAGCAGTTTCAAACAGCCGGTATGTCTTTCACTAATGCACTGCCCACAGGGCAGGAACAGATTCTGGGTTGCACTGGGGATAGTATATTAATTGTGATGGGGTGCACTGACCTGGTCTGTGCCTGGGACACCCTGTTAAAGGTGTTTCTGTATGCACTTTAAGCCCCCCCCCACTGCATTCCCCCCCCCCCCACCCCTTCTTGCTAGTCTCCTCCAGAGCCACACCTCCCCTGTGATAAGCTTCTCCACTGCTCTCTATAAATGAGGTGTTAAAATGCATGTTTGTATCTCTTCAAGACTTCATACAGGAACACAAGTGTACTTGTGAATTACCTTGAGGAGCGACCACTCCACCCCCCCATTCCCCACTCAAAGTGAGAGCATTGATGATGTAAATGTCTGCCTCGTATCCCTCTGTTATACCAACATCGCACATCCTGAGCCAACCGTAACTGTCTTGGAATAATGGACTAACAATGCCTCGGAATAATGGACACAAATCCTTAAGAGACTATCGACCTTAAGGTTCTAGCGTGTCAACCCTGCCAACCTGTGTTGAGCAAGCAGGCGTCTTAAGTAAGTGTTATACGTGCAGCCATTGCTAGCATCCCCCAATCTCTACACCCACCCAGTTTTAGCACAAGCAGTTCTTTCCAATACCGCTAAAAAAAAGTGATGTGTATTGTCCCTGAACTTGAAGGCCTGGTCCCCCCCTTCTTTTTTTTCTTTTTTTTTTTTTTTCTGCAGTTTTATTTAGATCACTTTGGGGGTCTACTCTAGTCATGAGTTGCATAGTGGTGATGTATTGTCGTCATTCTGCTCTAGTATGCAGGATTTCGTAAATGTAGACGATTGGTATGAGGCAGTATACACGTGGTATTATACATGAAAATCGTGCAGCTTAGCCACCACAAAGATCTGAAGCTGGATCTCTGCCTAGCCACAACACAACTTACAGCATCTGGTCATTGCTCATGTTCATGGAAGTTCAGATTCTGTACTCCGAATTGAAGGCCTCATCCAGAGTTGCCCAAGTGTTGACTACAGTTGGCACTAGCTGGTGGCCCACTCGGCTTCAAGCTACCAACAGGCTTAAAATAGTCTGCAGAAAGGTTATCCAACCACCCACTGACGCATCTCAGGCTTGTACAGCATTTGCACCCTCTCAACGAGAGTATTATGGCAGCTGCATTTCTGTTTCTTGAATATTTCAAGCAGCATGGATTAACCCCTTCGCTGCTAGGCCTTTCCCCCCCCCTGTGCTAAGCCTTTTTTTGGCTATTTGGGGTAGTGCGCGCTTAGGCCCCTGTAACTTTTTGACCACATAAGGTATCCACGCCAAATTTGCGTCCTTTTTTTCTAACATCATGGGGATTGTAAAGGTACCCAGGGTTTGTGAATTCCCCTGGAGGGGACCCAGAAATTAGCCAAAATACAGCAAAATGTTTTTGTTTTTTTTGGGAAAAATGCGAAAAAGGGCTACAGATGAAAGCGTCTTGTTTTTTCCTGCAAATGGCATCAAAAAGGGGCTGTGGTGCTGAAATCACCATCTTCCCAGCTTTCAGGGACAAGCAGACTTTTGTCAGAAAACCAAAATTTTTACAGTTTTGGCATTTTTCTGGGACATAGCCTATTTTGCTATTTTTTGTGCTTTCAACCTCCTTCCAGTTAATGGTAGAAATGGGTATGAAACCAATAATGGATCCTGGAAAGCCATACATTTCTGAAAAGTAGACAAAATTCTGAATTCAGCAAGGGGTCATTTGTGTAGATCCTTAAAGTTTTCCTTATAGAAACTAACAGTTAAATGAAGGAAAAATTGAAAATTAGTTGAAAAAAACAGCCATTTGTGTCAACGTTTTCACCTGTAACTTCTAATTATGACAGCTATTTGAAAGCAATATACCGTTATATCCGCTGGACCTTTCTGGTTGTGGGGATGTCTAGGACTTGTAGGTTCACCAAGAACCCGACGAACCCAGAGCCAATAACTGAGCAGCATCTTGCAATGGTTTTTTATTATGTACCGGGTATATAGCAATTATTTTGGGAAAATGTATACTTGGAAAAATTGTTATGAAAGACACCTATGTATTTCTGAAATGGGAACAAAATGTAGATTTTAGAAACAGTAGATATTTTCACATTTCCGAAATTGGGAGTACCCATACTAGCATGAGAATTATAGGTCATTTTTCAAAATGACTTATTTTTTACACGTCTTTCATTTGGAAGGCAGAAATGCATCGAAAGTCAATAGGTAATAACAGTTGCTCTACAATTCTGTGTTACCCTAAGTCTCCCGATAAAAATGGTACCTCACTTGTGTGGGTAGGCCTAGTGCCCGCGACAGGAAGCAGTGCAAAACGCAACGTGGACGCACCACATTTTCACAGTGAAAAATGACCCTTTTTTGGCAAAGTGCCTAGCTGTAGTTTTTGAACCCTAGCTCTGCCGGCACCTAAAACCTACCAAACCCACACATTTCTGAAAAGTAGACACCCGGGGGCTTCCAGGGAGGTATGGCTTGCGTGGATCCCCCAACGTTTCCTACCCAGAATCCCCTGCAAACCTCAATTTTAGCTGAAAAAATCACTTTTTCACATTTTTGTGTGGGAAAGTGTGGCATCACTGGCCTCACACATTTCCTACCACCCAGCGTTCCTCCAGGTCTCCCGATAAAAATGGTGCCTCACTTGTGTGGGAGGCCCAGTACCCGCGACAGGCAAGGGCCCAAAACATTTTTTGATAGGCAATGTTGATGTTGCCTCAAAACGTTGTGTTCTTGCATGTCGCGGGTACTTGGGCCTCCCACACAAGTGAGGCACCATTTTTATCAGGAGACCTAGGGGAACGCTGGCTGGTAGGAAATTTGTGTGAGCCCGGTGATGCCACACTTTCCCACACAAAAATGTGTGAAAAAAGTGATTTTTTTTTTCCAGCTAAAATTGAGGTTTGCAGGGGATTCTGGGTAAGAAAACGTTGGGGGATCCACACAAGCCATACCTCCCTGGAATCCCCCGGTGTCTACTTTTCAGAAATGTGTGGGTTTGGTAGGTTTCCCTAGGTGGCCGCCGAGCCCCAGGCCAAAACGTCATGGGACCCCCCTTGCAAAACCAGGTCGTTTTGTGAAAGGCCATTTTGAGGTCGCCTCAATACGTTGTGGGCCCTTGCCTGTCGCGGGTACTTGGGCCTCCCACCCGAGTGAGGCACCATTTTTATCGGGAGACCTGGGGGGACGCTGGGTGGTAGGAAATTTGTCAGCCCGGTGATGCCACAACTTTACCACACACAAATGTGTAAAAAGGGATTTTTTTTCAGCAAAATGTCAGGTTTGCATGGGATTCTGGGTAAGAAAACGTTGGGGGATCCATGCAAGCCATACCTCCCTGGAATCCCCCGGGTGTCTACTTTTCAGAAATGTGTGGGTTTGGTAGGTTTCCCTAGGTGGCCGCCGAGCCCCGGGCCAAAAACCCAGGTGACCCCCCATGCAAAACCAGGTCATTTTGAGATAATGTGTTTATTTCTGCAGCGTGAATTTTGGCACAATATTGCAAGGAAAATGTGACAGACATTTTGAGGTTTGCAGGACATTGTTGGTAACAACTTGTTGTGATCCACAAGAGAGATATCACCATGTACTCCCATGGGTGTTTCGTTTACGACAATATCTACAGTTGGTAGGTTATTCTTAGACGGAATGTACACCTTGGCAGACAGACTAAAAAGACAAAGATTACTGCACAGCCATCTATTCCTCAAGCACACACACATACTGGTTGGATTTGGCACGAGGGCAAGTGATGGTTCAGTATATACAATTTTATTAACAAGAGATTTCACAAAAATGAAATGCACTGTCAATAATTGAAAGGACAAAAAACTGAACCAGTGACTCGCAGCTCATGAGCTGTAAAGCCACGTCAAGGCCCCAACCGCTTTACAGGCCATTCACACACCTTTCATACGTGATACACACAAGACCATTCACACCCCCAGGCACGAAACAAACACATTACAACATTCACAAAAAGGGACAAGGTACACCCTGCTTGAGAAAGACAAAAAAAAAATATTACTGCACAGCCATCTAATCCTCAAGCACACACACACACACACACACACACACACACACACACACACACACACACTGGTTGGATTTGGCACGAGGGTGAGTGATGGTTCAGTATATACAATTGTATTAAGTGATTTCACAAAAATGAAATGCACTGTTAATAATTGAAAGGACGAGAAACTGAACCGTTGACTCACAGCTCGTGAGCTGTAAAGCCACGACAAGGCACCAACCTCTTTACAGGCCATTCATACACCTTTCATACGTGTGACACATACAAAACCATTCACACCACCAGCCGCGGGCCCATCACATTACAACACTCACACCAGCAGACAGCGCCATTCAAGGGCCCATCACTTTCACACGCCCACATTCCTAACACAGCAACCACACAAGCTGATGGATTGCGTGGAGTGTCGCTTGGCTAGCAGTGTGTGTAGTGACCAGCAGCAAGTCACTACTCGCACACCGCCAGCCAAGCGCCACTCCGCGCACACCGCCAGCCATGCGCCACTGCACGCACACCGCCAGCCAAGCGCCACTCCACGCACACCGCCAGCCAAGCACCAGCCTACACACACCACCATCACATTTAGGATTTTTTTATACAAAAAGAAAACACAAACAAATTGCAAATAGATACAAATCTACTAACACAAAATCAGAAACTAAATACATTGCACTAATGCCAATCTTGAAACAGAACAACAATTCTTAAACATTACAGACCAGGCAGTTCACTTTACCACTCATGGTTGCTCCCAATAATTCTTTTGCTTGTGGTACGCTCTATAACAAGCAGGCACACACAGCCCAGGGTTAGGACACTCAGGGCAGTACATACGAGTCTCCTTCCGCGTACCTCTTCGCCAACAGACTCCATCTCCTAGTGGGAAAGTCTTTTGAGGGTGTAGGAGGAATGTGATCAGGAAAGTGACGATCTTTCAATCGAGCCACATCCTCCACCACTCCAACTCTAGGAACACTTGCCTGTTCCACAACAACAAGGCTGCCTATCACAGACTGCTGAAACTGAACAAAAGTCAACTTTGACGCAGGAGAACACTCCTTGAACACAACAAAAGCATTGAAAGTTGCTAAATTGAAGAGATGGATGGCCAACTTCTTATACCAAATGTAAGCCTTACGAATAGCAGTGTAAGGTTCCAACCTCTGATCTACTCTATCAACACCACCACCCATGTGCTTATTGTAGTCTAAAATGCACACAGGTTTGCGCACTTCAGCATCTGACCCCAAACAGCCACAGGTGAAGTAATCTCATCATGGATGGTAGTCAGCATGTACACATCCCTCCTGTCCACAAATTTCACAGCTAGTAGTTCATCACTACGCAAGGAACTGCACTGTCCCCTCTGAAGTTTTTTGCAAACAAGCTCTTTTGGATAACCTTTACGGTTAGAGCGGATTGTGCCACAAGCAAAAGTGTCCACTTTGAACAATTCCTTAAACAATTGCACAGCAGTGTAGAAGTTATCAAGGTACAAATGGTGGCCTCTGTTAAACAGTCCTCTAGCAAGATCCACACAATTTTCTCTGAAACTCCAAAAGTGGACGGACAACCAGGGGGGGGGGGGGGTCAATAGTGGAATCCCTACCAGTGTACACACGCAAATTAAAAACCTATCCTGTCCTACTCTCAGACAACATATACAGCTTAATTCCATAGCGTGCCCTCTTGCTAGGAATGTACTGCCTAAAAACCAAACGGCCCTTGAACAGGACCAAAGACTCATCAATAGATATTTCCTTCCCTGGAGTATAGATCTCTGAAAATCGATCTACAAAGTGATCAAGAACAGGCCGAATCTTAAAAAGACGGTCACATTCAGGGTGATCTCGTGGCAATGCCAAACCATTATCAACAAAATGCAGCATCCGAAGCAAAAGTAAATACCGATCACGAGTCATAACTGCAGGAAATATGGCCCGTTGCCATCAAGGGACTGGTAGACCAATATGAACCCATGGACGGCTTCCTTATCAAACCCATCAAAAAAGTCAAACCCAAAAACCTCTTCATCTCTTCCAGATTTGTGGGACTCCACCGGGTAGCTCTAGAATGGGGCCTAAGTCTGGCACTGTTGTCCCTCAAAAACTGTTCAGCATACAAATTAGTCTGCTCAACAATCTCACCCAAAAATACATCATCCATAAACAACTGAAAATACTGTATAGGCAAATAATGTTCACAATCCACTCTACACCCTGCATAACCACTAAAGGCAGGCAACACCGGCTGCACCATGTTTGGATCAACCCAGAGTCCAGCACTTCCAGTAGGAAGCCTAGCAGCCCCAGGCTGCAATCCAGTTGCCTCTTGCACCATCGGCACAGTAGTATCCTCCTCTAAAACAGGCACTTCATCTGCACTGAGAGTACCTTCATCATCCGATGATTCCATGTGGAGAGAAAACTCACTGCCTGAATCTTCCCCTCCCTCCTCTCCCTCAGACGCACTGTCAGTCTCATAATCCTGCTCAGAGGAAGATTCAAGAAGCAAACCAACCACCTGCTGAGCAGTCATTCTACGGCTAGCCATAATGCTTACTAATAAAGGTTACTTGTCAAACAAGTCAACAACAACAAACCCTTTGTAAAAAAAGAAATAAACAAAATGTAGCTTTATCACAAAGACCTATATACACCAACACTATACCACTCACGTGACAGAAGCAGCTAGACTCATCACCACCTACTCTGCACAGACACAGTAAGGATCAACAATATCCCACTAAAAAAGAAGAAAAAAATGACACAAGACAATGCAAAACATCGCAAAGAATTTCATGCTCTGAACACTAACAAATATGCTGCCATTATGACACCACTTACAAAAAAATTCATTCATGCATGACAATAATACTCATTTGGAGTACACACAACAAAAATATTTTTCTTACCAAATAAATGCAATTACGCAAAACTGCAGAACAACCACTGCCGAAACCGCAAACAGGAATCAAAAGCTTTACACTAGAATAAAAAGGAGAAAAAAAACATTACAATCGCATATGCAAATAATGCACCAGTCCACACACAATCCACCAGCCAAGCTAAGGGGTAGGTGGGCCAAAGAGTATAAATAAAATATTCACCCCCGTAAAAGGGGAGCAACCCTTGCCCTTTTGGCCACTCCCCAACACAAAAATAAAAAAAAACCCTGGTGTCTAGTGGCTTCTGCCCTCCTTGGGGGCAGATGGGCCTAAAAACATACTGCTATTCTGCCACCCAAAGAGGGCAGAAATGGCTACAATCATCCTCCCATAAAGGGGAGCGACCATTGCCCAAGGGGCCGCTCCCCAACATAAAAAAAACCCTGGTGGCCTAGTGGACCTACAAAAAAACAAATCAGCCGATCTGCTCCTCAGGATGGCAGAAACGGCCAAATTAATGCTCCCCAAAGGGGAGCAACCCTTGCCCAAGGGGCCACTCCCCAAAAACAAATCCCTGGTGGTCTAGTGGGCCAAATATAAAAAAAAAATGGCGACATCTGCCACCCCCCCCCCCCCCTGGGGGCAGACAGCCACAAACAATGCCCCCAAGGGGGAGCGACCCTTGCCCAAGGGGCCACTCCCCACAAACAAATCCCTAGTGGCCATACAAAAAAAATCAGCCGATCTGCCCACCCAGGGGGGCAGAAACGGCCAAATTAATGCTCCCCATAGGGAGCGACCCTGCCCAAGGGGCCACTCCCCTCAAACAAATCCTTGGTGGTCTAGTGGGCCCAATTTAAAAAAAAAAAACATGGCGATCTGCCCTCCTGGGGGCAGACACAGCCACAAATATTGCCCCTAAAGGAGAGTGACCCTTGCCCAAGGGGTCACTCTCCACAAATAAATGCCTGGTGGACTAGTGGGAAGATACCTTTTATCTTCCCCACACGATCTCTCACTACTCAACTCTACTCTATTCACAACTGGATGTTAGCTCGCCAACTCATTCTGAATCCTGCCAAAACTGAATTCCTCCTCCTCTCTACCTCTCTCACCTCCTCCTGTTCAGTCTTGGATGGATCAGTTGAACCTACTCAACAACAAACCCATCATTGTCGACAGCGCTAAATCCCTAGGTGTCATTCTTGACAAAAGACAACCTAATCTCCCACATCAACTCTATTGCTAAGAACGCACGTTACCAGTTGCGCCTTCTATGGGGGATCCGTCGGTTCTTCCCGGAGAAAGACTTAAAAACCTTGGTACAATCTCTGGTTCTCTCAAGACTGGATTATTGCAATTCTCTTCTGACGGGCCTACCCAAATCCCACCTCTCTTCTCTCAAATCCATCCTCCATTCAGCAGCTCGCTTCATTTCAGGGTCTAAACGAAGCGACCACGTCACTCCTATCCTGTCCTCTCTTCGATGGCTTCCGATCGAGGCAAGATCTATTTACAAAACTGCCTGCATCACACACAAAGCCTTACACACGTCCTCCCCTCGTTACCTGGCGAATAAATTGAAATTGTCCGGTGGCTCTCGCCCTTCTCGCAATGCGGAAAAGCTTCTGCTTGAGCGCCCCCCCCCCCGTCTTCAAAAGGGAAAGATCGATGGCGCAATCCGGTGAGAATCTGGACCTCGCTTCTCCCATTGCTCCGTGCCACCTCCTCTACCCGGATCTTCAAAGCTGACCTCAAATCTCTTCTCTTCCAAAGACACTTTCAGAACTAATACTTTCACTCTCAGCCCCCTCTAGGAAGTTCGCTCTTCATTGTAAATTTGGATTTGTGTACCCTTCATTTTAAGTCTCCTGTTTAATTCACGCCCTCTCTACTCCCTCAAGGAAGTTCTTCCACTATAGGAAATTCGGTACTCCATGCCTATAGAAGTGCCTTCCCAGTGTGTTCTGAGTGACTGCCACTTATTGCAGTATTATACCTCTATTTGTATTTTGTATCTCATGTATCATGCACGTGTGTGTGCCCGGAAGCTGTTTCTGCCCGGGCTGCCACACACGGGGGTGGGGTGGTGTATGCACTGCCAGCAACCTGCCAGGCCTGAGCACAACACTTGCCATCACCCTCTCTCTGCCTGCCATTGCGCTCCATGCTTCTGAAGGGTAATAAAAAAACGTGCATTTGCGTTTTAAATGCCCGATCCTGCAGCAGCACACTTCCAAAAGCCCATAGATGACAGTAACCCGATTCAAGGCCCCATTCTCCCCATTTTTTTAAATTTTTTTTTCTCTCCCACTTTGCTCTTCTGAAATGTTGGCATGTATGCCTTCGGGTAAAGCCCGCGCTATATAAAAAAAACTGCCCCCCCAGGGGGGCAGAGCACCGAGAACATATGGCCCCCAAAAGGGGAGCGACCCTTGCCCAAAGGGCCGCTCCCCAAAACAGTATTTTCATGTTATTTAGAAAAAAGAAAAATCCATGGTCTCTAGTGGGCATTCCTGCTGCACGATCGCATGATCGTGCAGCAGGAATGCACAAAAGAGGCATCGGGGGGAAAGGAAAACCCTTTCCTTTCCCTCGATGCCTCTTTTGTTTCAAACCCCCCCTCCCCGGAGCCAAAACTCACCTTATTCCCCGACGCGCTGGAAGCAAATGGCTTCCAGCGCGTCGGGGAACAAAGGGAAACCCCCAATGACGTCAGCGCGCTGACGTCATTGAGGGGGGGCGGGGGGAGGCAGGGGAAGCCCTTCCCATGCCTTCCCCCCAAAAAAACAACAATCTGATTCCCACGGGGGGAGCGCCAGCACTTCCCCTGTGGGTGGGTCTTATGACGAGCTGGACTCGTCATGAGCACACGACCACTGTGTGCCATGACGAGTCCAGCTCGTCCTAAGCATCGAAGGGGTTAAATATCGGGGTTAGGATGCAGCTAGATCAAGCTAACCCAGTCCACCATCATTTGGGTCCAAGCAGTGCATGTAGTGGAGCACACTGTGGTCCTCGTGTAGTCTCTTGGCGCCGAGGTATTGTATTCACACCCAGTTGGCATGCAAATGCACAATGGGATGTTCCGAATTTGTGCAGCTTTTACCCTTAAAAGGATCCCATCCAGACTCCACCAGGAATAAATCGATTAATTTGTCTGTCAGTGGGATTGTAGGTTTGAATCTGCTCTTGTCATGCCTCCCTGTAAAATTAATCACCGGCCTCTTCTGCCAGTGATAAGCATCTTCATTGCACATGCCAAATGTATGAACATCAAAACTTTGACAGTCCAAAAATTCTCCTATTGGCTTCTTTCTGCTTGAGAACTGCATGTTCTTAGATTCTGGAGGATTCAAACTGTGCGAATCAATCAATAAGTACATATTCAAACATTTTATTTTTTTAATTTTGGGAATGCATGAGTTCATGAAGGGAATTTGTGACAATATAAAATGAGATGCATGTGTCCAAACTGGGGCCCATGCACGCATGTTCGTGCACAAGTTTTTCTCCGTTATGCCAGTGAGCGTTGCAAGTGCAGAACCCAACACATTCCATAATTCACAGAGATACTCTGGTGCACCCCCAATTTCCCTATTGCAGTCCTGCCCTAACGCTTGGCTGGCCCAGGGTCAGGCATTGCAGACTGGAATTGTGAGACGTATGAGCCCTTGAGGGTCTTATATTTTGTTGTTGGCCTCATTATGTGTATGGGTGCTGAAGGCTATTAAAATTAGCAGAGCCCATCCCTCCTTATGCCTTTATCGTGCATCGTCTTAGAGACGCTGAATACGTGCACCCCTGTAGATTTCAGCAAAGTCGACGGATATCAACTGGAGCAAAACATGAACGGGGCTTTATCAGATGCTGAACACCGTTCCTCCACCCCGGGTTGATCCTGGGACGGCGTCCCCTCAGATTGCCGTGTCCGTGCATTAGTTTCCCCACCCTGCCATGCTGCCCTGTGGCTGGAGTTGGCTCCGCAGGCGTGGCTGGTTTGCAGCTTCCATCGGTGACACGGTGATCTTGCTCGTAATGAACGGCGAACAAACCGGCTTTCGAGGAGCCGAAGGAAATTCGTTATCCGCGTTGGAGAACGAGGTCACGAGGAGGGTCATGCCAAGCGGAGGGAAGAAGACCTGTGCACTATCCGAGCTAATTTCGTTGCGTTGGCTCTTACACCTAATGTTTTCTCTAAATCTGGATTTTAGGGTTGAGCATTATTTATCAGAGGCTTCGTTTTTCAAAGTTTTTTTTATATATTTGATCTACATAATCTGCCCCCAATAGTTCACTGCTTGGTTTATACATGCATTTCATGTTTTATAGACACGTTTTTGGTCCTTTCTGCCAAAAATGAAATACCCAAACGTATTCCCTACAAATTGCGTTTCAAGCAGATGTGATTAAAACCCCCGTTTCTACTCACCTTGAATATTGTACTTAACTGTACTCGCCACAGAGGTAAAGGTAAAACATTTGTTGAATTAAAATATCCCACAGCATTTTTTTTAAAAATCCTAATGAACAAGTGCAAATCTAGCCAGATGCATCAAAGGTTTTTGCCCATTCTGTGTCTATGGGAAAATGTGTTCATGCATATGACCTCTAGTATTTTAGAGTCTCGGTTCTTATTTAAAAACCCGAGATTAAGAATTATTTGATTTTTGAAAAGGGCAAAAGAAGCTTGGTTCTTCTTTCTACTCTGACCCTAGTGTGGTTTGAAGCTTGGACATCGTTGATGAAAATACATTGTAGTTTTTATGTTCCTTTTTTTAAACAAAATACACACTAAAGCAGTAACCTAGCCAACAAGCATTTGCAATGCAATAGGTCGCGCATTTACGCGAGTTTAAGCTATTGGCATTGTAAATGACCATGCCTATTTTTGTTTTTTTGAAACTTAAATCAAAGACTATGCCAATAGCTTAAACTCGCGAAAATGCGAGACCTATTGCATTGCAAATACGTGTTTAAGTGTAAAACTGAGCGCGGCGCCGCTTCAAGGACACTGCGCTCAGTTTCTTTTATTTTTTTTATTAAACTTTAGCTCCTAGCGCGGTGTACCTGATGCGGGCACCACGCTCAGTATTAAATTTAAATAAATAGACTGAGCGCAGTGTCCCTAATTCTGGCGCCGCGCTCAGGATACAAAAAAAAAAAAATAGCAGCCGCCATTGTCCCCATAAGTGGCGATAAACAAAATGGTGCTCACCCCCTAGATTAAGCCGACCGTGTACGGAGCCAAGTAAAAGATCCAGTCGTCATGGGCGGTCACAAATGGAGACGGGGCGGTTACAAGGAGGGACTAACAAGCCTCATAATGAATCGGAGGCCAGCATTTACCAAGGGCAATGACACCAGCCAATCAAAAATATAGGCGGAGAGAAGGCGAGGCTTACACAGCCTACTCTACTACTGCATGCCTCGCAGAGCGAGCAGCGCATGCATGCTGCCGCTAGGCTCGACCTAAAAAAGGGTATGCCCAGACGTGGGTCCCTTGCTCGCAGTGCCACTTAATTCAAGCAAGCCTGGCTGATGAGTGGTGTTACCCCGAAACCGTTCCCAGGATGCTTGATTCAGGTCCAGGGAGGACTTGGCCTGGCAGTTCGGGCTGGACTTTTCCCATGGGGGGCAGGGTCAAGACTGATTTGCATATGGCTGGGTCCATAATGGGGTGACGTGGCAAGCAAAATAACGATGGATTTAACCCAGATCTGTTTCAACACTTTGTTGTTCATCATTTTATTTTGTGATGCTTCAGCACACACCATACACACTTTGAAATGAGAAGTGGGGTGAACCTGCTTCAGAACAGAAATTTGGTTTTGAGTTGCACTTAATGTGGTTGCATGCACAATTGTGCAAAGATGATGGTAAAGAAAGTGTGTGCATCTATTAGAAGAGAAAATGTTCTGTTTTATATTACGTTTTTGCGTCAATACTATTTGCCCTGAATTAACTTTTGGTATAAGCTGAATCGGGCATCTGTCGGTGATGTAGTGCAAGTCTCCTTTATTCATTTTCACTACATAATGATGGAGGTCGGGCCTGCAATTCTCACAAGGGGTGCAGCATCAAGGGAGACACAGAACACCTTCCCCTCTTTCTTGTTACAGACTAAAAGAGAAACTGAGGTGTCACTTGCGGCATAGGCTGTTGCGTCACATGAACTAAGCAATATCACAAGCGGCTGTATCATATTTACTACTTCTCACTGTCCTCTATATCAACAACACCCTCCGTAAAACTGCATCATATTTTTGTCCTCACTCCAGATTACAAATTCAGTACCATATGTGGTTTCTTAGCACAGATAACCGTACCGATAGTCATAATATTAACAATGTGTAGGGGAGGAAAACGCATTCCCCATATTCTGCCCGATGCCACTAGAAAACACAACCAAGCCATGGCAGCCAACGTGGCAACTGTACATTTCTATGGTCAAAGCTTGTAGGTTTCAAGAGGTTTATTGCATTTACTGACAATCTGCCAATGGTTCTGCAAGACCTTCCTGCAGGATCACTAGCAAGTAAAATTAAAAGATCACAATTAATCCTAGACTGCTAAACATGGAAATCCTGACTGTGGGACTCCCATCAGTTTGTGCAGTACGGGAGAGCAATAGACATGTACTCACTCGCATACAGTGAAATAAGAGAAGAGCGGTCATTACGCTGCCATGACCGACCCACCTTGTCATAACTCGTTCCCGTACTAGATGGCCACAGCCAGCAGCGCTCTTGGGGTGTCGGGCGGGACAGTGAGCGGGGTCCTTCTCTTGCACCATGACTGTCCTTGGTGACTCCCGATGCCTGCCTCTGGAGCACGCCTACGAGGATGCCTCGCCAGCCGCCTCACTGTGGCGTCCAGGTTTGACATCGCTCCTCCAGGTCGAAGGATGCCTGCCTCTTTGTCTGCATGGACACTGGGGTTTAGCCTTGAAGGCAGTTTTCATCTCTCCCTAGCCCATTACAGTGAAATCCAAGCCTCATTTGCAGCAGGATGGAGGGAGGGGGACAGGACCTCGGGAGGAATACCCGGCTACCGACTGACCTCACACTTTAATTCCACAGCAGCACAGATGGCTGGAAATCGGTTTCATCATCTCCGTTAGCCATTCCCTCGATGCACGTGCAGTTTGGGAAATAAAACTCTTATCATAATGCTGCACATATAACTCCCCAAATGTGGGTTTATCTGCAGGGATGGCGTTTACCTGATCTGATGCACACACGTCTGCCCGGATTCGAGTTACCAGTGGGCGATGCAAAGATCTCTCCCTCAGCAGCTGAAAGGCTGGGTGCTGGGGTTCGAGATCAATAGAGAGAGCAGACTATAGCAGGTACTTGTGGCTAAACATGGCCGCAGGCTGTACTTAACAAGCATTTGCAATGCAATAGGACTCACATTTATGCGAGACCTGTTGCATTACATCACGGACAACGGGAGCGGGGCAGGAAGCACGGACAACGGGAGTGCGGGAGGGGGAGAAGGGGGCGAGAAGGCACGGACAAAGTAGTGCCCCGCAGTCTAAATAACACATACCGTACCGTGTAACACTCTAAGTAAAGGGGCCAGTAGCCATGGGAGGGTACAAATGGCAACATGGCCATAATAAGGAGGGACTAACAAGCCTCATAACCAATCAGAAGGCAGCATTTACGAAAGACCATGACAGCCAATTAAAAACATGGGCGGAGAGTGGGCGGAGCTTCCACTCCATACTCCATTACTGCATGCCTCGCAGAGCGAGCAGCGCATGCACGCTGCTGCTATAGGCTTGACCTAAAAATGACAACCAGAGTGTGGTACATCAGTTTTGTTTTTAAAACTGCAAAAATGTAACACATTGTTGTACAGCTCATCATATTACCTTCGAAGGGCATTTGTGCTGGTCAAATCTAACTGTAAATCAATGGCTTGTTGTACAAAGTTTGGTTGGGGATGGGAAAGTCCGAGGGGGTGTGGCCAGCCAAGGGGGTATTGCCAGCTAGAGAGTTTAATGTTCCAAGGGTTTTACATGGATGAGGTACTACTTAAGTGGAGGGTCCTGAGATCCTCCTTAAGAGTAGGAGTGAGGGAGCTTGCTGGATCCAAGGGCCGATGAGCGGGTTGAAGATCCTGAGGACAACGCATGAAGCACAGCTTAAAGTTCTGCTCAGGCCTCTTAGATCGGGGATTCTCAACCTGTGGTCCACGGGCCCCTAGGGTCTTCAACTGTTTAGAAAACTAAATATTATTAGTGTGTTAAGGCAGTAACAACATAACGCAACATTTACAAAGCTAAATTGCTCTAGGTGAAGGGATTTGGAATTTGAGTATAAAAATTAAGTTTGTATCATTATCGTGATTTGTGGGAGCGGCACAAGTATAGCAAAGGAATCTAGTGTGGATGATTGGTGGCCCCAATTGAAGCACTGGTAAACACTGATTAAGTGCACACATTTGAAGCAGCAAAGACAAAATGATATACTGGAGTCCAGCATACTGTCCAGCACTGTCTTTTATAAATAAAATTACATTTTGAAACACTCCAACCATCCAATTAAAATGTAGATTTATGTGAATTAAATGCAATATTTCATTATTTGTACATTTGACGTACACTTGATCTTGTGTTTTTTTTTTCTTCATTTTTTAGGTTGAAATATTTGAATGTGTAGTTGGGGGGGGGCTCTGCTTACAGTAGTGATTCGGCAGGGGTCCATGGAAGTCAAAAGTTAAGACCGCTGCTGTAGACTTGAGAGGCCCAATTCGGAGTAAATGAGTACATCTAAGTATCGTACACTTGCACCGAAGATTTGCATGATTTGACACTTTCATTGATTCCCTCAAACTAATTTACTTCTCTTTTGAAATCTATGGTAATCGTAGATTTCTGGGCACCCTAATGGTCCTCTTCATGTACTCCACTGGGCTGTTGGCATTGCAGAGTCCGCTGTACTAGGCAGTGTGAAAAGCTCACTTTTATTCAGTTTATTTTTTCTTTGTGGAAACCAGTTTCTCACCTTTGTGTAAACGCTTTTCCTTGCAGCCCATGAAATGTGTTGGAAGTTTAGACCAGGAATCGAAAAGAGTTTGCACAATTTTCTTTGCTGAAAGAATCAATCCTGGCAAAAGGAGTACTTTGCAAAACTGCTCTAGGCGCCGGTTTTAAATTATGAAAGGTTTTCTTTAGCATTTTAGGTAGACCAATTGGGCGAGTTCTGTTACGGGCTCTGGGCAATGGAATAAGTTCAGTGTGATCAATGCTAAATTTATCTGAACAATTAGCATATCATAACCAAGTTTAGTATGTCTGCCTTTGTTAAGAGTATGCAGGTAACACCCATAAATACAGATTTGACGGATCAGGAATTTCAAGGATTTTTTTCTAAACCTACTTTAGATGGACAATGTAATGGTAAAGTCATTCCAAAAACGTCCCAACAATATAGTTAAGACAAAATTGTTATGGAAACGATTAATAGGATGAAAATTTTATGGTTTAGAAAATTGTGCCAGTAGTAATGACACATTTTCTCAAAAGAGAATGTTTATTACTAAACTATAGAGAACTTTAAGTCACTGTTGGTGATAAACTGTCCTAACCTTAAGGTTTTGTGAATACTATTTGGGGAGATGGCAGGTAATTAGGTTTCAGGCAAGGCCAATGGCTATGAAAACCGCTCTATCTTGTATGTGGACCCTATTGAAGGCAAATGTAATTGATTGTTGGAGAGTGCCCCTTTTTGCATGATTTCTCCCCCCCCCTACCTCCCCCCGACACATTTTGCCTGATATCTGATGCACTTTGACGGAGTGTGCAATGGGTCCCTGCCAGTCGGGTTCCCAGTGCCGGTGTTCTTTTCCAAAACTTTACCTTTGTTTCCACGATTCGCACACCTCTGGCTCACCTGTAAGCCCCTTGTAAAAGGTACCAGTGGTACAAAGGGCCTTGCGACCAGATAGGGTCTCTAAGGGCTGCAGTATATATTGTGCCGCCCTTGGAAACCCCTCACCAAACTCATACACACTGCCATTGCCAACTGAGTTTTGGTGCAGACAAAACTTCAGAGTCAACTTGGCACACATCCCTGTGTGCCATGCCCACCAACCACTGCCTGTGATATGGGTAAGTCACCCCTCTAGCAGACCTCACAGCCATAAGGCAGGGTGCACTACCCCACAGGTGAGCGCTCAGCTGCATGAGTAATGTGCCCCTTCAGTGTCTGTGCCATTCACAGACCTTGTAAGTGCATTGGAGCCATATTTAGTACGTGGGCTGGGAGTCTATCAAACTCCACACCTCCTTGATAGTTTTATTGAATGCTAAGGGGTTTGGTATCAGCATAACAAACCCACACTGATGCCACTGTGGGATTTGTTACAAAATGCACCCAGAGAGCATTTTGGAGATGCCCACTGAAAAACGACCAACTTCCTTGTGTCCAGCTGACTGGTCTGCACCAGGTATCCACACGCAGACATGTTTCTGACTCCCTGAGGTGGGAGCACTTGTGCTCTCTGGGTCAGGGACAAAGGCTGTTTGGGGTGGATGTGCTTCACCCTCCAAGCAGGAACTGCGTTCATGGCGGTGAGCCTCAAAGGCTTAATGCTATTTGATATGCTAGCCAGGGCCTCTCCAGCTCGTAGAGAGGCCTGCCCCCTGACCAAGCCTCACTTTTGGTTGCAAGGTCAGCAGGAAAATTAGTAGTCGGAGAGGTGTGTTCCCCCTCTGCCAGGACCACCCCTAAGGTGCCCTGGACCGAGGTGACCTCCTACTTAGGAAATCCTCCATCTTGAATGGAAGGATTTGACCCAATCAGGTTAGGGGAATGCCCCCTCCACAAAGGGAGGGGGCATTCTAAGGGTGTAGTCACTCTAAAGGCAAGTAGCCCATTGCTATCATCTGCCAGGCCCTGTAACGCCCCTAAATTCAGTATTTAGGGGCACCCCTGAACCTTGATCCTCTGATTCCTGTGACCCAAGAAGAAAAGGACGAAGAAAATGCCATGCAGCCTTGCCTGGAAGACGACTGATTTGTCTCCAGCCCTACCGGCCTGCCTTCTGCTCAAAGACCCTGCGAAGAAGACGACACCTGTCCCTTGGCCA
This sequence comes from Calotriton arnoldi, assembly GCA_963921515.1. Classification (NCBI taxonomy): domain Eukaryota; kingdom Metazoa; phylum Chordata; class Amphibia; order Caudata; family Salamandridae; genus Calotriton; species Calotriton arnoldi. Next base: position 225,433 of record CAWUFW010003294.1, on the reverse strand, counting down.
GCGACTTCCAAGAACCCCAGGAAGTCTGCCATTCTTCAGACCAGATCTCCAGAGGACTGTGGCCCTGTCCAGAAAAAATCAATCTTCAAGGATTTGCGGATCCATGACCCCTGCCCACTCTGCACCTGATGCCCATGGCCCGAGTGACTTGCCTGTCCTGTGAAGTCTCCAGTGATCCTCACCTCACCTCCATCGGTGGCTGACTTCTCCTGGACCCCACGAAGTAGCCTACAGCCTTAACCTGAAGGGTCGCCCTGACTGAGGCCGGCTCCGGTAACGTAAATCTGGCACCCCTGACTTTGGGGAGCCCAGCCGACTGTACCGAGGTGTCCCTCAGCCCTCCAACTCCCTGCTGAGCTGGTGGTCACATTCATCCAGCCTACTGGCCCGAGCCTGCAGCCTTTTTGTGCAACCGTGTTGCCCCAGTCTCCATTGACTAACATTGAGCCCAGTGACCTTTGCACCCAGCTGCCCCACTGCAGCTGGTGGTGCAGTACCTAACTTGAACTGACCCTTGCCCAGTGTTAGTCCAAACCCATGAAGGCTGGCACTGTAAGTAGAGTACTTACCTGCTAATGTTTAACCCTGTTTTCCTTCCATTAGATTGCATTACGTTCGATCTATTGCATACAAAAGTCTATTTCCATTGCAAAGTTCTACTGTTCTAAACGGAAAACACTAAAGTATTTCTACTTCTGTAAAGCATTGTTTACTGCTTTGCACAACAATTTCACTGTATTTGAAAAGTATTGCTTCTTTTAAACTGTGACTTACCTGCAACTGAGTTCCTCTTGGTTCTAAGTATAAAGTAACAAAGTAATAACTTATTTTAGAAAGCAATTGGTCTGGATTCAGTCTTTGAATGTGTGCTATCATTACTTGCCTGAGTGTGTAAAATAAATGCTTAACACAGCCCTCTGATAAGCCTAACTGCTTGACCACACTACCACAAATAGAGCTTTCGCCCCTCATCAGTCAGGCTAGCCTGAATCCAGTGGCGGCATCTGTTCTTTTTGCGCTCGTCACCCTAAGTGGGAGGGTATGTCCAGACATGGGTCCCGTGCTCACAATGCCACCGGATTCAAGCTAGCCTGGCTGATGAGGGGGTGATACCCCCAAATCGGTCCAAGGATGCTTGTTTTAGTCCATGGAGGATCTGGCCTGGTAGTTCTGGCTGGATTGTTCCCATGGGGAGCAGGATCGAGACTGATTTGCATATGGCTGGGTCCAAACTGGAATGCCGTGGTGAGCAAAATACTGATTAATTCAACTCCGATATGTGACTGGGGTTGAATGTTTGATTTGTTCAGCATTCCGCCCATAGTCTGTTCTTTTCTCTAGAATTAAGTTACCCTGCTGCCCATGTGTCTAGTGTAAAAGCTTGCTGAAAGCCATAGGTATTTATTTATGACATCATATAACCTCTTTTGGGGAAACACAATTAGGATTGAATCAAAGGCATTGTTCAGTTGCATATATGCGCTATTTGTACAGGACAAAGACAGCCAAAAGGCAGCACAGCACTAGGGTACTATTTTTATGAAGGAAGCATTGCTACCTTCCCTTCTGACAAAGATTGCCTATTCCTCAGGTTCCCTAAGAATTTCGCCGTTGCACTGTCCAGTTTTTTTTTCTTTTTTTTTTTTTTTTCTATTCTGTAACTGTGGCATGATTAAGTGTTCCAGTTCCGTACAGAGTTTCAAAGAGGCCACTCTGCCCCATCTGATAGTTTCGCAGTGTCATTCTACGGGAGCTCTTGACTCTTTGCACAACCTGTAGCATAACAGTTTTTCAATCTTGTTTCTTACTTCCATTAAATTGGACAGGTCTGTAACCGGGTGGTCCCCTCCCCCCCCTCCCCATAACTATCATCCTCACGTAGTAGCAATTTTCGCCAGAATTAGTGAATTAAATTCCATCTGGTGCCGTGTCTGGATCTTCTCTGAGGATGTTTTATAGTGGACTTCGTTTCTGCCACCCTAATGTAGTGTTGATTGATAAATTTTACTGAACCCTAGATAAGGGAATCGGTGCATTTTGAACCAGTTTACACAGAGCAGTTCATTTATAATGTTTATCCTAATCCAAATATTGCCCCAAAAAGTGGGACTTGCACTCGCCATTTCAGAAGTCTCAGTCCTCCTACTAAAGGTTATTATTGACTATTTACAACTCTATTTTTTTAGGTGTTCGTGTAATGAAAATCTGCTTATATTTTTTAGCTGCTTCAGAGTGTTGGGTGCACAAATGCCAAAGCATTTATGCAGTCCCTCGAGGTTACCAGAGTGAGCATGATGCACCAATGTATTGGTGCTTTTCGGCGGTGCTCTCTCCCTCGAAGATGCTGAAACATTTCAGTTTGCCACAAAATGGCTGGCTGTGCTCTGGTGTACATGGGGTAGTGACACGGCGAACAGTCAATCCAAGCACGAGGGTACGCGTTGTTGGGAATAATGGGGCTTCGGCTGTTGGGGCGAAAGGCGGGCTGGGGTTAGTTGCAACATCACTGATGGGGGGGGTGGAGGGGGCTGCTCATAAAGTGGTACAACTTTCTGGAAGACTTCCAGAATAAGGAATGACTTTGGATTGCTTTTTTTTGCTATTATGTTTTGACAAGTGGTTTCCACTGTTTTTATTCCGTTCGTGTACCTATGCAAGTAATGTCCTTGGGCGTATTCACTTTTTCATAAGGAACCACCGCAGTTGTCAGTCTGGGATTCAGCCTTTCCATGCAGCCTCTGTTTGCATGTCCGTTCTAGTGCGCATAGCTTCCAAGGTTTCAGAATGCTATGTGTGACATTTCCATAATTTCAGTGTAATTATGAGTGACATTTCAACGACTATGAGTGACACTTTCTCGCGATCAAAATCTAGCAATGAGGACAAGGGAAACATATAGATATCAGAAATTACACCCATATGAGCAATGAAAAACTCTAAGGAGATCTTAAAACTGCGGCAAAGGCCCAGGAATGGAAAGGCACTAACCGGAGACTCCTCCTTGCAGTCCAGCTGCACAGACTATTGACACCAACTCAATTTACTAATCTGAAAGTAATCTAAGCTTTATGGGCAAAACAATATTTCATAAAGTAAACAGCTTCCGTTATGGTCCACTGTAGAACTCATTCCAAGAACTTAATTAACGTTTCTTGCACACTCACATTTTGTTAATACTCCACAGCCTTGCAGCAGACCAACTCATGGGGGCTGGAGGTCACACGGACTCTGAAAATGCACCTGAATTCTAAATATATTTGTAGCTAAAGTGAACGATTAAAGGATCAGGAGTCCCACCGTTTAAAACAGATTTGCATGTAAATACTAAAATACGCTACTAACTGGGAGAAAATATCACAAGCCCAAACTATAATCTTGACACCATATGGAATAAAATTGTGTTTTTCAGTACAGACTCCATCCGTGGGCATATTAAAAGGAACTACACAAAGTTTGCATAACTTGTGCATTTGGCTTGAAAAAACAATTTAGCGAGACCTCCCAATTCACGTTACTTCGGGAGAAGCGTTGTTTAAGTTTAGTTAATAAACTGAAATGAACAGGTTAGTGCTTCCAAAAGAGGTACACGTTCAGCAGATTGATTCGCATAAAAATTAACTTGTACTTGTGCTCCTTTTATCAGCACAGGAAACTTTAATTTTTTTAGTAGCAACACTTGTTTTACATTTTGGTGCGTACACCACCAGGAACAAAATGCAAGCACCTGACTTTATCACGCAATTGTTTCGGGTAATATGAGCAGCACTGTACTTACCACACAGCACGTTCCGTGATGAAACACTGCCTTGTATCAGGGATAAGAGAAGGCCGTGTTAGCAACACACACACGGCATGAATCTTTCGATGCCTGGTGACCAGTGCGTGGGAGGAGGAGGCCGGGCAAACACTGGCTCCAAACAGGGACAGGCCCCGGCGCGCATAAGATGAGACCTGGAAGAAAGGCGCTGCTTTGACGCCTGCATGCGTGGCAAGGAAAAACAAAACTGCCGCCCGCCTGTGTCTGCCTCTGGCCAATCAGACCATGCATGGCCACAGGCAGACAAGGCGTCATTCCAGAGTTCACGAGCCTAGGGGCAGTCAGAGTCTGCTATTAATGACTGCATTGGTGAATAACTACTAGAGCTTCACATAGTAGATCTGCGCCGGTCGCCGCTCATCCCTCACCACCGGGGATATATCCACGGCAGCAACTCTGCTAAGCAAGCGGACTGCAAGTTAGTCACCGTGGCAGTTCAGGTTTACCGCCCGCATCCTTAGTCCAGGGGCCGGCTGTCCTCAAGTCTGCTATTATCCGCAATCAGTGACAGGTTGTCCTCGGTGGCCACTGCAACTGATGGTCACTGACTCCATGACATGAAGCTGAGCAAGGTGATGAATAATAGAATTCACCGTAGGACAGCATGCGATAGCGGCCCGGGCAGTGCTGCAAGAGCTAAGATTGCGGCGGCGCCAGCACACCAGTAGCCAACCCAAGCCGCTTCCTCGCAAAACAAACACCCGCCCTCTCAAGCAGGACGTGACATCCCCCCTCCCCTCGGCGCCAGACTAATAAATGTATCAGACTGGCCTGGGCACTATCGTGACGTCAGGCTGTGAGAGCGCCGCGACGCGGAAATCAAAATGAAACATTGTTGCATTGCGCAGCCAGCCTAAGCAGCATCAACTCTGCTGCAAGACACAAGCCTGCAGCAGGAACAGCGCGCGCACGACGCCAGGTAGGGCGCGCTGCCAGCTGCCACACTTTCACTCCATGATATAGTTTAGGCAGCGCTAGGGAGGCTGAGGTACTATGCAAATGCGTGACAATGCATTTCAGTGCGGTGATGTAGATCACCACACTGGAATGCGTTAGTGTCACGTCTGGTGCGTGATACTTGGCAGGACTGAGTGCGGTACCTGTGGTAGAAATGTGTTTGTCTGGGGTGTTCAACTCCTGCTGTATGTTTAGGTTGAGTTGGTTGTGGCACATAGGTGGGCTTTGGAATATTTCCGGTGGAAAACGCTATTAACTTAATTACCGAAAAGGTATAGCTTATCCCTCCTGCAGTAATTGGTAATTACCGCTATCGGTGTTTACCGCAGCGGTAGTATTATACCGCTAGCAGTAATTACCCCGCTTGTGGGCCTGAGACTGGCCGTGCCTGTTTCCTACGATAGGGCACTGGGTGTGTGTGGTGAGGAACTGCCAGGCGACCGCGTAGTGCCCACACAACTGGGCGAATAAGTCTGGTCAAAGAATATTCTCGATGACTTTTAATTGATCGTATTGGGTCACGTTATCGGGGAATCGGGAGAATTGTGGGCTAGTGAATGTCACATTGATTGGAAAAAAGACGCGCCGAAGCGGGCCGGCGTTGCTTTACGCGGGCTTCCCTGCCTGTTTCTATGGCGACCGAGGTAATTTCCCGTCTGAGGATCTCCGCTGCCCTCTGATTGCACTTCTGCGGTTCCAGCCAGCAGTAGCAGGGAAGCGTTAAGACACGATAGCTTCCTCCTCTCTTAAATAGCTTTGATCTAGTGTGAATCAACAATACGCGCTGATTTTGCATTGTTGACATATTCACAAATGTCTCCTTAAGTGCTTTCTCGTTTTCTTCCTCATTAAACGGAGCGCTCTTTAATTACGTGGCTCCTGACTTGCTTTTGCTTTCGCGGTGTGTGTGTGTTTTTTCTCTAGGAGTCTTGCTGTGGTATTTTGTACAATATAGTCTACTACAGTCCAGTAATAAACCTTAATGTGCATATCTGTTTCTAAAAACACGCTCTCTAAGGGTCCAGCAGTTCCTTTAGTGGCAATGTGCCCTGCCCTCTCACAGTGGGCCCATCCATACCCGTTTGTATATGATGTATATTCTGTGAATGAATATTGCTTTGTATACAAATTGTCGGTGGGAACAATGCTAACTTTTACGAAGTGAATTATGACTGACCAGGATCTCTGTCCAGGAAGTAGCCAACCCTCCCCCAACACACATTTTGACCCATTTGATATTGAGCAAGCCTGACTCGCCCTAGAAGAGTTCCCACTCGCCCTTCCATCTATACGTCCATGCTTTTAGCCTACATCCACCCATCCTTTCACCCTTCATTCATATATTGTTTTGTCATTCTATCGATCCATCCTCTCACCCATCTACCAGTTTATCCTTTATCCATTCATCCATCCATCCTTTATCTGTCCTGTCATTCCTTTCATTTAGCCCAGTTCCCTTGCAATATTCCATTCATCAGTCCTTTCATCCATGTACACATCCATCCTTTCACTCATTCATCCATCCATCTGCTCACTCCTCGATTAGTCCCACCCCCCTAATCCATCTATTCTTTCATGCACCCTCCCCCCCCCCCTGTCATTCCATTGATTCACCCATCCTTTCGCCTTTCCATGCATCCATTGATCCTTTGCATCTGTACTTTCGCCTGCCATCCAACCATCCTTTTGCTGTTACTTTTTAACCTCCCTTCCTTTGGACTGCAGAGCACATCTGCCCACTAGCAGCTCCCTTCAGTGTCAGGGAACATTCTATCAGTGTGCTTTTTGAGAACAAAAAGCTGTTTTTAGCTAAACAATTATGTTTTACAGAAAACATAACAATACTGGCACAAGTTTTGACAAAGCCAGTAGGCTGGCAGCCACGACAAGACCATTGTTGACTTGTAAATGTGCCTACAAGAGATTTGCTAAATTGAATTATTTGTATAATTATTCCAATCCATGTTTAACAAACTCTATCAAAGTAGTTTGAAGTACATAGTTTCAGAATCAAATTCAAATAAACCTATAATTAAAATTGTCAAAAAAGTTTATCACACGGGTGTATATATTCAAAAATAGACTTTTATATTAATCAAATTTCATTTTTTAAAAAGGGTACAAAATCATACAAAACATAAAGCAACAAGTTACAATGATATATATTCTTTGTTACATTTGTGTACACAGTTTTTCAAGTATTTACATGGCAATGTAACCAAATTTTGCAGACAACTTTGCCTTTGATACAATGATCTGTGAAATCGGTGTAGAATGTCGACGTTTAGGTCTATGACTGTTTGCATCCACTAGACCATCTTGAGGACTTTATTTAAAAATTACAGATGAATGACCCTTCAATTATATTGAGAGTAGTTATGTTTATTGGGATCCAACCAGTATGTGGTGGCATATAAAGGCCTACGATTTATCCGGTAGTCAAAATTCCGTATTGATTCAACAGCAGATTATCCACTTGTAAACTGCTGAACGTAAAGTCAATCTATATAGTTCCAGCCTTGACCGCAAAGTAAATCACTCTTGCTCACAGAAGTCGGCGCCTCACGGCAAGACCATGGCTGCTGTGTGTGAGGGTCTCAAAGTAAATCCCGACACAGAAGGAGATTTGTGTGGATCACGAGTGTGACAGATCTCGGTTTAAAATCTCCATCAGTCTATAGCATGCTCCTTTCTTTGAAGGGCGTCACTGCATCAAACTCTCGAGAAAGGACCCTGGTGATTGTTATTTCCGAAAGCTGTTTTCCTACATTTTGTAGCACTTTGTGATTCAAAACTCTGGGCGAGGATCCTTGTTATATTTGAATCCCTAAAGAGCTTCTGAAAAAACCAGGGCTTTTGAAGGTAAAAAGATGTTTGTTATGAAATGTTAAAAATAGTACTCAGTAAACAATGTATGTCTTTAAAAATATTGACTCCATTGTAGTACTGAAATCTCTTCCCCTCAATAAATGTTGTCAACCCTTCTCGGAACCTAAGAGAAGGCAGCTTCTGTCCTAGCTTTTTGTTTATTTGGAGACTTGGCATAAAATAGGGGTATGCTCCCCACTTTGGTTTTTAGGCGAGATGGAGAAGACTAGATTTCATAGGTAAAGCAAAGCATCTAAAAAAACTAATTGTGGCCTTTCGGCTCCACCTTCCTTTCCGAGGTAGTATCTCGAACTTCCAAAGAGTTTCACATATTGGATATATACACTCCCTTCCAAATTTATTTGCTGCACTTTTTAACAGTTTGAGGGTTGTGAAGTCGGAGGAAACGAATACTAAGTAAGGCAAATTACATTTGAAGTTGTATTTTGGCCTTGCGTGCTCTGCTTTGTGCATTTCTATCTCATTATGTGTTGTAGTAACCTATTTTAGGTTGGCTGGCTGTGTGATACGTCTACGTGGGGTACATGTTTTTATTGTATGAAAATAAAATTGTGAACTCCTTGAGGTACTTGGGTATTTTTATATATGCCGTTTTAAATGTTCTAATTGCTGATCCACAGATCAAATCTATTTTTTTTTTTTTGGTTCCCACATAATTTCAATTTTGTGCATTCCCCTACGATTGAGTTAATTGTCTCAAACCTTTGCATGTTATATTTCTTTAAAGCTTATAATTTTTTAACTTTTGCTCATTAAGCATATAGTTTAAATTCTGGTCCGGGCCACTGGAATTTATGCAATTGTGTGACCGCAGTGTTCTTTTAACATTTATAGATTTGCCACATAATTCACCACCATAACCTGCAGATGTTCATTAAGAAAGAAACCATTTTTAGCTCAAACGGTTCACAGTGGAAGGTCCTTTGCAAAGGTTGACTGTTCACCTTTCTGTTGCTTACTGCTATATATTCGAGTGTTAAACTCGAACAATTGAGGTGCAACCAATGACTGGACAGTGTTAACAAGTTAAAAATGACAAATAACGTAATACAATTATAAAATGTGGCCAATTGTGCCGCATAATTTGCCTTTTCTTGCTGCATAATTTACTTAACCCTGCTGCATAATTCCAGTATCCCTGATTATGTTCCTTTAAAGTCTTAGAAGTGGACTAAATCTTTGTGCGTCAGGCTCCATTTTAGGATTTATGTCCTGCATTTCCAAGTCTGTACTTTAACTTTTTGTAGGATCTTTACAGTGCAGCTTTGTTGTTGTACCTAACTTTAGGTTGCTCATATATTCATGTATTAGGACTTCATTTTCTGTCACATACCCATCTTGATAAGGCTCCTGGACCATGAAGAGCCTCTGTCCAAATCTAGACGTTGCATATGATGTGCAAACATATTTTTCATAGACACTTTGAAGAGTGTGTCCTAAAATGTTGTTTTTCTGTGGCCGAGTAGATGAATGAAGTGTAAAATGCCATAAATCGAAACGGTAAATGAATGGTAGCATTTTCTGTACGTATTCTTGTGGAACTTGCGACTGCACACGTCATGTAATTTAGGTATTCTATATATTTTTTTCATTCCTCGTTTCATTAACTCAAGCTTTTTTGTTTTTTTTTATAAACGAATGCAGCTGTTCATTAGGAGTGTGCGAAGTTCACATAATTGCTTTTGTGTAATTACGTAAAATTTCATCCAAATTACTGCCATTGTATTGAAGTATGAAATGCACACTAGCGTCCACTTAAGATTAGAGGATGCATTTCGCACTTAAAAGAAGTGCAAAAATCAAGTGCACAACGAGCAATAGCTTAGCTTGCTCTGCTTGTAAGTTTTTACAGCGAGTGGTGCCTAATTACACTATGTGATGTAATGGCAAAATGTTGGCAAGTCCACCTACCAAAAGTAACCCGAAACACTGGTGTAACACAAATTTCGCCCAGTCCTAGTATTCACCTGAATTTAATTTGAGTATTTGCAGGTTCACTACCATGTACTAAATGATTCTGGTACTTAAGAGAGTATATTGTTACTATTACTGTACCCATTCTTCTGCCCCGCTTCTAACGTGTGGGTTGCAGTTGAGGGTGCTTATGGATGATGGATACAGTGTGATGAATAAAATAGCTCGGTCAAAGTAACACTTCTGTTTTTTCCTTTACCTTTCAGGACAAGAGTGAAGTTGGAAAGTTTAGAAGATGCCTACATTTTGCGTGGAGACGATGACTCTCTTTCTGACAAACATGGATGTCCAGCCTATGTCAGCCCTGAGATCTTAAACACAAATGGCAGCTACTCTGGCAAGGCGGCGGACGTATGGAGCCTTGGAGTCATGCTCTACACCATGTTAGTTGGTCGATACCCCTTTCATGACATTGAGCCCAGTTCCCTCTTCAGCAAGATTCGCCGTGGGCAGTTTAACATTCCAGAGACACTATCGCCCAAGGCAAAGTGCCTCATACGTAGCATTTTGCGCCGTGAGCCATCGGAGCGGCTGACATCGCAGGAAATTTTGGACCATCCTTGGTTTTCTACAGATTTCAGTGCATCTAATTCAGGATATGGTGCTAAGGAAGTGTTGGATCAACTGGTGCCTGATGTCAACATGGACGAAGACATGGACCCATTTTTTAACTGACTGCTGAGAGTGCTTCTCAGAAGGTACTTCAGCAGGACCAGGCCACATGAAGGAGTCTTTGCTGGCCGCTTTCATCACAATCTTGGCCTACCTTGGTAGCAAAGAGTTCCCTGAGTCAAAAGGAACTTTCACAATGAGCTAGTACACAAATGTAGCATGGGGGCACATCAAAGGGGAGGGGGCCTCAGCTATCCGTTTATGGCAGCATGAAGCAACATGTAGCTTCAGTCCGAGGAACCTAGGAGTCTGCAATGATCACTCCTTCCGTTACTTTTAAATATTTGCAGACATTTGAACCCTTTTGTCTTGCAAACGGGCCTTGGCATCGCACTGTTAGAAACCTTACTTCTGCCATTTTTTTCAGGGATCGAATAACTGGCTAAGCTTTTTATTTTTCATTGGATGTTGTCTAGTAGTGATTTGGATACAAAACAAGTTGCGTGCTGACAAGATAGCGTGACACAAAGTGAGTGCAAAATGTTGTACTCGTGTTTCCCAACAGTAAACTACTTTTCCATTCGGTTATAAAAAAATATTAGTTGCAGCTCTTGTCAGAAATTGACATTTGCAGTGATTTTCTTTTACACAAGGTACATTTCCTTGTATTAAAAAAGCAGTATTTTTTTCAGGAAGCTATTATTTCAAACTTCCAACTGTGATATTGATGTCAAACAAACAGGGTAAGAAAGAATTCCTTCCACGTTTGCCACTTTGCACTTAAGTTAAACGAGCGCTATTGAACCATTTGTAAGCAGAGTGCCCAGATTTTGAAAAAGGTGTCAGTCATTCGATCCTTAAGGTAAAAACTAAATATTTTAGAAACTTTCCTCCTTTTTCCCCCTCAGTGTGCAGAGGTAAAACGTGTCTGACTTACGAAGCAGGACAAAGAAGGCATTCTTATAAGCTTACCTTTATTGTAGTATGGATACTTTTCCCCACCATACACATTAATATGCACCTTTGTATTGTCAAGAATGTTATGATATTTATTGAGGAAAATGTCACAGTAGTGATGTAACAAGCCAGTACTTCAATTACGGGTTGACTTCGGATGACATGTTACATGCTGTAGTTAACACTTGTATGTATGTTTGTGTTCAGGTGTCGCTGTCCCCAGAAGCATTTTGTTTGGCCTCTTTCTTAATTTTTTTTTTTTTATTATTTAGACTGGTAAACGTTTTTATTATTGCTTTTTATATTGCTATTGAAGTCCTTCAGCATCAATACTTGTGTTTCTAGTACCTCAGTTGTACTTATACTGCCTGCATATGTTTTGTAAAGTGGTCATGTTTTTGGGTTAGTACACGTGGATCCTGTAGTATGTAATTGTTACTTGAATCTGTGCTTAATTATAGTATGTGGCATGTACATACTGCTACTTGGCTACTACATTTGACTATGGGATGTTAGTTTCCTGCTCCAAGAACGTGACTGGCAAGCTGAAGAGTTCACAGCTCTTGATAACAAGACAAAGGCTGCAGCTGACCTGCGTTGGTTCTGTTTTGGCAATCCTAAAGGAGTAATTTTTCTAAAATTAAGAAGATGGTGCTGTGTCCAGATGAACTTCCCCTGCCACCCACAACCACGCCCTAAAATTACCTGATCCAAGGAAAGATTAGTGATGACATGCATGGTGGGGTTTAAGCCCCTGGTGCTTTATTTGTCATGTATTTGGTTCAATGTTTTGTCCTAATCTCTTCAATAAATAAAATGTGCATATTTAACTAAATTTTGTTTTACCTTTTATACTGGTATGCTTTTCTTACTTTGGACAACTCTTTGGGATATTCATAACCTGAAATATTGTGATTTGATTTTTTTTTTTGGGGGGATTTTTTGGGGGGATTTTTTTTTCGGTCCTGAATGTCTTGATGGTCTCTGTGGATCTGCACCATCAGATTTATAACTTCCGAAAGACAAACCTACGGACAATGTCTATATGGAATAAAAAAGTAGATTGTGCTACGGTTACCAACTACCCTTTAAGAAAGAGCACGACTTGTCCACTGAATACACTATAGTTTGAAGTTCGTCAGTAAGGAGAAAAATATAAACCCTTTGTGCATTCTTTATTGTATGGATCACTGTCTTTTTTTTTTTTTTTTTTCTTTTGTTCTTTTTTGATGGGGGGGGTGTAGGATAGGGTTTTTTGGCAGCAAATTTAGTACAACCTATCCATTGCTTATCAGTTACAGACTTAAAAAAAATTACAGAAAAGCATAACATCGATTCAGAGACAGTCTACAGCCCCTCAATGTCCCATGCTCTAAACCTCCCACCCCCCCATTATTTTCCTCCATTCATATTGGCTTCCGATACTGTTTAAAAATGAAGACCCAGCGAGAAATCTGGGCCGTACCCATTAAAAGAACTATCAGGTGTAGTTCATAGCTTTTCCACAACTGCATGCATGACCTCTGGACAATATTCGTTAGAATTTATATTAAGTCCAGTATTGGCTGCAAGCAAAGACTGCTTTTCATCAAACCTTTGTATTTTCAACCATTTGCATAAATAGACTTTTCAAAAGTAAGTTACAATATATTTACAGTCTCTTCCCCTTGTCTCCTTCTTGCAGCTTTCCAGCACAATTTATTTGCATTTAAATACTTTTGGACACTTGTTCCTTCTTAGGTTTCCATTTCCACACCTACGACCCAATTGACTCCCTTTAAGGCCTTCAGTTGAGGAAGTTGTTTCTTTTCTGTTTTAAATGGCGAGCAAGTATCATGGATGGTACAATTTGTATTTACCTCCCCACCTTGTTATCCATCAGTTTTTTTCCATGTGAAATACAGGGTTGGAATTGCCTGAAACCCCTCAAACTAATTCAAGTGGCAATGAAACTGAGCTTCATCCATGAGAGTATCTCTAGAACTCCATGAGCCTTGAAAGCAAACTGAGGACGAAACACGTGCTCACTGCTCACCAAGTAGAATCTGAGCTTAAACTGTTAATGTTTAAGTTTGCATTAACTTAACAATACAGTTCTTAATCTGATGCTTACATTGAACCCCGATTGTTAAGTAGTTCAGTTTCTGATCGGACTTATTGGGCTCTCAGAACCCTATGCTTTAACAAACCTGGGGGCACAACAGGATTGCAGTTAAGAAAATGTAGGTTGTCACATAGACCACTGTGTTCTTTAATTTGGCACTGTCATTCTCCAGTTTTGTACTGCTGGTGTATTTGAACATTCTTGGCAGGACTTGTATCTCAAGTGTGAACGGGATTGTAACAAGTATGAGCATACAAGCAACAAAGCAGTCTAACATAATGTACAGTTTTGTATGACACGTTCACCCCGATGGGCTTCCAGCACTTATGATAGATTACTTATGGCAACTGTTATTTAACTTAAAGGTACTTATTTTATCCAGCCTCAGAAGGTTGAAAGCACAGTTGTCCTGCTGGGATCTGAATATGTGAACAAATAGTTCTGTCGGAATGAGCTTGTAGAACATACACTTGCCTAATTCACATGAGTAAATAAATCCAAAAGACAAACAACAAAAACGCACGGGTCTGTATAACTAAATGCATCAATGACAATCCAGTTACAGTAGTTCATTCAAAAAAGGAGTTCCGTATGTGGCAAGTGAAAGTGCTCGTGCAGTGCATCAGAGTGACTGTACATATAAACAGAAAGCAAATTCAGATCCCTTGACAGGCCGGTCCAAAATTTTTACAAATTTAGAGTATCATAAATGGGCTCCTTTCATCTCTCCTATGATGGCCAAAATGTGGAGATACAGTAAGGGCTGCATATAAATATCGAAAAAACAAAGAAAGTCCACCCTTGACTCATGGAAAACTACATTCATGAAAAGGAGCTTTCTTTCCAGTGATTGCTATGAGATTGTGAAAGGAAACTAAGTTTTCTTAAAATAACCCTCACCTACCAAAAGGTCCCTTGGTGGCATGCTTCATCATCTGGTTCTTCCCGCCCCGCTGTGGGATGGGGTGTGCTGGAAGTCACTGGGTACTTATACCGTTCGACTACAAGCAGACAGTGTTCATCGGAGCCACAGGCAGGCATTGTATGGGTGAGAGAGCAGCTTTGATGTAGGCACCCCTGGGCAACGAGCATTTCCACTAAGTTTCTTGACTCTCTCATTTAACTTGAATACTCCATGTCTTTTCTCTCGCAGTGTTTGACTACAAGCGCCCCTCCCGTGAAAAGTTCATGGGGCCTTAGTTAGGCATCAAACATGTAAGTTTCTCCATTGCTCACTATTTTTTCATTCCTCACTATGTTGTTTTCAGTGGCAAACGACATCGAGTCACTCTTGTGTATTATGGCAATACCTCGAACATCAGAACCGAGAGGGATCCCATCAGATGGAAACCCATATAGTGTGTGATTTCTGTTATGTGTATTGTTTTGTCAAAGTTCTTCTTTATATGAGAAGGGCAGCACGTCACTCGCATATCATTGAAACGAGTAGTCGTGCACAAGTGGAAAATATATAACTTTCTTTTTTTTACCTTCCACAATTTAGGTGATGAAGTTTTCAGAGTATACAATCGAGTAATAACTTGTGTTATGTTTTACTCAAACTTTCCAGATTGCTTAGAAAAGTGATACCAATTGGGTATTGTATTCATGCATGTTTAAATGCACATTACACGTTGACATTATTCAGGGAGACCAAGTAGGTTAACAAAGAGTGGTTTAGAGTTATCAATCACTTTGGTCCTGAAGAAAAGCCTCGGGGAAGGCTTGAAACATGTAGACCAGGGAGAAGACCACTCATTATAGTGCACATTTCTCCTCTCCCCATTCTAACAATACCAGCCACAGGAATTAATAAAGTGATGGTTCCACGTAGCCAGATATTTTTTAACTCTCTTTTTTTTTTTTTTTTTTTACCTTTCCACTCTCGCAATAGCACATAGTATCACTTTACAAAAAGTGCTCCCACATCTCTGTCGGTCGCAGCACGCCCCGTCCCGCAGCTGGGCGGGAAGAACCCGATGAAGCATGCCACCAAGGGAACTTTTGGTGGGTGAGGGTTATTGTAAGAGAACTTGTGTTCTTTGACAATCTCATAGCAATCACTGGAAAGAATGAATGTAGTTTTCCATGAGTCCAGGGTGGACTTTCTTTGTTTTTTCCTAATTTCTAAAGGAGGCAGAGTCCACAGTGCACCTAACCTCTTTCTCCCTCCCTTGTTCTTGGTGATGGCATATAAATATCGTCAACGTTTCGGCCCTCTTCTACAGACCTGTTAAGGCATCTGAATTTGCCTTCTGTTTATACGTACAGTCACTTTTTTTTTTAATCATCTAATGCACTGCATGAGCACTTTTTAACTAGACACATACGGAGCACCTTTTTGAATGAATTACTGTAAATAGATTTTTTCATTGAATATGTGATTCATTTAGTTATACAGACCAGTGTTTTTTTTTT
The DNA here is from genome assembly GCA_963921515.1 of Calotriton arnoldi. Taxonomy (NCBI): domain Eukaryota; kingdom Metazoa; phylum Chordata; class Amphibia; order Caudata; family Salamandridae; genus Calotriton; species Calotriton arnoldi. Next base: position 209,705 of record CAWUFW010003294.1, on the reverse strand, counting down.
GTCTTCTGGATTGATTTCCTCATACAATTTATTTCGACAAGTGTATGTGCTACCTGCTCATTCCGACTGCAAGATTTGTGTTTGTGTACCAAACGATACCCAGGTTTTGAGGAACACTGGGTCACCCCATTGATGTTTAACGGGATCTGAATATGCGATCATGTGGTCAAACACGCATCCCTGTTAATGCATTAGTCTACTGAGCCTTTGGACCAGGGATCTGGGAGTTTCAACATGTGTGGCTCTGTCCCTGGGCTGCGCAGTCGCTTGGACAGCACTATCCATGGCGAGTGTGCTCTTGTTCCCTACTTTCTAGATACTTTGCAATAGAAAGTTAGATACCTTGGACTCCTTGACTTTCCGGGTAGACTTGGACAAAGCAATGAAGGTCTAGATCACGGGATGTGGTGTTGGGTGAGTTGAAACTGAACAATTGTGTTTAGGAAAATAAGGCTATCTTATGGATTAAGGTTGAAACTGGGTCAGTAGTTCTGTGCGGTTGGATTGACAATAGAGCGCACAGAAGATAGTTATGAACCTCGATGATTAAAGGAGGGCAAATTGGGCTGGCTGTAGAGTTTTCAGACCTGTTGATCCAGCCAGCTTGCCAGTCCATCAGGTGCTGAGCAGCAGAATCAACTAAGAAGAAAACAATAGGTGGCACGCGGTGGAGGTGTGCTTGCCATCCATCAGTTAGCAAGCTGAGGGGGAAGCGGAAGCATGCTGTTATGCCCCATATTCAGGCTCCCTGGGATGGCTGGGGATTTTTACTCTGTAAAGGACAGCAGAAGTACAGGGTAGAGAATTACACAAAAGGCATTAGTGGCCTGTGGTTCTCCCTTGTGACCTCTGTGGGCAACATTCATCTTCAATCTTGCAGTGCCATGCTTACAAATAGGTGCTTGTTAACAGTTTCGGGTAACCCTAACGGCAAGTGCACTGTCATTGCGTGTGCACTGTAATTTCTTCATTAACAATCGGATGATCATCAGCAGGCTAAGGAATGGTCTTTGTTTTTTCTTTCCTTCATTCTCTGGCTTAGTATGGAGAGCTGCACGTGTTCCTGGTTGTTCACCCAGTTTATACTCTGGGCATTTTGGCACACTTTTCAGCATATGTCTTGATGCACGCTTTAGCTTTCATCATGTTTCACTGTATTATGTGTTGTATGAAGTTGGTAGTGACTAAATCGATAATGGGTAATACGAGTAGTTAGCTGAGTGTTTGTCTAGTAGAATGAGGATTGTTGTTGCCATATTCCCAGCGTTCTTCCAGGCAAATCCCATCATTCAAAGAGGTTTTCCCCAATTCTCAGGTTCTTTTTGTAAACTGCAAAATACAGGGAAGGATTCTAAATCTGCCTTAGGCGTTCTATTTGCCCATCAGTCTGAGGGTACTACCCAGATAATGAATATGTGAATTTGGTCCTTTGTCATATATGAGAATGTTTGGTACACCGTGAAGACTGACTGCTTGCTGTTTGAAGATGTTCAGCAATGATCTGGCAAAGGGATCCTTGTGCAATGGAATAAAATAACCCATTTGAAAATGATCCATGGTCACTAGCAAAAGGTGGTCACACTCTTGAAGAATGGTAAATCTGTAATGCAGACTAGATACCCTGTGCCAGGAATAAGGGGAGCGATTCTACATCTGAAGGCTTTCCAATTTCTCTTTCGCCAGAGTGCAGATGCCACAAATTTGAACAGATTTCTTAATTGCAAAACAAAGTGATGATGTGCAAATCCAGTGCGTTTGTAAACTCCCAGGGGGTTGTGAACTGGAGACACCATGCTAATGTTCAGATATGTGGAAGGAAGTAGAAATGAAATGAACGCGTTTAATATAGCGTACAGCTACTCAGACTAGAGTGTCCTGGCGCATGGAAGTGGAAAAAGTGGCGGAATGCTGAGGAAGGGCTAGTTCTTAAAAAGCCAGATTTGAAGATGCTGAGGAAGGGCTAGTTCTTAAAAAGCCAGATTTGAAGATTCTTTCTGAAAGTTAGCAGGTCTGTAGTTAATCTTAGAGGTTCTGGAAGACTGTTCCACATCCATGCGCCAAGGTATCCAAAAGATCTCCCCTCCCCCCTCCCCTTTCCCCCTTCCCCCCCCCCCCCACCACCACCACCACCACCACCACCCCCCTCACCCTCCCACCCAATACGCTCAAGGCATGTTTTGGGAATGAGGGCAAGGTTTGCATTTGAAGATCTTAGGGATCTGGTTGGGATATAGCGGTTTACGCATTTGTTTAAATAGCAGGCTCCTATGCCATTAAAAAGCTTTGAAAAAGATCACCATAGCTTTGAAATTGATCCTTTCCTTCATGCGCAGACAGTGCAAGGACCTTAAGATGGGGGTCATACTAGATCTGGGTTTGAGTCTCACAATAGCGCTGGCAGCCGCATTTTGCACCACTTAAAGGCACTGAATAAGACATTTGGGCAATCCGAGGTACATACTGTTGACATAGTCTAGTTTTGATGTCACCAAGGCTTGCACCACAATCTTTCTACTGTCTAGTGATAGCAGTGGCAGGAATTTTTTTAACATGCGGAGTGTGCCAAAACAGGCGCCTGTTAAAGTTTGGATCTGTGAACGCATGGAAAGAGTATTGTTGATGACAATACCTAGGTTTTTTACTTTCTCCTTAGCTGAAGGCGGAGGTGACAAGTCTTTTGGCCACCAAGTGCTCCAGTTATACGTTTCAGGTTGTCCAAAGAATACGACTTCTGTTTTATCTGGATTATACTTCAACTGATTTAGCTTGAGCCAATTGAATACCTTTGTGAAGCAGGACCAAATATTTGCTCAGTCAAAATCAGTTCCTTTGTCACAGGTAAAAATCAGCTGTCATCCGTGTATGAGACCATTTTAGCGCCGCCTTCTACCAAAGGTGCAAGGGGTCATAGATGTATATTGAATAGGGTGGGACTAAGGATAGATCCCTGGGGAACACCCACATTCATAGCAGATATCGGAGAAGAAAAAGGGGATAGCCAGATGTCCTGTGATCTATTTTCCAGGAAGGGGGACATCCAGGTTAGGGCGGTCCCGCCCAATCCAATGTTCACTAGTCTACCGAGAAGCCTCTTGTGTGGTACCATATCAAAGGCCGCCGACAAATTGAGTAGGATCAGAACTGCTTTTCCTCCCTGGTCTAGCTTACCCGTGATAAATTCTGTCACCTCCAACAGAGCAGACTCCGTACTGTAGTTAGACCTAAAGCCTGATTGTGAATCATGGAGTAGCTTCTGGTCTTCAATATGCTTTATGAGAGCTCTGTTTACATGTTTCTCTAATACCTTAGAGAAGGCAGGAAGTAGGGAGATCGGCCTGTAGTTGGCGAAATCGTTATGATCGGCATTTGCTTTTTTTTTTTTTTTTTTTTTTTTAAAGGGGTAGGATCTTTGCCTGCTTCCATATGTGTGGCATTTTGCCAGAGAAAGGAATAGATTGAATAGCTTATTCGCTGTAGGATTGATGATGGGTGCTAATAAATTTAGTATAATCGCCGGGCAAGAGTCAGTTTGAGAACCTGACTTTATGCTTTGGAGAAGAGTGAGTGACTCCTCTAATAGTAGCTTGGGAAAAGATGGTAAAGTAGGGAGCTCATGCGAGACAAACTTTCCATTTACCGAGTGCTAGAAGGTCTAATCTTCCTCAGAGATGTTATCAAATGCTTGTTGAATTAAAGTGATCTTGTTATGGAGAATCGTGCTACCTGCCTAGACCAATCCGCCGTGAGTGGTCCTTCCTTCTTACCAGCTTTTATTTTTTTTAAACGTATTTTATTGAGGCTTCAACAAAGCATAATTAACATACATTTCAGCATTGTCGTCAATCCGTTACAGACAAGTTAAGGCATACTCATAATACATTGGCAATGTGGCAGGGTAGAAATTATGTTGGGATACTCAAGAGTGAGACTGGACTCATATGGTAGAGGCAATGATTATTGGGAGGCAGATGGGAACCTCACTATACACATACATGTTGAATTCCCCCATGTCCCCGCTCTAGGCATCTGTCATCCGCACCGGAGTGAGCTCAGAGTTATTTTCGGGGGCATTGTGGTCTGAGGTGTCGTCTGCTAGGCTATGTAGATATGTCACCAGGGGTCCCCAGATATTGTGCGGCCTACTAGCGCTTGGCATAAGATTCCAAAATTCTGTCAATTGTGTCTGACAAAATGCTGCGTCGGCGAGCCAGAGTTTGGGCGTCGGCGCTGGTCTGCGCCCCCAGTGTATTGTCACTCTGCGCCGGACCAGAGGCAGATGTCTACAGGCATCAGGCACCTCCTGGACGAAGCCAAGCAAGCAAAGAAGGGGATTAGGTGTGAGGGTAGTCCATGTGATGGCGCTAATGGACGCGCACACTTCCAACCAGTAGGCTTCCACCCTAGGACAGACCCACACCAAGTGTATAAACGAGGCGTTGGGCGCCGCGCAACACTGGCAGTGTGCATCTGCGCAGCGCGATTGGAGTTCGGTACATCCTATGAAGGACCTTGAAGTGTATTTGCCTGAGTCTGTAATTAAGGGAGTTTTTTGGTTTGCATGCAGCAATATTTCCATTGCTCAGGTGTAGGGCTGTCTAACGGGTCCACCCACCAGGTGTCGCGTGCCAGTTCGGTGCTAGTAGATGTAGCCGCCATTGATAGTGTGTAGATTCTAGTGATCAGCTTACGATGTGTGGTAGCTGTGTGGATGTATTTCAAGGCGGCGTTAGTGGGAGGTGGCGCCGGGAATGTCTTGTTAGTGCTTTTGCATGTGGCCTGCATCTGGTGGAATAATAGGCTATCCAATAGCGTGGGCGTTCTAGTAGCTGTGCGTTCAGGGGGAGAGAGGAAGCAGCCGTCTGGGTACAAATCCTGATACCTGGCATGGCGCTTTTTGACCGCGCGCCATGCCAGGATTTTGCAACGGGGGGGAAGGCAGGATTTGCAGCCAGCTGCATAGATGGGGCATATAGGGTATCAGTGCCACAGTATTTAAGGAGTCCTTCCCATGCCCAGCGTAAGCATTCGATCGTGTTTCTCTTTCCGGGGATTTTTATAGGGCAAGAAGAGAGCGATGCTGAGCGGCCAGGGAGAGGCCAAGTCTGCCACCACAGCGATATGCGGTGGGAATGGTGTTTGGTGGTGTTATAGGGATTCTGCACACACACAGAGCTATGCACAAGATAATAGGACCTCGGAATATAGTGGTGAGCCAAACATAAACCTTAGCACCTAAAACCCCAACCCAACTAGCCTTAGCGTCCCATTAGCAACAATGTACCAATGATTAGACAACCCAGAACACGGTATCTCTCTCTCTCAGGACTCGTAGTAGCAAGAACACCCTTTCGTCACTCACTCATACCTGTCCACAACCGGCGTAAGAAGAGACACATTATAGGTTAAAATGTTTATTTCAACATACGTCTGTGAGGGGTGTTGTGGAGAAGCACAAGCACTACTCAAGCGTCTCGCAGATAAGCAGCCCACTCGTTGGTCGCGCCATGTTATAGGGATTCTGCACACACACAGAACACGGTATCTCTCTCTCTCAGGACTCGTAGTAGCAAGAACACCCTTTCGTCACTCACTCATACCTGTCCACAACCGGCGTAAGAAGAGACACAGTATAGGTTAAAATGTTTATTTCAACATACGTGCTCTAAGATACAGTACACGTGACAGTACTATCAGCATAATGCATAAGAATAATATAATCAGCATAGTTACAACTCCATAGAATACTAACGGGGAAAGCATTTCATAAAGCAGGGGATAGAGGGCTGAATGACCTTACCACCCTCCCCGTGCTAATAGCTATTGTATTATAAAAATAGAAGACCTCTGGGCTTTGACAAGCGAACCCCATACCTCAGTCTCTAGATGCAAAGACTACATCAGCAGACTATCACAGCTGTTCTCTCTGGAAAGGTTTTCTTCAAGTCCCCTCAAGAGGGAGAAACGCAATAATAAATGCCCACCAATTTCCCCATGGCAGCTGTACATAGTGTTATGTCTAGGTGCGAGGGACTGGCCATATCAGCAAGAACCAGGGACGTGTTTTTCGACCTTGTAACTGTTGTTCAGACTGAGCCCAAAAGGAACAGGAGAAAAGGTGAGAAACAGAAAATGCAGACAGTTGTAAAATAACTTGGCAGGAGCAGAGGGCGACAGAACAACGGCTAAGAGTAACGTGCGCAAAAGTCATCAAGGCAGCCCGGCCTATGCCAACGTATCCAGGCAGGCCAGAAACCACAAGACACCCTCCCCTGGACAGTCCATCGGCCAATACTAAGGACGAAGACAGAGTTCAAAACACCTGAGCAGAACAGAGGCGTCCACAGCGGAAGGAGTGGAACGCGGCAAGGTAGCAAAAGGACAGTCAGCGAGGCAGTCCACGGACAGTGAACGGCAAATCAATCCAAAAACGTGGAAGTGCAGAAATATGCTATACCGTCCAAGAGGACATCATTGGAATCGTCAAAAAACGTAGACGCCATCCAGTCCAACAGGTCAAAGCTGCAGGAATGCTCCTCAGAGGACGGAGCATCCAAAAGCAATGCGGGACAGCTTGCGTGATATTCAATATAGCTTTGTTGTAGGAGATTCTGAGCAGCCGCCCAGATATCCCATTGTGCCAAAATCCCCAGTGCAGCCGCACGCGTCATGCAGCCTGCAACGGAACAGTCCCATTCATGGGCCTCTAAGTTCCCATCAACCGAACGAAATCCGGAACAGACAACGACGTATTGGAGAGGCAATAATCCATGGCCCAGGTGAAAGGGCAGCGAATGCAAGACATCACAGGTTGCACGCAAGTGAAACACGCAAAGCGAAAAGAAAGGGTATAGGACACACTCTGTGTCGCCAACGGCAGAACTCCGAAACCAGATAAAATGCGCTCACGGAGCAGCATTAGGCGTCCGGGGTCGAGAAGGGCCCATGGGGGAGCAGCCATTGCGAAGGAAGCAGATCAACAGCAGTACACCAGCCGCCAAAGCAAGGATTAATGGAAAGCCACCAAAGACACTGGAAAAAATAGAATGAATAAACGCCGGTATCACCCCAAAAATAGTTTGGAAAGAGGACACTAGGCCGGACCCCACCACTTTAAAAAAATGCACTAGACCTTCAGTGTTAGATGCGTTAAAAATACGGTGAATTAATTCACCGAAATGTTGTGGGAGGTTAGTGTTCAAAAGGGCCTGTATTTCATTGTGGGTACTTGCCACCTGGAGAACAAATGTCTCCCGGGCGGAAGTGAGCATAACCCCCTCGTTCAATAATAGCGCCTTTATTCTGCTCAGCTTATTGAAATCCGCCTCCATAGTTGGAATGGAAGGCCAAATAGAATTATCTACGATGTCGTGAGGGGGAGGAAAAAGCACATTCTTGCAGCAGACAACCCTGTGCGATACTGTAACAATATAAGGGATGCTGGCCTGCATACCACAGCAATAGTCGTTATTTAAAAGCAAATAGCTACCATTAGTAAGCAAAGTAAAGGTAGGAGAAATAGTAGGAGCAGGAATGCCCTTTAACATACAAGCCAGATTCGGAGCAGAAACGTTACAAGCTCCGTGCAATTTAATGTTTACAAACAAGGGAATGACCCACTGTAGAATCGCATGACTCCCCCGTGAGAAAAACTTCCTTGTCATCTCTAAGGCATTTATACATAAAAGGGAGGGACCAAAGTTCATGCAGGAAGGCACTACCCAAAGGCTGGAAACGGCCCACAGGATAATGTTTCATGCATGAACTAAATTCAAACAAGGAAAAAGGCAATGCGATAACCCCATGAACTAGCCACACAGCAGAATCTATTTCCGCTACAGAGAATGGTAAGGGTTCCAATTTCTCGATATGTAACAGAGTGTAAACTGCATCTTTCATGGACATGAACTGCTGTTTGTCAGTTAAATTAAACGGCAGAAATAAGGCAGTGGTGTTCAAAAAGTGCCAAGGAACCTTACCCAACTTAAGTGTTTGCAAAGTCCACGCAAATTGCATAACTGAACGTAATTGATTTTGACCATGATACAACACAGAAACATCATCGTGTACAATATCAACAACAGAGGACACAATATTCTCCAACGTATAAATGCGGGAAGACAGGGTATTAATACTATTGTCAACAATAGCAAGCACCTTTTCCAGATTTGCTTGGTCTATTTCCCGTAAACGGGAAGCAGCCTCCATTTGCGATGGCTTCCAGAGTTCATTATAAGCTTCATAAATGAACCTCTTTGGTCGTGGACCACGAGGTCCCAATATAAAGTCTGACAGATCAATATTGCCTGAAAGGAGGGACAAATGTTGTTTAACAGAGTCTAGGGAAGAATGTTGCAACTATTGTTTACATAATTTACCAACAGAATAGGTGGTGACAGTACGGGAGTTAGAAAACCTAGGATCGGGATTGTCCTGAGTATAGCCAGAAACTGTGTCATGAAAACGCAGCTGGCACTCATTAGATGATATGGGCCAAGACAACCAAGGTGACTGAATAAGCGTAGACATATTAAACGAATTGTTCTGAAACAAAACCTGTAAAGTCGAAAGGGACATATTGAAGTGCGAGCTGTGGTTTAGAGTGGAAGACAGGGATGGAATTGATGGTGCATTCATTTGTTTTGTAGTAGCCAGACCCCAACACGTAGTCTGATAGATCGAAGCATTCAAAAACACCATTTGGGCTGGGATTAGGCAGGCACGGTGCAAGGCCTCGGTGCCTTGCACCTGCCAAGGCTTGGAGCCCCAGATTGACTTTAAATCCACAGTTTCCGTCCAGTATTCATAACCCCCCACAGCCAAGGCCTTTAAAAAGGAACTCGAATAAAGCAATTTAGTGTGGGTCAACATGAATTTCTGTGTGAAAGGGGCAGGTAATTTAAAATAATAGGACCCAGGGTTCGATCTATTAAAATCAGTGAAATAAGTAAATTTATTTCGAAGAGTCCGGGAGCTACCCGATAAAGGGTTTGGGCAATGTTCCCATTGAGTGTAGGTCACAGGGCTACGTAGTGCACTCTGTTTATGGACAAAATGGTTGCCCCAATGCTGGTAACAGTATAAATCGGCATAATTCGCAGAATTCATATACAAATCCTCAGCATTAAATGAAGCATAATATTTCAAATCAGCAAACAATGCTTCAACTGCATGCACATCCCAATCATCAGAATGAATATTACTTTTTACTACATCACCCATGGAAACTCGAAGGACATTAGGTACATTAATAACTTCTGTTGGTCCATGAATTTGAAAATTTACCGCATCCCATACGATGCCATCAGCAACTGGAAAAGCTGAAATGTTCACCAATGTGTGGTCACGCTTCATGATGTGAGATGAGGAATGTGGAGCCAAAGTTCCAGCAACACTGTTCACAGCAGAGCGTTCAGGCAAATATTGACCATTGATCAGTAGAAAAAACACTGTGACAAAGCCAATGGACATGAACAAAAAGATCAAGAAAAGTACCAACCAAATGTATGTCCAAGGGGGAATCAAAAAATTGTCTCTAAACCAGGATACAAAAATACTGAACTTGGACGGGACAATCGACGTGGTGGAATCTGAGTCAAAGGAATAACGTGTCGGACTCAGTGGCGTTGTTGGTAAATGAGCCACAGATTCTGTTTCGGGATAGGTATACTCGTTTTCGTCCATGCAGGGGGTATCTGGAGGTTCGAGTATACTTTCAGGCAAATCAATCATCTCAATTGTAACATCAGTGACCGTTCGGGCAGGAGGGCCTCGAACGCAAGTCTGGTAAATTGCCGGACAAGAAACCGCTGGTGTAACACTATTTAGGATCGGCCAGTTGTTGTAGCTTGACATTTTCCACTGAGATGTATCTGTTCTCCTTGCGACCAGGAAGCGGTGGTAAGATGACTGTACGTGTTCCCTTCAAACCCAGGACTGGAACCGGTGCACGATAAGAGGGGCCGAATTCTTTCTTGTTCTCCACCTTCTCTCGAACCAGGTCTCCAATCTTCGGAAGCCAGCCGGCAACCGGAATCTGCGGGGCAGTATCTGTGGCTGAAGGTAAATGTGCGTTTGCAAGTTTGTCTCGGGCTTCTTGTAAGTCCTGTAACATAGTAGAATGGTTATCTACATCAAACTTGGCGGGTTGCGCCGCCATGTCTAGACCATCAAGGTCAGGCACAAACATTCTTATGCCAAAGAGCATTTCGTATGGGGTCCGCCCACCCAGAGATCTTCTAGGGAGATTATTAAGTGCACGTTGTACGGTATACAAGTGGGCCAGCCAGTTCCTGCCAGTACCTAAGAACCTAGCTGTCAAGGATTGCTTTAAATCACGGTTCATTCGCTCCACAATTGAATTACCCTCAGGTCTGTATGGAGACGAAAACTTCACCCGTACCCCCAGTGAACCCATTGCGTCCTTGTACGCCTTAGAGGCAAACGCTGGACCTTGGTCAGAATGGAAGGTACCGCATGCGAAGATTCCCACAAAGACACGCAAATCCCTGATGACATTTCGAGCGTCAGCACTCCGTTGTGGCCAGACCCAGATGAAACGTGTGCACGAGTCCACTGCAACTTAGATATATTTATAGGCAGTGTCTGAAGAAAATGGACCGCAGTGATCCAAGTAAACACACCCAAAGGGTCTGTTAGAAATGTAGAGCGAGGTCTGTGGTGGTCGTGTAACCGTAGAAGGCTTAATCTGTTGACACACGTCACAAGAAAGCACATAAGTACGGGTGTCTTTATATAAACCACGCCACCAGTACCGCTGCTGCAAGATGGAAACGCTCGCAGACACTCCAGCATGAGCCGAAGCCATGCCTTCGTGTGCAGCCGTTATCAAGGAAAGTCTGCGGTCCGCGTTGGGGATCAGCCGATCACCAACGTCTGGTATTGTTACATAAGGAGCCTGTTCGGGACCTAACTGATAAGAATATTTGGAAGGAAAACCCCTAGGGTAATTAGCACCTTCCTTTGTCGCAGCAATAGCGGCCAAAATATCGGTGTAAATTTTTGACATGGATCTGGTAACTGCTGCTACTGAACACGTGACTACTGCTGATCTGGCTGCTTCGTCTGCCAGACCGTTACCAACAGCGTGTGCGCCCACCCGCTGATGGCCTAGGGTGTGAACCACTTGTGTGAGTGGCAAACGTTGTCTCAATTCTGCCACCCGAACCCAAAGCATCTTATGCTTGATTGTGTTACCTTTAGCGTCTCTATAGTCGTTTTGTGACCAAAAGAATAGATTGTCATTGTATGATTGAACACAGTAATAAGAATCGCATACAATAAGTGTGGTCACATCCGGATTTACGAATTCAAGCGCAAGCACCAATGCGCGCAGCTCGGCCAATTGCGCAGTACTGTCCCCGAGTGTTTGAGTATGCACTACAGTGGACTTGAACTCTCCGTTCACAAAGGTACCTGCAACAATAGCACATGCGGCTGAATAAGCATGCTTGGACCCCGTGGCCAGTTGTGCCGAACCATCGGTGTAGATCACACAGTCGTAATCCTCAAGCGGCAGTAAAGATAGAGGAGGAGGATGAACGAATTCATACTGTAAAAACTCCTGAGTCTGTAGAGAAGCATCAAAAATGAATGTGACATCCGGAGACGTCAAAGAAGTTGCCCATTGTATCCAACGGGGATGCAAAGCTTTAGAGTTCGGTACACTTGCCTTTGTCACTGCTTCTAGAGCAGGATAGGGCGTTACCACTAGAATGCGCTTTCCCTGTGCCAGTGCGCGCTCCTTAAGAATCGCCATTTGCACTGCAGTCAGAACTTTCTCCACAGATGAAAAGCGCAGTTCTGCGGACGTGTACAGATGTGACTTGTATGCGATTGGTACTGTGTCACCCTCGTTAAAGGTTAAATACGTGAAACCCACTGCCCCCGGAATTATTCTAATCACCAGGTTTGTGTGGTTATCACGCGTCAACAGGTACCTAGACTCAAGAAGGTCTATCTGCAAAGACTGCAGAATGTAGGAATGCTCCGGAAGCCAACAAGACTTCGAAAAGTTTGGTTGTATCAAGGCATACAATGGCTTGATACGCTGGGCGTATTCGGGAATATAAGTACGCCTGAAGTTCAGGAAACCCAGCAAAGACTGAAGTTTTTTCAGAGTAGTAGGAGGGCACAAAAGTGCACATTTTTCCAAGAAGTGGGGGCTAAGCCCTTACCTTCATTGTTGAGCTCGTAGCCCAAAAACAAAACTGTTAATTCAGCAATGTGTGATTTGGAAAAGTTAAACTTATAACCTAATACCGCAAACTCGAGAATAATGCGGTCCACTCTGGAAAGATGCAGGTATAACTCGTCGTCTGTCAGGTAAATATCATCGACGTACGAACATGCATCTGGGTCTATGCCGTCTAACAAAGAGACAACACGGGCAGCGAACACTCCTGGACTGTTTTTGTAGCCCAGAGGGAGTCGCCTTAATTTGAACTGTTTACCACCGGAGGTAAAAGCACTCCATTGGCTACACTCCGTGGCTAAGTTGTGCGTGTAAAATCCATTGGATAGGTCAAGTGTCGTTTTATATTTTTACGAACAAGACTGTCTACAAGCGCAGAACTGTGGGTATTTTGCACCGCAAAGGTCCGACAGTGAGAGTTCAAATGCCGGTAATCCAATACTAGGCGGTACGATCCATCGGGTTTAGAAACCGCGAAAAGGGGGTTATTCATGGGTGATACGCATGTTTCTATTACTCCCTGATATTCTAACTGAGTCAGAATTTCAGAAACGGGGCCTTTGGCTTCACGTTTAATGGGATATTGGGGTTGTGGCTGCGGTAGGGACCGTAAAGGTATCTCATGGGGGGGAGAATCTTCATCCCAACCCACGTGGTTGTGGTATAACGCAGGAGCCAGGGACACAGCCCACTCAGCTGCAAGAGCCTCCGCTTTGTCCTTTGGGACATGTCGAGAAAAGCTCGGAAGGATTACCTCCTCCCCTTTACGCGCAGCAAGTACGAATGGGGGTGGCCAATCCGCCTCCGCTAACAAAATGTTGTATGAAGAGGTCAGATTTTCCCAAAAAATCCCTTTAATTACACGCTGTATATCACCTTCAATTTGGATGACAATATTAAATAGTCTATCAGGGGGTGCCACTCTGGTGTCTGCTGTTTCAACAGTAATGAATGTTTCAGTTGCTGTCGCCTCCATATGAGGACGTAGCACCTCCCGCACTATGGTAACTTCCGCGGCGCTGTCTAGGAGGGTTACTGCCCACGTCCAATTCAGGAGTCTCGTTCTCACCGTGTGTGGCATATTTCGCTGTTACAGCGGCAACTTTCTTCTTCTGAAATTGTGGGCGAGAACGTTGAAAGACTTCTGCTTTCCCTCTGACTTGTTGTTGAGGTTGATCTCGTCCCTGGGGAGCCTCTCGACCCCTTCCTCTATCCTGGCGATCCCCTCCACTGGCTTGTGAAGTTGTCTGTGCCTGTGAAGAACAAGGAGAACGCGTATCAGGGATCTGAAACCTATCCGGAGATTTAAGTCTCGCCCTATCGCGCAAATCATATGTGCGTTCAGAAGAGACAGAAACCGGGGATGCGCCTCGCGACCCCGGCTTCTTCTGTTGCTTACCCTGTTTTTTCAACCTCCAGCTCTTTTTAGTAAAAACTGGTTTCTCATCTTTTTCAGATTGAGTTTTAGGTTGTTGTTGTTGTGTTTATGTTTGCTGTTTTGCAAAAGACTTATTGCCCAGGCTATTTCGGCCAATAGTTTTATAAGCCTGGGTTATAATTTTCGGTAATTCGCGCGGTTTGTCCAATTCTGGGACTAAAGCCAAAGCATTAGCTACTTGAAAGTTCACTGCATCGCCCTCGACATTCGCAAGGATCAGCTCAGCTACTACTTCGAACACTCCCACCAGTCTCATCCCTAATTCCACAGCCGCTTCAGGGCCATGTTCATCCTGTACTTTTTTAATTACAGAGGGGAGAACCGTCATGGAAGGAGTGCCGAAACACTTCGAATAAACTGCTGCGAATACCCTACCCCAGTTGTTGCATGCTGTTAACTCTGGGATTAAGTCTTTTGGCAAACTAATTGTAAGAATTCTATGTTTATCCACCGGTGTCGTGTTTGGAAAAACTGCCTCCAACTGGTCAAATTTTTCTGCAAGCCAATAAGGTAAATCATCCTTATTTTGTGGACGTTTGCCCATCACTGAGTTCACCATGACGGGACTTATGGTCACTCCGCCTGCAGCAGCTGGATGGCCCGCAACTCCAGGTGGGGCCCCCTGGATGTTGCCTGTAACATATTGCACTAAAGCGCGATGCACTCGCACCAAAGCCGAATACATATTGCGCAGGTCAGCGACTGGTATTTGCATATATTGCGGATGTGGGGTGTACCCGGCCAAAACAGGCCAAGTGGCCCCATCAATAGACAAGGGGCCTAAACGAACCGTGGTAACCGGTTGGGGGAGGGCGCCATCAAACCAAACACGGTGCTGCCAAGCCGTGAGCGGTACTTCAAGATTCCTATACGGTCTATAGTGATTAGGAACTGCGGTGGCTGTATATTCATGGAACAAATTGTCCGTCCCATCCACCGCCGGAAATGTGACCCAAGAGTAGAACACTTCAAAGTGGAAAGCCGGATCGGCCTGTACCACAAAGATCAGCTCGACACCCGCGTCAGGCACTCCATACACTGTTAAGTGTGTCCGGAGCGCTGCACGGCTATGTGCCGCAATTTGAACAGCCATTGTAGGCTAGATTAGTCGACAATCTAAAATGAGGCAGCACAAATAGGGTTTTAGCTACGAAACCTTTTAACAACCTCAAGCTTGAAAGAACCTATAAAAACATCAATATAGGTGGTATAACCGTCACACACGCTTCCGGAAGCGTCTGTGAGGGGTGTTGTGGACAAGCACAACTCAAGCGTCTTGCAGATGAGCAGCCCACTCGTTGGTCGCGCCATGTTATAGGGATTCTGCACACACACAGAGCTATGCACAGGATAATAGGACCTCAGAATATAGTGGTGAGCCAAACATAAACCTTAGCACCTAAAACCCCAACCCAACTAGCCTTAGCGTCCCATTAGCAACAATGTACCAATGATTAGACAACCCAGAACACGGTATCGCTCTCTATCTCTCAGGACTCGTAGTAGCAAGAACACCCTTTCGTCACTCACTCATACCTGTCCACAACCGGCGTAAGAAGAGACACAGTATAGGTTAAAATGTTTATTTCAACATACGTGCTCTAAGATACAGTACACGTGACAGTACTATCAGCATAATGCATAAGAATAATATAATCAGCATAGTTACAACTCCATAGAATACTAACGGGGAAAGCGTTTCATAAAGCAGGGGATAGAGGGCTGAATGACCTTACCACCCTCCCCGTGCTAATAGCTATTGTATTATAAAAATAGAAGACCTCTGGGCTTTGACAAGCGAACCCCCATACCTCAGTCTCTAGATGCAAAGACTACATCAGCAGACTATCACAGCTCTTCTCTCTGGAAAGGTTTTCTTCAAGTCCCCTCAAGAGGGAGAAACGCAATAATAAATGCCCACCAATTTCCCCATGGCAGCTGTACATAGTGTTATGTCTAGGTGCGAGGGACTGGCCATATCAGCAAGAACCAGGGACGTGTTTTTCGACCTTGTAACTGTTGTTCAGACTGAGCCCAAAAGGAACAGGAGAAAAGGTGAGAGACAGAAAATGCAGACAGTTGTAAAATAACTTGGCAGGAGCAGAGGGCGACAGAACAACGGCTAAGAGTAACGTGCGCAAAAGTCATCATGGCAGCCCGGCCTATGCCAACGTATCCAGGCAGGCCAGGAGGCCACAAACCACAAGACAGTGGAGCCAGAAATGTAGGAAACTCGCTTGGGCGCTGTAGGCATACAGTTGCAAGTCAGGTGCCCCAAGGCCCACCGCGTGCAAAAGGGAGCGTCAGGACCTCATAGGCTATGCGCGTTGGCGCCCAGCCCGTGCCAGAGAAATTAAGTTGGATCGTAATCTGTTAACGAATTGGATGGTGAGTGGGAGCGGTATATTTAGGAACAGATATTAACATTTCGGCAAGACCATCATTTTCGCGATTGCAGTACGGCCAGATAGGGAGAGCGGTAATTTGTCCCACATTGGGATTTTAGCTTGGAGCTATTCAACGGCCCTGCCGTAGTTACGGGACCAGAGGTAGTGTTCCTGCTGAGCCAGATACCCAAATATCGCGTTGGCTCAGCGGCCCATTTGAGCGGAAATTCGGTCTCACAGGGTTGTGTGGCATCTGTTAAAGGGAATAGAATGGATTTGCTCTAATTCACTTGTACGCCAGAGAGTCCCCCAAAACGTATAACCTCTCTAGTCATAGGGTCTAGATTCTTGTGTGGTTCATGAATAAATAATGCAATATCGTCGGCGTACATGGAAGTGACTAAGGCACGTGCAGAGAATCCAATGCCCCGGTGGGTATGATGTTGGCAGTCGTGCCGCCAGGGGTTCCATGGCGACGGCAAAGAGCAACGGCGAGAGGGGACAGCCTTGCCGTGTGCCTCTAGTAATGTTGATGGGATTGGTGATCTGGCTGTTAAGTTTGATGCGTGCGGTAGGGAGGGTATATAATAGTTTAATGTTCTGAATGAAGCCCGCACTGAGACCCAGGCGAGCCAACAGGGGAAACAGGAAAGGCCATTCAAGAGAGTCGAACGCTTTTGTCGCGTCGAAGTGTGGTGACCGCGGGGAGAGTGGGATTGATTTGATGTTGCACTGAAAAGATGGTGCGAAGATTATGCGAGGTAGCACGGCCAGGAATAAAGCCAGATTGATCCGGGTGCACTATTAACGGCATAGGCGGAAGCAACCGGTTCGCCAGCACCTTGGCCAGTATTTTTTCAGTATTGATAAGTGAGAGTGGGCGGTAGGAGTCACAGGATGTGGGTGATTTATCAGGTTTCAGTATGAGAGTAATGAGCGCTGCACGGAGCGAAGGAGGGAGACAGCCAACGTCTATGGTCTTGTTATACATTTCCACCAGGTGGGGATCAGGAGTGGGGCATATTCTTTATAAAAAGGGGGCGTAAGACCTCTGTGCTTGGGGGCTTTATCAGCAGGAAGTCCCAAAATAACCTGCGTTATTTCCTTGTTAGTGAAAGGGGCGTCCAGGTATTCCCGGTGCGCAGGGCTGAGCCATAGGAGCTCAATGGAGTCAAAATATTGTTGGAGGGAGTCCGTGTCCTCGCGGTGTAGAGTTGTGAATAGAAGCTAGCAATTGTTTTTATGATGTCGTCCGGTGCAGTAATTCTGTCTCGCGATTCGGAGCAAATCTCCGTCATGTAGGTGGACGCGTGAGGCTTACGCAGCATGTTGGCCAGCGTTCTGCTCGGACGTTCACCCTCACCATACCTACGGGCCATCGCCTCACGGCCCAGGCAGCTAACTTCACGGTCGGCTTCCGAGTGATATTCAGAGGTTTTGGTCCGGATGTTAGCTAGGATATCTGGGTTTGGGTTTGAGCAGTAGTCCCTGTCTAAGGCTGAGAGTTCGTCCTCCAAGCGTTTTAGAGTGCCCCTAATGGCCCGAAGAACTCCAACCTGCTTTGCGATGCCGGCCAATCCGCTCCCCCTCGCGGCCCCGCACAGGAGCACACCAGAGCAGGTCACTCAGCTCACAATCTTCTTTATTTGGGGGGGGGGAAGGCTGCCTGGCCTCAACCAGTCCGCAGCAGCTCCTGCCCGCAGCGTCGTCACGCCCAGACCTCAGCAGGCAGATTGTCTTGGCGCATATCCTTGCAGCGTTAAAATTATGGGCCCCGCGTGGGCCCAACCGCCCAGGCAGCAGCGGTCTCTGGTCTGCGACAGCCTCCCCCAGGCAGCTGCATGGAGGGGGGGGCCTAGCGTGATTAAGCAAGTCGTCGGGGCGGCAGCAGGATCAAAGGCCCCCATGTCGCAAACGGCTGAGCTCACCACAGCTGAGTGGGGGCCGCCATGTTGAAGGCTCGCGGAGGGTCACGGCCCGCCACCCACGGTCCGATCCTCATCCGTGGGGGTCCCACAGTTGAAATTCCAGTCCGCAGGGCCGGCAGCAGGGCAGGCGAACACTAGCCGCACAGGCGCGGTTGCACCGCAAACGTAGCAGCAGGCCCACACGCCGAGTCTGCAGCCGCGCGGCCCACCCCGCAGCCATAGACTGCCTCACTGGGTTGCCAGCAGGTCCCCAATTGGTGTCAGCGGTGTCCCAGGGTGTCGGGGAGCACCGGCCCGCATCCGTGCAGATGGATGAGTGGCTCCCTGCAGGATAATGAACGGATGTTTCTCGCCCGGTCGGCAGAGCTGACTTAAAGTGCAGTCATCTTGCTGCCGGAGAGACCACGCCTCTTCTTATCAGCTTTAGGGGAAGTGAATGATTTCACTATGCTGAAAATGTCTTTACTCTTATTTTGGGCTGATTCGATCTTAGTCTGGAAGAAGTTTTTCTTAGCCACCCTCACTTGTGTATAGTGAGCTTTTAAGGTGTCTTTGTAGGTTTTTCTATCTTCAGGCAGATAATGTTTTCGCCATTTCCTTTCCAATCTTCTGCAGTTCTTTTTGCTAGTTCTAGGGGATTCGTTGAACAAAGGCGATGGGGGGGGGGGCACGACCTCTTAGAGGAGCGGGTGGCCGCGGGTGCGGCGGCATCAATGTTTGCTCGGAGCCAGGACTCTAGTAAGAGGGCATCCCTGTCAGGATTGCCAGTCCGCTCTGGGGAAGACCGGTCGAGGGCAGGGATAGATATTTTGTGAAAAGCCCTCTAGTTAAAATCACTCTTAATTGCATTTGGTAATGGATCTGTACCTAAGTTGGGAATTTTAAAATTGAGAAGGAGGTGGTCTGACCAGGTAATAGGCAGTGGTGGACTTGTGAGTAGATTAAAGTTGTGAAAAATTTGGTCGAGGGTGTGGCCTTTGTCGTGGGTGGAGGCAGAAGTCGATGGGATAAGATTGCAGGCCTGCATCGTATCCAACAAGGAAGTTGCTATGGGGTCATGTTCTTTATCCATGTGTATATTAAAATCTCCCAAAATGAGGCAATTGTTGTATTTTGGGGCCAGTGAGGTGGAGGCTATGTTAAGTGTGGTGATAAAATTACCGAGTGCACCTGGAGGTCTATATAATAGAATTCCTGCTATACTTAGATGGGGAGATAAAATGCAACACAAGCCTAAATACTCTGCCCCCTCGTTGTTATCAATCATGATAGAACAGTCCAGCTTTTGTTTAAAGATAATGGTGACACCGCCTCCTTTCCCACTAGGCCGGTCCTTTCTGGGAATTTTGTAGCCCGTAGGGATGGCCGAGGAAATGGTGGGGTTAGAGGCCTCGGTCAGCCAGGTCTCAGTGAGAAATAGAAGATCTGGCTGTTCATCAAGCAATAAGTTGTGAATGTGTAACTCGTGTTTTTCCATAGAGTGACAATTCAGTAATGTAGCATTTAAATTCTCTATTTTATCCATGTCCTTCAGCTTGTTGCTAGGAAGTGGGACCTTAGGGAAAATCTCTATAGGCTGAGAAGGGGTCCAATTGCAGCCTTGGCAATGGAAACTGTTCTAGGTATTGAAGTCTACAATTCTACATTGGCAGGATATGGGAGACTTTAGACTGAGCAGTTTATCGCACTTATATTGTAACAGTAGAATCCTACCTGCGGAAGTTTGGGCAGCATGGCCTACGCTGGTCACCTCCAGGACGCTGACGGGCTTGCCTTAGGCGCGCCAACGGCGCGTCCGCTGCTTGTCTGCGTTAGCATCAATTTAAGTAGGCGAGGGCCTTCGATGCAACTAGACCGCTAACCTGGCAAGTAGAGGCTGGGCGGAAGTGAGGAAGCCACGACCAGCCCTCCGCACAATTGGCATTTCAGCCACGGCGGACCAGGGCGGTAAGGAGGCAAAATGAAGCGGGGATCAAGTAAAAATTAGCGGAATGACATAAAGTGCTGAAGTAAGTTTAAAAGCAAACCGTTTAAAATTCACAAGGTTTTTAAAAGCGTAGCATAAAATTGTGCACTAGGTGTAGGCAGCAGCAATCCCTACCACTGTCCGCGGCATTTAATTGCTGGTGGAATTTCCATGTACGGCTGTGGCTGTTTGTTTCCAACCTTCATTGATAAAAGAAGGCAAAATATATTTTTATTGTTAACACAGTTCTAGATAGTTTTTGTGATGGATTGACCCATTATGGACGTTTGTCTATTGTGTCCCTAATTGAAGAGATTAATATTAAAGCTCAAGTCAACTGGGACATCTTAGCACTACGAATAGCAAGTCTGGAACACCAGCAGCTAAAACAAGGAAAACACATTCTGTCTTGGCTCAAATAAAAGCTTTCACAGAGTACTTGAAAGCTGAATAGTTAGAATTCCCTCTTTCAGGATATCTGAAAGAGCTCCAGAGTTTTGGACTCAGTGTTCGGAAGGCTCTACTGCCACAGTGTCTCCATGTAAATCAAGTTACGCTGAGCAGAGGTGCGGGTCAGAAGACTCGGTGGTAATAGGGAGAGACTAGCGACCAGGCTTGGCTAGAAAGGCTCTGGCTTCTTTGGGAAAGGCACTGGACTTTGAGGTGCCTACTGAGTTTAACCAGCAAAAAAAGCACAAAGACCTCCTGGGCCCGGGACACGTCATCACCTTTGTTGATACCTATGGCTAATCTTATGGCCCTTTGCTGTATCCTCAGCAACTTAGAAATGGCCAAATATGGGATGCCAATGTTGAGGGAGTTGCAGTAGTCCAGATGGATTGAAACCTACAATCCAAATACATTCCCAAACCGGTCACTAGGGATGAATGGACAAACTGTCCAGAGAAGTTTCTGTTGGGTGAACCCGTTGGTCCATACTTTTTGGATCTGAGAAGCAAAGGAGAGGTCTTGGTCGAAAATTACAACTAGATTCTTCACTGTTATGGTTGGTACAGGAGTAGGGCCAAGCCCCTGGGACCAAAGGTCAGCAGGCAAAGTCTGAGATCCGGTTGATAAGCACATCTGTCTTACTGCCACTCAATTTAAGGAAATTACAGATCCTCCACCCCTTGACATGGCCATGCAGGCAACCAATGATGGTAGACGAGAACTGGTTGAATTTAAGCAGAAGTGGAGTGTCCTTTGCATAGGCTAGCGGAGCAAAATGGAAAGGACGTTTATGGACACAGAAGTTTAAAGTAGATACTAAACCGGATTGGAAACCCGGCAAACCCACAAGTAAAGGAAGAATTCCAGTAGCGCAAGGGAGGTGGCAAAACTGTTGGCTAGAAAAGAGGGCAAACCAGTCCAGGGCCCAGCCTAGTATTCTAATGCACCAGTGGTCAGTGGTGCAACAAGATGTCATGGTTGACTGTACGAAAGGCTGCAGATAAATCCAGTAAGGGGCACCTGTGAACTGTCCTGCATCCTGCCAAGTGAGCAGCTGGTCAAGAGATGCAGCGAACACAACCTCTGTACTGTGCCCATGGTGGAATCCAGCTTGGCTACCATCTAAAAGAGGGCATATACTCTTGGCTGCTGAAATTAGGCGATTGTGCGGCCGCAGCGTTTTTCGCATAGTTGTCGATTTCCTGCTTTTGCCACATAATCCAGCATCTGCTGCATAATCTGCAGATTTTAACCCAAAAAATTGTTTCTAGCTCAAATGGTTCAAAAGTTAATAAAAACACAGCAACACGTGTTGCTGCGCAGTGGAAGGCTCTTTGCAAAAGTTGATTGGTAACCTTTCTTTTGCTTGTTGCTATATTTAGGTGTTAAACTGGTACCAATAAAGTGCAACCTAAGCCCAAAGAGTGTTAACAAGTGTAAAAATGACAAAAGAATGAAATAATACTATCATAAAATTGTCGCATTATGCTGCATTATTTGCCTTTTTGGCTGCATAATTTAGTTGACCTTGCCGCATAATTTGGCCATCTCCTGCCGCATAATTCCAGTGGCCCTGCATATACTTTACTCGTTTGGTGCATCAGAATGATAAATTATGAAATTGTATCCTGTAAAGAAGGACCATTCTATCTGTTTTTGTGTTGAGCCTGAAGCATGTTTTACATATTACAAGTAGCGGCACAACTCTGACCACTTGATTAACAACCTGCTTGTGTAATTTCAGCAGTGGTCCGAGACCTACAGTAAAAGGATGCTGCCTACATGGGACTCTTTACACATATTGTGTCTCTCCCTGGTTAATAGCGGTATGCATTTGAAGTAATTGAGAAATAACGTAACCCAGGTGTCCATTTTCCTCCATTTTTGCAAACAGGTTGTCGTTTTTGAACAACTATTTTAACACATACGATGCTTTCTGCTTAAAAATTGGAAGAAATCCGAATGCCATCCACTACTACAGAGATCCAAGAACCTTGTAGCGCTTCACTGATGAAAGGTCAAAACGCTGTGTGACTATTGCACTGACCGAGGAACACTGCTAGATACTTGGGTTAGCTGAACTTGGCATGAAAGGTAGAATGCATTTCTTTACACCTCGTAAAATGCCCCAAGAGGTAAGCCCCCTTTTAGTTCTAGTTTGGTGCAAATCTGTTGATTAGGCTAGATGAATGTCACTGCAAGAGTAGCTTTTTTCATATTCACTCGATTGATGGCAAGATAGTTGCAGCTGTAAATTCACTTGTTTTCATTGACATAGAGTGAAAAGTTGCACGACACTGGATAGTGAACGAAGTTGTCATCTCAAATTTCGTCTGCCGGTTTTCAGTTGGCCTGGCCCTTTTCAGTTTCAATGATTGTAAGTGTTCTTCATGAATATTTGGTTCTGGGCTTCCAAACTGTCAGCCATTGTCTCTATGGGGTGATAGGGTATTAATGTATTTCCTCGATCAAACACAGATCAAACTCCATGGTTGATGAATTGACACCTATCAAATCGGTAGTCTTGTAATAATAAAGAGACAAGCCATCTGAGTGAGCAAAGGCCTTGATGATAATCCATGGGGACACTTGTCCTGCTTTCCAAGTCTCTAGTCCAGGTGTGCATACTAAACAGGACTGGAAACCGGGCAAACCCACAAGGTAAGGAAGAATTCCTGTTTTGCAAGGGAGGTGGCAAAACTGTTGGCTAGAAAAGAGAGCAAACCAGTCCAGGGCCCAGCCTATTATTCCAATGCACCAGTGGCACTGAAGTGGTGCAACAAGATGTCATGGTTGACTCTATGAAAGGCTGCAGAGAAATCCAGTAAGGGGCACCTGTGAACTGTCCTGCATCCTGCCAAGTGAGCAGCTGGTCAAGAGATGCAGCTAACACAGTCTCTGTACTGTGCCCAAGGTGGAATCCAGCTTGGCTACCATCTAAAAGAGTGTGTATAACAAACAAGGGAACCCAAATAGAATAGGTCAGGGACCTTGGGAGCTAGGTTAGTACAAAGGACAGTGGTCCCTGAGTAAGGAAAACTCATTAAACAATGAATATAGTCTCAATCAGTACTATATTTTGGCGCATGTCCAGCCGGACAGAGGCAAGTTTAATATACACAATAGTTTGAATAAAATTAAGGAAATGTGAGAAAATAACAGTGGGATACAAGCCTGTATCCATAATCTCACAGATCAAAACTCACAAACAACATAGAAAAGCTCAGGCAGTTTACATGTGTTTCCAATGAATATACATGGATAATGAAACAACAATCATAAAAGGTCACCTTTACACATATTATAAATTAACAGTCAGTGTATAAGGTTGACAACTGTGTCGACGACGTTTCGATCCTTATCAGTGAGATATTGGATCATCTTCAGGACTATGGATTAAAGTGCCTGAGAGCATTTGCCTGTAAATTATTGTATTGACGAAACATTGGAAATAAAGAGGGAGAGAGAAAGAAAAATAAAGGAATAATAAGTCACGGATAAGGTTTGCATTTAGGTGCCAATAAAGGAACTCAGTAAGATGACGAAAGGATCTATTTTACGCGTGAAAAGACCTAGAGACCGAACAATAACAGTGATGCAGGAGTAGTGAGAAATCACGATGCACCATGCAAATTTGTAGAACCCGACTATAAAAACATCAATTTGCCCTTAAGACGACGTGTCTAAGGTAGAGGAATAAATTATCAACAGGTGCTGTCGCCTGATCACATTGTGTATGAGCGTATGCCTCTAATAGAGTTAGGATGAGGTATTAAGGCATGCATGCGGTGCGCGTCTGGCTAATGTGGAGTACCTGCAGTTGCGCTTAAGGGTGGAAAGCTGGCACGTCCAGACTGGGGAGGGAAGGGGACATAATGGACCTGAGGAGCAGAGAAGGGAAGCATTAAGGGATGGGATGAGATGAACGGGGAGGGGGATGCATGTGGCCTTCGTGACGAGGGTAGCTTACCCGGGTTAGAAAGTAGAGGCTACGTAATCCTCAATGGGAAGGCGAGGCGGACGAGTCCTGCTCAGCAAGGATTCAATATATGGGATTGTGAGCCTGGAGGGGAACAATCGGTAAAGTTACGGGTGTGGCGGGAAAATATAGGGGCGAGGGGAAGGGGAAAAGAGAGCGCGCGCGCGCTACCTATTTCACAGGGTCGGATAAACTCTGTTTCACAGGGTCGGATAAACTCTGTTCAAATTGGATGTTTAGCGATGGGCCTAAAAATTGAAAACCAATAATCAAAACCGAAGGGAATGAATCTACCATCCAGGTACTGATGTGGAGAAAACGGGAGCCCAGAATGGACGCTTACCTGGTGTGGTGCTTGTGGTACATGCAGGCAAATGAGGTGAACGCAGAAGGAGGGAACGCTTCCCGAGGATTATGACAACCAGTAGTGGGTCGCGTGACCACATGGGAGAACATGTGATTTCGAGTGTGGGAGGAGTCGCGCGTGATACAGCGTGTGGTGAGGTATAGGCACAGCGGCCATCTTGAAATAGGCAAGGTGATAGTCAAAGTAATAGGTATGGTAATAGGTATGCATAGAGTTACAGACAGGGACGAATAAAGAATGACAATTATGATTACACACTGTGAAGTAAGTTACAAAGTGTTCATGGAATTACTAACAGGAATGGAAAAAGGCATGAAAATAATGCAAAATAAATTACGAAGTATTCATAAAGAAGTAAAAAGGTCTTCGCATATTGGATATCTGTTCATAATTAAGAGAAAGACTGAAATGACACAGGATTTCAGTGAGGATATAAATGCCAATTGTCATAATGAATTACCAGATATATAAACAGAATGGGCTTAGTAATTAATAGGCCCTGATTACATACACGTGAAAAATGGGACCACTTAATCGGTAATATCTGAACACAGACATAAAAGTCAGTTGAGAGTTGCATAAAAAATAGAGTCCATTTTGGACAGTCATATTAATGCTGTTGGTAATACGAAAGGAAAAAAGAAAAACCTTGTTTATATTATTTATATAAAAGTCAGAGATCGGTTCTTGGTAATTGACAAAAAGTTAGAAATAGAGAAATACAAGAATACAATTTAGCAGTCATATTGAGTGCTAGAGTGCAATTTAGCACTCATTTTGAGTGCTAATGGTGTGAAGACGTTTGTTACCATAGCTTTGACAATTGTCTTTGCAGTAGCAGTACTGAACAACCTACAACAATGTTGTCCAGTCCTCCAAACGGTTGAGTCCCGTATGGATACTACCAGTACGCAGGATCCATTTTAATTCTTCTCTATTAAGTAGTTGTGTAAGATCAGCTCCTCTTGGGGGTATCCTCACCACACTCACAACTGTCCAACGGATGTCGTCCTCAGTGTGGCCCAGAGTTTCAAAATGTTCCACCAATGGGGCATTAGGTGTCTTGCAGCGAAGTCTGCTCCGATGTTGGCAGATCCTAATACGTATCTTTTGAGTCGTTTGACCAATATAGATCTTATTGCATGGGCACAAAATAGCGTAAATAACATTGTTTGTATTGCAATTGGAGAATTCTTTATGAGTGGATTTGATGGTGCCAAATACAAATTCTTTACAATCAGAGGTAAATCTACACACAGTGCAATTGCCACATTTAGCATGTCCTATAAGGCGTGGAAGTCCCCAGTGATCATCAAGAGTGTTGGGAACGTGTGGGCATGGAAGTGCTGCCCTAACCAAATGGTCCTTAATGTTTTTATTCTTCTTAAATGCAAAAGGGGTATATCTAGATTTAGTATTCCTGCATTGATTACGTTCCAGTGCTTAAGTATACTCTTGCGTAATTTATGTGAAGATGGAGAAAAGTAGTGACACATACAATGCGTTCCATTTGTTGTTTGGATTTTGGTTCCAACAAACACTCTCTGGGACAATACCAAGCTCTTTTCAGAGCATTACGTACAAGTCTTTTAGGGTAACCCCTGACTGTAAGTTTGCAACTGAGCACTTTGGCTTCTGTGAAATAATCTTCTTTCAACGTGCAATTGCGTCTGATTCTAAGAAACTGAGAATATGGTAGTGAGTCTCTGAGTGCTCTCGGGTGATTACTGTCATATTTGAGTAAAGTGTTTCGTTCAGTAGGTTTTCTGAATAGGCTGGTGATAAGTCGGCCCTCCTTATGCACAATATTTAAATCTAAGAAAGGAATAGATGTCTTACTATGGGATAAAGTAAATTTGAGACCTCCACAATTATTATTAAGCCAGTGGAGGAACTGGTTTAGCATGTCCTGGTTATTGTGCCAGATTATAAAAATATCGTCAATATAACGCTTCCATATTTCAATAGCGTTATGGAAAGGGTTCCCCAATGTAAGTATGTAGTTGGTTTCAAGGGCATCCATGTAAAGTATAGCCAGATTAGGGGCAAAAACCGCCCCCATGGATGTACCCTTGGTTTGTTGATAGAATTGGCCATCGAACAAGAAAAAGTTCCTGGTCAGGCAGATTTCCAACAGTTGTAATATAAAAGTTGTGGGGACTGCATGTGGTCTAGGGCGTTTATCAAGGGTATTTTCTATCACATGTAGAGAGTCGACTTGAGGTATATTAGTGTACAATGACTCAACGTCCAAAGTACATAGGGTATCAGTTTGTGGGTTGAAGGGGTGGTTTTCAACCAAAGATATCATCTGCATACTATCTCTGACATAGCAGGTAGTAATCGGAACAAATTCTTTTATAAAGAAATCAACATAAAGGCCAAGGGGTTCTAAAATGGAACCACATCCTGACACAATGGGACGTCCCGGGGGTTTTCTTGGTTTTTATGTATCTTCGGAAGAGTGTAAATAACAGGTATGCGTGGGGATTTGATATTGAGAAATTGATGTTCCAACTTGGTCAAGAAACCTTGCTCAAGGCCATCAGTAGTTACCTGCAAAATAAGTTTCTGAAGCTCGGGAGTGGGATTTGTGGGCAGTTTACAATAATGATCAGTATTCTGTAGTTGCTTAGTTATCTCATTCTTATAGCTAGCTAGCTCTTGTAGCACTATACCACCACCTTTGTCTGCAGGCTTTATAACGATGTCATTGTTCAATTTAAGCGTGCTCAATGCAGATTTCTCTGCCCTAGAGATATTATATGGGACAAAGTGACGGCCCTTCTCCATCTCTGAGAGATCGTTAAGTACCAATTTTTCAAATGTAGAAATTTCTGAAGGGACCATATTCGAGGATGGGGAGAAAGTGGAAGGTGGTCTAAGGGGAGTGTTAGATATTTTGAGTGGCATAGGATTAAGCAAAAATAACTGTGTAGCCTTATTTTCCGAAAAAATCTTAAAACCTCAGTTTGGAGGTCAAGAAAATTTGTATGGGTAATGGGAACAAATGATAGCCCTTTGTTCAATATAGATAATTCAGGGACATTCAATTGGTGCTTAGTTAGATTAAAAATAGGAAGCAACAGATTAGGGAGTGTATCCGATGTGGTAGTGTCTCCAGTCAAAGCTGAAGTGAGAGGAACCATTATCTGGTTAGAGTAGGAGTAAGGGTTAGTCACCATTGATAGTGGTTCCGTCGTGTATTTCGTTCCCCTGGAGGATTCTGCCAATGAGTGCGTTTCAGGCCGCCTTTCTTTTGGGGTTCTTGCTGGCCTCGTCCTAAAAAAGAGTTGTTTGTCGCTCTATTGGATGTGCTAGGACCGTCTCCTGGGTCAGAATTGTCCGATGAATCGGCTGAGGTATCTGAGAAACCTACCAAGTTATTCCTACGATTGAATCTACCCCACGGTCTTGTGTTGCGTGGATTATTATATGATCTGTTGAGGTAGAAGTCTTTGGTCAGGTAAGGGTAAGCTCTCTCTGTTGTATAGGATTTAATGTCCTTTTTAACTTTAACTGATTTCTTATTTTGTTCTAGTCTAAAAAACTCGTCAACAGTTTTCTGTACTTGGTCTAACAATTTCTTGCAATCGGCAGTGGAGCTATTTTCTTTGATTTGTTTTTCAACCTCAGTTATTTCATCTAATAGTTTTTTAAGCTCTTCCGTTGCTATATCAATACCAAGCACCATCCAATGTCTCGAGCAAGTGGTGCCGATATAGCTAAAGTTTGTAATATACTTGGGGATGTCCGTAAAGATCCCAGGAATATTCCTGACTTGTAGGCCAGTGGGAATAATTTCTGCCTTTAAATATTCCGTCAACATGCGGATCATAAGTTGCAATCTAACAGTTTTCTTTTTAATTTTCTCCAATTGTTCAGGGAGTGAGGTGTTAATTTCAGATGGTGCATTCGCTATGTCACTGAAAAGTGAGGGTCCTTCTAGGATCTTTCTAATATAGTCATCTGTGTAGAGTGGTGCGTGATCTGACATTACCCTAATGACTCAGAGAAGACAGTGTCAGAGAAAAAAAGGTCTTTAAGGGTGAAGGTCTGTGACAGTAAAGGTCTGTAGGAGTAAGGGAGACAAGGAAGTAACCCACTTGTGAACAAATCAAAGAAAATAGCTCCACTGCCGATTGCAAGAAATTGTTAGACCAAGTACAGAAAACTGTTGACGAGTTTTTTAGACTAGAACAAAATAAGAAATCAGTTAAAGTTAAAAAGGACATTAAATCCTATACAACAGAGAGAGCTTACCCTTACCTGACCAAAGACTTCTACCTCAACAGATCATATAATAATCCACGCAACACAAGACCGTGGGGTAGATTCAATCGTAGGAATAACTTGGTAGGTTTCTCAGATACCTCAGCCGATTCATCGGACAATTCTGACCCAGGAGACGGTCCTAGCACATCCAATAGAGCGACAAACAACTCTTTTTTAGGACGAGGCCAGCAAGAACCCCAAAAGAAAGGCGGCCTGAAACGCACTCATTGGCAGAATCCTCCAGGGGAACGAAATACACGACGGAACCACTATCAATGGTGACTAACCCTTACTCCTACTCTAACCAGATAATGGTTCCTCTCACTTCAGCTTTGACTGGAGACACTACCACATCGGATACACTCCCTAATCTGTTGCTTCCTATTTTTAATCTAACTAAGCACCAATTGAATGTCCCTGAATTATCTATATTGAACAAAGGGCTATCATTTGTTCCCATTACCCATACAAATTTTCTTGACCTCCAAACTGAGGTTTTAAGATTTTTTCGGAAAATAAGGCTACACAGTTATTTTTTGCTTAATCCTATGCCACTCAAAATATCTAACACTCCCCTTAGACCACCTTCCACTTTCTCCCCATCCTCGAATATGGTCCCTTCAGAAATTTCTACATTTGAAAAATTGGTACTTAACGATCTCTCAGAGATGGAGAAGGGCCGTCACTTTGTCCCATATAATATCTCTAGGGCAGAGAAATCTGCATTGAGCACGCTTAAATTGAACAATGACATCGTTATAAAGCCTGCAGACAAAGGTGGTGGTATAGTGCTACAAGAGCTAGCTAGCTATAAGAATGAGATAACTAAGCAACTACAGAATACTGATCATTATTGTAAACTGCCCACAAATCCCACTCCCGAGCTTCAGAAACTTATTTTGCAGGTAACTACTGATGGCCTTGAGCAAGGTTTCTTGACCAAGTTGGAACATCAATTTCTCAATATCAAATCCCCACGCATACCTGTTATTTACACTCTTCCGAAGATACATAAAAACCAAGAAAACCCCCGGGACGTCCCATTGTGTCAGGATGTGGTTCCATTTTAGAACCCCTTGGCCTTTATGTTGATTTCTTTATAAAAGAATTTGTTCCGATTACTACCTGCTATGTCAGAGATAGTATGCAGATGATATCTTTGGTTGAAAACCACCCCTTCAACCCACAAACTGATACCCTATGTACTTTGGACGTTGAGTCATTGTACACTAATATACCTCAAGTCGACTCTCTACATGTGATAGAAAATACCCTTGATAAACGCCCTAGACCACATGCAGTCCCCACAACTTTTATATTACAACTGTTGGAAATCTGCCTGACCAGGAACTTTTTCTTGTTCGATGGCCAATTCTATCAACAAACCAAGGGTACATCCATGGGGGCGGTTTTTGCCCCTAATCTGGCTATACTTTACATGGATGCCCTTGAAACCAACTACATACTTACATTGGGGAACCCTTTCCATAACGCTATTGAAATATGGAAGCGTTATATTGACGATATTTTTATAATCTGGCACAATAACCAGGACATGCTAAACCAGTTCCTCCACTGGCTTAATAATAATTGTGGAGGTCTCAAATTTACTTTATCCCATAGTAAGACATCTATTCCTTTCTTAGATTTAAATATTGTGCATAAGGAGGGCCGACTTATCACCAGCCTATTCAGAAAACCTACTGAACGAAACACTTTACTCAAATATGACAGTAATCACCCGAGAGCACTCAGAGACTCACTACCATATTCTCAGTTTCTTAGAATCAGACGCAATTGCACGTTGAAAGAAGATTATTTCACAGAAGCCAAAGTGCTCAGTTGCAAACTTACAGTCAGGGGTTACCCTAAAAGACTTGTACGTAATGCTCTGAAAAGAGCTTGGTATTGTCCCAGAGAGTGTTTGTTGGAACCAAAATCCAAACAACAAATGGAACGCATTGTATGTGTCACTACTTTTTCTCCATCTTCACATAAATTACGCAAGAGTATACTTAAGCACTGGAACGTAATCAATGCAGGAATACTAAATCTAGATAGACCCCTTTTTGCATTTAAGAAGAATAAAAACATTAAGGACCATTTGGTTAGGGCAGCACTTCCATGCCCACACGTTCCCAACACTCTTGATGATCACTGGGGACTTCCACGCCTTATAGGACATGCTAAATGTGGCAATTGCACTGTGTGTAGATTTACCTCTGATTGTAAAGAATTTGTATTTGGCACCATCAAATCCACTCATAAAGAATTCTCCAATTGCAATACAAACAATGTTATTTACGCTATTTTGTGCCCATGCAATAAGATCTATATTGGTCAAACGACTCAAAAGATACGTATTAGGATCTGCCAACATCGGAGCAGACTTCGCTGCAAGACACCTAATGCCCCATTGGTGGAACATTTTGAAACTCTGGGCCACACTGAGGACGACATCCGTTGGACAGTTGTGAGTGTGGTGAGGATACCCCCAAGAGGAGCTGATCTTACACAACTACTTAATAGAGAAGAATTAAAATGGATCCTGCGTACTGGTAGTATCCATACGGGACTCAACCGTTTGGAGGACTGGACAACATTGTTGTAGGTTGTTCAGTACTGCTACTGCAAAGACAATTGTCAAAGCTATGGTAACAAACGTCTTCACACCATTAGCACTCAAAATGAGTGCTAAATTGCACTCTAGCACTCAATATGACTGCTAAATTGTATTCTTGTATTTCTCTATTTCTAACTTTTGTCAATTACCAAGAACCGATCTCTGACTTTTATATAAATAATATAAACAAGGTTTTCTTTTTTCCTTTCGTATTACCAACAGCATTAATATGACTGTCCAAAATGGACTCTATTTTTTATGCAACTCTCAACTGACTTTTATGTCTGTGTTCAGATATTACCGATTAAGTGGTCCCATTTTTCACGTGTATGTAATCAGGGCCTATTAATTACTAAGCCCATTCTGTTTATATATCTGGTAATTCATTATGACAATTGGCATTTATATCCTCACTGAAATCCTGTGTCATTTCAGTCTTTCTCTTAATTATGAACAGATATCCAATATGCGAAGACCTTTTTACTTCTTTATGAATACTTCGTAATTTATTTTGCATTATTTTCATGCCTTTTTCCATTCCTGTTAGTAATTCCATGAACACTTTGTAACTTACTTCACAGTGTGTAATCATAATTGTCATTCTTTATTCGTCCCTGTCTGTAACTCTATGCATACCTATTACCATACCTATTACTTTGACTATCACCTTGCCTATTTCAAGATGGCCGCTGTGCCTATACCTCACCACACGCTGTATCACGCGCGACTCCTCCCACACTCGAAATCACATGTTCTCCCATGTGGTCACGCGACCCACTACTGGTTGTCATAATCCTCGGGAAGCGTTCCCTCCTTCTGCGTTCACCTCATTTGCCTGCATGTACCACAAGCACCACACCAGGTAAGCGTCCATTCTGGGCTCCCGTTTTCTCCACATCAGTACCTGGATGGTAGATTCATTCCCTTCGGTTTTGATTATTGGTTTTCAATTTTTAGGCCCATCGCTAAACATCCAATTTGAACAGAGTTTATCCGACCCTGTGAAACAGAGTTTATCCGACCCTGTGAAATAGGTAAGCGCGCGCGCTCTCTCTTTCCCCTTCCCCTCGCCTCTCATATTTTCCCGCCACACCCGTAACTTTACCGATTGTTCCCCTCCAGGCTCACAATCCCATATATTGAATCCTTGCTGAGCAGGACTCGTCCGCCTCGCCTTCCCATTGAGGATTACGTAGCCTCTACTTTCTAACCCGGGTAAGCTACCCTCGTCACGAAGGCCACATGCATCCCCCTCCCCGTTCATCTCATCCCATCCCTTAATGCTTCCCTTCTCTGCTCCTCAGGTCCATTATGTCCCCTTCCCTCCCCAGTCTGGACGTGCCAGCTTTCCACCCTTAAGCGCAACTGCAGGTACTCCACATTAGCCAGACGCGCACCGCATGCATGCCTTAATACCTCATCCTAACTCTATTAGAGGCATACGCTCATACACAATGTGATCAGGCGACAGCACCTGTTGATAATTTATTCCTCTACCTTAGACACGTCGTCTTAAGGGCAAATTGATGTTTTTATAGTCGGGTTCTACAAATTTGCATGGTGCATCGTGATTTCTCACTACTCCTGCATCACTGTTATTGTTCGGTCTCTAGGTCTTTTCACGCGTAAAATAGATCCTTTCAGTCATCTTACTGAGTTCCTTTATTGGCACCTAAATGCAAACCTTATCCGTGACTTATTATTCCTTTATTTTTCTTTCTCTCTCCCTCTTTATTTCCAATGTTTCGTCAATACAATAATTTACAGGCAAATGCTCTCAGGCACTTTAATCCATAGTCCTGAAGATGATCCAATATCTCACTGATAAGGATCGAAACGTCGTCGACACAGTTGTCAACCTTATACACTGACTGTTAATTTATAATATGTGTAAAGGTGACCTTTTATGATTGTTGTTTCATTATCCATGTATATTCATTGGAAACACATGTAAACTGCCTGAGCTTTTCTATGTTGTTTGTGAGTTTTGATCTGTGAGATTATGGATACAGGCTTGTATCCCACTGTTATTTTTCTCACATTTCCTTAATTTTATTCAAACTATTGTGTATATTAAACTTGCCTCTGTCCGGCTGGACATGCGCCAAAATATAGTACTGATTGAGACTATATTCATTGTTTAATGAGTTTTCCTTACTCAGGGACCACTGTCCTTTGTACTAACCATCTAAAAGAGGGCATATACTCGGGGCCACTGAAATTAGGCGATTGTGCGGCTGCAGCGTTTTTCGCATAATTATTGATTTGCTACAACCCAGCATCTGCTGTATAATCTGCAGATTTTAACAAAAATGTTTGTTTCTAGCTCAAATGGTTCAAAAGTTACTAAAAACAGGGACACGTTTTGCCGCACAGGGGAAGGCTCTTTGCAAAAGTTGATCATAACCTTTTTTTTGCTTGTTGCTATATTTAGGTGCTAAACTGGTACTAATGAGGTGCAACCTAATCCCAGAGAGTGTTAAGTGTAAAAATTTCAAAATAATACTACCACAAAATTGTGCCGCATTATGCTGTATAATTTGCCTTTTTGCATTTATTAATGCATTTCCTTGATCAAACACAGATCAAACTCCATGGTTGATAAATTGACACCTACCAAATCGGTAGTGTCTTGTAATAAAGAAACAAGCCATCTGAGTGAGCAAAGGTCTTGATAATAAGCCAAGGTGACATCTGTCCTGCTTTTCCACGTCTCTAGTCCAGTAGCACATCGACATCCAGGCATGCTAAGTAGAACGCTGAATTTTGGGGCCTCTGAGAGCAAATTACATGACAGTATATTCGTTATGGAAGTTAAGCACCTGCTTTGCAGTCTGTATGGTAAATGGACCTGAGGTTAAAATTTTCCCATCCACTGCTCGTGCTGTAGGTCTTCTCTTAGTTTTTTTTCTCAGTGGGAAGGCCTAGCGTTTGTGAATAGTGACATTGTGTGTGACTTTGAAATCAGTTTAATACTGAAATATTCATATATGTGTTTTACAGCAGCTATTATGGTCACTTCCAAGTCATGTGGGCTACAATTACTGGGACCGTGCTAATAATACTGGGCTGGATCTGGCTTATGTTGTTGCACAGTAGGTTGGTCCCATTCCCTTTAAAGTATCTTGGTTTCCCTGTTTGGAGACTTTGGGGTATATTCACAAACTTCATTTTGTAGTACTACAATATTACTACTAATGAAATGAAATGAAATTTGTACTTGTAAAGCGCACTGTTACCCTAGGGTGTCCTGGCGCTGTACGCATACCGCTGTGGAACCCTTCCTGTCTTTTCCCTGTGAAATGTCCACTCCTGGGCACCCCCAAGGTGAAGCCAGGCATCCCAGCGCTGGTGGGGCCGTTGTGGAGATTAAGCAAGCTATTGCCCAGAGTTGCAGAGTGGGACCCATGATTAGAATAGGCACCGAGGCGAGAATTATCAGGTCCGAGGAAATTGAGCCCAAGACCCGCCGAGGCGGGAATTGAACCCTGGTCCCAGGCCAGATCTCTGCATCAGGGTCTGCCGCTCTAACCATTGAGCCACACTTCTCCACTAATGTACTGCAAAATGCTATTCCCAAACTACAAAAATGTAAATCTACACCTCCCCTATCTTTTCTGTGAGAGGCTCCTCACATATGGAAGTTTAATACTTTGGGGCCCATTAGGATGGTGGGCGGAGGCACCACCACAGTGCTGGCGGAAAATGCCATTTTCCGCACGCCAGCAGCGGTCTCCACGCCCGCCATATTAGTATGGTCAAACACAGCCCATTTCCCGTCCGCCGCGGTGCGACGCAAACCGCCATAAAAATGCACCCGCCACCGCGGCGGTGGGAACCAATGGAGATCCACCGCCGTGCGGAATGACGTCCCGACCGCCGTACAAATCAGGATGCCCCAAACAGCCAGTCGCACCCCAGCGGAGAAACCGCCCAACCAGAGACGGCGGAAGCACGACAGCGGAGCGCGAAACATGATTCCCGGTCCTATCCGCCCGGTCCCGACCGCAATGGATCAAGCTCTACACGTCTTCCCGGCGCTGTACCTGATACACTACCAGCAACTCATGCACCGTCACGGACGTCGCCACAGGTACGCAAAAACACAACTCCGCACACAACAACACACAATTCATGGTCAGATATTGGGTTCCTGTCCACTCCAGACACCCTGGTGGGGACAGGAACACATCCACAAGTGTACCCACACATGTCCTACCTCTCACCAAATCACCCCTCCGCATCCAGGTCACCCACCAACCGCGATCTTGATGTAATGTCCCGGTCACGTCACCGCAGCGGTGAAGAAACGGGAAAACATGCGCACAATGCAGAAGGCAGGGCCAGCGCTAGGCATGGTCAGTGCACAAAGATCATAGGGCCAAACCTCCACCCAACAGGCCCCCACCCCAAACAGGAAGGGACATGCCATGTGCCCCTCCTGTGCTCCCCCATGCACAATAACCAGCCAGGTGAACCCACACCCTGCACCACACACAAAACAACTAGGGAGACCGCACAGCAGGTGGGGCTGCAGAGGAACACACAGCACAGAAGCACAGGGCCAGGGCAACCCACACACCACACCTAGACCACACTCATAGCAAGAAAACTGAGTCCAAGCACAAAATGAACACTCATACAGATAAGGAACAATCACTCAACTGGACACAGCCTGCCAAGTCACACAGACATACCCCACACTGACACACAGCCACATACACAGACCAGATGTCAGCAGCAAGGAGGACAACAAATAGGAAATCTTAAGTGAGGTGCACACAAATGGAAGGCCAAGGAGCTAACCACTAAGCATGTGTACACCACATGCAAGAGAAGGAACATATAACAACACTCTCAGCCCATCAAATCACACATGGCTGGCACAGTGAGTGAAGTCAAACCACAGTCACCTCAGTGCAACAACTCAGGGAGACAGCAAGGCAACCCATGTACAGGCACAGGGATGAAAGGAAGGGTCTGAAGTCAAACAGTGAACAGCCACATATCTGTATCCAACTACCTGACAGGTGTATGTCAGCAGCACAACACACAGGGCCCATTGTAACACTCCATGACTGTCAAACACAAGTAGGAACCTTCACACATACCCCACCCCCCTCACACCTGCAGCACACAACACCAGTGTCCAACACACAGAAGGGTGCCAATAATGTCCAGTCAATACACTGACAAACAACCACACTCCCTGGGGGGGTATCCACAAACATATCAAACACACACGCCTGAACAAAACCAACAGCCAAACACAAAACTCCATAACAACACACACAGAAGTACGACCTGACCTGTGCAGCAAACCTGTGGGAAGGCAATGGGAGCCCAGACAGAACAGGAGTACACAACCTCATCAGTCAGGAACAATGCACAGACAACATACCACAACACAGACAAGAAGTGCATCATCACAAAACAATCATGGACACAAACTGGGAGAAATGGGCCTACAATGATACACAGACAGACATACCACACCACCCATCAAGTCAACATGGTGTCATAATGTACCACATGCTTGCACATGCACAATAATGACAACTGACAGCTCAAATATGAGAGGAGAAAACACCAAGGACGCACCCAAAACAAGCCCAGGAACAAGAATAGCCCTAAGTGCATGTGACAGACACACAAGTAATGCTCACTACACTGGCAAGACACAACTGACTGAAACACAACACACCAACAAAAC
Source organism: Calotriton arnoldi (assembly GCA_963921515.1). Lineage (NCBI taxonomy): Eukaryota > Metazoa > Chordata > Amphibia > Caudata > Salamandridae > Calotriton > Calotriton arnoldi. The sequence goes on along the minus strand of CAWUFW010003294.1, from coordinate 172,368 downwards.
ACACACACTGACAAGCAAATAGAACAACACACACAGAGCATCCGTCAGCTGCAAGACAACACAACCCAAACACTGCCCACATCCACATCAAACACACAACAGATGCACATGCCAATACATCACATTGCAAACACAGCAGGACATCAGGGGATGCACACCAGGCAAGGACAAGGCAACATACACTCACAGCACTGCATGCACGACAAGCAGTGTGTGCACACCAAACCTACCAGTTCCACACAGACATGAGTGACACACCATGAACACCCACAACACCAATCAGCACAGCACACAGACAACATCACACTCAGGAAGCGAAGCAGTGCCTCAGCAAACACACATACAGCTAACCCAGCACCCACAGATGCACAAGTCTGGGACACCCAGGTGAAAACAACATGACCAGAGGACTGTGCAGCACAAACAGTTGAACTGCATATGAGCAACCATGGCTGCAAAACAGTACCAGAAAATCACATATAACCAATAGGGAAACTGTCATGAGTGGCACATTGGTCCTGTGCACAGATCAGCACCACAAAGCATAGTGTAACAAATGAAGTGATGGGGAGGCACACACACTGGCAACCCAAGGGGACAGCTGACCTGAGAGTGAAGTGTTGTGTACGTCAGTAGTGGACATGGCAGGAGTGCACCATACACAAATAGATGGAGTGCAGACTCACAATGGGTAGGCATCAGAAGCACAGATAGGGGATGGCATGACTCCACACCCCACATGCCATACTGGAGGCAAAAAAGCCCCAAGTGACAGCAATGCATGAGAAAACACACCCACAATGTCAGTGTGGCCGAGCAGGTCTGCACAGTGACCACAAAGAGTATCAAGACACATGGCTGATCAACAAAACACAACACTGAATTGCCAGTCACACACTCTGCATACCCACAATTGCCACCAACAACAAGTTGGAGTCCCCCAGAAGTGCAAGGACACACCAACACACTGCACAGCACCTACAACTCCCACATGTGCACACAATCACAAGCACAGGGCTGACCAATCAAACAAACAGACACTCAAATCCTGGCTGACACATGTGTGCAGTTGACATTGCAGGGGCACACACACATCAACACTACCGACAAAGTCACCCCCTTCACGCTGCTCACTTCTTGACCACCCAAGTGCACACATAGAAATCAACCCATGTGATTAGGAAGACTGGCCATCACGAGATGACCATACACCAACACTGCTGTGCACACATCAAGTAAGATCACACATACATGATGACCCTGGCCAGACTGCCTGCAATCCTGTGGATAGAATCCCACCTTGTGCTGGCAGTGCATACAAACATGACATGTGTACAACATAGCTAACCTGACAAAATAATGATTATGATAACAGTAGTCCATCACAAACCACCATCATTGCACCCCCAAGCCTCAGAGTCAACAAGAACTGAAGTGCCTGTCACCCCTGTAAAACCCTGAACAAGTGAGACAAGCCATTGGCAATGTTGAAGTGGCATACAGAGCATGTGTCACAGTAAACCATACCCACACAGAAAACCCTTTGTTCAGCAAGGACACTGACAAAACAGACAACAGGAGTAACTGTCTTTATTCACATATTAAAACAGATAGGCACCAATAGTAGACAAGAGCAAGGCCAGTGGGCAGCACAAAGTGCAGATGAGGTACATGAGAAGCTGCACAGGGAAGGGGCAAACAGCAGTGAACATCAAGGCCAGTGGCCAGTCCAAGGTGCAGATGAGGTATATGAGAAGCTGCACAGGGAAGGGACAAACAGCAGTGAACATCAAGGCCAGTGCCCAGCACAAAGTGCAGATGAGGTACATGAGAAGCTGCACAGGGAAGGGGCAAACAGCAGTGAACATCAAGGCCAGTGGCCAGTCCAAGGTGCAGATGAGGTACATGAGAAGCTGCACAGGGAAGGGGCAAGCAACAGTGAACATCAAGGACAGTGGCCAGTCCAAGGTGCAGATGAGGTACATGAGAAGCTGCACAGGGAAGGGGCAAACAGCAGTGAACATCAAGGCCAGTGGCCAGTCCAAGGTGCAGATGAGGTACATGAGAAGCTGCACAGGGAAGGGGAAAAACAGCAGTGGACATCAAGGCCAGTGCCCAGCACAAAGTGCAGATGAGGTACATGAGAAGATGCACAGGGAATGTGTGCGACTGTACCCTGCCATGATCAGCAACACAGTCGGGGCTAACAATGGGCAGTCCAGGCACCGCTGTGGGAGAGAGAGGTGTGTGAGGGGGACTTCCACTCAGACTTGGCTGTCAGTCGGACTGGGAGGTGGCTGAGTGTCGGGGACAGTTGGAGGCCTGGACCGGGGAGAGAGAGGCCCAGCTGAGGTAGAGCCATCAGTGGCTTTTGAAGCCGGAGGGCTGCTTGGACCAGGTGGTGTGGTGGCACGTGGAGGTGGAGTCATGCTGCCGTGAGACACAGTGTGGGTGGGAGATTGTGGAGGGGTGCCTTTCCACTTCTTGGGGATTCTAAATGGCTTCCCTGTCTTGGTATTAGTGGTAAGTGGGGCGGACACAACAGGCACACTCACCACCAAAGCTGCATCAGGTGCAGACGGTGGCCCTCCCTCTGGGGACATGCTGGATCAAGCGGTACGCTTGGCCTGGCCTTGCCTTTGCCCCTCCATCCCCTGTTTACCAGGTGTCCCCCCTACAGTGCCCTCCTTTCCCTGCTTCACAGGGCTCTGGATGGGAGTTGAGGTTGTGGGTGAATCTGCCTTGGTGCTCTTTATGTGTACTCTTAGCAGGCACCAGCTTCTCAGCGGGCACGGAAACTGTCTGCTTGTCTTTGCAAGATGCTTTTGGGACAGGACAGTCCTTGGCTGGGGATGCCTCTGAGGCATGTGAGCCTGAGGCCTGCTTCTTAGCTTTATGGCCCTGGGAGTCGCCAGACGGGCTTTTGCCTTTGCGCTCTGGGGTGGCTTCAGTTTTCTGTGGGGATGGTGTCTGCGCCATGGACCGCTTGGGCTGCTGCTGTGTGCTGCGTGTGCTGTATCTTGCCCTTGAGGTCTGTGGTGTGTGGTCACTATTGTCGAATGTAGACTCTGGCAGGGGGGTGGCCAAAGGGACTGGAGCTGGACTCTGTGACTGTGCCAGCTGAATGGCTGTCGTCACTACGGAGGACAAAGCTTGGACAGTCCGGTGTAGCCCACCCACGTCTGAATGAATGCCCTCCATGAAAGCAACGACCTGTGCCAATTTTTTGTTGTGGTCTAGGAAGGCGTTGATGAGAGTTGACTGGCCCACACACAGCTGGTGCAAAAGGTCCACAGACTCAACACTGAGGGCAGCAGGGGAGACCGGGGCAGGGGCAGGGGCAGGGGCAGCGGTGCCTGGGGTGAAGGGCACTCTTCTCTTCTTACTGGTGCGAACACGGCCAGCACAAGTGGAATTAGGTGGGAGGGTGGGCGCTGGATGCTGTGTGGTGGAAGAGGAGGCAGAGTTCCTGCTCCCTGTGCCCGCCAACAGAGTTGTGTCACCGCTGGCGTCAGATGACGTTGAGGTTGGTGTCTCTGGCTTTGATTCCTCAAGCAGACTCCTGTCCCCCTCCGAGGCGGTGGTTACATCAGTGTCACTGTGCTCGTGTGTAGCAGTTGTGCTTGATGCCTCACCACTGGTGTCCGTCCCCTGTCCTTCCGTGCCCACGGGAGATGCTGCATGAGAGAGAGAGAGATGTAGGGTCAGTTCATTGGCATCAACACAACCATCATATGCAAGCAAAGCACTAAACAAGATAATGATATCTCCATGTTGCACACCACCCTGTGCAGTAACATTGTGCAACCTCAATTCTGAATTCGAATTTTGCGTGTTATCAACCAAACGTGGCATAAGTGAGCCATGTGATGACCACACAGCCAAATTGCCTGCTGGTGGCTCCGTTTAACCAGACACACAAATACCTCTGAGCACACCTAAGGCCCTGAGGGGGCAAAGATGTACCTCCCAACATGTTGCCACTGTCACATCTGGAGGGAGCAGAAGGGGACAACACAGATACAGACTACAACATAACAGTCCACAATGGCCATGAGCACATGCCATCCACCATGTCGTACTTTGGGGCCCAAATAGTGTTGCACATTGGTGTCAGATGTCTAGTCCTCACAATTCTGATGTCAGGCAATGCACACATTGATGAAAGCACACTCAGATGATGCACACTGCCATTCCCTTCCATGGGATTTCCATGACTACCCCAATGCAGACGATGCCAGAAGGCCACGACTCAGAATGCAATGTCAAGGGCCATTACCCCAATGACATGAGAAAGTACAGGTAGGGAAAATGCATGACAGCTGCACCCAACACAGAGGTCACTTACAAGCCACTGCATCACACTACCAACATCACCAGGCCCAGCGTTGGCCCAGGCTGTGAACACATGCAGCCACTCACAACCAAAGTCACCCTTCCCAGAATACTCACCCCCAGCTTGCTGCTGATGCTCCTCAAACGTGCATCCAGCTCAGGCTGTGTCACAGCTAAGATGCGGGCCATCAGTGGTGTCATGCTCCTGCGCGCCAACCTGCCAGTCCGAGGGAGCAGCCCCAGCGTCATCTCCGCCACGTTCTTGCTCAGCCGGCAGATGTCATCCCACCTCTTGTGACAGTGCATGCGCCGTCGGTTGGAGACACCCAGAGCCCGCACCTTGCATGCAATGGCCCCCCACACGGCTTTACGCTGGTGGACTTTGAGCTGCAGGCATGGGAGACAAGAGGGGGGAAAAATCAGTACCACAGTGTTATGTACCACTATCTCACAGTACATGAGCATGATACTAACTAATCCCAACTTCACAGATATGTCTAGCAGAGACAATAATGCATCTCACATGGTACATTAGCATGGGAGAATCATACGCAAATGCATGCAGGTATGAGGGTGGACACAGTACCTGCCCATCTCATACACATGCAGGATGACAACACAGAAAGCTATGTGTAGGCTGCCCACATCTACTGTCCATTTTGAGGGTGAGCAAGACATACATGACATTTCAATATATGTTCAGGGGAAGTCTCACTGTGTCCAACACTGTGCAGCCCTCAATGTCCTTGCCCTGTGAATGGCTCACTGTGTCATGGAGGTCACATTGAGGGACATGATCCTACAAACCCACACCCTTCTCACAAGACCTGTCGTGTGCAATCTACAGGGCTGAGATGGCTCTTTGATGGAGAGTCCTGGAAAAAAACACACATGTAACACTCTGTACATTCAGTGATGTGTCCTTGTCTGCTTGGGCAGTGACTGTGCAGGCCAGGTGGGATCACGCTGAGGTCCAACGTGGGGCATCAGAAATGTCACATGAAGGGACAATTTGAGAGCGTAAACAGTGCCTACACATGCGAGTCTGTACACATGCTGGTGGAAATGGAAGGGGCTGTGCACAATAGTACGACAATCTGCTGTGTCATAGGTGAATGACCACCAAGAGTGTCATCCTCAGGTATTGACGTCCTGAGCATAGTGCTGAACTATAGATGATGCCAATTTTGAGTCAGACACAATTCCATCACTACCCTCTGGACGAAAACCCTTGCTAAGGCCACAGATGAGCCTGTGAAGGACATCAGGGACCCACACAGCCATTCACACAAGCAATTACTGTCCTGACTCCTGCATTACCAACTTGCTGCGTCACTGTATGGCTGACAAGACAATACAAGTCCCTCCAATTCTGATGTTCAGGAAGGGAAACGTGTGAAATAGGCTACACACCCCTTTCACCTGGTGACAGCATGCTAGGCAGTGCATGACACAAACCCACACTCTTAGGCACATACTGCACCTCATCAACTTCATGTGTGCACCCCCTGCACTCTCACTTACACTCTGAAACACCACAGCATTTGGAGCACCATATAGCCTCCCATACTGTGCGAGCACCTCGTCCACCAGGACCTCCAGCTCCTCTGTGGTGAAGGGACTGGCACGGATCTTCCCAGTCCTCACCATCACTGTGTCCCAGAGACAGGAGCAGCAGCAGTTGGTGGTGAGGGGTGGCAGGCAGCAGGCTCTGGAGACAGGAGCAGCAGCAGTTGGTGGTGAGGGGTGGCAGGCAGCAGGCTCTGGAGACAGGAGCAGCAGCAGTTGGTGGTGAGGGGTGGCAGGCAGCAGGCTCTGGAGACAGGAGCAGCAGCAGTTGGTGGTGAGGGGTGGCAGGCAGCAGGCTCTGGAAGCTGTGGAAATGTGAGGCTCTCGCCCACACATATATAGACCCCTGGGGTAGTTTCAGTGGTTCTAAGCTGCTGCAATTGGTGTTTCAGGTCAGCCTTTTTCAAATGCATCCAATGACCGGCTCTGTGGTGGCGGAACACGCCTACCGTGATTTCCAAAATTGCATTAGGCTACCGCGATTGCGGTTACCATTGGCTGTAAGGGCATGGTCCATGGCGGTGACACACTGCAGGGGCCAGGCTGGCGCTACCGCGGTCGTGCATCTTTCAATTGCATCCAATGACCAGCTCCGCGGTGGCGGAGCACGCCTACCGCGATTTTCAAAGTTGCATTAGGCTACCGCGATTGCGGTTCCCATTGGCTGTAAGGGCATGGTACATGGCGGTGACACACCGCAGGGGCCAGGTGGTAGCTACCGCGATATGTGTGCCATGCCTTGCTAAGGATGACCGGGATTTGGGTGGCGGAGCATGCCAACCGCCATTTGACCATGTGTATATGCCAAACACTACCGCGATTGTGGCTGGGGCATTGGCGGTGACACACTGCAGGGGCCAGGTGGTAGCTATCGCGATATGTGTGCCATGTCTTGCTAAGAATGACAGGGATTTGGGTGGCGGAGCATGCCAACCGCCATTTGACCATGTGTATATGCCAAACACTACTGCGATTGTGGCTGGGGCATTGGTGGTGACACACTGCAGGGGCCAGGCGGTAGCTACCGCGATATGTGTGCCATGCCTTGCTAAGAATGAACGGGATTTGGGTGGCGGAGCATGCCAACCGCCATTTGACCATGTGTATATGCCAAACACTACCGCGATTGTGGCTGGGGCATTGGCGGTGACACACTGCAGGGGCCAGGCGGTAGCTACCGCGATATGTGTGCCATGCCTTGCTAAGAATGACCAGGATTTGGGTGGCGGAGCATGCCAACCGCCATTTGACCATGTGTATATGCCAAACACTACCGCGATTGTGGCTGGGGCTTTGGCGGTGACACATTGCAGGGGATAGGCGGTAGCTACCGCGATATGTGTGCCATGCCTTGCTAAGGATGACCGGGATTTGGGTGGCGGAGCATGCCAACCGCCATTGACCATGTGTATATGCCAAACACTACCGCGATTGTGGCTGGGGCATTGGCGGTGACACACTGCAGGGGCCAGGCGGTAGCTACCGCGATATGGGTGCCATGCCTTGCTAAGAATGACCAGGATATGGGTGGCAGAGCATACCAACCGCCATTTGACCATGTGTATATGCCAAACACTACCGCGATTGTGGCTGGGGCAGTGGCGGTGACACATTGCAGGGGCTAGGCGGTAGCTACCGCGATATGTGTGCCATGCCTTGCTAAGGATGACCGGGATTTGGGTGGCGGAGCATGCCAACCGCCATTTGACCATGTGTATATGCCAAACACTACCGCGATTGTGGCTGGGGCATTGGCGGTGACACACTGCAGGGGCCAGGCGGTAGCTACCGCAATATGTGTGCCATGCATTTGAGCCAGTGACCGTGATTTGGGTGTCAGATCACCTTGACAGTACCTATGGACACGTCATGCACTGTGAATGGCCAAAGGCAAGTCCTCCACAGTGCACAGTAGACACATGATTCATGGCACAAGATTGTGCACTGAATGCCAATTTGACCTTTACCCCACTGCTGACTACACATGCCATGTTGTTGTATATGATTAGAAACATTGGCATGTTCTCACTCACATGTCACTTGTGATTTTCTGGGCATGTACACAGAACAGTGTTGTGATGGACTCTCCAATGGGTACACATGTCAATGTGTGAAAGGGCTGAGCAACTCACAGTGATGAATGTCTCACTACACAATGTGCAGATTTGACTGTCTACTTTTCCTGGCTCATGCACATACTTGTCAATAATCGCACAGTGTTGGGTCATTGTGTGGTTGATGTGTGCCCTGTGTGACTTACGCAAGAAGGTGTGGCAGGTACAGCAGCTATGTAGGAGACAGTAGTGTTGCAGTTTCACATATATAATTTTGGTACTACTCTCTGAGCTGCCCATGCAAGATGTGGCCATGTCCCTTTGTGCATTCACATAGTCGGATATTGTTTGTGAGATGCTAGCTGTGTGAAAAGTGGACAGGTGTACGGATGGTGTAGCTGAAGGTGTCCCTTCAAGTAAGTTGTTTTGTAAGGTGTACTGTGATGCTAGTCATTGTTTCCGTTGTGTCAGTCAAAACGTAAGATGTCAGACACATCTCCTGGTGGATTGCGTTGACATGTGTCCTCTTTCATCTCACCTAGGAGGAGACCAAATCTGCATCGTCCCTTCACAGTGCTGGCAGACATGGAGGATGAGGAGGTCATACGGAAATTCCGGCTGGATCGAGACACCCTCCAAGACCTATGTGCTATGTTGGAGCCCCACCTGCAGCCTCGCAGGACATATCCGGGTGCTTTCACACCAACGTCTAAGGTGATGGCGGCCATGCATTTTTTTGCTTCTGGATCTTTCCAGTACACGGTGTCCAGCGCAGGTGGGATGTCACAACCTATGCTCAGTTTGGTGCTACGGGATGTACTGTCCGCCTTGATGATCTACAAGGACAGATATATTCATTTCCCCAGGAGGCATGAATTGGCAGCTGTGAAGGGAGATTTTTATGCACTTGGGTACATCCCCAATGTTGTTGGTGCCATTGACTGCACACATGTTGGCCTGGTTCCACCACAGGCACGGGAGCACATGTACAGGAATAGGAAACATTTCCATTCCATCAATGTGCAGGATGTGTGCCAGGCCGATATGATCATCTCACACGTCTGTGCCAAATTTCCTGGCTCGGCCCATGACTCGTACATCATACGTAACAGCATTGTGCCACAGCTGATGGATAATCTGCTTCCGGAGCGTGCATGGATTGTGGGTGAGTACGCAGTGTCAAGTAGCGTGCTGTGTGTGTGACATGCTGTCCTCTGCCACAGTTGTATTACAAAGTTGGTCTGTGTATCTCCCACCTAGGTGATTCTGCATATCCCAACCGTCCTTGGTTGCTGAGCCCACTGCGGAATCCCAGGACCCCAAGTGAAGTCCGCTACAATGATGCCCATGGGAGGACACGTCGTGTGGTGGAGCGTAGTTTTGGTCTCCTGAAGTCACGGTTTCGCTGCCTGGACAGGAACAGAGGTGCACTGATGTACTCGCCCAAAAAGGTGTGTCAGATTGTAGTTGCATGCTGCATGCTCCACAACCTGGCCTTGCGCAAGGAGATCCCCCTGCTCCTGGACGCTGATGAGCAGCCGAGGCCCCCGCCTGCAAACCAACCCATGTCCAGTGACGAGGATAGTGGAGAGGAGGAAGGTGTCGACCTGCGTCAACAGCTCATCAACCGCTACTTCACTTGAAGGTGAGTGACAATGTACAACAGACCCATTGTCTGCTGATGTCGTTGTTGGTGAAAAGGTCTATGTGAGCTTTGTGACTGCAGCCTGTTGTTGACTCAGTGCTGGCTGCCAATGTTTCTTGGACAGGGTAGTTTGGCACAGTTCCAGGATGTCTATGTCGGTACTGTTGCTCATTGTGATGTGTGCATATTGGAGTACCTTGATGACAGGTGTTGTGTGATGGCTGTGATGCCACCGCCTGACTAGTGAATATTGTTATGTTGTGTTTTCCCAGGTACCATCAGCCTCTCCTTGCCTACAAACAATCCGTGCTCCTGGTACATTGTACTCATGGTGAACATTGCACATCCTGTGATTAAAACACGGAGCAGACACAACGACATTGGTGTGTAAGGAGTGTTTATTTACAATGGGTACATGTGACAGGGGAGTGAATATTTACAAACAGGTGAGTAGTGAATCAGTGAGTTCTCAGTGATGTAAGATGAGACAATCGAGTAGTCACCACATTGATGTTGTGACCCAGTCCAACTAACGGATGCCATAAACATGGCAGTGTGGGGAAGGACAGTCAACAAAGTCAATGGCAAGGTGAAGAGGGGTGCCATCATGGCTGGCTCCTTGACTGGCGTTTGGCAGGTGCTTTGCCACGGGATGCTCCCTTGGATTTCTTTGGACGGCCCCTTGGTCGTTTGGCAGGGGTGGCCTCTGCTGCAGGGCCAGTGGGGTCTGAGGAGTCCCCCCTCTCTGTGGCCGCAGGGGAGGATGTGGAACTGTCATCCTGCAGGCCACCGGAGGGAGGTGGAGGTGTTGTTTGTGCCGCAGGCCTGTCCCTCAGAACCGCCATTAGCTGGACCAAGAGATCCACGATTTGGCCCATGCGGGTGTCTATGGACCTCAGCAGCAGGCAGAACTCATGGGAATCTTCCAGAGCCTTTCCCGTTTGTCCCTGTGCCCATTCATAGGCCCCAAGGACTCTGGTGATGTTGTCCAGGGCTTCGGTCCCAATGTCCGGGTGGCTTAGCCTCCCCCTTGCCCTTCGTCATGGACCTGTTGCCTCGCCACTGTATGCACCCGCCTACTCTCCCTGCCCTCCTCAGTTGGTGGGGTGGGGTGGTCATCCTCTGGGGCAGGGAGCGTGTTGCAGGCAGCACTGGTGGTGGAGGCCGCACTGGTCGTTCCAGCAGGGGTCAGCGTAGTTGTTGTTGTTGCTGATGTGGTGGCGGGGGGGACAGTGGGGTCCTGGGACCTGTTGCGCCCTGGCATGCCAGATGGGCCGGCTTCAAGCGCCGCATCCTCGAACTCCAGGGAGTCATCATCAGTGAGTCCATGTTCCGGTGGTGGAGGCTGGCTCTGCAGGTTGGTGTCATCCTCTGCAGTCAGTTCTTGGTCACCTGTGGGACAGAGGGGAAATGGTCATTGACGTGCACCCCTCAGGCTTGTTGTTCGATGTATCTTATTTACAGGTCATGCAACACACAGTTTACTAGTTCGCACGTTGCATGTCTGCACAGTAAGGTGCATCTTGACATGATGTGGAGGTACATACATTAATTTTCCACGGTGTGACATGTCAATGGATACCATGCCCCACGTGCAGATTTTGGGATTACGAGGACATGTTGTCATCTGACAACTGGCGGGAATACGACTTGATGTGCGGCATCTTTGCTGGTTAAAAGGCCTGGCATGCGTTACATCTGCGCATGAACTAGCCATTGTCATCTCATGCATACCTTTGTCATGTCCTGTGCTTTGATTTATTTTTTCTACAGACCATGCTTGCTTTGTTTTCATATGGTCCTTCAAGCTCAGCCCACATGGAACTTACAGATAGCATTCAGTGCTGTACATGTCTGGGCCCTGATTCACTTCAACATGGTATTTGGTGAGTCACACTTTTGTTTCTGTGACAGCTACATACGCTTAGCTGTCTGCACACTGTAATTTGATATTGTATCTGTGTCAATTTTGGTGGGATGTGAGGGCTGGTGTTGTCATATGGCTCCATGCTTTTTGAGAGGAATGGTGGTGTGCATGCACTGTCTACTTAACTATTCTGTTGTCACATTGGGGTGAACTTTCTAACACATCTCTCTGGCTGTGTGTTTAAGTGCTACTTCCTGCTCAGGGGTGGGACAGGGGTGCCTGGTGGGAGTTGTGGTGCAGGCCTCCCCCACAAACAGCCCTCCCTGGAAAGATGGCTACCTACCTGTTAGATGAAGGTGAACAATGCAATGGCTGCCAAATGCTTCTGGGTGGGTGTGGAGTGCTCCATCCTGCTCAGGGGTAGGACAGGGGGCCTGGTGAGAGTTGTAGTGCAGGCCTCCCACCCCCAAACAGCCCTCCCTGGGAAGATGGCTACCTACCTGTTAGATGAAGGTGAACAATGCAATGGCTGGCACATGCTTCTGGGTTTGGGGGGAGTGCTACATCCTGCTCAGGGGTGGGACGGGGTGCCTGGTGGGAGTTGCAGTACAGGCCTACCACCCCCAAACAACCCTCCCTGGGAAGATGGCTACCTACCTGTAAGTTTGGTTGTTGTAATACAATAGCTGCCACATGCTACTGGGTGTGGTGGAGAGCTACATCCTGCTCAGGGGTGGGACAAGGGGGCCTGGTGGGAGTTGTGGTGCAGGCCTCCCACCCCCAAACAGCCCTCCCTGGGAAGATGGCTACCTACCTGTTAGGTGAGGGTGAACCTTACAATGGGTGCCACATGCTTCTGAGTGGGTGTGGAGTGCTACATCCTGCTCAGGGGTGGGACAGGGGGCCTGGTGGGAGTTGTTGTGCAGGCCTCCCACCCCCAAACAGCCCTCCCTGGGAAGATGGCTATCTACCTGTTAGTTTGAGTTGTACAATGCAATGGCTGTCACATGCTTCTGGGTGTGGGGGGAGTGCTACATCCTGCTTAGGGGTGGGACAGGGGTGCCTGGTGGGAGTTGTAGTGCAGGCCTCCCCCACAAACAGCCCTCCCTGGGAAGATTTCTACCTACCTGTTAGGTGAGGGTGAACCATACAATGGCTGCCAAATGCTTCTGGGTGGGTGTGGAGTGCCCCATCCTGCTCAGGGGTGGGACAGGAGACCTGATGGGAGTTGTTGTGCAGGCCTCCCACCCCCAAACAGCCCTCCCTGGGAAGATGGCTACCTTCCTGTTAGATGAAGGTGAACAATGCAATGGCTGGCACATGCTTCTGGGTGTGGGGGGAGTGCTACATCCTGCTCAGGGGTGGGACAGGGGTGCCTGGTGGGAGTTGGAGTGCAGGCCTACCACCCCCAAACAGCCCTCCCTGGGAAGATGGCTACCTACCTGTAAGTTTGGTTGCTGTAATACAATGGCTGCCACATGCTTCTGGGTGTGGTGGAGTGCTACATCCTGCTCAGGTGTGGGACAGGGGGGCCTGGTGGGAGTTGTGGTGCAGGCATCCCACCCCCAAACAGCCCTCCCTGGGAAGATGGCTACCTACCTGTTAGGTGAGGGTGAACCTTACAATGGCTGCCACATGCTTCTGGGTGTGGGGGGATTGCTACATCCTGCTCAGGGGTGGGACAGGGGTGCCTGGTGGGAGTTGTAGTGCAGGCCTCCCCCACAAACAGCCCTCCCTGGAAAGATGGCTACCTACCTGTTAGATGAAGGTGAACAATGCAATGGCTGCCACATGCTACTGGGTGTGGTGGAGTGCTACATCCTGCTCAGGGGTGGGACGGGGGGGCCTGGTGGGAGTTGTGGTGCAGGCCTCCCACCCCCAAACACCCCTTCCTGTGAAGATGGCTACCTACCTGTAAGTTTGGTTGTTGTTATACGATGGCTGCCACATGCTTCTGGGTGTGGTGGAGTGCTACATCCTGCTCAGGTGTGGGACAGGGGGCCTGGTGGGAGTTGTGGTGCAGGCCTCCCACCCCCAAACAGCCCTCCCTGGGAAGATGGCTATCTACCTGCTAGTTTGAGTTGTACAATGCAATGGCTGACACATGCATCTGTTTTGGAGGGAGTGCTCCATCTTGATGATTTGTGGAACAAGGGGGCATGGTGGTAGTAGTGGTGCAGGCCTCCCACCCACATACAGAACAACCTTGGTAAATGGCTGCCTACCTGTAAGTTTGGTTGGTGTACAAGATGGCTGCCACATGCTTCATGTTGGGGGGTGAGAGCCACATCCTGCTCAGGGGTGTGACAGGGTTGACTGGTGGGAGTTGTGGTGCAGGCCTCCCACCCCCAAACAGCCCTCCCTGGGAAGATGGCTACCTACCTGTTAGGTGAGGGGGAACCTTACAATGGCTGCCACATGCTTCTGGGTGGGTGTGGAGTGCTCCATCCTGCTCAGGGGTATGACAGGGGGCCTGGTGTGAGTCGTTGTGCAGGCCTCCCACCCCTAAACAGTCCTCCCTGGGAAGATGGCTAACTACCTGTTAGGTGAGGGGGAACCACACAATGGCTGACACATGCTTCTGGGGGGGGAGTGATACATCCTGCTCAGGGGTGGGCAAGGGGGACCTGGTGGGAGTTGTAGTGCTGGTTGCCTGGACACATACAACCCTGTAAATGTTGGCTGCTTTTGGGGTGATTCAGATGGAGTGCATGTTACATCTGTGAGACCTGTGTTGGGTATTGTGGTGCAGATGAATGTACTTGGGCCTCAGAGATGTAGCTTTGTAGTTGTGCGGTACAGTACATTGCAGTGTAATGGTATACATTTGTTGTTACTTACCAGCCTGCACTCCCCCGGCTATTCCTGTGAGACTCTCTGGATGCAGTATGGCAAGCACCTTCTCCTCCCATGCAGTGAATGCTCTTGGTGGAATGGGAGTGCCACCACCAGTCCTCTGAGCCAGCTGATGGTTCTTGTTCCTCTTCTTTTTGACAACACTCTTCAGGTCATGCCACCGCTTCATGATTTCCTGTTTGTTGCGCGGTGTGGTCCCTACTGCATTGATCTTGTCAACTATCCTTACCCATATTTGCGTTCTGGTAGCTAATGGTGTCTGTTGGACCAGGTTACCAAACAATTGTGGTTCTACTCTGATTATCTCATCTACCATGACTGTCAACTCACTCTCTGTGAATTTGGGCATTTTCTGTGGTGACATGGTGTGTGATGTGCAAAGGGGTTAGAGGTGCAGGTGTGTAAGTGGTGGTGGTGGTGATGTGTATGGTGTGTGATGTGCAAAGGGGTTAGAGGTGCAGGTGTGGAAGTGGTGGTGATGATGTGTGTGGTGTGTGTGTGTAGTGATGGTGTGTTGATTTGCCTCTCCTTTCAGCTGTGGTGTTTGGCCCTTCACTTCTGGAGTATTGCAAAGGATTGTGGTCAGGGAAGGGGCTGGTTTTATACTCAGCTATGTGGGTGTGTCAGAATGGGGTATTGCTGTCAGGTGTGTTTTGTGGGTTGTCCTGGGATTTGTAGTTTTGAAGTTGCCATGGGGGTGTCATTGGGGTGTGTTAGGTGTTTTTGGGGGCAGGGCTAGTTTGCTGTGTGCACTTGGTGGCCTTGTTGTGGGTTTTTTCTGTCTACCGACATTTTTGTCACGGAGCGTCCGCAGCGGTGGCTATGCTACAGCCCTTCCGCCGGCTCTCCCATTCATCACTGTTTGCGACCGCGGTGGTCGGAAACTGCGGAACGTACCGCTGTCACATCGGGGGAATCCTAATTTCACGGGCGGTTACTCCGCATGCCTGGCGGCGGTTTTGTGTGTTTCTGCCGCTAATCCGACCGTCGCGGACGGTTTTTCACCGGCTCCGCCCGCTGCAGGCGGGTTTTCGTTGCCTCTTTCCGCCGCGGTCGTCATTTTTTGGCGGTTGATCCTAATCTGACCGCCGGTTTTGCCGCGGTACCGGCGGGCGGTTGATTTCCGCTACCATGGCGGTCGGGGTCGCCATCCTAATAGACCCCTTAGTAAATATGGGAGGGACCTATGGGAGTGGTTGAAAAATAGTGTACTTACCTACAAAATCAGTGGGGTTTAGGAAGGAGTAAGTAAGGGTTAAGGGAGTGTTAGGGGTTTAGGGAGGGACATGCACCCGCTCACAAGAGTAAGCCCATGTCAACTCACCATTTGCACTTCTAAAGTTACTCCGGCCACATAGGACCTAAAATAGTAAAAAATGTACTCCAGCTCTGAGCTGTAGTAAGTCCAGCACAGATATAAACTACAATCGGTACTGCAACACCCCCGTCCCTCATAGAAAGTAATGAAGGCAGGGATTTAAAATCAAACCCCATGGAAAATAATGTTTGATTAAAATATTAAAAATATAAATTAATTTAACATATAGAAATTATCTAAAAATAAAATATTTTTTGTTTCATTTGAACTTATTTTAATAACCTTTTTGAAATGCTGGAGTGTTTTTATTTATATATTTTATAGAGCGTATATAGCCATAAGGCATCAAAGCGCTAAGTTCAGACACATCAGCACCTAGGGAAAAACCAGCTGGCCACATCCAGAAACAGCAGTCCCTACCCAGCTAAGAGGACATAAAGAGCCAAGTTTTAACCTCCCTATGAAACAGAAGATATGAATAAACCATCCTAATCGGCTCAAGAAGGCTGTTCCACAGCCTTGCTGCCGCCACCGAAAAGGCGTGACCCCTCTTTCCACCCCAAATCTGGTTTTGCGAAATCTGGGGATATTAACTTTTCTTTTCCCCTTAGCCCTTGATAACCTGCTAGGAGTATACCAGCTAAGAGCGGACCCTCCCTGATGCAGCATGCTTTCGGTAGGCAGCCCTCAGCTCCTGTGGTAGAAAAAGAAGAATTTTCTTCAGGGTCTTGCTAATCCAGAAGCATGTGCTTACCATTATATTTTCCTGGGTGTCAAAGGTTAATGCATTATCAAAGACCACCCCCGGTTTTTTCTCCATTCATTCTCAGCCAGTTTGCCTTCATTCAACTGCTGGCCACGGCCATACACAATCTAAATTTCTGGGCCAAATCCTCCAAATCATCGAAAATGGAAACTATGATTTGGGTATCGTATGCATAGGAGGAAACTTAAAAGCCAAAGGATAGCACTAGCTTGGCCAGTGGGGCAACTACAAATTAAAAAATGTAGGACTCAGTGAGGAACCCTGCAGGGCCCCGCACAGAAGCTGAAATGCGTGAGCCCTAAAATCGCCTTAGCCAACTGGAAGTGTTCTATCAGTTAGGAAGCATTCTATCAGTTTTAATGCAACACCGCGCACTCCCACTAGCCTCCACCTTTGCACCAAAATGGATGGAGATATGGTGTCAAAGTCTGCCGAAAGATCGAGCAAGACCAAAATAGCCACCCACACCTCGTACCAACCTGCTGGCGAATGTTATCCACCATCATTAGTAAGGCGGATTCTGTGCTGTGATTACTTCAGAATCCATTTTGTGACGGATCCAGACATTCATGAGCATTGAGAAATTGTGCCAATTCCTTTTTGTGTTTCTCCAAAGTTATAAATATAAATATATTTTATATACATAACATTTATATATATTTTACAAATATAACATTTCATTAAAATGTAAATTAATGACTTAATTCTATACATCACTTTTAATAATTAATATTACATAATAAACACTCATTCTTTTACTTTAGGTGGGAATTTAGTTTTTGATTTAAACTTCAGAAAAATAATTTTAATGTATTCAAAATTAAATTTAAATAATTACTATTGCTGTACATTTTTAATTGTGTTATATGTTTAAAATGAATATATAATGTACATTAATATTTAGCAAAAACCTTTTACAATTTTTTCCAAGTGTAATAAGCTTTTTTTATACTTCACCCTGTACTTTACCCTGGGGAGATCTCTGCCACCGGGGCAGGAGTAAAGTTACCCAAAAGTGCAAGAGTAAGTTTACCAGTAGTAAATCCATACATGTAGATTCACCTTTGTGAATAGGCCCCTTTAGATTCAGTGGAGTTTTCCCAAACAAAATGCCTGTTATTCTCGGTTGCAGAAATATTCTGAATGTCTTACTCCTGTTCTCATTAGAAAAAAGGCATTTTATATCACCAATTTCCATTGGCTGTGTTAACAATTGTCTTGATGAAGTCCTGCTTGGGAACTAAGTAATTTTTAGGTTTGTTTGTGAAAGGTAAAAAGATACCATTCGGACTTGGAGCGATCTGATTATATTTCCACATCTCCGATCTTCTATGCTTTAGTTTTAAGATCAACCCAATAAAAGTGTTAGGGGACGCGTTTCTGCCTTGCTGCCAGGACCTTGTTGCTGCCTGCTGTGCCTGTTGTGCCGCTGTCTTTGCCCTAAGGGACTCGGTGTCCCAGAAACCCACCAGACACCGCGAGGAGGAGGAGTTGGGTAGCACGCCCACGCCGCACGCGCTGAAAAGCGCTGGTTGCCTTCCACGGCAAAGGCGGGCCCGCCTGCGCCCGTCAGAGCCCGGAGGGGACTGGGCTGGGCCACCCCTCTTGGCTCTGGGACTCGTTGGTAGGAGCCTGTGGTGACCCTGTGGACAACCAGGACTGGAACCCCTAAAGAAAGTATAAAGAAAGGAGCCTCGTGGATTGATCCCAGCTATATACACGCGAAGGTAGGAGGCGTCTCTGTTATTAAACTGAATAGAAGTGAGAGGATTTTCTGCTCGGTTAGCGGCCGCACCTTAGTCCCCCTTAACACTGCAGCTGGTTATCTTGTTTAATCAATATTTACCCCTGTGTGGGAGTTATGGTGAAACGCAAAGGCCCAACACTAGCACCCCCACGTCCTCCAGCCACAAGGATGGATGCATTTTTATCACGGGCTGCGGGGATTATAGATAAGGAAATTGAGCTGGTGGCCCGCCGTCTCACTCATTCGCCTGTATCTCGACCACTAGATGCAGTGGGGGGTATTGCATCACATCCTGCCCAGGAGACCCAGCTTGAACATGGACCCTCATTAAGTCAAGCTAGATCCCCATCTTCAGAGATTGAGGGAGACCACAGCCCAGAGGTAGCCATAGTCAGCAACATCGGCCTTGAGCCCACAGGCCCAATTATATCGATCAAGGGCCCGGGGGTTAAGGTCAAGCCAGGGGGATCACAAGCAGGGGCAGGTATGGGAGCAAAAAGGAAAAGTCCAGCAACAGGGGCTAAAGCCAAACGCCCAAGGGCAGAGGGGTCAGGTCAGTGTGTTAGTAATCCGCAACCACTGTCTAAGGAGGACATGGATGCCATTATGGACGGCTGGATGGGTGCCTTGATGATTAATATCGACCGTAAACTAGACCCCATCATGCAACGTCTAGTCTCATTGGAGTAGGAGCTCACGAGGATTTGCCAAAATAGTCCTGCTGGGAAGATGGTTTCTCCTGGGGGGGCTGCAACTGGCCCCTGTCCAATAGGAAACACAAACGGTGAGCAAAGCTCAAGTGGGTATAGGCCTCCATTAACACCTGTGCAAAGTAGTGCCAACCTCCTCCCATGGCTTTGGTGGACTTAAACCCCCGGGTGGTGGTCTCGATGGGTGGAGACGGGGCACTGAAGTTACAGTGTCCCGCAGTTTGTTCCGGTTCAGCCAAACCCCCCACGGGAGAGCTTGGAAGAGGTAGGGGTTTTCTCCCAGAGCCCCAGGCATCAGACCCAATGGGGGAGAGACCGAGGCAGAGGCTACCCATGGTACATCTTCCACCAGAATCCTCTCCGTATGTAGTAGTACTTGGTAATGTTCCGGCGCTACCTCTGGGCGCCGTTTAAGAATTTGAGCAACTCAAGAACAAGATACTGCATTGGTTGGATCGTAACACGTCTTTTGGCCTAAGGTTGGAAAAACACATCATTATGGCACGAAAAGTATCCTGGGTTGGGAGGACTACAAAAACCCTGGCAGGAGACTGTATAATTGTCAACTTTAATAGACCCCACCTAGTTGAGAGAATCTTACATTCAGTGTCACAGAATAACAAGGGTTGGCTTGTATCGTCCATCATGTCCTTTTCCCTGGGGTATTTTTACAGATCCTTCACCCGTGCTTTGATGCCCAACAGGGTGGGCTCCTGGAGGCTCCCAGTTTATCCAGATCGTCCTGAATTGAACCGTCAGAAGGCAGCTCAAGACATACCCCTGTACAACTCTTTTACACCTTTGGAATCATTGGACGCTTGTGATTGACTCACTGATACTGTTAAAGGCTCGATAGAGACGGCATCAACTCACCGTAGGAAAACAGGGTCTCCCTCTATAGGTCCTGGGGATGGTAAAGCTTGTACATTTATTTCATGGAATGTTGCCGGTATAGCTAACAAGATTGAAGATCCTGGATGGATTAGTTATATAAAAGGTTTTAATGTGATCTGTCTCCAGAGGACGTGGTCTATTACTAACAGTTTCTTTCTTGAGGGATTTAAGACCTTTTTTGTACCAGCCATTCCTTCACGGACAGGAAGACCTAAGAGTGGGCTGCTAATTTATGTCTCCTTGGACATACAGTGCCGCTTGAAGGAATTACCAACTGATAATGATTGTCTGCAGGCTTTATCTTCTTCCCAGGGGCCATTAAACTTGTTGTTGAACTTTTATAATGCCAATTCTGCATCGCCAAATGTTTGTAACATCGCAAGGATGGGCTCTTTTTTAAGGAGAATGATTACTAAGGCTTCCCAGAATGGCTATCTTATGATCGCAGGAGATTTCAACATTCATCTATGTGGGGATCCAAATGCAGGCACTATAACCAGCATAGGATGCCCTCGGATGGTGGGTTTGCATGTTGAACACACCCCACAGGGAGATAGTCTAAATTCCCTAGTCGATGAGTTTGATCTAATCATGTCTATGAGCCCGTGGCCCACGGCAAGAACCATATTAATCCGACATTTACTGGGAGGGGGAGTTCAACGTTTATAGACTTCCTTTCTGTTTCTAGCACCATCTTCCAATTACTTTTGGAATTTAGGGTCGAAGAGAGTATTTACAGTGATCATAATCCACTGTGCATCTCGACCACTTGGCCAAGACCTGGGAAAACCCGTATGCAAGCATCTAGGGGAACATTAAGGACAACAGACCAGGGCAGAAGGCTAAGGTGGGCGCAGATAACCCCGGACACCTTTTACGAGTCGTTTTTGGCCAAGTGCAAGAGGGAGATCGATATCTGCACAATCGGGCCTGGAAGCATTCTCGGCCATCTCATTTACAATTGGTCACCTGCTTAAGGCACCGCCCATGTCCTCGAAGGGTCAAATTACGAGATGGTTTGATCACGATTGCTCCTGTGCGGCCAGGAATCTGAGGGGGGCACTAGGCACTAAACCAAGGGATTCTGCTTGGGTAAAAGAGTGTAGAGGGATATATAAAGCCGAACTAGCAAGGCGCAAGGCCGAGCTAAGGGAGGAGGCATGGAGTAAGATTATTGAGGCATGTACCCTGAAAAATAGTAATCAGTTCTGGAGTATGGTCAACTGTCCTTTTCTGTCAGGTGGAAACTCTCAGGCCCTTGACACACATATTACAGAAGAGGAATGGGTTGGCTATTTCCAGGATATGTTCAGCAGTCCATCAGATCCAAGTCTAGCTGGTGGCGGAGGGAAGTCATCCCTTGTCTTCACAGCAGATGAAGTTAGTGAGGGTATAGCAGGGTTGTCCAGAAACAAGGCGCCAGGACCTGATGGTATCCCTCCGGACCTCTACTTATCTAATCCCCAGTTGTGGGTACCAATCCTTACCACCGTTTTAAACGCCGCAATAAGAGGGGACTTGCCTAGCACTTGGTCTCTATCCACCATCGTTCCGGTCTTTAAAAAAGGGAATAGGGATAGTACCCTCTGTTATAGACCCATATCCCTATTGGACTCGTCAGTTAAAGTGATGGGATGTATTCTGTTGGACAGGCTGTCCACATGGGCAGACGACAATAACATCCTAACTGACATCCAATATGGTTTTCGTCCAGGGAGGTCTACAGTCGATCAACGTTTGAATTTATACATGATCATTAACAAATATACCATTGCTCGATCTGGTAGTATATATATGGCCTTCATGGACTTGTCTTCCGCTTTCGACAATGTAAACAGAGAAAAGTTATGGGAGACCCTATTGGGTATGGGCGTGGACAAAGACATCGTCCTCTTCCTCCGTGAGCTTCACAGGGATACTAAAGCAGAGGTACGGTACACAAATGACGGTAAGGTCACCCGTCAATTCCCAATTCAGAGAGGGGTGCGACAGGGCTGTATTTTGGCCCCTTTCTTATTTAACTTATATATCAACGACTTGGAGAGGGTACTAGTTGACACTCAGGTAGACTTACCTCAGGTGGGACGTCGTGGCCTGTCGGTATTATTGTATGCAGATGGCGCCGTCCTTATGGCCCGGACACCGAGGGGCCTGCAAACCCTACTCAACTCCTTTGTGAAGTTTATGGAGGACCGGGACCTTTTAGTTAACAACTCTAAGTCATATGTGATGCAGGTGGGGCCAAGCTCAAGGAAGTCCTTCAACTTTAAGGTAGGGTCCACACTGGTCCCTAAGACTAGTGCCTTCTCTTACTTGGGGGTCATGCTGGATGCCAAATTAAACTGGGGCCCTCTGAGAACCAAATAGAAAGGGGAATTCCTACGGGCTAATGCGGCTATTTTTAACTTTGCATCGTGGCTAGGTAAAAAAAATAGGTGCAATCTTGGAGATTTACAGAGCTAAGTGTTTAGCACAGGTACTTATGGCAGTGAAATTTGGGGTTATACATCGCATGAGGAGTTACAAAGAATCCAAAATAGGTTCCTGAGACAACTCCTATGTGTACCTCAGGGAACCTCCACTTTTTCTGTACACGAAGAACTTGGTATGTCTTACCTGTCAGACCTATTGTCATTTTGCCCATTATCCTATTGGCTTAAAGTTTGGTTGAACAAGGGGACCGCCTTACACAAAGACATCCTAAGGGATTGTATGGCCCTTGACCATGCCCACCATATCCCTTGGTTCAAATATATTCGGGAAGGGTTCAGGACACTTGGCAGGTCAGATCTTTTTAGTGACCCGGATTCAATCAACAGAAAGGACTTACTTTGGGCTAAAGAGTCTTTTTGCAGACTCCGTGTGGTGAACAGGGAGGAGTGTGAGTTAATAAAGCCCAGCGTACGTAAATACATCATCCTGAAAACTGTACCCACCACGGAACCGTATCTCCTTGGGCTTTCCAATATATACGACCGTTTTCTATTGACAAGGTTCCGATTTGACCTATTTTATCTCCTCCTCCACCATCCTCGAGGGAGAAGCAAAGGTGAGACCATGCCGCTATGCTGTTGTGACAGCAAGTCCCCTCAGGACATGATTCATTTTTTAATGTTTTGTAGCTATTATGAGGTGCCGAGGAAGACCTACTTAATCCCAATTTTAAAATCAGCAAATTTTAATCAAGTGCGTCCTGCATTTACTTTTCTAGCTATGCTCTCAGGGTCCACGTTATGGTATGTTCTTAGATTTTTAAAGACTGCAGTTAGGCTTAGATCCAGCTGTGATTAGCACCATGTGTGGAGTTGGCTTGATGGATGAATTTTTATATCTATTCATTTTAAAATTGTGTTTTATCTTTTTGTATGAAATATGGTGTTCATTGATACCAACTGGATGGGAGCTTATAGCTTTGTTGTATTTATGACTTTTATGGTTTTTATCACAAAAGTCGAATAAAGTTTTATTGATTGATTGAAAGTGTTAGAACTATCAGGTTTAAGTGTCCTTTGAAACAAATATTTTTATCATTTCTCTTCATCTATAATTTGCACTGGTGTCCTGTTTTCTTCTGATATCTTCCTGATTCTGTATCTAGTCAAACTAGATCATATCAGTGCTTAATGTCATGTTTGGGGGTTCCAATCACTGGTTTTATATTGCCTGGGAGACTGACCTTCTCTTAAAGACCCTTTTAGTTTCAGTATTGTAGTTAATGAGCTAATATAATATGGGGCTGCTCTGTTACAAACCAGATTGATCACATAGTGCTATCTTGTAACCTGTCCAGAACAACCAATTGACCTGCAGGAGGTGCAGCAACCTTAGTAGGTGAATAGGATGGGGCCCACAGTCTAGACAAGTTCAGTTGGAATGGAGGAGGTGATCAGGAGCAATTTCCAAATTGGATTCTAAGCATGAATCTTCAAACTACTGGTGAGTGTAGAGTAGAGCTGTTATTCCAGGACAGTGATGGGTGAAGCAAGAGAACATTTGCTCTATCCAATCCACCAAATTGATGGTGATAGTAGCAGATTTGCATCTAAGGCACTAGAAACCATCGTCTCAACCTGCCAATTCTGTTGTGTTCAGCCAACATTGATGTGGGCGGCGGGGGACAGATGAATCCATGCTGCTCAGGTGAGATGAGTAATACAAGCTTTTACTGTCCAGGTCTGAGGAGCGTATGAGAGCAACAAGGGCACACTAATTCTAATCTCCTCTAAAACAGTATAGTGTAATTGATAGTAAGGAGAGGTAGTGAAAACAGATGAGAATTTGTTGGAATTTTTAGCTTGAACAGGAGCCAAACAGGAATGAAAAAGAAATTTGTAAAAATACATGCCCCTACAGTAACTAACTAAATGATTCTGAGTTATGGAGCCGCCTGAGGAGGCTTTAGTTTAAGCAGTATGCCAATGTCTATTGATGCACAAGACCTTTAATACTGCGTACTCTCTTCATTGAGTGGAGGATTTGACCTACGATATTGAGGTGGGGAGAGAGTTACTACTAGAGTACCCTATGAAGGACTGTAAAGAGAGCATCTCTTGTACTTTGTGGTGCAACATTGTTTAAAAATACACCTTCCCAGACAGGCTGCCTTCTTTGATTCCTAGTCTTTATTGCAACATTGTCTTAGGTGGGTGTGCCTGTGCAGTCAAACAGTCACTCCTGGTCATTATTTATTTAATTAGCAACACTATTTCAATCAGAAATGTTTTATATAACTAGGAGCACTGTTGCTTGCACAGCGTTTGCATTTAATTCAAAGGTCTTGGAGTTACAGATCTACTCGTGGAAAGCAATGAGGTCATAGATGTTCTCATATTTTCCTGTATTTTTGGGCAGTCACACACGATGATATATGACAGTTTTCTAGTCACACTATTTGGAATTCGGGCAGGACACAATGCACCCCAATGAAGGAATTCTCTGGAGCAGGTTTTCAGGCACAGCCTAACTATGGATTCAAGACTTCAACAGTTGACTCTTGTCACTTTCAGAACTATTTTGTGACTTCATAAGAATTCTTTCTGTGCATGGCCATGCTGATGGAATTTGCGGGCCACAATGTGATCTCATAATGGTGTGGTGGGTTTTCTGGACCATATGCTAGACTAGGCGGCAGCAGGTACGCTGTGCTGGCTCCATATCTCTGGAATGCTTTTCCCTACGAAATTAGATCATGCACAGCTCTACCTGTCTTTAGGAAACTCCTTAAGACATGGCTCTTTGTCCAGGCTTACGAATAGATCTAGCGGGGCTCAGCTACTCCTATACTAGCGCCAAGAAACCAACTGGTTACGTGCGCTGAATAAATAATTTTAACATAACATAGCATATGCTTAAATATATAGACCAAGGTCACATTTGGATTGTCCTTAAGCTAGTGCTGGTTACCCCATGAACACACCTAAACCTACGCTGACCCCCCTGTGTTATTACTGTTGGTTAACAAAAACGCTCTTTTTTTATCCTGAATGTTAGCTTGGTTAAAATAACCTTCCTCTAGCCTCTCTTCTTCCATACGTAAGTGCTGTTTTTCTCACTGTTGAATGCATAGTTGACTGGATCACATGGACGATTCCTGTGCTATCTGTTGACTGAAAAACCAATGAAGAAGTACTTGAACCAGTCACTCAATGCTTATATGCAGTTCTGGACTTTGCAATCAAATTGCACCTCTTCTGGAAATACCCAGAAAACTAGTGACTGCTATGGGATCATTTATAGTATTCTCAGTAATCATTGTGGCACACTGTCCATCAAAACTGTTTGGATAGGATTACTAGATTCTTTAGCTTTCTTAAATGATGCTGTTCTCTCAAAAAGAAAACGCATGATCAGTGCAGATGCTGAAGTGTTCTTCCTTACCAGAAAAAAAGATTTGCTAGGTTGAAATGTTGTGTTAAAGCCACAGCCTATTAAGTGCCTATCAGGTAATCACATTTTTCCCTATTTATTTATTTATATATTTATATAGCGCACTACTACTCAAGGGCGTCTAGGCGCTTGCAGCTCAACACATAGACCAGCCGAGAGATGTTACGACCCGGTTGTTTACGAGAGGTTATTGGGTATAAGTCCCTTCCTAAAGGAGAGTAAATCCGGGGAGTTTTTTAACTTTATTGGCATGTCATTCCACCATCTGGATGTGACGCATGTGAAGCTTTTACCGCCCCATCTGAGAAGACGGAACTTTGGTTCTTTCACGCGCTTCAGAGAGGCAGACCGAAGGGTACGTGCTGGAATATGCCATTGGAAGCGATCTGTTAGGTAAACAGGACCAAGGTTATGCAGAGCCTTGAAGGCGATGCAAAGTGCCTTAAACTTGATTCGCTTCTCCACAGGCAGCCAGTGCAAGGTGTTAAGAGCCTGTCTGGCCGATGAATGTTTGGCTAGGCCGAAGAGCAGCCGAGCTGCGGAGTTTTGGAGTAACTGCAATTTTGCCACTACTGATTTGTTTACACCAACCAATATCCCGTTACAGTCATCAAGCTTAGATAGGACTAAAGCTGCTACCACTGTTTTCTGTATCTCTAATGGGATAAATGGAAGAATTTTCCTCAGGATTTTCAAAGTGAAAGAGATTGACAAGGTAAGCATCTTTGCATGATGTGAAAAGGATAAGGTGGTGTCAATGATGACTCCCAGATTCTTTGCCTTGGTGACTGGAGAGGGAGTGATCCCCAGCTCCGCGGGCCACCATTCTGAAGACCAGAACGATGTGTCTCTGCCAAAGAGTAGAACTTCCGTTTTATTTGAGTTCAGTTTGAGGCAATTTTCTGCCATCCAGTCACCTACACCTCTCATGCATTCCTTGAAGTTGTGGGCTGTGTCATGATTTTTGCTTGCGATGGATACAATAATCTGGGTATCATCTGCATATGATACTAAGTTGAAGCCATGTGCTTTAATCAAGCTGGCCAGGGGTGCAACGTAGATATTAAACAGGGTAGGGCTCAGAGATGAGCCCTGTGGCACCCCACATGGAAGCCTGAAACACTGTAATTTAAAGCCTTCTACTTCAACAAACTGTTCTCGGTCTGACAAAAAAGAGCTGAGGAGTGCAAGGGCTGGGCCTACTATCCCTGCCTCTTGAAGCCGCTTTAATAGGGTGCCGTGATCTACCGTATCAAAGGCGGCTGACAGGTCTAATAATATCAATGCTGCCGAACCTCCATTGACAACTGCATGTCTTGTTACCTCTGTTGCCGTAATTAAGGCCATTTCAGTATTGTGCTTGATTCTAAAGCCATATTGTGTGGAATCTAAAACATGATTGCTCACAATGAAGTTTGCCAATTCTTGGTTCATGTGTTTCTCCAAGATTTTTGCTGGCAGAGGTAGCCGGGAAATGGGGCGGTAGTTCCCTGTGTCTGATTTATCCAGACTGGACTTTTTTAGCAGAGGTAGAATAGATGTTTTTTTCTACCTTTTGGGAAACATATCTGATTCAATGGTAGTATTAAGTACCTCTAAGTGTGGGCGAGCAGCTGTCTCCACTGTCATGTGGATTACTTTGGGAGGACAGGGAGCCTGATTTGGTGGCTAAAAGAAGTTTTACGATTTGTTCATAGGAAAGTTTTGTGAAGTTGGAAAATTAGGATGGGTCAGATTCTGAATGTAGGTTGAGCACTGGTGCAGATGGAATTACGATGTCTGTCGGTGCCTTCGAGCTCTGCTTATTAGCCGAGCTTAAGGTAAAGGTATTGTAAATAGCGGACACTTTATCGCAAAATGAAGACGCTAGGCTGTTGCAAAATGCTTGGTCTATGGTACTTTGTTTAGTGTCCTGCAGGCGGCTTAGTTTCAGCACTGTCTCAAATAGCTCTTTAGAGCTATTCTTTGCACCATTTTATTTTTTCTGAGAAGTAGCTGATTTTAGTTTTTTGAATTAATTCTTTGTATTGAGCTAGTTTTATCTTATATAGTTCTTTCTCCCTAGGATCATAGTGTTGACGCCAGCACCTTTCTTGTCTTCGGCAGAGCCTTCTTGATAATCTAAGTTCCTCAGAGAACCATGGTTCAGTGGGTGCTGTCCTGCTGGTTTTCCCTGCTCTCTGGGGAATGGTGGCTTGTGCAGCTGCGGTAATCCAATCGTGATAATCTGATGCAGCTACCTCTGAGTCATGGGAGAGACAGGGTTTATTCTGATTCAAGTGCGAGGTAAAAGCTGTTTTATCTATATGCTGCCATAAATATCTTTTTTGACTTCTAGCTAGGTGATGCTTAGGGGTTGTTGGGGGAGGCAAGCTAAGATTTAGCATCACTGCTGAGTGGTCGGACCAATGGAGTGGTAAATTATTCTTATGTTTTAAGAAAGGACAGTCCGTAAAAACGGCGTCCAAAAGGTGTCCCGCACTGTGAGTAGGCCCTTTCACAATCTGCTCTAGACCTACACTTGTTGCCAGGTCCATGAGGGCCAGGGAGTCCTTATCAGAACAATTATCTAGGTGAAAATTGAAATCACCCAGAATGGTGTAATCTTGAGTATTCACCTTGTGTTCAAGAAACTGGCCCATTGATTGCAAAAAAGTAGTTCTGGGTCCTGGTGGGCGGTACACTAATAAACCATTGAAGGAATACACATGGTTGACTGTTATTTTAAATGAAAGCACCTCTGTTTCTGTATCAGTGGAGATGTTTTTAAAAGATGCTTTTAAGTGATCTCTATAAATTATTGCCAGACTTCCTCCTTTTTTATGCAAACGATCCTTCCTGGCTATTGTGAAACCTGGTGGGATAGCTATCACTAGGTCGGGCCCTGATGTTTCATCCGCCCAAGTTTCTACAACAAAGATGAGGTCAAGGACATGAGAGTCAACAAAATGTCCGAATTCCTGTTTATGTTTAATTAAAGATCGTGCATTTAATAAGGCGCATGACAATTTTCGGACATATTCTCTTTTCTTAGCAACAAACAGATCCTCCCTTGTTCCTACGGGGTGCTCTCTGTCGATTTTATTCCTGACAGCGTCAGAATAGATCTTACTTTTTGTATCTGTAAGTCTCAGATTGCAATTTGGACATACCTGTGCCCCAGTATCATTACTGACTCCCAAGATTGGCCCTGGACATTTATAATCTACTGTAGATAATCCCAGTAGCTCACCTCTGGTGTGCCTATGCATGGCAGCCGTACTGGTTCCAAAAACCGGCAGTGTGGCTTTTGCTGAGCGCGTGCCGAGCGCGGACGGGCGCAGACGGGCTTGCCTTAGACGCGCCTTCGGTGCGCCAGCGGCGCACCCACTGCGCGTCCCCAACAGGGGTGCTTTATGCACCCTCCCCTCGTGGGATCCGAAGCCTAGAGCGCTAACCGCTCCAAAATGGTGGCCGTCAAGCACTCGGCCCGGACTGCTGCCTGACTTGCCTGACTCTCTCCACTCAATCGGCTATGTCAGGAGCCGTGGTGGACCGGAGAGCGGCAGCCAGCAATCAGGTAAGTAGGATTTGTTAAAAGGATTATAGGATTATTAAAAGGGGTTCGGACAATTAAAATGGCAAAAATTTTAAAAGTCAGCAAGTGCTGAAAGAATGTGCAAAGAGTAGCTGTGCAACTGGCAATGAGCAAATAAAGTGCTGTGGTACCTACACAGAGGTATGGATCCTCTCAATTCGGCAGTATCCATTTGATTCTAGTGCTGATACTCTGCCATAACTCCTGTTGGAATGGAGTGGCTCTTCTTTGCTCCTACACTTGTTACACAGTTGATCTTGCAGAAG
This sequence comes from Calotriton arnoldi, assembly GCA_963921515.1. NCBI lineage: Eukaryota > Metazoa > Chordata > Amphibia > Caudata > Salamandridae > Calotriton > Calotriton arnoldi. Next base: position 142,878 of record CAWUFW010003294.1, on the reverse strand, counting down.
ACCCCTTTGAAGACCCAGACTTGGGCGATTTTCTGTGGTGGTTTCCTTTGATAGAAACATCCTGACAAGATTCTTGCACCTGAGCCTCACTTGTTACCAACTCTAAAGAAACAGAAACTTGAATTCAAACTCAATGAGATGTTTGTGTTGTCCAGGATGTGTGTTTTTTGCTTTGTTTCACTTTAAGAAAAGGGCTCGGTTGGCCAATGATTGCGCCTTCGGGCATCATTCTTATTGAAGCCACTGTTTCAAACTTGTATCTAACCAGCCCTGTGGAAGCTTCTGCAATCACTCACCCATATAGCCACTCACATACCCACTCACACACCCATACAGCCACTTAGACACCAACTGACAGTCTGATACAGACATTCACACAACCATTCACTCACCCATACATTCACTGTGACACCTATACACCCACTGAATCATCCATACAGGCACTCATACACCCATTGATTCACCAATACACCTTGGTGTATATATATTTAACACTCAGACTTTTTAAAAACACTCATTCACTGGATGATGTCATGAGTGATGTCATTTGAGATGCCATCAATGATGTCACTGACATGTCATGAGTGATGTAATATGTGAGGTCATACACAGTGCATTTCTCAATATCAACATGTTGATCCTTTGAATGAGCAAATCCATCACACATTCTACAAGGCGATAAGATGAGATGTCACTTGCTTACCAGGTATATAGCTTTGCTACTGAAGAGGAGGCTGAAATTCCCCTGTTCTGATGATGTTACCTCGTAACTCACTTGAGGCCACTGTGACTGCAGAATCAGCAGACATGACCAGAAAATTATTCATGCTCACACGGGATACATTAGAAGATATTCATTACTAACCTCTGTTTAGAGAAAACCTCTTTTTGGTAATGGCAGACACTTTTTAGTGGAATATAGAAACAGTGATATTAAAGTAATTTATTGGTATTAAATCAGACAAAGCCAAGTTATCTCTTTCCACTAAATCTTTTTTAGAGTTTTTATATTGTACATGCTTAGCTGCAGAACCAGGCCATGTTCAGAAGACCCACAACTAACGTCCAAGTGGCATTTAACCCTCATAATAAATTGTAAAGGTGCAAAAACATAGTCATTTTACTTTAGTTATCCTGCACACTTTCCATTCCTCAAGCTTTACCTGTAACTTTCTACAATTTCAGGTTGACATTCCCAGAACTCCTAGTAATGATGCTGATATCCTTCATCTGCATAGCATCCATACGGTCTTAGAGAATGTCCATGCCTGAAGCTTTGGTCCAGGTAAGTTCACGTGTAAAATAGAGTGATACGAAGTTGATCTCTACAGGCTTAAGAAAATAACTTTAGTAGTATCAATGGCTTAGATCATATTCTCAATCCATATGTGAGTTTTGTTAGTTTCCCAGGACACATATTTGCATATTATAATTTGCCATTGGAAGTTTTTCCTATTTTTGATGAGCCAGCAACACTTATAGAAAGTCCTTCTCTTTTGCCTGAACGTATTTCGACTCTATACAAAGAGTTTACTGTCATTAAGATTACATACTATTATTTTCTCTTTTCTTTTAAATAATGGGTGTTTTTACTCACAGCATTGGTACTGGCTTTGGAAATGTATGAAGGGTGAAAGGATGAATGATGTCTGCTGAAATCAGAGCTGGCCAGGACCAGCTGCTTGTACATATCTGAAACTGGCATGCAAACAGTTAAATTATGTTAACAGTAGCAGTTCACCTGCTATTCAAGGTAATGTTTGTGAGCACCTACTGGAAAGCCTGAATTATCAGGTTCTTCTCTCCACCCTAGAACTCCTAACAGCCTCCATCGGGTCTTCAAGTCCCTCCCCAACATGGAAGTTTCTATAAGGTGTATACAACCTTGCATGGAGTCATTGTGTGCACCGACTGAGGCAGTCTGTTTGTGAGAGGTACAACATCATTAAGGTTGCTTGTGTGAGGCTGTCTGCAGCAACAAGAGAAGTGATCCAGGCATATTTGGGAACCAACCCAAGTGAAAACAATAGTGTGAACAGGATCCATAAATGGAAGCCAACATAGGGACAAACGCGCCTGACCAGTATGGGTAGATCCTGGGGCCTTATACTGATGGACAACTATCAGAGCAGGTAGAAGAGTTATGCGATGGAACTGTAGGACCTGGAGAATGAGGAAGATGGGAGATGCAACAAGGATTTGACAAAGGACTTGAATCTGAAAATGTCTAGCTGGTCCTAAATGTTGCCATGGATAAAAGACTTGCCTGAGCTGTAGAGATAAGCAACAATGTTAATATAATACCCTGGAACCATGGGAACAGCTGCACCCTACTATGGCCAGTGAAACAGAGAGACACTGATAGCTGAAAGGGGGATCTCACTGATACGTTGCAGCACAAAACTGTGGTGCTGGGGAAGGGAACTGTAAGTATGTGGGATATTGGTTGAGGTGGGTGGAAGCCCCACTTAGGCAACAACCACAATCCTTGTCAGGGTGTACTCCAAAAGTCACTAAATCAACTTGTGCTTAACCCTCTGGCAGCTTGGCACAAAGCCGCCAGGCTTAAATTAGAGGCAATGAGTAAAGTATTTATGCAGCACACAAACAGTAATAAACTGAAAAGACAACACAAGAAAATCCCAAACCAATTTAGAGAAATAGAGTAAATTGTAATACATAAAATGTGATCAGAACAACAAAAATCCAATAAGTAGAACCTGATATATATTCAATTTTAAAGTTACAGCACCTAAAAGCACAAAGCAGCAGAACTGTGGTATCTGGTCGCACCTCAATAGGACAAAGTCACAAGTTCGGGCCGACTGTAATGGAGTGCGGACCGGATACAGGGACTAAGTTTGTCCTGTTTAGAGTTTTACCTTATGTCTTTGTTGCGAGGCTTTGTGTCACTTGGTTTCAGATACGATCAGGAGCTGCGTGGCACTGCGATACAAAGTCGTGCGTTGCATCGTAGTGTGTCGGTTCCAATCAAGAGCTGTGAGGGCTACAATGCGAGGTCCTGCATCAAGTTGCATTGCGCTGTGTCAATTCTGATCAGGAGCTGCGAGGGCTGCAATGCAATGTCCTACATCGAGTTGCATCAAAGGAGCTGCAATGCGAGGTCCTGCATCAGGTTGCATTGATTCTGATGAGCTGCGGATCACAAGCTGCAAGGGCTGCAATGTGAGGACCTTCATCGCGCTGAGTCTGATTTGATGGAACTTACGGTTGGACAGGGAGGAGTACGCAGGGTTTGTCTTGGGGATCACGACTCACTCCAGGCAGAGGCCAACAGCATGGCTCTGGCAGGTCCAGCACAGCAGGTCAGCTGTGCAGTTGCAGGGAGGTCTCTGAAGCTTGTTGTGTCCCTGCAGCTCACACAGCAGGTCATCCAAATGCCCCTTGGTGTCCCTCTGATTAGCCTGGGATGAAGGCAAACAGGACAGCAAGGCAGTCCTTCATGTGTCAGGGCAGTCCTCCGGCAGCAGGGCAGTCCTTCTGTAACTTCCACAGGTCCAGGAGTGCTCTCATGAGTGGCTTTGAAGGTTCAATATTTATACCTGGTGCCAGCCTTTTTGTGGGGGGGGGATCCCCTGCCCTACCACCACATCTGGTTCTGAAAAGTTATACCCCGGCAAGGCTCCACACAGTCGGGGGTGACAAAAGGCAGGCAGGCCTGGTGTCAGATTCCTTTGTGTGTGTGTGAGGCAAAGTCCTTTGAATTGCAAGTGGGCCTGCAGTGGTAGGACTCAGACATGTTTTATAAGGCTACTTTAGTGGGCGGCACAATAGTACTGCAGGCCCACTAGTATGGGGTAGAATCAGGCCGCAACGCTCACTGCTTGTTGTCTGGGGTGGGACTCGGTCTCCCAGCACCACGCAGTCTAGGGAGGCTGAGTCAACTCCTCTCCAATGCCACAAAGCGCAAGTGAGACTCCCACTGCATGGGACACGTGCGATTCACGCCCGGCCCAAGACGGGCCAAGAGTGGGCCCGTCTGAGCGAGGCCAATGGAGGCTCGGCTGGAACAGCCCCCCCTTGGTTTTAACTTTTAGTTGGACTATAGTGGACATACTTTACAAAAGGTACTGCGTTTTACTTTTACCTCACCATCATATCTCCCACATCTCTACCACGTTTTGTGTACCTGATCATAAATCTGAAGGTGCTTTAGGTCCCGTGCATACTCACTTATCAGGTTCTGTAAACAACTGGTGAAGTTAGTGCCAGATTATTGGACTGCTTGGTCCCAGTGCCCCCATTACTTGGCTATTTTCGATCATGGGCAAGAGGAAGCTAAACGTGGGCACACCGGGAGGGGATACAGCAACCACTTTAGATACCTTTTTGGCAAGGGCAGCGAACATCCTGTCAAAAGAAATAGCTCTGAGAGGAGACTTTCTATGGAAATTGTTAACCATCCCCAGGAGCCTTTATCTCATGCGGATTCACTGACACTTGAAGACCCGGCTGGCTCCACATCTAAAGTAAATCCTATTGCCGTCACACTGGACAGTATTGACACAACCCAGGAAGAAGTTACTTTCATACCCGAACACCCAGTAAAAAAGAAGAGGGGTGGAGGGAAAAAGGCTGTTTTGCCCCCCAAAAAGGTAGCTAGCCCGGCAATGTTGGGCCAGTTTGATTTGGATCAGGCTGTCAATAAACTAATTCCCAGGCTTAAAGATGCTAAAAATTACTATTGGCTCTGATCATATCACGGGTTGCTTGGATAGAAGCCATGCTCGCTAAACTCATTAAGACCAAACCTGGCCCTACCCCAGCGATAGCAGAGGCTGTGGTGGCGGGGACCAATCAAACGGCTGGGCCCACACCCACAGTCCTCTAAAATGACTGGTCAGGTGGTTAGATGCCCTGCACAGGAAGGTTCCCAGGTTCTCAGATGTCCTGTCACATTTACATATGCTGAAGCAGTAGTGAGTAGCGGAGGTATAGCGCCCCAGAGGTATACTGACAGCCAGAGGGTCAGCCCTAGAGCAGAGTACCTACCCAAAGGGCCAAGTGCTTTAGGCCCTAACTTATTTAGACCTTTGTTAGTGACAGTCGGGTCATTGACCATCTAAATCTGCCCCTGGAGTCTCTCATTTGGTGGCTATTTTGATAGGTGTCCCTCCTATCAAACCGGACTCAAGGAAGACCACGGTAGATTTACTACAAAAAAGTTATCCACTGGTGTGACTGCAAAATAGTAAACGGGCACTATATATCACCACACATTATTATGGCTGGTTGGGTTGGCAATAGTGTAAAAAAGGACAGAGAGGGAGACTGTATTGTGGTTAACCTAAGACAGCCCCAATATACAAAAGCTTTGGTTGATAGTTACTGCAGTCAAGAAACTAATACTACAATTAGGATCTTCCCGCTACAATTCTTCTATCCTGCTAGTAGGCTATCTCCAATGAACTCCCAGTTTAATCAGGCCCCCTTCACAGAGAGGATACCACAGCGTCTGAATACAAGGTTGGCCATTCCCCTGGCCAACAGATACGCACCACTGGTAGGGCTAGACAACGTAGATTGACAAATGGCCTCACCTATTGATCGGACAACCCTAGTGCCTTCTGTACTAACAGTTGAAGCGCCTTTCTCTTCTCCCCAGTCGGACCCCACTACCCACAGTCTACCAACTTTGAAGATAATGACCTGGAATATTGTGGGTCTGAGGGCTAAAAGAGATGATGCTCATTGGCTTGCGACAATAGGACAGTGTCATTTATTTGCTTTGCAGCAAACCTGGGATACATCTGATTTGTTTGTTCTGGATGGCTTCAACACCTTTTTTAAAGCTGGTTCTCACTCCACAGCAGGTTGTGTTATGGGCATCCTCCGTACTGTGATATTTCTAAAAAGTTCCTGCATCACCAAAGTGGTGACCTGCCATTCGCCTCACTTATTAGCAGTGGTACTAATTTTTACTAAGCGCTCTCCCCTGTTGGTTGTCAACTTTTATAACTCCTTCTGTAGAAACATTGATACGGAACATATTGCTTCATGGAGGTTTTTTTTAGCAATATGGGGAGGTGGGACCTCGATATTATGAGGTTATTATTTTAGGCGATTTTAATGTACATCTTTGCCAGCCCAACTGCACCCTAGGTAAAGGACCTTGGGACGTCTTATCTCCAACTGTTCATTTTGAACACTTGGACCAAGGTCTCCAGCTAGAGGGTCTACTTGCAGCCAATAGTCTTCATTGTCTTGAAGATAAGGGCAAAGCAGACCCTGTACCAACGTTTACTGGAAGGGGCTTTTCCTCTACCATTGATTTTATTTTGGTTTCTGACCTTTTGCTTTCCGACGTGCTCAATTTAAATCCTTGGTGGAGTAACTTCAGCGATCATAATCCAGCAATAGCGGAAGTGACGGGGATTTAGGCCTTTCATAAAGACGAGGGCAGGAGCCTATCGAATAGGGAATTTTAACCAACAGATCAGGCTCACAGAATAAAGTGGGAGAGGGTAGTATCAGAAGTTTTCCTAGATAAATCAAATGTAGAAGTTGCAGATGATGTTAAATCCTGCATTGATAATTACTCACAGGACAGTTTGGTACTAGACACCTATAGCAATCTAACTAACTAATTAACAGTATGGCTAGATAATTCTAATGTAATTTCAGATCTGCAGTTTGGTTTTAGGAAAGGAAGAGGAATCCTGGACCAATGTACCAATTTGCATTTGCTCATTGATAAATATAAAAAAGCGGCTGTCTGCATTTGGCCTTTATGGACCTAAGTCTGCATTAGATCAATAGATCTAAGCTTTGGCCCTTGTTGTTAGATGTGGGCATGGATCCCGATCTGGTGGCCTTCATGTACTGGTCACACTCAAACTTGATAGCTTCGGCCAGATATAATGAAAATAGATCACTTTCGACACCCTGGGAGGTCAAACGAGGGGTAAGACAGGGATGCAGCCAGGCCCCCGTTTTGTTTGTCCTATATATTAATAAGTTAGGGGATAGTTTGTCAGCCGCGTGCAAAGATATTCCCAGATCTGGTGCCAAATTTATTCCTGCTCTGCTATACGCAGATGACGCTGTGGTACTAGCTAGGACGGCTGTGGGGTTGCAAAACCTTTTAAATACTTTCACTGACTTTATGATCTCACTTGACTTCTTGATCAACTTTTCTAAATCACATATAATGACAACAGGTGAGACAACACTTTCCAAACGTAGGCTATTTTGCGGGGGGGTTGAACTGATTAATGTTTCCACTTTTCCCTATCTGGGAGTCTTGTTTGATGAAAGGGGGTCATGGGTGGCTCAGAGAACCCTCAAAAAGAGCACTTTGATTAGAGCAGCAGGGGCCACGATGGATTTTGCCAGGAGATTGGGGGCCAAACCGTTACCAGCCCTACTAAAGATCTATAATGATTCATGTTTATCTATGGCCACATATGGCTGTGATGTGTGGGGTTACAAAGACGTTAGTGAACTGCAGACGTCTGAGGATAAATTTCTACGTGGACTCCTAAGAGTACCCCTCTGTACCCAATCTTGTATGGTGCATGAGGAAATTGGACAGGTTTACATCTCTGATCTCATTGATATGGCCCCTCTAATGCTGTGGCTAAAAATTTGGTCTAGCCCCACTTTGACGTTGATCCAGTCTGCTCTAGAGGACTGCTAGAGGCTCGAGGGGGCCCTAAATATTCCATGACTGGGTTATTTTTTAGAGCAGCTAAAGAGACTGTTCACACATCATAGGCAGTTGTGCCGTAGTGAGTTAAGGGGTATCAAATCTTCATTCCTGGCCAGGAGGGGGGTGGAAAGGGAAAATAGGGAACTTATTAAGCCCACAATAAGGCAATATTTAATATTGAGTCCAGGGCCCTCAGGACAACCCTACTGGTCTTATATTATTAATCCGCTCCACCGTCTCCTTCTAACTAGTTTCAGGTTCAATTTTGTTCACTGGTGTGTAACTGTTCCTAGGGGTTTCTCAAAGCCAGGTGCCCTTAAGCCCTGCTCATGTGACCATTTTTCGGAACAAGATCTTTTACATTTTATTTTTTTCTGTGTTTTTCATAGTAATTTGTGGAAAAAGTATATTTTTCCACTTTTAAAGAATTGCAAATTTGTACAAGTGAAGCCAGACCTGATATACTTGCAAATGTTGTCTTCGCCCCTGATCTGTTTCGGAGTTGCTAGTTTCCTAACAGGTGCGTTAAGACAAAGAAAAAGATTGTCTAAGGTATAAGTGAGTTCCTTGTGTTCCTGTCTCATGACAAAATATACATTTTAAGTAATGGGTTGCCTATTGAGATTTTATTGCACTATTTGAGCTATTTATACATATTTATGTACTGTATAATTTGCACTTTACTGTCTGTTTAAAGCCCAGCCCTTGCACTTTTGCGCAACATTCATTTTATCGTCAGCTATAACTTTTTTATTTAAAGGTTTTGGATGGGCGTGATAACCATTTTAGAAATGGCACTTGAATTATTGGTCTGATTTTAAACACTGTGCATTGTTTGGTCCCTTTTTAGTATTTCTGTATCGTATGTCTTATGTGCTTTTATGGCCTATTTTGGGCGAATAAAGAATTATTTGACACTAGTAGTATTTAATAAACAGGCCCTGTATACAGGTAGTACCATTTACTAGGGACTTACAAGTAAATTAATGGTGCTAATTAGGTGTAGTCCAATTTTAGCATGTTTGAAGGAGAGAGCACAAGCACTTTAACACTGGTTAGCAGTGGTAAAACGCACATAGTTCTAATAACAACAAAAATTAATTTAGCAAAACAGGAGGAGTGAAAGTGAAAACTTTGGGAGAATACCAAGCTAAGGATGTCATGTCTGACAGTGGACCAAAGGGTGCTCAGCTGGGAAAATGAGGAACAAAACTACAGTTAGCGGGGCTTAACATCATTAAATATATGACTGTAGAGAGAATCAAAAATGAGGCAAGCGGAACAATTAATGTGTTTTCTTCAAGCACTCCAGTAAAGCACCCTTTGAAGTGTGATCTTGTTTGCCCATTAATTACCTGTGGAGCCTAAAATTATGTCTTTCGATCTGCAGTTCTTGTCAAATAACATAGATCTGTTTGGACTCCAAGATGGGTACCTCCTCTCTTGGATGAAAAGCAGAACTGCTTACTGTTCCACTTTCTGTATTTATGAGCCATGTATAGCAATATAAAATCCCATTGAAAGGCTCCTTTTTGTCCAGATATACAGAGTGATTTGGTTTTCACAACAGAACCTTATAGACAATTTTGCCTGATTAATGACCATCTCTCATTAATTTGTTGTTTTAAAAAGAGCTATATTGAAAATTAGATTTGCGTTAATGGACTGACATTTAACATCCTAATGATTTTATGATGCAGTCTTTTTTTCAAAAGCTCTACTTTAACTTTCCTTTCCATAGGTAGGTCCCCAAAGAACAGTGGTACTTGTGTCAAGTCTGCCCTTTTGCCACATTATGGGATGGCCAATGCCTTTAGGTCCGAAGACCAGAGTACAATCTCGTTCAGCATAAAATATAAATTTCAAGCCTACATGCCTGCATTACCCTGTCTATGTCCAGGAAATGATCCCCCAGGGATCCGTCACCTTCCATGGCTCAGTCCCTTCTCACATTAGCCTGCTTCACAAAGGTAAATACTCACATGCACATATTTTCACCTTTACCTTGTTGTAAATCTCCACATTTTTTTATTCCCCATTTCTGAGTGGGAATGTACATCTAGATGCAGGCTTGCATTAAATGAAGGTGATGGACCTTCTTGCAGGAGAATTTATAAGTGAAAAGTTACTACTAGTAACGTTTCACTTACAGTTGGAGACGTCCCTATGGGAAAGAGTACAGAAAGTATGTATTATTAACCTGGGAATAATAAGATACCAGCACCTTAACTCATCAAATTACATATATATTAAATAATTAAATAATATAAATATGTTCATTTAATTTATAAATACATTATATACATTTTGAAACGATAATTTAAAAAAATTACTTACCATTATTAACATTTTTATTTGTATACAATTTTTAGAAAGTTGGTTAAAAGTTATATATTTTTCAAAAAAGGTTAAAAGTTTACTATATACATATACAGGTAACTATAACTGCTGAATTTCAATGGCATATATATATATATATATATATATATATATATATATATATATATATATATATATATATATATATATTCACTGGAAAACCAAAGGTCACAGGGTCGTGATAGTTAGGCTCAGATTTCACTCGTACAAAGCCATTGAAATTCAGCAGTTATAGTTACCTGAGCTAACTATAACTTACCCGTCTGCAATGCTTATGACCTCACATGTCTGTATGGCTGCATAAAAGGGTGTATGAGTAATTATCAGGGTGTGTGAGAGAGCATGTGAGTGGATTTGTGAGTTGGTGAGTGTGTGTGAGTGGCTGTATGGGTCTCTGAGTGGGTGTGTGAGTAGCATTGTGGGTGTGTGAGTGTGTTTGTAAGTGGCTGTATGGGTCTGTGAGTGGGTGTGTGAGTGGCTGTGTGGGTCAGTAACATGGCGTGTTAGTACTTTATGGGTGTGTCAGTATGCGTGTGAGTGGTATTGTGGGTGTGTGAGTGGGTGTATGGGTCTGTGAGTTACATACTACTAAGGCGGACAGGGCTGGGCCAAATGGGCAATGCCTTCAGGTGATTCTGCACTTTTGCATACTGTTAGTCATTTAAAGGGAGAACCTTGGCTCTGCTCTAACTAGGAGAGGCCAAGAAAGAACCACTTGTCAAAGTCACTCCACATTGCACTCCGATAGGTCAACAATGCATTCACCTTCACCAAGAATTTCAGATCATTTTTCAATGTAGAATTGCTGAGAATTGCCTATGCCAAGCCCAGGAAGTTAGGATCATTTGTCCTTTACTGAACTGGAGCTTTACCTGGGGTGCCTGCTATGTTTATATTTGTAAGTGCTTCCTATTGAATTTCTGTGAAATGAGCATCAGGGCCAGAACAGAACCTCATCTGCCCACTTATCCAACAAGAGTCCACAGTTTTGCACCAAAAGTCTTCCCAACTGGAGGACTTTCACGGTTAATTAGTAAGTGGTACCTTGTTGGGTAAATTTCTAGTGCATATTCTACACTACAGCTGTATAAAGGACCATGAAGTAATATCTCCAGTGACCTTGTGTGTGATTAACTTTGGCAATGTGATTGTTCCTTGAGTGTGTTGTCCCAGAAGTCTGTGCTAACTAAATACTCATATAGAGAAAACGACGAGACTACAAAGAGGTGAATTTCCACCAAACTAGGATACTTCCTCTTAACTATATGAACTAAGTGCTTCTTTGTTTGGTAAAGCTGTCCTCGTATTCCTCTGTACGAAGAACGTCTCACTAAAATTGGTGCAAAACCCGCCCAGAAGGCCTTTTTGTCAAACTGTCCATCAACTTGGGAAAAGACGGCAAAACCTTTGCCTACTGTAAACATGGATGGTGCACAACCAAGTGGGCAGAGCTTTTAAGTGATTTTGCACATTTACATACTCGTAGTAATGTAAAGGAACAACAATGGAGTCTGCTCTTGCAAGGAGACGACAAGAAAGAACCCAATTGTCACAGTCACTACAGAGAGATTGTGATATGATAGATGAATGATGCATTCAGCTGCATCAAAGATGTCAGGTCATTTTTCAAGGTAAAATTGGTGAGAAAATGCACTTGCTTTGCCTTCGTCAAGACCAAGAAGTTAGGATAATTTTCCTTACAGATGTCGAGCTTCATCTGGGGCACCTGCTATGTTTATATTTGTAAGCGCTTTCCGTTCAGATTTAAATTCTCTGAAATGAGCATCAGGGCCAGAACGAAAGCTCACCTGCCCATTTATCTAACAACTTTTCCACAAAAGACCACTGAACTGGAGTACTTTCTACTGGTTAATTAGTAAATGCTACCTTGATGGATAAATGTTTAGTGCATATTCTACTCTACAGATGTGTAATGGACCATGAAGAAATGTTTCCAGTGACTGTGTGGATTTAATTTTGACAATGTCATTGAAGAATAATGCATAGTTTTATAGCAGAGCCCTCATTACTCCCAGTACCATATTGCAGAGAACCCCATCGCCCCCTGCACCCAATCAAATTATTAGAGTGCTAATTAAAGTGTGGTATTCCTCTTAAGCTTTTGCTTTCTATTATTGAGCATTTTTTAAAATTTGTTTTTGGGGAGTTGTGAATCTGTTGTGATTAGTGCCGTCACGTATTTCCGGGGCCGGGGGAGAGTTGCAACTCCGGCGTATTTTTTGGCAATAGTTAAAAACATATACAGAGACTTTAAACATATTGTTTAAGGTATGTGGTTTAGTAATTAGTAATACAACTGTTATAATTTTTAGACAAAAAACTATTTTAAGCTTGTTTAAATCAATTTTCCTGATTCGCAATGACGTTGCGGCGAAATTGCGACATCATCGTGGATCTCATGTGACACAGGAAAAATGGATTTGATTGATTTAAACACCTTTCAATGAATAATAGAGGAAGGTCCCTCCCATTTTCTGGATTCTATAGGAGTGGCTGTGATTTTTCACACTTCTCCATCTCTCTTCCTAATTTTGTTTTGGCTTTGATGTTTTTACAATCCCATCGGGAGAAAAATGTTGGGACTAAAAAGGTGCAATTGAACATTTGCCACAAGATACTGTCTAGGGGGATGGACAAGAAGTACTCTTGTGGTACTTTTAGTATGTTGAAGCACCTCAAGGCAATCCACTACAAACATCTGATACAAGCAGAGAAAGTGCGAGAGAGGAGCAAGCAACCAACACCTGCTGGAGATGATGCAGAACAACCAGGCACCTCATCAGCTCCTGAAGTGTCATGAAACATTCCTGTGACTGTCCCAAAATTTAGACATTTGTAACACACAAGTGGTGTTTTTTTTTGTGTTACACCATTTTATGCACAATGTTTGTGTGTTTTGTTCTGAAGCAGAATGTTTTACTGTTTTATTTGAAAAACTGAAAAAAACACGAAAAATACCAAAATTGTTAGAAAATACAAAAAAAGAATAAAATTTGTTAAAAAAGCGGTTCGTGTTAGAACCATCTATTCTGGTTTAAGAAAGAAAAATGTAATGTTATGTATATGTTTTTAACAGTGTGAATACATCTTGTAATGCCTGTCAGTGTGTCAGGGAGTGTATAGATGAGTGAATGGGTTTCTGAGTGTCTGTATGGGTGAGTGAGTGGGTGTGTCTGTGGCTGCATGGGTTAGTGAGTGTGTGTGGGTGCCTGTATCGGTGAATGAGAGTGTCTGTGAGTGGCTGTATGGATGATTGAGTAGGTGTGTGAGTATCTATATCAGTGAGTTAGTGGCTGTGTGCATGGTAGCATGGCTGTATGAGTGGGTGTGAGTATCTCTATGGCAATATGACTGGGTATAAAAGTGGCTGTGTGAGTGGGTGTGTGAGCAGCTGTGTAGTTGAGTGAATGGGTGTGTTAGTGGCATACAGCTGATTGAGTGGGTGCATGAGTGGCTGTATGGATGATTGAATGGGTGCATGAGTGGTGTATTGGTGAATGACTGAGTGTGTCTATGAGTGACTGTTTGAGTGAGTGAGTGAGTGAGTGGGTGTGTGAATGGCTATATGGGTGTATGAGTAGGTGTGAGTGTCTGTGGCTGTATGACTGGGTGTCTGAGTAGTTGTATGGGTGTGTGAGTGAGTGTGACTGGCTCTATGAGTGACTTAGTGGGTGTGTTAGTGTTTGTGTGGGCATGTGAGTGCATGTGTGAATGGCTGTATGGGTGAGTGAGAGGGTGTATGATTGGCTGTATGGGTTAGTGAGTGGGGGTGTGAGTGGCTGTATAAGAGAGTGAGTGGGTGTGTTAGTGGCTGTATCAATGAGTGAGTGGGTATATGAGTTGCTGAATGAGTGAGTGTGTGAGTAGTTATATGAGTGTGAGACAGGGTGCATGAGGTGCTGTATACATGAGTGAGTACATGTGGAAGTGTCAGTATTGGTCAATGAGGGCTTCCATAAGTGGCTGCATGGGTGAGTGAATGGGTGCATGAGTGCTGTATGGGTGAGTGAGTGGGTGCATGAGTGGTGTACAGGTTAATGAGTGGGTGCATGAGTGACTGTATGGATGAGTGAATTGTTATATTAGTGGTGTATTGGTGAGTGAGTTAGTGTGTCCATGTTTGACTATCAGTGAGTGAGTGGGTGTGTGAGTATCTGTATGAGTGAGTGGGTATGTGTGTGGCTGTATGGGTATATGAGTGGGTATGTGAGAGTCTCTATGGCTGTATGACTGGGTGTGCAAGTGGCTGTATCGGTTTGTGAGTTGGAGTGTGAGTGCTGTATAGGTGGGTGAGTGCATGTGAGTGGTTACATAAGTGAGTGAGTGACTGTAAGTGCCTGTATAGGTGAGTGTCTATGTGAATAGATCTATGGTTCATTGAGGCAAATTCATGTACCAGAGCACTCAATATTAAGTAGATCAATGGTATTATAACAAAATGCAGTAATATCCACATGTATAAAATTAGACAACAGGAATCATAAATTTGTTGTAAAAGCTTGTATTGTAGTCCGAAGTACAGCCGACACATGTTTCGTCTCACAAGTGACTTCTTCAAGGCTAAACGAATTGAGACTGTTGTCACGATCCCATAGATCAACAGGCGGAGACGTAGTTCCTGGAAGATAAGGTCTAAAATGGAAAGGACATCCCAGGTCCTTAGAATCGTGTTCCATTGTTCCTTAGCATAGAAATTATCTTTTGGACGATCTATATAGCATTCGCGTTATAACGAGAAAAGTGAAGAGAATTTCAATTAGTCCGAGTAGATTTGCTATATAGGTCCTTCAAAAACAGAGGAGTGTCCACCATTATTCAAAGCTCGGCGAACCAGTATTTTGCGCTTCCGTAGAATGCTCAGTTTTATCTTTATGGAATAGTCTGTACCCTAGCGGAGCGCTCTGAGGTTCTGCCTTAGTTTCAAAATTCCTTCCTTTCTCCGTGTGCATGCAGCTGCTCCCTGTGCTGTTTGGGGGCTGCAAAATGTGGCTTCACTCATGGTGTGGCAGGTCCCTAGTTGAGTGGCTGTGTCAGCAGCTGTATAGATGACTGACTGGTGTGAGTGTCTGTATGAGTGAGCAAGTGGGTGAGAGTAGTTGTATGAGTGAGTGAGTGGCTTTTTAGTGGCTGTATGGGTTAATAAGTGGGTGTGCTAGTGACTGTTTTGGTGAGTGCATGTGTGAGTGGGTATATGGCTGAGTGACTGTGTGTGTGAGTATATGTATGAGTGAGTGAGTCAGTAGTTGTATTAGTGAGTTAATGGGTGTGTGAGTAGCAGCTGTATAGGTGAGGGACGATGTGTCAGTGACTGTATGGGTGAATGAGTGCATGTGTTAGTGAATGTATGTGTGAGTGAGTGGCTGTGTCAGTGTCTGTTATGGGTGAGTGAGTGGCAGTGTGAGTGTCTGTATGGGTGAATGAGTGGTTTTGTGACTGACTGTATAGGTTATTGAGTGGGTACATTAGTGACTGTATGGGTGAGCGAGTGGGTGTGTGAGTGGCTGTATTGGTGGGTGAGTGTGTGAGTGGCATTATCGGTAACTCAGTAGTTATGTCAGGTGCTCTATGGGTAGGTCAGTGTGTGGGAGTGGCTGTATGGGCGATTGAGTGGCTGTGTGAATGGCCCTATGGTTGTGTGACTAGATGTGTAAGTGTGTGTATGGGTGACTAATTGGCTGTGTAAGTGGGTGTATTGGTAAGTGAGTGAGTGTGTAAGTATCTGTATTGCACAATAATAATAATAAAGTCATTTAAAAAGCGCCTGGCTACACCGACTGGTGTGTTCCCGCGCTATAGAAGCAGCATGCGAGAGTCAAACAGGGAGACAAGGCTTATGACTGGTAAAGCCAGGTTTTTAGGCCTCTACGAAAGACGTTCTCATATTTTTCTGCTCGCAGCAAAGGTGGCAGAGTGTTCCAATTTTTGGCTGCCAGATAGCCAAATGAGCGTGCACCCATCCTTGCCCTTTTGATTTTCGGTACTTTGAGCAGATGAGCTCCTGTCGATCTCAACTTCGGGGGTTGTAGGGGGTCAGGAGATCATACAGGTAGCTGGGGCCTTTCCCCTGTAGACTCCGGTGACAGAAACATAAGGCTTTAAACAGATTATTTTACTAACTGGCAGCCAGTCAAGGGAGTCAAGGGCTTTCGTCGCTGAAGCCTGCCTAGGTAGATTGAGAACTAGGCGTGCCGCCACATTCTGAATGCGTTGCAGCCGTTGCAGGCTTGCTTTTGATGCTCCCAAATATAGGACATTCCCATAGTCCAGCTGCGAGGTCACCAGAGTGTGGACTAGAGTTTTTCTTCCAGAGGCGGGAAGGATGTCCAAGGTTTTCCTTAGCATTTTGAGGGTGCCAAAGCATCTCCCTGCAACCTTCCTAGTGTGGGACTCGAAGGATAGTTTTGGATCGAGCCACACTCTGAGATTTTTTACTTCTGTTTTAGGCGTGGGGACGGGCCCCAACCTCTGGGGCCACCAGGCTGAGCACCAAATGGAGGGGGATTTCCCAATGACTATAACCTCCATCTTACTACCATTCAGCTTTAGGCAGTTATTCGACATCCATGAGGCTAGATCATTAAGACAAGAGGAGAACTGCATAGCTGACTCATTGGAGTCCTGTGCTAGGGTCACTACAAGTTGGGTGTCATCCGCATATGACACCATGGAGAGCTTGTGTTTATCCACGATATCTGCCAAAGGGCCGATATTAAGATTAAAAAGAGTGGGGCTCAGAATAGAGCCCTGTGGAACCCCTTGTAGGAGTGGCAGAGTTTTTGATCGATGTGGGTGCTGTACAACCTTGAAGCTATGGTCCTGTAAAAAGGACCGCATCCACTTAAGTGCTTCTCCATCCAACCCGCACACCCGGAGATGTTGTAGAAGAAGTTTGTGGGATACCGTGTGAAGGCTGCACTTAGGTCCAACAGGACCAGGGCAGCAGTCTGACCGGCGTCCACACGTCTCCGTAGAGACTCTGTAGCAAAAAGAAGTGTGGCTCGGGTGAAGATGAGGCTCTAAACCCTGATTGTGGGTGGAGAAGATTGTGTTGATTGATATGAGCCACTAATTGTTTGTTCACCACCTTCTCTGCAATTTTAGAGATGTAGGGAAGCAGAGAGATGGGGCGAAGATTTTCCAGCAACTCAGGGTCAGCCGAGGGCTTTTTCTTGAAAGGTAGAACAGTTGCGTGCTTCCACGTCCTAGGGACCTCCCCACATTTAAAAGATAGGTCCATTAGTTGCTGCACATAGGGTAATATCAGATCTATGCCCTCCTTTATTCTGCTCAGTGCGGCTGGGTCAGTAGGCAAGCCAGATTTAATACTTAGGGCCACCCCCTTGAGATCTATCACTGGGGGGGATAGGAATTCCCGAAGAGGATTGAACCCCAATAAGTGTTTGTGTAAGTGGCTGTATAGGTGAGTGAGTGGGTGTGTGAATTTCTGTATGGATATGTGAATGGGTATATGAGTGGTTATGTGGGTGTGTGAGTAGATGTCTGAGTTGTTGATGGGTGAGTTAGTGTCCATATTGAGACACTGTATGGGTGAGTGAGTGTGTGTGTGAGTGGGTGTATGGGTGAATAAGGGTGTGTGAGAATAGCTGTATGGGTGTGTGAGTGGCTGTGTGAATGACTGTATGGGCGAGTGAATGGCTGTGTGAGTGGCTGTATGCATGGGTGAGTGGGTGTACGAGCAGCTATATGGTTGAGCAACTGGTTGTATGAGTGAGTGAGTGAGTGAGTGAGTGGTTGTGTTAGTGGCTATATAGCTGAGTTGATATGTCAGTAACTGTATGGGTGAGTGAGTGGCTGAACATTACTCCAATAGATGGTGCTATTCATCTGTTTAAAAAGAAAAAAACTAATATAATTTAGTATTACATTGCACAAAATAACACAACAAACTGTTAAGTTTTTCATTGTATAAGGTCACATTATAAACAAAACAGTAGACATTTCTTATACTGTAATTTTATCTTAAATTACATTTTATTTTCCCATTTTTACTGTTCTCAGCTTCTATACATGTACACCATAAACGATGTACTGTGTAAAGATTCATCCTTGAACAGTGAGTAAAAATATAATCATATCGATTGTAGTATATCACTATATATAAGTGACACTATGCATTGCACTTACTACAATTATTTAATCAATGGTTTTAACAACAGTTACTATACTAATCTGAACAAACATATCTAAAAAAATACTGTATTTATATTAGAAGTGGTACAATTCTACTGATCGATATAAAGCACAATTGAATTTTGGAGATTCTTTTGAAAACATCACCCCTGGTAGGCCAAATGATGTCTCAAACACTGACGATCCACGTAGAACAAATTCCGTATACAACTTTTAAACAGTAATCCTCCTAAGAACTTTGGTTGAAGAAACAAAAGGTAAAAATTTGGTATTTTGAAAGGTAGTTTTTGTTTGAATTGCAGGTTGCTGTCATTGCATTCTATCCAGCCAGTTTTACTCTTTAAATTGGCAGTATAGTGTCTAGATGTTACATTAAGTCGTTCGTGAAAGATGATAGCCATAGCAGTATAAGTTCTTCCAGAAAGTAATATTTGTCCTGCTTTGAAGTTTGCAATTTTGGTATCCAATTTTGATCCATCTGCTCTTCATTGTTGTAGCATTAATATAAGGTATTTCCCACTTCTTCGTATATGCAATGTAGACATAACATCTGATCTAGAATTTGGTCAGGTCGTATTTTGGTCAGCCTTTTTGAACAATCTGTCAAAAGACATAGTTTGAATCCGGTAGTGTTAAGTACAGAAAGCGCTCAGAATTGATTTAAGTGGTAGACTTAAAAGAGCAATATTCACACTAATGGTTCCAAGTGTAACTTAGTCCAAATAAGTCATCAATACCTATTTCTTCTTCTTATAAAACTCCAAGAATGACCATTATAAACTCCTGTGCATCTTGCTGAGTGTTCTGAGTAAACAGTACTGATCCACTACGTATATCTACTAGATCCCCATTGCCTGAAGCACAATGTATTACAGTCCTATCACGATGTATACATTGCAGCAAAGCACGCAGTGCAGAATATAATCTCTTCTGTGGTTTCTGTGCTATTGTATTTATAAGATGTGGTAAATAAAAGAGTACACTGAGAACAATATTTGCATAGCAGTTGAGACCAGAAGGGTTTGGCAACTGGTATCCAAGAATAGCTCCCTCATTCTCCAGCTTTTTCTTCTTAACATCTTCCTTGTTCTCCTTCTTTTCAGGAACATCCTTAGGTTCTTTTGTTAGCTTTTGCTTTAGGCAGATTAATAATTTTTTATAAATGGGATACTATCCTAAATGAGGAGCATAGATACTTCTTAAACGATTGTACTCTTTGGCACAATTTGCATCAGCACTTACTTTGCTGTCATCAAATTCGTCCAAAAAGAAACTGGACAATGTTTTAACTCAAGATAATGCTACATATGACATACCTTTTTTAAATACAGTACTACCAATATTGATAAAAGCTGTGTCTACACCTAAGCCTTGCAATTTATGGATAGTCACAGTGTATGCTATAAAAACTGGAAACTGCTGCGGCCAAACATACAAGTCTTTTGCAAGCAAAAAACGTACAATATATCTACAAATCTCCTTCATGCCATCAGTCGGACCTAACTTTATTGCTAAGTATTCAACCTCATTCCTATTTGGAAAGTTAATGAAATCAATCACTTTATCCATAGCACCATTAACTAATCCTTCCTCAACATTTAAATTATGCCGCAAAATTACTCTGCAGTTTTTGGAAACACATAAACCCTTTTCTAATCCTGCAATTCTGGATACAAACTTCTCCAATGAATCCAGTTTCACATGTAGTTTTTCATTTAGGAGCACTGTCACACCCTGATGTTCCATTTTGTCTATTGCTTTAAGTTGCAAAATTTCGTCTTGCTCCAATTTTAGTAATTCTTTATTAAAACAGGAGCACTCTTGAAGTGTAGGCATTCAGCAGACTATGGATTTCCCTTCTTCAATAAAATTGAACATTAGCTGTGCTGCTGTCTTGTTTGAGGAAAATAGTTACTTGATAAGTTGAGTTTCAAAGCAACATTTTCCCTTCTTTGTTAGAACTTCTACTCTAATATCCTTCAGAATATTTCCATACTCCACATCAAATGCTTGCTGCATATTCTTAAGTAGTTCCTTGTATTGGCAGTTTAGCCAAATGTTTACATTTTCAATACTTCCCAAAGAATTCAGAGTTTCATCATGGAGAAGTGTTTTGAACACAGACTATCCTGTGACGTGAGTAAGTTGTAGTAGGTCACTGAATACATTTAAGTGCTTTCCTCCAAACAGTACGTCGTACTCTGTTTTTAAAATCTGTTGCATTCTCAAGTGTACAAAGGCAAGCATTAAGTTTGAGACTATGCTCACCTCATCGATGATTAAATGTTTCAGTTTCTTCAGTAGTCTTGAGACTTCATTACAAGCTTCCGCAGATAACTTTTGATACTCCAGTCTGTTGTCATGTTCTACAGGTAGCATAAGTAGACGATGTAAGTAATTCCTTTACTTTTGTGTGCAGCTTAATCCAGTTGGTGCTGTTACTACACACAACAAATTTGAGTCTGTAGTCCTCTGTAGGTAAGTGGTGAGAATTTCCGGTGCCAGCTTGACCACTGACATATAATAGGATTGGCTTAAATGCTGAGCATTTATATTCATTCTTCTCATGGAGGAATCCATGCTCTATTTTCTCTTTTACTTCTATACATATTTCTTTCTGTTTGTCGTTCAGTTGTCCAACTAGCTGCTCCAAATCAACATTTTCTTGTCTTGCTTGTTGCATTGCAGTCTCCACCTCATTTATGGCTATGGTAGCTTCATTTTTAATAATTGGTTGTCCAAGAGGATCTTGACTCGGTGGTCCTGATCTTTGGCTGCTTTCTGAACTGTCCTTAGCTATCTCAGCAGCAATTGTTTCCTCCTGTTCAATCTCATCGTTTAACATTTTAATGTAGTTTGGAAACACTGAACACTGAATGCTATCTTTCACAGCATTGAAAGAATCTTCGTAGAAGTTATACTCTCCAACTAATTACGTTTTAGAATGCCAAGGCTTGAAGAGTTGTAGAAGTGCCAAATAAAAAACTCTCTTTTATCAGGAGTTTGGCAACTAAGATTTCTGTGTTTAATCAGATTTCCTTTTGTTTATTAGACCAAACAACCATCACCGCCAACTACTGTATACTTCTCCTCATCTACGTTTTCTGTTTCATTCTTTCTATATCTGTAGTGGTGAAGTATTTCATAAAGACACATGTTTTCTAGATCTGGACTCCTCCTTGGATAGTACATATCCAACATATTTAATTTCACAATGTCTGTACTTTCCAGGTCAAACTCTGCTAGGAACTAAATGTCCGGGAAAGACTTCAACAATATTTCGCATGCTTGCGAGGCAAAGACTTACCCAAACAATTCCCCTTGATTTCGAGCACAAACTGGCTGAGATCAAGAGGTCAAGGCATTCATAGGAGCCTTGCTCTCTATATAAAATCATTTTCAAGCTGAAGCTATACAATTTACTGGTTAGAGTCTTTTCTGCTGAAATCTCCTCCCTCATCTCCTTCATCTCTGTCTTTTCTGATTTTGTAATGTACGGAGTGGCATAACGAGCAACAGCGATGGGGTTGTAGGTAACAAATTGTAAATCAATATTTGCATTCCATATTTTCAGAATCATATGATTATAGTCATTAATATACTTGGAGGCCTCTGTTCTTCTGAGGTTTATGTGTTTCTCTGTGATTTTCGTGTCAGTGTATGTCTAACAGCAGATAAAAAGCTGTTCACTCTTCCTTTGGAAATAACAGGTCTTGGAAATCCAAAACGACATTTAGTGTAAAAGTTTCCTATCGCTCTGTACTTCCGCCGACAGTACTTCCCACATTTAAGTGTTTGAAAATGCAGAACTTGCTGTTTCAAGCCTTTTTCGTCATTGTCTTTCAGGATGGTACATGTAACATACTGCTATATGAAAGAAAGTACAGACTCATCTGGGTCTGTTATAAATTAAGGTGCATCTTTAATTCACAACATAACATATGACTTGAGTCCCCAGATATCTATATTTTTTAAAGATGTCTTAAAAACTACTGAATAGATTTTCACCAAATCACAAAAAGCATGCTTTCTGGACCAACATCTAGCTTTCTGCCAAATTTGATGTAATTCTGTTCAGCAGTTCGGGCCGTAGTCGTGTTCAAAAAATGAAAAATCCCCATAGACTTAACATTAGAGGAAAACGTGTTTTAGGGACCCCCGTTTTTCTTAGCCCCCACTTGACGGATCACTCCGAAACTTTCAACACAGCAGCTGAACCAAAAAAGGGAAGTCCTGCAAGAGATTCGTCAAGTGGTGCCAAAGTTATTGGCAAAACAAAAAGCGCTTTTCCTATGGAAACTTTGGTCCTAACTAAAACTCCCTTCTGGTATATGTAAATATATATATATATATATATATATATATATATATATATATATATATATATATATATATATATATATATATATCCAATTGAAAATCCCGTGTAGTACACTCTCAGGAAGAAACAGACAGAGCACAAGCTAGGTATCCAAGATTTAATCCACACAACGCGTTTCGGCAAAAGCCTTGATCACGTGTGAAAAGTGCACAAAACCAGCCGTCACTGATAAAGTTTTTGGGCCACGATCATCAACAAAATCAACAAAGGACAACATATGCTTGATTACCACCAGTTATCATGGCCGTCATCTTGGACTGGCAAAAGAATGTCCATATAAATACATTGCACCTTAGAAACAACAGGCAATATGATGCTCTGCCACATAATGCTCTGTAACATATGTCATTAATAATTACATGGTTGACACTTAACATGATTGTTGAGATCGATATCAAAGTAAATTGAATCTCTATTTACTACGCAACTATTTTACAATATTGAAGCATCATGTGTGATGACATAGTGCCACTGCGACCATCAGAGAAATGAAGGTGTGTAAAGTGGTAAAGAAAATGCAAAGTGCGCATTGCCTCTGATTACATGTCTGAGCATAAACTAAAGTGAAGAGCCAAGTAAAAAAGAGAGAAAGGACTTTCCTGGTGTAGAATATACCAGGCTGATCCAAGCAACGTAAGGGGTGGAGACAGGGTATTGGCCCTTAGGCAACGTGAATCCAGATACATTATCGATTTTCAAACCAAAAGTCCCGGGGGATTAAACCTCGATGAGGAACTTTCCATTCACTTGAGAGAAGGTCGCCAGTAGATAGTTATAGTTAGGACCTATTATCCATAGGAAATCCGCGACATTCTATTTGAAATAACTCTTGCGCCGGTTGACGAATCTTCGCGAAAGTTTCCAACTTGTTGGGGCGCTCCGCTCCTACCCTGAAAGTCTCGGGTTGATTCGTCAAGCGGGGGCCGAGAAAAAAGGGGGGTCCCAAAACGCGTTTCCCCCATTCATTTTTCCATAGGAACCTTTAGTCGCAGCTACAGCCCGAACTGCTGAACGGAATTACACCAAATTTGGCAAAGAGGTAGCCCTTGGTTCAGTGTCGTGCCTTTTGCTTAAATGGTGTAAATCCGTTCAGTAGTTCCTGAGAAAATCAAAAGTAAAGTCACATATATATCTATGGGCGCGTAGGGTCCGCGTACCCTCCCGATCACGAGCTGTATGCTAATTGTCTGTCAAGTGGCTGTCAACACTCCAAATCAGGAAGTGTTGGCAGCCATTTTGTCCCTCGGTAGAACCGAGGGACAGAAACAAGTGTGCAAAGCGCAAAAGGGGGCAGGGTAGAAACACCCTGACCCCTAGGCCTGCTCAGGGGTCCCACAAGGACCCCTGGGCAGAAAAAGCATTTAAAAAAAAAAATCGGCAGGATGCGCTCAGGGTGCGCGGATCCTGCCGAGAAAAGAAATCGAAGCGCGGTCTCCGCGCTTCGATGTTTATTTGCCCCCGGGTGGGCCAAGTCCCGGGGGCATGGTGGGGGGGTTTAAATTTAATGTGGGGGGCCTCTAAGGCCCCCCAAGCCCCGGGGACCACCACCCCCCGGGGCTTTAAAAACATAATGGTGCGGGAGGGCTCTTGGCCCTCCCGCAGCCCCGGGGACCGCCACCCCCCGGGGCTTCTTTTTTTAAAAATTATTTTCACCTGTGTGGGGGGGCTCCAGCCCCCCCACATGCCCCGGGGACCGCCACCTCCCCGGGGCACTAAAGATTTGAATATGGGGGTCCGTTACGGACCCCCAAAGCCCCAGGGAACACCACCTCCCCGGGGCTGTGAAATGGTTGGGAGGGGGCCGCGCGGCCCCCGCCTGGAGCCCTTGATGGCCCTGGGGACCGCCACCCCCCAGGGCCGGCTCCTGCAGTGTCCCGGGGTGCCTACCCCCGGGACACTGTAGTCTGCTATGACAGGACGGAGCCTCGCGGCTCCCGTCCTGTCATAGCAAACTTGGTTTGCATTTTGAAAGAGAGAGCAGGAAACCTGCTCTCTCTTTCAAAATGCAAACCAATCAGCTTTTCACATGGGGAGCAGCATGTTAGCTGCTCCCCATGTGGAAAGCAATGCCGGCTCCCGTAGGACGCGGGGAGCCGGCTGGGACTGTCGGGGGATTGGGGACCCCCCCACAGTCCCCAACCAGAGGCCAGGCCCCGGGGGATGGGGTCCCCGGGGCCATAAGTGGCCAGGGAGGGGGCCACGCAGCCCCCTCACCAAATTAAAAAAAAAAAAAAAAAGGGCAAGGCCGGCCCCGGAGGATGGGGTCCCCGGGGCCTTAAATGGCCTGAGGAGGGGGCCACGCAGCCCCCTCCAAATAAAAAAAATAAAAATCGAGGGCATGCCCCGGGGATGGGGTCCCCGGGCCAATACAGGCCCAGGGAAGGGGGTCCACACGGCCCCCTTCCCGTTTTTTTTTAAATTTAAAAAATAAATAAATTGCTCAGGCCCCGGGGGATGGGGTCCCTGGGGCCAAAAGTGGCCAAGGGAAGGGGGGCCACGCAGCCCCCTCCCATAAAAAAACAAAAAACGACCGGCCTCGTGCCGGAGGCCCCGCCCCTCCCTGCAGTACTCTGCAAACGCGCCCCCTGGTGCGTTTTAAGAAGGGGAAGTAATTCCCCTTGAATACTGGGGGTCCTGGAGCCAACCAGCCCACCAGGAACCTCCAGTATGCGCCAGAGGGCTGCGTTGCAGAGAGGTGTACAGAGGCCACGCCCTTTTTACACCTCTCTGCAACGCAGCTCTGTGGCACTTTTAGAAGTACATGGTGGGCTAGTTGGACTCCAGGGACCCTCAGGATTCAAGGGGACTTAATCCTACAACTTAAAACGCGCCACGGGGCGCGTTTGCACAGTGGTGAAGGGAGGGGGTGGGGCTTCAGGTGACATGTGTGCAAACAGGCCCTGTGGGGCGTTTTAAGATGGGGAATTAAATCCCCTTCAATCCTGAGGGTCCCTAGGGGCCAACTAGCCCAACAGGTACGTCCAGAAAGTGCCACAGAGCTGCATTGCAGAGAGGTGCAAAAAGGGGCGTGGCCTCTGAACACCTCTCTGCAACGCAGCTCTGTGGCGCATACTGGAGGTACAGGGTGGGCTAGTTGGACCCCAGGGACCCTCATGATTCAAGGGGACTTAATCCCCCAACTTAAAACGCGCCACGGGGCGCGTTTGCACAGATGTCACCTCAGGCCCCGCCCCTCCCTTCACCATTGTGCAAATATTCCTCTAAAATCAGCTGAACTACGAATTCCTATTTACTCACCT
Organism: Calotriton arnoldi; assembly: GCA_963921515.1. Lineage (NCBI taxonomy): Eukaryota > Metazoa > Chordata > Amphibia > Caudata > Salamandridae > Calotriton > Calotriton arnoldi. The sequence goes on along the minus strand of CAWUFW010003294.1, from coordinate 117,014 downwards.
GTTATCAGGAGAGACCTCAGTGCTGCATCTTTCAGCCCAGTACTGATCCTGAAAAGTAATTTTAACCGTACTTACCAGTAACTTGAATTTCCTTCCATAGGATATCATTGACTGGTTTCACTTGGAAATTCTTCTAAGTGTGGAGTTTTGGAACTTTATAATATTCCTCTAAAATCAGCCGAAATACGAATTCCGATTTACTCACCTGTTATCAGGAGAGACCTCAGTGCTGCATCTTTCAGCCCAGTACTGATCCTGAAAAGTAATTTTAACCGTACTTACCAGTAACTTATATTTCCTTCCATAGGAATCCATTGTCTGGTTTTCAGCAGAAAAGTTTCAAAGTGTTGATTTTCACAAACTACAAATATTCCTTAAAAATCGCCTGTATGACTTAAACGCATTCTTTCAACTGTTTACAGGAGATGCACCAGTGCTGGATCCAGGATCCACCACTGAGTAAGAAAAAGTAACGATAACACTACTTACCTGCTAAGTGAATTTCCTCCCATAGGATAACATTGGTGATTCTATGTGAAAAAGTTTCTGTCAACTTTTAAAATACAATAATATTCCTTAAAAATCACTACTGTAACCAAAACGCTTTTACTCAACTGTTTACAGGAGATGTCCCAGGACTGAATCTAGGATCCAGTCCTGTGGTTAGAAAAGTAATCCATAAAGTAACTAATTGCATTTAGCTAGAAATTCACATTGAGCTCAATGTTGCATTGTGTTTGAAATTGTGTTGCCCATTGCAACAACTGTAACTACTGTACTTAAAAGTCTATTGCCTATTTGCAAAGTATTTAAACTAAAGTAATTCATTCTGAGAAAGTATATTTTGTAATGTAATGTATAATGTAATTACAATGTAATTTAAAAATAAAACATCTAAAAATAAATAGTTTAAAAAAATGTAGTAAATCAGTATCAAAAAAAATAAATATAACAATTAATACATTTAAAAATTGTCATTTACAAAACCTTTGAAATTCACTGAAAAAAACCATAGGTTTCAGACATGTTATAGTTAGGAATTAGCATTTAAAAAACCTTTGAAATTCACTGAAAAAACCATAGGTTTCAGGCTTGTTATAGTTAGGAATTAGCATTTTAAAAACCTTTGAAATTCACTAAAAACCATAGGTTTCAGGCCTGTTATAGTTAGGGTTTAGCATTTAAAAAACCTTTGAAATTCACTGAAAAAACCATAGGTTTTAGGGAAAGTTATAGTTAGTTGGACATTGCACTCGTACAAAACCCGTGAAATTCCCCCGTTATAGTTAGTTCAGCTAACTATAACTCGCGCCCCGCAATGCACTGCTGATGACGTCACATATTACATCATTCATGACATGGTCAGTGACATCACTGATGACATCACTGATGACATCTCAAATGACATCACTGATGACATCATCCATGTGAGAATTTAATGCATCTTCTCACACCCTAATATAACTTTTGATACACCCACTCTAAATTACAGACTGCCATTCTCAAAACCATACACACTCCAATACCAATAAGTACATACCCACTCACTGATTCTTAGGCCTACACACACACATCTACTCACTCACCCGTACAGTCACTCATACTTACAGTCACTCAGTACAGGACTATCATATGCACTCATACACCTATATAAACACTCACACAACGCAACTCATCCATAGAGGTACTCACACACCTAGTCAGTCATGCTAATAATTAATCACACTCCCATTTACTCACCTATACAGTTATACACACCAGCTCACTTACTCATAAAAATACTAGCACATTCTTACGCTCCTATGCAATCACTGATGCAAGCACACACTCATCCATATAGCCACTCTCACAATCACACACTCTCACTTATAGCCATTTATATACTCCAACACACATATATACTGCCTTTCACATATGTAGTTACTCACACATGTACCACTGAGATATACATTCAATCACTAACACACCCATACACACACTCACCTACCCATACAGTCCATCACAGACGCACTCTTGAAACCATGCACCCAGTGAATCACCCACTCACACATCTATGCACAGAGTCACACACACCCCACCCACACAAACACTGAGGCACCCATACAGATACTCAGAGAACCAATCCATAACCCATATAGACACTCATTTAGCTAGTCAGAACCCATGCAGCTGCTTACACAACAACAGACAGACGGATACAGACATTCACACAGTTTAGTCACTCACCCATGCATCCAGTAAGATACGTTTAATCACTCACTTATAGACTCAGTCACGCACCTACTAAATCATCCATTCAGACGCTTATACACCCACTCATTCTTCAATATGCCTTTCCCTATATATATTAAACATATTTAAACTTTACACAAACACACAGTCACTGGATGATGTCATCAGTGATGTCATCAGTGATGTCATTTGAGATGTCATCAGTGATGTCACTGACCATGTCATGAGTGATGTAATATGTGACGTCATCAGCAGTGCATTGCGGGGCGCGAGTTATAGTTAGCTGAACTAACTATAACGGGGGAATTTCACGGGTTTTGTACGAGTGCAATGTCCAACTAACTATAACTTTCCCTAAAACCTATGGTTTTTTCAGTGAATATATATATATATATATACAAAAACAGAAGCAGAGAACTCTGGGTAGTTCTCAAGTTTAGGTGGAAAGCAGCTCCAGTAAGAGAACTCTCAACACCAGCGTCACTCTAAGTTTGCTCACCTCAAATGTCTGCTTTTCTATTAAAGTCTTTAAGCATGGGATTAGCGCAGTGCTATCCACGCCGAGATAGAAAGGGACAAAGTCTTCTACCATTTTTACAGCAAAGTCTTTAAGCATAGGATTAGCACAGTGCTATCCCTGCAGAGCTGTAAAATGGCCAAAGCCTTTTACCACTCCAGGCACAGTATTACAGCATTGGATTGGTAAAATACCATCCAAGCCAACCTGAAATGAATAAAAGCAACCCCTGACACGTGTTTCGCTCTCGTTAGAGCTCTTCAGAGAGGTATAGCTTTGTCCAGACACAAGAGAGCACCCAGTATAAGTCAAAACAAAACCTTTTCAGGCATAGAATGACGAATAAATTATGCAAAAACAGAAGCAGGGAACTCTGGGTAGTTCTCAAGTTTAGGTGGAAAGCAGCTCCAGTAAGAGCACTCTCAACACCAGCGACACTCTAAGTTTGCTCACCTCAAATGTCTGCTTTTCTATCAAAGTCTTTAAGCATGAGATTAGCGCAGTGCTATCCACGCCGAGATAGAAAGGGACAAAGTCTTTTGCCATTTTTACAGCAAAGTCTTTAAGCATAGGATTAGCACAGTGCTATCCCTGCCGAGCTGTAAAATGGCCAAAGCCTTTTACCACCCCAGGCACAGTATTACAGCTTTGGATTGGTAAAATACCATCCAAGCCAACCTGAAATGAATAAAAGTAACCCCTGACACGTGTTTCGCTCTCGTTAGAGCTCTTCAGAGAGGTATAGCTTTGTCCAGACACAAGGGAGCACCCATATATATATATCCTTCAGGTGTTTCGCCTTACTCCACCCTGTGCAGTGGATCGCTTGCAGTCGGCGGAGCACGCAGAACATAGTATTACTGAGAAACGTTAATAAAGCGATCACTCAGAGTTTTTGGCAGTATACCAGAAGTTGATTTTAATCCCGGTAACGCGTTTCGCTTGCACAGCAAGCTTGGTCACACACTGTATTGTGGGTAAAGACTTGCAATACATAGGAAGTATAGAAATCAACGATGGACAAAGAATATACATTTTAACACTTTGGTAGAGTCGCATCCATTTTGTAATGTGCACATAGTATGTTAATGTATTCAAATTCATACATGTCTCCGCAGCGGGATTTGATTGTATTGAAATTCATACAAGTATATCCATAAGGGTTACGTGCCTCTCCATCTGAGATTTTTGATATGAGAATGACCCCCATTCTCATATCAAAAATCTCAGATGGAGAGGCACGTAACCCTTATGGATATACTTGTATGAATTTCAATACAATCAAATCCCGCTGCGGGGAGACATGTATGAATTTTAATACATTAACATACTATGTGCACATTAAAAAATGGATGCCACTCTACCAAAGTGTTAAAATGTATATTCTTTGTCCATCGTTGATTTCTATACTTCCTATGTATTGCAAGTCTTTACTCACAATACAGTGTGTGACCAAGCTTGCTGTGCAAGCGAAACGCGTTACCTGGATTAAAATCAACTTCTGGTATACTGCCAAAACTCTGAGTGATCGCTTTATTAACATTTCTCAGTAATACTATGTTCGGCGCGCTCCGCCGACTGCAAGCGATCCACTGCACAGGGCGGGGGAAGGCGAAAGGAGCAGCAACTGAAGGATATTCATGATTGAGCCTTCCGGGGCCTGGCCTGAAGTGTCTACACTAACACGGAGGAAACTATTGGAAAAGAGTTCCAAACAAGAAGAAACCAAGACCCAGATCATCATACGCACTGGACATCTGAGTTGCGGTCCCTGGGCTCACGAAGAATTGAGGAAACGTGAGCGGAACACTGATCCGGCTCACCGAGAAGGAAATCAAGCGACGAGAACATGAGCGGAATACCGATCCAGCTCACTGGCAAGGAAATCGAGTGACAAGACTGGCGAGACAACGGAGGTCGGCCAAGCCTGTGAAGCACTCACCCCCAAGGTAGGCACTCCTAATGGGGCTGCACGGGTGTACTGGGAGGGGGAGGGAGACAGGTCGAAGGAAGTGTGTCCTTCTCGCCTTCCTGCCTGGTCGCAGTAACGGGAAGGAGGCTATGGGTGGGTGCAGCGGGCGGGGGCTTGGAGAAGGGGAATCGAGGCGTACACCCTTGAATCCATCCATTTAAAACCCATGCATTCCCATGCCAAATGCACTCAAACAATTAAAGAGCAAAGACAAGTGCCGTATTCCGATATCTATTCTGATAATACGGCAGACCCAGACTAGTGAAGAAAAAGAACTGGCCTCAGTGAAGTGCTGTCACCGGCTCAACAAGAATGGTAGCCGTACACGAAGTAAAGATTAATCACGTCTGATTACAACAAGAACAGCCTGGTGGTAACACGAGTTATTAGAACAAAAGGGACTTCACAACGTGAACCACCGACTTCACCAACCCATCAGTCGAGTCTCAAGTGTGATTAACCACACTATTATCACAACGGGAGCAATCTCTTGACATCACTTGACTGTATTTTTCACCTTATAATCACGAAAGCTCTTTCCACTTGGAACTCTTCCCGGAAATTGGATTCCCGCATCCATTCCATATGCGCTACCTGCAGGATCTACGAACTAGGCATCAAGCAGGATAATCCCACTCATTACTTGGACAGAAAACCCATACCAACTAAGGTGGTGGAGTGTGGAGATCGGTCAATCCGTGGTACTGTACTGAATACTTTCTACGAGATCGTGCAAGCAAACACAGCACGCTGTTACTACCTCGACACTTTAAGCAGCAGGAACCTACACATTGGTGAAGGTGAGGTGCAAAATACCAGACTGTTTCCAGTTTTTTTACGCAGTCCACAAATTTTATAGTGGTGCATACATACTAACCAACATCGCTGAACAAAGAAGATGGAAGAAGAATCAGAGAGGAGGGCGGCAGCCCTAAGTCTTTTTGCCAGGGCACCAAATAAAGGCCAACAAAGAATAGAAACTAAAGCTAAAGACACAATATTACAGGAGAAATTGAAAAGGTTAGAGAAGATAAAAAAATCAGAAACATCCAAGTGGTGGGAAGCCATCTCGCTACAAGACTACATCGACAAGGACATGGTGCCAAGAGGGCTACATATTTATACCACTCCTTCGTACAAATCACCTAATCCCAGGATGCTGGAGGAGTGGGCGGACAATTCTGCCAGAAGCTCCAAACAAATGCTAACCATCCTGGTGAAATACGCCTGGGAGGATAGGGAGGCCTTATTAGAAGAACTCAAAATGTTGGAAGATGAACTTAAAAATCATAAGGAGCAAGATATAATAAAGAAATATGTGGATGACCTTAAACTAAGACTCAAATCCTATGAAGAAGACATAAAGGCGCGCAAGCAGCGCAAATTACATCGCGACTGCGTAGACTATGAGAGCGGCAGAATTTTAACCTACTCCCAAAAATATGACCATCTATATGAGAAGCTGTCCCTAGGGGAACCTCTGGAGAGCGAAACAGAGATTGCCAGTGGAACAGATTCTGTAACAAGCAGCGATGCTGAAGTGGAACAACCCCATATACGTAGCAATCCAGTGGGAAAAGAGCCAGGCCCCAAAATACAGCCGACTTTTTTAGATGAATATCGCCTCCTACGAACGAGGAGGGAAATAATGCGGACTGTACAACCAATGAGAATGCGAGGAAGAGGTCGAGGGCGGGGCCGAGGACGAGGAAAACACCAGGAAGAAACTGGAGAAGAAGGAAGCGACAGAGAGAACAAAAGAGGCAGAGGAAGAGGAAAACGTCTTATGGGAACCAGACAAATGGGCCAGAAGAAACAAAAATGATGGATGACAATATGGTAAATAAAACCATCATTAATTTATCATATAGACCTCTATCTTTGTTTGAGAAACGTACTCTCTGCTTAGGTCTTTCCTTCTGCCCCACTAACTCTTTTAACTATCCTGAGACTAGGGTAGACATGTTTAAATTTGTGAGGGAAGTGAAGTTGAAAAAATGGCACACTTTGAATGGGACATCTGAGCAAACACGCCCTGATGAAAATACCACGACTGATCAAAAGACCTTTCTTAGCATAAAGGACAGGGATACATTAGTGGCAATGCAAGATCTCTATCAAGAAGCAGGCCTAGACCCTAATGAGGAACAAAATATCCCCAGAACTGATCGATCGGACAATACCAATTTCAGACCTAAATCCATTTTCCTACCAGTTATGCCACATGACAATATCGATGCTTTTCATGAGACTATCACTAGAGATCTGATCAAATTCCGTAGACAAAAACAGAATAAAAACAATACCCCTTCCAACTTCACGAAAGAACAATGGCAAGTTATCAACTCTTTATCCGATGATGAAAACATCATTGTCCGCCTAGCAGACAAAGGGGGTAAAATTGTATTGTGGGACAGATCGGCTTACATTGCTGAAGCCAAAAGACAGTTGGAAGATACTAGGTTTTACGTAACTACCAGTACACAGGAGTACAATGCGAGCATTGTAAATATTTGGAACATGCTCACTGAATACAAAGACAAAGGTATCCTCCAATGGGAAGAGTACTGTTATTTGAAGTATGATTATCCAAGAACTCCCATTTTCTACCTATTACCCAAGGTACACAAAAATCCTAACGTACCACCGGGCAGACCTATTGTATCCTCAATAGGTTGTGTCTCAGAACATATTTCCAAGTACATTGACCACTTCCTTCGTGACTATCTAGAGAACCTTCCCTCATATATAAGGGACACCAAAGACTTCCTGGGTAAAATCAACAACATCGCCTGGGAAGAAGACTATCTTATGATTACAATGGATGTCAATTCACTGTACTCTATTATTGATCACGCACTTGGTATCCAATGTTGTCAGCATTTCCTTAATACCCGAAATATTTGTTACTTGGAACACACGTAAATGTTATTGGAACTCAGTAAATTTTGCCTGCTTAACAACATGTTTCTATTCAATGGCACCATGTATAAGCAAATCCTTGGCACAGCAATGGGTACTTGCTTTGCCCCCAGCTTTGCCAACCTTTTCCTGGGGGTATGGGAAGAAGAAGTTCTCAAGAAACTCAAGTCAGATCCCAAAAGCAATAAGGTGATCAGATGGCATAGGTACATAGACGACCTGTTTATGGTGTGGAAGGGAAGTCAGGAGAGCGCTATAGACACTATTACCGAACTCAACAACAACCTCTTCAACCTTAATCTCACATACACCATAAGCAAGACACAGATTGAATTCCTCGATGTAGTGGTAGTAATAGAGAACAACCAAATAAATACAAAACTTCACAGAAAAGCCACAGCAGGGAACAGTCGTCTCCATGCTTTCAGCAGCCACCCGGAAACACTCAAATGGAGTATTCCATTTGGTGAGCTGCTGAGAGCAAGGAGAAACTGCAGTACAAATGAACATTTCCTAGTTGAGCAAGAAAACATGATGACCAGGTTCAAAGAAAGGGGGTATCCTAATTGGGTTCTCTCTAAGGCAAAAGAAAAAGTGAGTAAAATCAAAAGAGAAGAAACACTGATAGACAAACCCATTACTGAAGAAGACACTACAACCAGAGTGATCCTGACTTATAACAGAGAATCCAAGAAAATAGCGAGAATTCTGACCCGAAATTGGAACATCCTATCAAGTGACCCAATCATAGGCCATACCATACAGGATAGACCACATATAACGTACAGAAAAGGTAGGAATCTCAGGGACTTTCTTGTTAAAGGGGACATCACCAACACACACCTTAATACACAGATTGGCCTACAGGGATTCTTTCCCTGTGGCCACTGTAAGGCCTGCAGGAACAGCGCGATGAGAAAAACATACCAGACACCTACAGGAGAAAAGACCATCAAACAATTCCTTACATGTGGCACTATATTCACGATCTACATCCTTGAATGTCCCTGTAAGAAGAGATATATAGGCAGCACCACACTAGCTACAAAGAAAAGAGTGTTAGAACACATGAGGGCCATCAGTAATAAAAACCCTCATTACCCAGTAGCCAGACACTTTGCTGAGTATCATCTCTCTAATAATTCTCTACTGACCTTCTTTGCAATAGGACAGATCGAGCTAACCCATAGGGGAGGGAACAGAGTCTTACAACTACGTAAGAAAGAATCCTGGCATATAATTAACTTACAAACCAAAAGCCCGGATGGGCTTAACCAGGACGAGGAAATGAGCATCCATCTACATGAATAATGTATACATTTTTCCTGTTGGAATTTGTTGCCTTTTGCTTTTATATGTATATAGCAGTTCAGTATGCATGTTACACACTAGAGTAAATTTTGTTTTTGACTTATACAGGATTTTAACCCACACTGTGAGAGTTCTCATGGATGTATTTTTCTTTTATCACAGGAGAAAAGGAAGGGGCCATCTGAGAGAACCAGCTCCTACGTACCCCCCTGACCTTTTCTTCAGTCATCACAGTGGAGGGCCAGACCAGACAGATAAGAGAATTGTTTCCATAAATTAACTTTCTCTTTACATCCTAGGTCGTAAGATGAGTGTAGTTTTTCACCCCCCTTTCTTTCACATGTTTTCTAAGTCATTGTGGACTACTGGGTTTTGATTTTGGTTTGATGGGAAAAGCATGACGGCAGTACCTTGATTATGAGTCTTGGTGGGTCACTTTGGAGCACCTTGCCGTATATAATGTCATACACATTCCCTACTGGGGATGCATCCAGCTGAGTGAAGACACTATGCCGAGAACATGCTCCCTTTTTTGCAAATGTAGGTGGTCTTTTCTGGCAATATGCCGTAAACTCTTAAAGGGGAGGTCCAGAGCGTAATAAGGGCATCATGCCACAAAATAGACCCTTCTCACCCTGTTTCTCCAGCTGCATATCAAGATTTACATTGTATGCTTATTGCTTTATTTATGCATTGTTTATTTAGGGACATTTGTGTGTATTATAACAGAATTGACCCCCAATGTGGAGATACCTGTGCAATATCTACAGGGGACGTCCAGAGCACAATATGGGCACTATGCCATAAATAGACCCCTCTCACCCTGTTTTTCCTGCTGCATTTACATTGTATGCTTATTGCTTTATCTAATATATATATATATATGCACTGTTTATTTGGGGACATTTGCATGAATTCCAATAGAATTGAACCCCAATGTGGAGATACTTGTACAGTATCTAGTACAAATTAAAGACCCATTGCACGTTAAAAAAATGGATGCCATCCTGACCACAGTGACCTTTGGACCCACTGACCCCCATTCTCATATCAAAAATCTCAGATGGAGAGGCACATAACCCTTATGGATATACTTGTATGAATTTCAATACAATCAAATCCCACTGCGGGGAGACATGTACGAATTTGAATACATTAACATACTATGTGCACATTACAAAATGGATGCCACTCTACCAAAGTGTTAAAATGTATATTCTTTGTCCATCGTTGATTTCTATACTTCCTATGTATTGCAAGTCTTTACCCACAATACAGTGTGTGACCAAGCTTGCTGTGCAAGCGAAACGCGTTACCTGGATTAAAATCAACTTCTGGTATACTGCCAAAACTCTGAGTGATCGCTTTATTAACGTTTCTCAGTAATATATATATATATATATATATATATATATATATATATATATATATATATATATATATATATATATATATATGTGTGTGTGTGTGTATAGCATCAGCTACATCAATATAATTGAGTCAAGAGAAATATATTTAACATCAGCAAGTTAAAGCAACTATTCACAAGGAAAACACATTAATTATTAGGAGACTATCTATACTCAGCATCATTTCAATCTAGATGCTTAGTCAGTAATAACAAAGAGAGAAGCTAACCCTCAATATAGATCAGGTAATTAGTGGGAAAAGTATAAGTCACATAATTGTTCATGCTACTGTGTGTGTCTGAGGAAGAAGTTAATAAGCGTGTCTCTAATAACTATTGTGATAATCTATTGTAGGTATTCCTGCAGAAATGGCCAGCAGAAAAAGTTGGCCAGGTGCAAGGTAGAAACACCTGACGTTGAGGAGTCTCTCTGTTATTCACTTCTCCTTTCCCCCCTGCTGGTACTGGAGGTAGATTTATATTTTCATGTCTGTGGTAGTGGTAGAGGGGACTGTGGACTAATCTTGTGTCCTGAGGAAATCATAATCAGGTATCTTGACAGACTGAAGTGCTGCCCAAATTTTAGGGCTAGATTTCCACCTGAGCAGAATGGCAGAAGGAATAGATGTGAAGGCCTTAACTGTCATTCTAGAAAGTATACAGAAACAGTTGAATGATACTATGGAGGAAAAGAAGGTTTTAAGGGATGAGTTAAGGATTTCTAGTCAGGAGTCCTTACAGATCAGGTAAAAAATAGATGAGTTGTTAGCAGCTGCAGATTCTCGGGAAGGGGAGTCACAAGACATTCCCAGCCCATCACAAAGTTCTGGGTTATCAACACAGGTAATACACACAATCTCACCAATAATTCCTTTAGCGCAGCCAGAGCATTTTGATGGGGATCCAAATTAGGCACAATTTTTTATAACTCTGTTTCTTACATTTTTTGTGTCGGGCAGTTATTTTTTCTGAAGACCAGTCTAAGGTGGCCTTCATATTGTCTTATCTGACAAGGAGATGCTGTGGCGTGGTCAATGCCAATTGCATCACGGAATGATCCAATACTCTACAACTTTCAAGAATTTAAAGTAGAGTTTTTGTGAATTTTTGATTGGTGCATAGCAACGCAAGCCACGTATAATGAACCGCCTGAGTTAAAACAAGGTAATTGCGATTCAGTGGCATACTTAGCTCATTTCAATAACATTATCCTGGAGACAAACTGGCTCGATGCAATGAGAGCAGCTTTATTCTATTTTGGGCTTAAGGATGAGTTGAAAGATGCCTTAGCACAAGTACCCAAAAGACCCACCAAAATTTCAGAATTGATTGATCTTGTATTACAAATAGATCATCGTCTCGATGAGTGGAGATCAGAAAAACAAAGTCATTTTCTTCCACTTCCCCCTAGGTATGACGGAGTTAAGAGTGAAAGAAATAAGTCTACTGAAAGTGTCTCAATAGAGGAACCAATGCAAATTGGCCCAATTCAAGGACCCCTCTCAAAGGAAGAAAGGGAAAATCGAAGAACAAATCATCTTTGCTTATATTGTGAAGTTTTTGGACACTTTGTTAGGGAGTGTCCAAAAAACCCCAGAATTTGTCAGTCGGGAAAAGGTAAGCTCCATCAGTAGGGGGAGTCGCTCTGATGGAAGCCTGTCCCAAATTGACTTCCACAACACAGCAAGTTGCAAATACATTACAATCTGCAGCACCACATTTGATACTACCTTTTTCAGTCAAATTTCGTAATGTGGAAATTTAAGGAGTCTCCATCATGATTTATTCTGGTGCCACGGGCAATTTTTGTGACATCAAATATGCCCAAGGGACGGGAATTCGATTTATCAAAAAGACGATCTTGGAAGCAATAAGATCAGTAGATGGCACCAACCTCTCCTCTGGTCCCATTACTCATAAAACTGAATCTATACTCTTGAAGGGTTTGAATGATCACAAAGAGCAAATACATTTTAACTTGATAGATGCCCCCCAATTCCAGTTTATCTTAGGCTTGCCTTGGCTAACAGAGCGTAATCCCAGGATAGACTGAAGTCAAAGAACAGTTATAATGGACTTTCCCTACTGCCAAGAAAATTGTTTCAATGAAGATGTTAAGAGATCAGAAGTGTCTCCTATGGCTCATTAGACATCAAATCACACAACCATTTGTGCTTTAGAGACAAAGGAAATTCCTAAAGAGTATCAAGACATGGCTATGGTGTTAGAAAAAAAGAGGCAAAGAAGTTGCCACCGCATTTGCCCTATAATTGCAAAATTAAATTGGAGCCAGGAGCAGTTTTGTCCTGCAGACGGATTTATGCTTTTACTGAAGCAGAGAATCGTTATCAAAAAGAATACTTGGATCAGTATTTGGCTAACGGATTCATGCGCCCTTCCCAATCTCCTGTCTCTTCCCCTTTGTTTTTTATTCCCAAGAAGAATGGTGAGCCTCATGCCTGCATTGACTATCGAGTGATCAATCAAGTTAACATAAAAATCCATATCCCTTGCCTTCGGTGTCTGTGTTCCTGGATCAGGCGAAGGTTGCCAACATTTACACAAAATTAGACTTGAGAGGAGTGTATCATCTGATTCGAGTAGCTCCAGGAGATGAATGGAAGACTGCCTTTCATACGTGGTATGGATTATTCGAATACCAGGTGATGCCATATGGACTCTAAAACGCTCCAGCAGCCTTTCAGCATTTTGTGAATGATGTGTTGTGAGAGTTTTTGGACGGGAATGCAGTGGTCTACATTGACGACATCCTCATTGTTTCCAACAATGTAAAAGAGCATGTGTCGCATGTTAGAGCCATTCTGGAAAGGTTGCAGGGAAACAATCTATATGTAAAGCTAGAGAAATCTGCCTTTCATGTTGAGCAGGTAGAGTTTTTGGGTTTCCTTTTGTCTCCAAATGGTGTTAGTATAGACACTGCCAAGGCAAAGGCTGTTCCAGATTGGCTCCCTCCAATACGTGTTAAGGAGATTCAGAGTTTTCTAGGGTTTGCACATTTTTATAGACGATTCATCTCCAACTTCTCTCACAAAATCACACATATCACTCGGCTGTTGAAGAAAGGAGTCAAGTTTAATTGGACACCAGAAGCTGATTCAGCCTTTCAATTTTTAAAGAAATCCTTCATCAAAGCTTCAGTTTTGTTGCACCCCAAACCGGAGGAACCCTACTATGTTGAAGCCCACGCATCTGATTCAGCAATTGGAGGGATACTTTCCCTGCGTCACATGAACACCCGGCAATTGCACCCAATGGCCTTTTATTCTGGAAAACTCACTCCTCCAGAAATAAATTACTCAACTGAAGATAATTAACTTTTAGCAGTAAAAGAAGCCTTTCTGGAGGGGAGGCACTATCTTTTGGGTGCTCAGCATAAAGTCGCGGTTTATACGGATCATTGAGATTTGCAATTCCTGAAATCAGCGTGAACCCTGATAGTGAGACAGTTACGCTGGTCACTATATTTGGTGGATTTCTACTTTGTAATCACATATCGACCAGGAGTGGCAAATGGCAAGGCAGACTCTCTTTCGCGAATTGATACTGAAACTGCTGATGTGGTTCCAGAGAAGATTCCTATCATTCCGAGTGAAAAAATTGTACTAGTGATCCAATACTCAGATTTAACAGCCGAAATTCAAAAGAGTATGACGGAGGCGGAAATGTTGACCTAGTCTATAGAAGTTGCTGGAAGAGAAATCAAGAATGGATTACCGTATCATCTGGAAACCTTGTATCTACCCACAGCTGAACTTCGAGAAAAGATTCTTCACGCCTCTCATGATTACCAATTGGCTGGGCATAAAGGTATCCAAAAAACCCAAGAATTGGTGAATAGACATTATTGGTGGCCCCAGATAGAAGTTCAGATAAGACAATATGTGTCCACTTGTGAAAAGTGTCTGAAAGGAAAACCAAATCGATCTGCTCCTCAGGGTTGTCTGTTACCAATGCCGACCGCTCCATATCCATGGCACACAGTTACCATGGATCTTATTGCAGATTTACCCCTTAGTCAAGGTTACAATACAATTCTAGTATTTGTGGATACTTTTTCTAAAATGGCGCATTTCATTCCTTTGAAGAAAATCCCTCAGGCACCTCAGGTAGCACAGTTATTCACACAGCATATTGTAAGGGCCCATGACATCCCAAAAATCTTGATTTCAGACCGAGGTTCTCAATTTATCTCACGTTTTTGAGGGGTTTCACTAGAAGGTTGGGAATAGATTCACGTTATTCCACTAGTTATCACCCAGAAACCGATGGACAAACTGAGCGAGTCAATCAGGAATTAGAGCAGTATTTGCAACTTTATCTCTTAGATCAGGAAAATTAATGGGCAGGATTGGTTTTGGCAGCAGAATTTGCATACTATAATGCAGTCCATAGGTCAACAGGTTTTCACGCCCTTTTATTTAAATCATGGTAGACATCCAAGTGTATTCATTGGGAAGGAAGAGGAGTCAGTCCCAGCGGTTTAGAAAGTGGTAAAATGAGAAGAGAGAGCCCTACTTTCAACAAGGGAGACAAAGTTTGGTCGTCCACTCGCCACTTGCGATTGAAGGGAAATCGCAAATTCCAATCTAGATTTGTAGATCCCTTTAAAGTAGAAGGGATGATAAATCCAGTAGCAGTGAAATTACAGTTAGCTTCCCATCTCAAAATACATCCAGTATTTCATGTCTCATTGTTAAAAACTGCCCTCCTGATCTGAGATTGAATGCTCCTCCGGCCCTCATTCAAGTGGATTCAGCACAAGAGTTTGAGATTAAACAGATTTTAGACTATAAATTAAAGAAAGAGAAATTGTTTTATTTGAAGAAAGGTCCTGGGAATCCTACTCAAATGTACATTCTCCAAGATTGGTGCAAGCCTTTCATGAAAGCCATCCCAACAAACCTAAAATGGTGAACTGTTTTTGATGGGGGGTACTGTCAAGAATCCTGTGCAGTATAATACAGTAACTCTAAATAGAAAGCAAAAACGGACAAAGTACTTTTTCTTTCGAAGATATCCATTGTGGAAGAAACTGTGCCCTTTCAGAAAGCAGCTGCTTCGTGTTCTGTAAAGAGAATTACAAGGATGAAATTGTGGGTTTTCCAAGATGGCTGCGGTCGCTCAGAAAGGAAGAATTCAGCAGTCTAGTCATTAAGGCAGAATTAAGACAATGTGCGTACTCGAGCAGCGCTCTGCGCACTTCACCAGATTCCGTGAGGAGAACGGTAGTCTCTCCATTTGGCACATCTTCATGACGCAATTTTCACCAAAAAAAAGAAAGAAAATTTGGCTGAGAGCAGCATTCCATTCTGCACATGTGCAGTGCATACTTAGAGTAGACAAGAGCAGCGTTTCGTTTTGCACATGTGCAGTTCATACTTGCACACGTGTAACACATTCACAGAGTCAAGAAGAGCAGTGTTGTGATTCTACTCTTGTGCAGAAGTGTTTCCTGAACCTGGGTGAGCAGTGTAAATCTTGCAACTGAGATTGGAATCCGTGAGTAGTGTCTGAGCACTGCTACAGAGTATAAATCTTCAGACTGTCTATGAACAATTTGAGTGAGAGTTTTCAGGAGATTAGTGTCTCAGCTCCTGAGGGTTTTCAAATAGTAAAGTGGGTTTTGTGAGAGAGAGTATAAATTCCTGTTAAAAATCAGAAGTCATTCCAGAGCAAGAACATTGGAATAACTCTTAGAAATACAAAGACTACAAATGACAAAATATTTTCTTCAGGAAATTACCAAGACAGTTCAATTTAACAGAAGCAAGTAATAAATGAAAAAATAAATAAATCCAGAAGCGTAATTATCACCATATATTTATATATATATATTACCTACTGGCGGTTGCCAATAGGTAGTTATAGTTAGGAACTTGTTTCTATTCAAAAAGTGCTTTTTCTTTTGCCAATATCTTTGGCGCCGATTGACGAATCTTCGCGTAATTTTCAAAATTAATGGGGCGCTCTAGTCAGCTCCTGTCTTAAAAGTTTTGGGGTGATTCATCAAGCGGGGGCTGAGAAAAAAAGGGGGCCCCAAAACGCGTTTTCTCCATAGGAAACTTTAGACACGGCTAGAGCCCGAACTGCTGAACGGAATTACACCAAATTTGACAAAAAGGTAGCTTTTGGTCCAGAAAGCACGCTTTTCTTTAAATGGTGCAACTCCGTTCAGTAGCTTTTGAGAAATTTAAACATTTACAGATATCGATATTTGAGAATTGTGAGATCTGATTGGCTGAACCCTCCCGATCTCGAGCTTGTTTCTGATTGGCTGCCAGCACTTCAAACAAGGAACTGTTGGCAGCCATCTTGTGACTCGGTTGAAACGAGTCAGAAGAAAAAGGGTAAAAAAAGGGGCAGGGTAGGAACACTCTGACCCCCTAGGGCTGCTCAGGGGTGCCACAGGGACCCCAAAGGTAAAAAAAGCATTATTTAATTTATATTTTCGGCAGGAGCCCCGTAGGGTCCGCAAATCACGCCAGAAAAATAAAAATAAAACGAAGCGCGGTGTCATGCGATTCGTTTAATTAAGTACCCGGGTGGGCCAGTTCCCGGGAGCAATCTTTAGTTATGATGCGGGAGCTACTTCTGTCATGGGGACCGCTACCCCACGAGGCAAATATAATGATATTGGGGGGCACGGGCCCCCCTCTGCCCCGAAGAGCACCACCCCCCCAGAGCTATATGTAAAATTTAAGTGTGGAGGGGCTCAAGCGTCCCCCACCCTGTCCCATGGACCACTATCTTCCCAGGGCATTCATCAATTAAAATGCAGGGGTCTGTTGCGGACTGCCTGCCCCGGGGAGCACAATGTTCCCGGTGCTTTAAATTTGATGGAAGTGGATCACGCAGTGTCCCTTGAGGAGCTTTCCATGGCCCTGGGGATCGCCGCCCTGAGGGCAGGTTCCAACAATGTCCCATGGTGTCTACCCCTGGGTCATTGCAGTTTGCTATGGCAGGACGGGAGCTCAGCTCCCGCCCTGCCATAGTAAACTTCTGCTTCGCTTTATGAAAGCAAGAGGAGGAAATTTGCTCTCGCTTCCATGAAGTGAAGCAGATTTGCTTTGGGCAAAGGGAGCTGCATGTCAGCAGCTGCCTTCACCCCACAGGAGGCGGGCAGCCGGCAGGGACCGCAGGGGCATTGGGGCTCCCCCGCGGTCCCCAAACATTGTGGCCAGGCCCCGGGGGATGGGGTCCCCGGGCCCTAAAATGGCCCAGCTGAGTTCTGGGTTATAGGGTGGCTCTAAAAAGAGCCCTTGTTTTTATTATGATGTTGTTGGAGCTACATGTAGGTGCGGATGCACAGCTTGAGGTTGTTGAGAAAAACTCTGTTTCCTTCATCTGTGAAATGAACTCCATCACTCCTGTAGATGTCATCCATATCAAAACGTAGATTATTGTTATAGATGGACCCCATTCTATGATCTCTGAGGTAAGCAGAAACAGCTTTATTGACATTCTTCCTAGCTTTCTCAATCTGAGGACAGGATTGATTTGACCACTTCCATTTCTGTCTTTGGCATATATTAGAGTATTCAAAGACAGTTTGAGGCAAAAGCAACATCAGCTGTGCAAAGGTAACCTTCATTAGCATTTCCAACCCAACCCCGGTCAATATGCCTAGGTCATTGCCACCACAGTGCACAATCATGAGGTCAGGGGGTTGGAGATGCAAACAGGTTTTAACCAAAGGCATCAATTGGTGCCACTTTAATCCTCTCTGTGCAAACCATTTAATGTCCACATTTTGTAAACCTAGGTCTTTGTCAATACGTCTGTGTTCAGCATACCTTTTGCACCAGAAAACATAGCTCTGCCCTACGATCCATACTGTAAGGGATGTCTGGAAGGAATCAAAAGATGTCTGTAGCTGATGTAGTCCATTGGTAGAATGAGAGATAAGTAAAAAGGTGGAGAACAAGCTTTTTTTAAGAAAACCGATAACTGATTGGCTGATGATCAACATTGTGCACTGAAAAATAGGGTGCATGTTACTTTCGTGAAAAAGCATGTTTCTGATTAGTTAATAAAAAATGTTTGAAAGGTACACTACATAGAATACGATAACGTTTTGCAGAAGTCAACCACACCTGCTATTTGCATTTGGAAGCTTCTGTTCTGAACTTAAAAATATGGTGAACTTGTGACCTGCACCTGCTGTTGAATGTTGCAGAAACTGTTGCTATGAAATATGGTGAACTTGTGACCTGCACTTGCCGTTGAATGTTGCAGAAACTGTTGCTATGGAAACTGGCATTAAGGAGAGTAGGGGAAGGGTTGAAACAACTGTGGTATTAAAATATGAAATGCAGATTTAAATACAAGTGATAAGCTATTAAAGTTAGTTTTTCCAAATCAGTAGTATGTTTAGAAGAAGCGTGGTGTTCAAAATTAGCAGTAGTATTATTGGAAATAGGTTTTTGAACTCTCGTAAGGGTTTGGGGCTACATGGCGATGCGGCAGCATAGGGGAGTCTCCACTCCACAAAATTACAGAACCAGTTTGGGCACTTTTAGAAGAGAGTTAGAAAGGGTTAATATGAGTAACCAATAGAAATGTGTTTTAAAATTTGAAATAATGAAGGAACGAATTTGATTTGCTACTTACATCTATTTGTGTGCAGAAAGAGAGGGAAAGTTTGCCATTACTGGTTTTACCTTGTTGAGAGTGCTGCATTACATTTATTGTGTGAGAAAGAACATTTTTCATTCGTTTCTGATATTTGTTATTCTGCAATACTATTACAGAGGTGAGTTACAAATTTGTAAGGTGTGTTATGTATTGCAAAGTAGTGGTTCAGTCTTTGGTGTGATATTTTTACGTTTGAAAAGAATTTATTTTAGAAATAACACATTATTACAGAAGTGTGCTGTTTGAAATATGTTACGAAATATACAAAGACTCTGAGTAGTTGTTGAATGGTCAAGCTGCAAGAGAAAAGTGAGGTTTAAGACATGCTGGCAGAGATATTAGTGATTAGGCTACTTTGTATGACTCTGTGGAAAGGTACGCTTGAAGTACCCCGTATACATTTATGTGTCTTCGTGAAATGTGGAGTGCAGTCTGTCATGTTGAAAGGACTGCATGGTCTTGTGAGTGAGGTACGGGGTTGAATTGGGATCCAAAATCGGCCCGGCCAACGTAAAGGAAATGGCCCACGTTTGCAGATTGTGCCTTGTCGGAAAATACTGGGGGGCGGGGGGGCTTTACAAGAGATATGTTTTATTAACTTCAGGCAGATAAAAAAGAAATGCAAATGTTGCCCGCACACTTTGTGCACGGATTTGTTCACACGGGTGAACCACACCTGAATATAAGTGAAGGTAATTGTCAGGCTCCCTTCTCGTGCTAAATCTGAGTACATTACAGGGCCGGCAGATCGAGAGACTCGGAATGACACTTCCCTTCGTTCCCCCCTCCTCCCGTGAACGCTTCCTCCTCTCACGTTTGTAAAAGGAAGGTAACAGAGGCCTATCTGTGTCAAAAAATACTACTTAGACCCTCACTGGGTTGTTGGCGGTATCTGAACAGCACAGAGAAAGTCCATATTGGCTTCCATGCTACACAAAAAAGTGTCACACAGTTGCAACTTACATACTGGCACATTGTACATTGCCCGAGTGTCCGTCTTAGCAATCCGACTTTGCTGAGGTATGTCTATACCTGTACATGTATTTTTACACATATTATGTATCGGAAGATCCGATAGCTATAAAACACAAGTATACATCTATTTTACGTTTCTTTTATGTATGGTGGCGCGTTGCAAAAGGCAGAGACACATGCATGGATGGTTTCAGTAATATGGTGAGACTTACAACTGTGACATGTGAAGGGTTGCTGCTTTACATTTGGCTAGGCCCAACACTCTTAGTAGTTGCTGAGTAGTAAAGATGCAAGACAAAAGTGAGATTAAAGACATGCTGGCAAAGGGATTAGTGATTATGGTACTTGGTATGAGTCTTTGGGAAGGTATAGTTGAAGTACGCCGTATATATTTAGGTGTCTTCGTGAAATGAGGAGTGCAGTCTGTCATGTTCAAAGAACTGCATGGTCTTGTGACTGAGGTACAAGGTTGAATTGGGATCCAAAATCGGCCCGGCCAACGTAAAAGAAATGGCCCACGTTTGCAGATTGTACCTTGTCGGAAAATACTGGGGGGGCTTTACAAGAGACATGTTTTATTAACTTCAGGGAGATAAAAAAGAAATGCAAATGTTGCCTGCACAGTTTGTACATGGATTTGTTCACACTGGTGAACCACACCTGAATATAAGTGAAGGTAATTGTCAGGCTCCCTGCTCGTGCTGAAGATGCGTACATTACAGAGCCGCCTGAATCTGCATACTTTAGAGGGCTGGCAGATCGAGCGATTGGGAATGACACGTCCTTTGACTCCCCCCTCTCCCCCCCAATGCTTCCCACCCCGTTTGTAAAAGGAAAGTAACAGAGGCCCATCTGCGTCGAAAAATACCACTTAGGCCCTCACTGGGCTTTTGGCGGCATCTGAACAGCACAGAGAAATTCCCAATCGGCCTCAGTGCTACACGAGCGCAGTCTGTCATGTTGAAAGGACTGCATGGTCTTGTGACTGAGGTACAGGGTTGAATTAGGATCCAAAATCGGCTCAGCCAACTTAAAAGAAATTGCCCTCGTTTGCAGATTGTGCCTTGTCGGAAAATACTGGGGAGGGCTTTACAAGAGACATGTTTTATTAACTTCAGGCAGATAAAAAAGAAATGCAAATGTTGCCCGCACACTTTGTGCATGGATTTGTTCACACTGGTAAACCACACGTGAATATAAGTGAAGGTAATTGTCAGGATCCCTGCTCCTGCTGAATCTGCATACATTACAGGGCCAGCATCTCGAGAGACTGGGAATGACACTTCCCTCGACTCCCCCATCTCCCCCCCGTTTGTAAAAGGAAAGTAACAGAGGCCCATCTGCATCGAGAAATACCACTTAGGCCCTCACTGGGCTGTTGGCGGCATCTGAACGGCACAGAGAAAGTCTCAATCGGCTTCCATGCTACACAAAAAAGCGGCACACAGTTGCAACTTACATACCAGCACATTGTACATTGCCCGAGTGTCCGTCTTAGCAATCCGACTTTGCTGAGGTATGTCTTTACTTGTACATGTATTTTTACACGTGTTATGTATTGGAAAATCCGATAGCTATAAAACACAGATAAACTTCTGCTTGTATGTTTCTTTTATGTATGATGGCACTAGCAAAATGCAGAGATGCATGCATGCATGGATTCAGTAATATGGTGAGACTTACAACTGTGAAATGTGAAGGGTTGGTGCTTTATATTTGGTAGCTCAAACAGTCTGAGTAGTCGCTGAAAAGTGAAGCTACAAGAGAAAACTGAGATTTAAGACATGCTAGCAGAGGGATTAGTGAGTAGGCTACTTTGTATAAGTCTTCCAATCACCCAGGCAGTACCAGTGCACTCATGGAATGAAGGAGACTCTACCTATACACACATCCAATCAATCAGATAT
This sequence comes from Calotriton arnoldi, assembly GCA_963921515.1. Lineage (NCBI taxonomy): Eukaryota > Metazoa > Chordata > Amphibia > Caudata > Salamandridae > Calotriton > Calotriton arnoldi. The sequence continues at coordinate 95,115 of CAWUFW010003294.1, read as the reverse complement.
TACCTACGCAAACATGGAACGACCCAGGCAGTAGTCTTGCATTCAACCATTCAGTAAGCCACTACCTATGCACTCATCTATTCTGTTAAGCAATACTAAAGCAGTGATCGAATGATACAGGCATTACAGTTGCACTAAACCATTTACTCAGGCACTACCCATGCACTCATCCATTCCCTGAAGCACTGTTCATGCACTCATCCAATGATGAAAACATTAGCCTTGGACTCATACTTTCACTCAGGTACTTCCCATGCACTCAATCACCCAGGCACTACCTTTGCACTGATGCAATTACAGAGGAACTATGCATGTACTCATGCAATCAGTAAGGTACTAGTTTTGCACTCAACTATTCCCTCAGGCACTACTTTGGCACTCATCCAATGATCCAGCCATTACTGTTACACTCATGATTTTACTGAGCTGAGCTAAGCATTCAGATGATACTCTTGCTCTCATGAAGTTACTCAGGCACACCTTATGCACTCATGCTATCACATAGGCACTAGCTATGGACTCATGCAATCAGTCAGGTACTGCTCTTGCACTCAGCCATTCACGCAGGCAGTACCTATGCAGTCATCCAGTCACATATGAAGTACCTATGCAGTCATGCAATCAGAGAGGCACTATTTATACAGAGATCGATTTAATGAGGCATTACCTACAGAGTCATGCAGTCACCTAGCCACTACTCTTGCACTCAATGTTCACTCAGGCACTACCTATGCAGTTATCTATTCCCTCAGGCACTACTGTGGCACTCATCCAATGATCCAGCCATTACTGTTTCACTCATGATTTTACTGAGGCGCTGTTCATGGACTGAGCTAAGCATTCAGATGACACTCTTGCTCTCTTGAAGTTACTCAGGCACAACTTATGCATTCATGCAATCACACAGGCACTACCCCTGCACTCATGCTATCACAGAGGCACTAGCTATGGACTCATGCAATCAGTCAGGTACTGCTCTTGCACTCAGCCATTCACTCAGGCAGTACCTATGCAGTCATCCAGTCACTCATGAAGTACCTATGCAGTCATGCAGTCAGAGAGGCACTATCTATACAGAGATTGAATTAATGAGGCATTATGTACAGAGTCATGCAGTCCCCTAGCCACTACTCTTGCACTCAAACAATCACACAGGCACTACTCATGCACTCATGCAAACAAGGACGCACTACCTATGCACACATTGAATTAATAAGACATTACCTACACAATCGTGCAATGAATCAGGCACTACTCTTGCACTCATTCATTCACTCAGGCAGTACCCATGCACTGATCTATTCTGTGAAGCACTACCCATGCACTCATCCAATGACGCAGGCACTACAGTTGGATTAATGCATTCACTCAGGTACTACCCATGCAGTGTTCTAAGCAGCAGACATTACTCTTGCACTCATTATTTTACTGAGGCACTAGCCATGTATTTTTATACATGTTATGCATGGGAAGATTGTAGACCTATAAAACACAGGTATACATGCATTTGTATGCTCTTTTATGTATGATGTCACTAACAAAAAGCACAGACACATGTATGTATGTTTTCAGGCATATGATGACACTTACAACAGTGACATGTAAAGGGTTCATGCTTTATATTTGGCTAGGCTCAACACTCTTAATAGTTGCTGAATAGTAAAGGTGCTAGACAAAAGTGAGGTTTAAGACATGCTAGCAGAGGTATTAGTGATTAGTCTACTTTGTTGTATTGTTAGTGACATCCTACAAGAAAGAAGGATACAAATACATGTATACATGTGTTTTATAGATGTACCATCTTTAGATGCATAACATGTGTGAAAGTAGATGTACAAGTAGAGATATAACTCAGTCGGGAGACCATGCACTCTTTTCAACTAGAGAGACTGCACTTTCCATTTCAAGAACACACCAAAATGTGTACAGCGTACTTCAAGTGTACCTAGCCACAGATTCGCAGAAACTAGCCTAATCACTAATTCCTCTGCCAGGATACTTTAAACCTCAGTTTTCTCTTGTAGCTTCACTATTCAGCGACTACTCAGACTGTTTGGACTAGCCAAATATAAAGCAGCAACCCTTCACATATCACTGTTGTAAGTCTCTGCATATTCCTGAACACATGCGTGTATATGTCTGTGCCTTTTGCTAGTGGCATCATACATAATAAATATATGCAAATAGATGTTTGACGGCACTAGCAAAAGGCACAGACAGATGCATGCATGCTTTGAGGAGTATGGTGGGACTTATAGTAGTAACATTGCAAAGATTGGTGTTTTGAATTTCTGGAGTTCTTTTGCTTGTTTGTGCACTTGTGTGGACTGTTTCAGCATGTTAGTTTCTTGTTTCTGCACTTGTCTTGTTTGTTTGTGCATCCTTGTATGTTTCTGGAGCTCTGCTGCTTGTTTTTGTACTTCTCTTCTTTGTTTCTGCACCTTTTTTGCTTCTTATTGCAAGCCTTTTTCCCATTTTTGCAGCTGTTTTGCTTTTTTCTACACCTCTCTTTTGTGTTTCTCCACTTCTGTTCCGTCTTTCTGCACCTCACTTTTTTTCTGGAGATGTCTTGATTCTTTATGGACTTGCCTTGCCACTTTAAGCAGGTCTGTTGCTTCTTCTGCACTTGACTTGCATCTATCTCCACCTCTGTTGGCTCTTTTGGCTGTCATCTTGCCTTTTTTTCTACCCATGTTGTATGTTTCTGCACCCCTTTTCTCTGTTTCAGCAGGTTTGTTGCGTCTTTGAGCATCTTTGTTAGCCTGTTTCTGCACCTGTCTTGCTTCTTTTTTCACCCCTCTTGCCTATTTCTGTACCTGTGTTCCCTGTTTTGGAGTTGTCTTGCCTCTTTCTGCATCACTGTTGCGTCTTTGTGCATTCTCTTGCATGTTTGTGCACTTGTGTTGTTTCTTTGTTGGTGTGGTGCAGTGGCCAGGGCAGCTGACTTCGGAGCACAGGGTTCACAGTTCGATCCCCGGCTCCGGCGGCAGCTTAGCTCAGCACCATGTGACTCTGGGCAATAGCTCACTTAATTTCCACGATGGCCCCCAGCGCCTTGAGACCCGTAAGGGTGAGTAGCTGCGCTATATAAACAAAACGGACTTTGTTCAATGCTATTGTCTCTTTGTGCAACTCTGTTGCCTTTTTCTGAATTTCTCACATTTTTTAGTAGCTGTGTTGTTGTTTGTGTACTTCTTTTAGGTGTTTCTAAACTTTTTTTTTCTTTATGTCTCTTTGTTTCTCTTTCGCTACGATTTTCTGCAGTACTTTTGCTTGTTTGTACACTTTTGTTTTTATATTTGTAATAATTAGAATAGCAATGTAATTGTAATTAATTGCTTACTAGTTAATATCAGTATTCATATGTAATTAATTTAAAATAGTTAATTCTTGTAACAAACTATTGAAACTGTCCTTTGTTTTTCAGAATTGTTTTTTGTTTGGATCACAAATTCAAGATGGCAAGAAAAAACGAAAAGAGAAGACAACAAAAAAAAAGATCTACTTAAAGAAAAGTAAAAAGACTGCATTACAAAAAGATGAAAATGTTACTAAGGATAAAGTTTGTTCTGGTAAGAGCACTAAACACTTTCTTAAAAGAGTTGCAGAGAAATTAAACAAAGACAATAGCAATGAAAGGAAAAAGAAGAGTTTTAGAAAAAGCAGAAGGAGAACGACATTTCTAATGGTAAAAAAACATTTGTTTTTGGAAAAACAACACATGTTACAAGAAGAGAAAAACAATTTAAAGAGATACGTGCACGACTCTTTTGAAGTAGAGTAATTCAAAATTTGTTAAAAGATTGTAAAAAGTATAAAAGAAGATCAGCAGCATATAAGAAGAAGCAACACACTGAAAGTGTAGTAGATACTGCTTTTGATTTGAAACGAAAATTATTTATTTTAATATTGAAGAGAATCAAAACTTTGGATAAAATAATGAAGTTTATCAAAGACAAGAGCAAAAGAAAAAGACTTGTTAATAGAAGTAACTTTTGTAAAACTTTCACTGGTGAATGGAAGCACACTTCTACTACTGAGCCTTTTAATGAAGAAAGCTACTTTCAACAGAACACATTAGCGTTTTCAGTTGATACTAGTGGTCGATGCTATGAGATGAAAGATGGTTGTCCCATTCCAAAAGAAGAAATGGTTGTTAGGAGCGTTGAAGAAGTAATAGCTGAAGAAGTGCAAGGGAAGCATACACAAGCTCCTGTATATAAGTGGGAATGTAGCTTTATTTGCAGTATTCGACAGGAATCTATTGACATATTGCAAAATGTTTTATGAGAGTATGCAAAAGAAAGTGTTAAAAAGAAGATTAGGATGTTACAAGGGCTAGATCCATGTAATGTAAGAAAATATAGTAAGTTGCACGGACATTCTCTGGCTTGTCTTTCAAGAAAAGTGTGTAAAAGTACTTTTCATCACTTAAGAATGTTAGCAGTACACCACTCAGGAATGCGGAAGTTAGTAAGGAAAGTGTACTATGTAAAAACTCCTGCATTATGTTTAGGTGAAATGAACACAGCTCTTTTACACGGTTCTTTATCAGATGTACAAAAAATGTGTGATGATATACAGTTTTGTTTTTTTGGTTCACAGCAGCAGTGTGTAGAAAATGAGAGCTTGATAAGTGTAGATGTTGAAGAACACGGGAAAGAGATTAGTAATGATGAGTTTGTAGAAGAAATTACAAAGTTTAAGACGGTGTCCTCTGAAAAACCAACTATGTTTGTATTTGTTGTCGCCGTACTCATTATAGAAGTCAAACTATGACTGTTAATTTATATTTAAAAAGTGAAAAGGAAAACAATGATAAGTGCCAGCAATTTGGTGCTTACTTGTTGGTGGAAAGTCGATTTGAGTTGGGTACTGATCAACGTATTTGTAAATATTGTTACAACAGATTAGAAGAGAACAAAATGCCAGCTAAAACAGTACATAACAACTTAGAGTTAGTACCTATTCCAGAAGAACTGGCAGATTTGAATGCATATGAGTCAGCTCTTATTCAATCTGTACACCCATTTCAAGCATAATTCGTATAGAGCCTAAAACAGGTAGGCTGCCACCAACAGATTTACAAAGAGGTCTGAAAGGAAGAGTTGTGTACTTACCTTTAGATTTTAAGAAAAATATTGAAACTGTTGGTGGAGGCAAAGAGGAAAATGAGCCAGTAGTTATTCTAGTAAATGGCATCCCAACAAAGAGTCGAAAAATATGGCAAGAGTTTGTAGATATTAAACTTCAAAAGGCTACGTTATATCTTGTAGAGAACAATATTTATTATAAAACTGTAAATGTTGATGAACAGGTATTATGTTTAGAAGATGAATCAGAAATTTCAAGTGGCCAAATAGAAAAAGTGGACAAGTCCAGGAGTGAAGAGATTTATGAACATTACATGATACATCCTCTACATTCAAAAGAAGTGATAGGAAACAGCATTGAATTATTTCAAATGAAAAAAACAAAGGGAACTCCAATGAGTGTATGGGAAAAAAGCTTATAAGCTCTTTGTTTTCCACAGCTGTTCCCCACTGGAGAAGGTGGACAATTTGACGAGCGACCGGTACGGATTCCAGCTTCAGAATATCGCTCGACAAGATTGTACTCTGAAGATCCTAGATTTCAACAGTGCATTCCATATATATTTCATCTTCTGTTTGAAAGTGATTTTTCTTCTCTTTCATATGCAGTGAACCACATATTAAAAACAGGAGTTCATTAATCACATGTTTCTGCAAAAGAATTCATGGAAAAAGTTCAATAAAGAGATGAAAATTTAGAATCACAGTTAATTAATTTGATGGCATGTCAACGTGGTACCAATGAATATTGGTTTCGTCGTCACGGTGAACTTAAATGTATGTCAAGTAACGTAGGTACACCAACATGGTTTGTAACACTTAGCTGTGCTGAATATGCATGGGAAGATTTACTTGAATTTCTACGAGAAGCAAATTCAAATATAAAAATATTGAAATAAAGACACCTGACCTGAAGAACTTTGTTCTTTGGATCCTGTAAATGTGGCAGGTATTTTAACCATAGGTTTCAAACTATGATGTCTTTTATCTGCAATAAAAATAATTGTCCTCTTGGAGAAGTTACTGATTTTTTTGGGCGAAAAGAGTACCAAGCCAGAGGTGCTCCTCATATACACATCCTATTATGGATAAAGAATGCTCCAAAATTTGGAACTGATACTGATGAAACTGTATTGTCTTTCATCGAACAGTATGCTACCTGTGACATTCCAAGAGAAGGAGAAGAAAAAAGCTTGAGACAACAAGTTTTACGTTTTCAGAGTCACCGCTGTGGAAAGTACTGTCGACGAAAATACAAGTCTAAAGGGAAATTTTATACAAAGTGTCGTTTCGGATTCCCAAGTCCAATAATTTCTAAAGGAAGAGTAAATTCTTTTTTGTCAGCAGTAATGCATACAATAACTCGGAAATCTCCCAAAAATACATTCAACTGAAAAAGAACAGAACAGTCAAAGTATATTAATGACTACAGTCCAGTTAGTTTGAAAATGTGGAATGCAAACATGGACATTCAATATGTTGCAGAAAATTCAATTTCCGTTGCACGCTATGTTACATCATACATAACGAAATCAGAAAAGACAGAGATGAAAGAAATGTGGGAAGAAATTTCACAAGAGAAGAGTCTTAGCAAAAAATTGTACAGCTTTAGCTTGAAAATGCCTTTTCACCGAGAGATTGGATCCTATGAATGTTCGGATCGCTTGTGCTCTTCCAGTTTATATTCAAAGTCAAGAGGAATCATTTGGGTAAATTTAGGTCTTGCCTGCACACGAAATAGAGTATTGAAAACATTAGAAGAAATCGAATACTTAGCACTGAATGAACCAGAAAGTACAGAAATTCTTAAAACTAATATGTTGGATACATACTATCCCAAAAGGAGTTCACATCTGGAAAAACTATGTCTGTAGGAAATACTTCAACATTACAGCTTTAAAAGAAATGTTACAGAAAATTTAGAACAAGGAAAATATGCAGTAATTGGATGTGACGGATGTTTAGTAAAACATGCCAAAGGAAATCTTATTAACCACAGAAAACTCAGTTACGAAACTCCAGAAAAGAGAGAATTTTTCTGTTTAACACTTCTGCAAATGTTCAAGCCATGGCGTAGTGAAACAGAATTATTTGGAGATTTCGACTGCTACAAAGATTCTTTTAATGCATGTAAAGATAGCATTCAACGCACAATTTTCCCTACATATCTACAAATGTTAAATGATGAGATTGAACAAGAAAACACTGTTGCAGCTGAAATAGCTAGAGACAGTTCTCAAGATAGTCAAAGTTCTGGTCCACTGAGTCAAGATCCACTGGGACAACCAATAATTGAAAATGAAGCAGCAATAGCCATGAATGAGGTAGAAATTGCAATGCAACAAGCACAACAGGATAATATTACGTTGGAAAACTTAGAAGAACAACTAAGTATTGAACAAAAAGAAATATATGTACAAGTGACACAACAGATACAACATGGTTTGTTGCATGAAAAAAAAGAATGCCAATGTTCATCATTTAAACCTATTCTTATGTACATCAGTGGTCAAGCTGGAACAGGAAAAAGGTTTTTATTTAAAGTTTTGACCAGTTATCTAGAGAAAACTACAGATTTACATTTATCTTGTGTTGTAACAGCTCCAACTGGAGTAGCAGCACACAATATTAAAGGGATTACTTTACATAGATTACTTATGCTACCAGTTGAACATGATAATAAATTGGAATATCAGAAGCTGTCTGGAGAAGCTTGTTATGAAGTGTCAAGAGTACTGAAGAAAATGGAACTTTTAATCATTGATGAGGTGAGCATGGTCTCAAACTTAATGCTTGCCTTTGTACACTTGAGAATGCAACAGGTTTTCAAACAGAATACAATGTTCTGTTTAAAGTAAAACATGTAATTGCATTTGGAGATCTATACAACTAACTAAAAAAACTTGTGCATGAAGACACTAGGAAATCTTTGAGAAGTATTGGAAATGTGAACATTTGGTTACATTTCGAATATAAAGAACTTACAAAGTATATGCGACAAGCAAGTGATGAAGATTATGGAAATATTCTTAAAGATATAAGAATTGGTGTCTTGACGAAACATGGTAAACAAGCTTTAGAAAGTCGGCTACTAAGGAACTTGTTTACAACTGAAAACACAGCGGCTGATGTAATGTACAAGAAGATTGGAGAAAAGAAGTCTATAGTTTGCCTAATGCCTACACTGCAAGAGTGTTCTACATTCAATCAAGAGCTTCTCAAACTGGAAAAACAGGAAATAGTTGAAATTGAAGCTATTGATAAAATTGAACGCCAGGGAGTGACTATTTTTCTTACAGAGAAATACAGACTAAGGGGCCGATTCCGATTCGTGTCGGTAATTTCTCCGACCGAGCCGGCCTCGGAGAGATTTCCGACCGAATCGGACCCGTGCAGTCCGACCGAACGAGTCCGATGCATTCGTATGCCACCGGACACGAGTCGGTCGGACTCCCATTGAACTCAATGGGAGCCGGTCGTACAACGCGTACGCGGGCTCCCATTGCCTCAATGGGTGCGAGGCGGACAAGGGCGCCCCTACAGCGAGTACGCCGCGAAGCGCTTTGTGGCGTACACGCACAGGTAGGGGGACCATGGGTCCCCCCTGTGTGCGCCGCACGGGTACGCAGTACAGGGGGTCCGACACGGACCCCCAAAGTATGGCTCCGACAGCGAGTTCGAATCGGACGGCGCGAGTCGGTCGGAGCGGTCGAGGTGCGCATCGTACTTACCCGGCCGGAAAACGTCTCCATTGCGCGGTGCGAATCGGGTCCGAGCGAGTCGGTCGGAGCGGTACGATCCGGGAACCAGTCGGTCGGAGCGGTCGGGTCGCCCAGACGAGTCGGTCGGCGAATACGCATCGTACTCGCTCGCCCGGACGCGCGTACGACTCGGTCGGAAAATAGGGCTCCGGATCGGATCCGGTAAAACCGAATCCGATTCGGAGCCCTACCGGCCGAGATCGGAATCGGCCCCTAAATTGCACTCTTTGGAAAAGTCTGTATCTAAAACTGCAGGGTTAGAAAAAACTTTACATGTATGTATAAACTGTTGGGTAATTTTGCGGCATAATTTGAATGTAGAAGAAGGTTTAGGAAATGGAGCAATGGGAAAAGTTGTTGATTTAGTAAAATTTCAGAATAGAGATGGAATAGAATTTTTGAAAATAAAATTTGATCAGATTAAAGAGGTAAGACAGATTGGGTGTTGTGTTGTACATATTTGCTTGTAAAAGACTTATATGCTTGCAGAAAACAGTTTCCTCTGTCTTTAGCATATGCAGTAACTATTCATAAATCTCAAGGTTTAAGTATAGATAGTGCTTTGGTAAATATTGGAAGTGCAGTGTTCAAAGAAGGAATGGCCTACGTTGCATTATCTCGAGTAAGAACATTGTCTGGTTTGCATTTGATTGATTTCGATGAGAAAAAGGTAGTGCTGATGTAAATTGTGTAGGAGAGAATAATCATTTAAGAAGACTTTATACACCAGATTTAGGTGAATATCCCATATATGAGAAACGTGTAGTGTGTCTAAAACGGAAATATGTCAAACATTCAAGTGAGGTTGAAAAAAATAAACAAATTGAAGAGAAAGTTGAAGGCGTAAAGAAACAGAAAATGGAAATTGTTGAAGACATTGTAGGATACCAGTTGGAAAATAGTTTAGGTATCAACTGTTATGCTAATGTGATTCTCAATGTTGTGTTTTATCTACAAGATCTTCATCATGAAATCATGAGAAATCGTGAAAAAAGATTCTGTTCTGCACTACAGCATGTATTTAAACAGTTGGTAACTGACAGAAGTAAAATCCATACCGCTTCTGGTATTCGCCATCTTTTGGATATATGTACTGGTTCTTTGACCTTTACTCTTAATATACAACAAGATGCACTAGAATTTCTAATCGTTATGCTTGGAGCGTTAGAACATGAAGGAATACAGATTGAAAACTTATTTGGACTAAGCTACAGATGGGATCATAAATGTGAACAGTGTTTATTTACTTACAGCATTGAAATAGCCACAGAACGATTCATATACTTAACGATACCAGACTGAAAATCAGTATGAAATGTTCGCATTGTAAATCAGAGATGTCTACATTTCATATAGAAAGATATGGAAAATATCTCATTTTAATGCTACAACGTTGTAGAGCAAATGGAAGAAAACTGGAAAGCAAAATTAAAAATGTTGTTGCAAGTCAAATATCTATTTTTGGAAGAACTTTTACAACAGTGGCTATTATTTTCCATACTGGACCTATTACCACATCTGGACACTATACTGTGTATTTAAAGTGTTATAAAGGATGGGCACATTGCAATGATGCCCACTTGGCATTTAAACCTAGATTGCCTTACGAATTACCAAATTCATATTTGATATTTTTGAAGCCAAAGTTTTGAATATATCATTTGGCCTATTGGGTAGATGTGAACACGAATTAACGAATTCATATAGGATATTTTGGAACCCAAAGTTTTGAATACATCATTTGGCCTAGTGGGAAGATGTGAACCGAAAGTAGACAACACTGGAAACAATTACTAATTATAATTAGTGTTTGGAGTATTATTTGTGCTACTTGGTATTGCATTTGGAAAAATTGTGTTGAAAAGCAAATAGTTTATATAGTTGTTCTGTATATTGTACCAGATGTAAATGAGAGTGTACATTTCAGAAATGTCCTTGAGATAAATAATAGACATACTGCACAAGAAGGATGTAATAAAGAAACTGTAGGTAGGAACACACATAGCTACACATATTGAAAATAATGCTCCACGCTGATTTGCTTTTTTTCCCTACAATCTAGGTGATTGTTTTTTTCCCCGCTGTTCCATGAAGATAGTGCGTTGAAATCACTGTGTATAGTGAAGTTAAGTGGAATCTGAGAAAAGCAAAAAGGTAAACTGAAAATGTTATGTAATTCTAAAATTATGTTGCCCTCTTAAAAATGTAATAGTATTATTTCTGTAATACATCACATTATATAACAGTTTTTCTTTTTCTTCTTTATAGTAGGTTTTGGTGAACTTTGAAAAGAGTTTTAATCCTGTTTAGCACAATACTACTCTAAAATAGTTCAACAGAGTCATGTTTCTAAATTACCTAAAAAGGTAAGAATACATAACATAATATGTATGATAACGTGAAACAATGTTTAAAGTTCATTTATATGTTATTTATTTGTAATAAAAATTATTCTTGATCCTTTATACTATTTGGTAACTTTTGTCATGTTGCTGATGTCATTAGTTAGCTAGTCATTCTTTTACACAAACACTACCTATGCTCTCATGAAATCTCTGTAGCACAACTTTAGCATTAACAGGATAACCCAGGCATTATCCTTGCATTTAGGCACAACCTATGCACTCATGGTATCACCCAGACAGTACCCCTGCACTTATGCAATCACCAACAGAGTACACATGTACTTATACCATCACCCAGGCACAACTCATGTACTCATCCATTCACTCAGGCACTACCCTTGCACTCATCTATTCCGTCATGCACTAACCATGTACTTATGCAGTGACCAAGACATTACTCTTGTACTCATACTGTTACTCAAACAGTTCCCATGCAGACATATTATCACCCAGGCACTACTCCTGGACTCATGGAATCACGCAGACAGTATGCATGTACTCATGCAATCACCAAGGCAGTAGTCTTGCACTCAAGCATTCACTCAGACAGTACCCATGGAGTAATCCATTGACTCAGGCTGTTGCAGGGATTCAGCCTAAGGTGACAACTATGTGTATGATTATGAGACCGTAGGAGGTAGGGACTGAGTCATCCTATTACCTGGGTGCCCATAAGCCCCGGACCAACTTGCTATATTGACTCATTTGCTCTCCTAATCCCTTGCAGAGAAACAAGTGATTGGACAACCCAGAACACAACATTCCCACATCTCTCAGGAATTGCGGTAACAAGACACACCCTTTCACTGTCACTCTTGTACTTGTAAGATCTGACACAGATACGAAACATTTTAAAATATTTATTTTAAGTAATGTGGCGTAACGTGGAGTATATGTGCCACAACAAAAACAAAAGTGTATGATAGAAATATATTCAGTATAGCAGTATAGCAGTTAGTCCATATCTGATAAAGGGAGATGTCATCATAAAAAGACAATGGAGAAAAGACTATAGTGCGTAACATCCCTCTACCTTACTTATGCAGTCATCCAATCAACCAGGCAGTACTCTTGCACTCAACCATTCACTGAGGCAGTACGTATGCATTCATGAATTCCCTGAAGCATACTCTATGCACTTATCCATTCACTGAGGTACTACGCAAGCATTTATCAAATTATCCAGGCAATACACCAGAACTCATAGAAACTGTCAGGCAGTACTGTTACACTCATTCTTTCACTCCAGCGGTACGCATATATTTATGCAATCAGCTAGACAGTTGACATATACTCATAGAATGCCTTACGCACTACAAATGTACTCATGCAATCATTCAATAACACCCCCCCCAACTTTCATACTATTAAAAGTAATTATGGAAAGTTTAATTTATCAAAAAATAGTTAAAAAAATAAGTTAACATTTTTTTCTAAATTTTCTTTTTCATTTCAAAATTCTGTAATATATTATGACACTGTACAAAATTTCAAACAAGAAAACAATGTTAATTCAAAGAAATAAGAATATAAATGTTAGCTCAGCTATGTTATGTTTTTTAAAAACTGCTTATAAATATTTGAAAACTTTAAAAAATATTAAATGAATGATAAACAAAAATAAAAAATAAAAAAACATCATTTGATAATTTTTTTTAAAGGAACAGTAGAAAATCATACATAAAACCATAGGTTTGAGGGACGTTGCAGTTAGGAATTTGTACTTAAAAAACCTTAGACATTCACTGAAAAAAACATAGGTTTCAGGGATGTTATAGTTAGGAATTAGCATTTAAAAAACCTTAGAAATTCACTGAAAAAACCATAGGTTTTGGGATGTGATAGTTAGGAATTAGCATTTAAAAAACCTTTGAAAATCAGTGAAAAAAAACCACAGGTTTGTGGGACGTTATAGTTAGGCTGACATTTCACTCGTACAAAACCAGAGAAATTCGGCCGTTATAGTTAGCTTAACTAACTATAACTCGCGCCCCCGAAATGCACTGCTGACAAGGTCATGACAAGGTCAGTGACATCACTGATGACATCTCTGATGACATATCAAATGACATCACTGATGATAACACTGATACCATCATCCACTTAATATCTGATACACCTCCTCACACCCTTATATAACCTTTCATACACCAACTCTGAAATATATACTACCATTTTTGAAACCATACACACACCAATAACAGTTTGTACATACCCACTCATTGATTCATAGGTCTACACACACATCCACTCACTCACCCATGCAGTTGCTTATACACGCAGTCACTCACCAATACAGCCACTGATATATGCACTTAAACACACATACAGACACACCACCACTCACCCATAGAGTTACTCACACACCTAGTCAGTCACCCAAAGAATCAATCACACTGCCATTTACTCACCTATACAGTTACACACACAACACCTCACTTATTCATACAGATAGTAACACATACTTATTCTCTTCTACAATCACTGACACAAGCACACACTCATCCATACAGCCACTCTCACAATCACTCACTCTCACATATAGTCACTTATATACTCCAACACTCAGATATACTGCCTTTCACATATATAGTTACTCACACATATACCACTGAGACATCCATTCACTCACCTACACAGCCATACGCACACTCACTCATCCATACAGCTCATTGCAGACACACGCATGAACCCATACACCCAGTAAATCATCTACTCACACATCCATGCAGTGAGTCACACACTCCCCCCACCCACACAGACACTCAGGCACCCATACAGATACTCAGACAACCAATCATTAACCCATTAGACACTCATGTAACTACTCACCAACCCATGCAGCCACTTACACACCAAGTGACAGACTGATACAGACATTTACACAGATTAGTCATTCACCCATGCATTCATTAAAACACGTTTAATCACTCACTTATACAGTCAGTCACACACCCACTAAATCATCCATTCAGACACTCATACAGCCACTCATTCTTCAATACACCTTGGCGTATATATATATATTAACATTCTTAAACTTTTTAGAAACACTCAGTCACTGGATGATGTCATCAATGATATCATCAGTGATGTCATTTGAGATGTCATCAGTGATGTCACTGACCATGTCATGAGTAATGTAATATGTGAGGTCATCAGCAGTGCATTGTGGGGGCGCAGGTTATAGTTAGCTCAGCTAACTATAACGGCCGAATTTCTCTAGTTTTGTACGAGTGAAATGTCAGCCTAACTATAACATCCCTGAAACCTGTGGTTTTTTTCACTGAATATATAAAACTAATCAGTAAAAAAGAGAAAATAGAAAAAATTGTTTGAAAAAACTCAAACAAATATTGAAGCAAATTGAGAAAGAGAAAGTGACAGTATGTGAAAATTATTAGGTTTTAACTTAAATATTTTCATGATTAATATTTACGTGTTGGAAGGTGTTAAATACATGATTTTAAAATCTGTAATATTCATGATGTTTGAACAATGATGATTATGCAACAAATGTTGAATGTGAAAAGTATGTTGTTTATGTTTATTACATCATGTGGCCGACGCTCCCAACAAAGGGAGAGAAGCAGTGGAGCTCAGTGTGTGAGCAAGGCAGGGGATCTTGTCGAAATGCGTTACAGCACGATAAATAAATAAAGAACTTACTCGAAACTGAATTTGCGGTGTCGGTATCCGGTTGTTGAAATCAGAAATGCTGGAATTTAATGTGGATGTTCAGCCGCTTGGTGCAGAGTGCGGCTTCACCGACACGCCCTTGATTTGGAGCTTCACGGAGGCTTGGAAGCCATTTGGGAAAGGAAATGCAGTGCATTACGTGAAGCCCCCCCGAAGAAAGGACACAGGATTTGGAAGACACTCGAGGGCGGGTGGAAGAGCTGCCGCAAATGGAGCGTCGGAGGACGCCTGCAAGCAGGTAAGCATCCACTTCTGTGTTAGTGAGTAACTAATTGCATACAGGGGAAAGGTGCCGTTTATGTAAACTACATTTACAATGGCAGGATTCAGTGAGTTCTGCTCAGCGAAAGACAAAGAGACATTTTAAGTGCTGAATAACGGAGCCACCACAATTTTTAGCATTGAATAAATACCAACATTCTAAACAATGGAAGATTGGCTCAAGTTACGTGAGAAGGTGCGCCGGGTGCGGTCTTTGATGAAGAAAGGCCCGACACCAGAGGTACACAGAAATCGAAAGTGGCAGATAGTGTGTCCCCTCAAATTGACATACAGACGATTATGCGAAAATTGGAGAAATTGAGAAGGACAGAAGTATCGAAATGGTGGGAGATTAAATCGTTAGACAAGTACCTAGAGGTGGGGAGAGTGCCTCAGGGTTTAAGAATATTGATTGCACCCACATTCAAAAATCCCGATCCAGAAATGCTGCAGGAATGGGCAAACAACAGTGCTGAATCTTCGAGTAATATGATGCGGATTCTAGTCAAATTTGCCAAACGGAACAGAGAGAAAATCCTTGATGAAATTAAGCAACTGCAGCAAGAATTAAATGCTTTGGCTAAATCAGATGAGATCTCAAAATTTGAAAAAGACTTAGAAGCAAAGCTAGCCAAACATGAAAAAACCATCAAGGAGAGGCAAGCGATTAAGTTTACGAGGGATCGCATAGATTATCTAAGGGGCCAAATCTACACTTTCGCCAGGCGTTTTGACCCATTACCTCACCAAAAATTATCAAACAATGCTGGTGTAAACAACAAGGGCAGAGACAAGAGAAAAATGGCAGATACCAGCTCCGAATGGAGCTCAGAATTGGACACAGATCATGAAGATGGCGCAGGAGCCACAAATAGTATGGGAAGCCAGGATAAACCATCTGCGGTGATTGAGGAAATGCGTTTTTTAGGTCTGCACAGAACTATCAATGCCAGACAAATACCACAGAAAAGAGGAAGAGGAAGGGGTTTCAGAGGCAACGTAAGAGAAGAAGGAGGAGGTATGGAGCTTCGTTCAGGAGCAAGGACAAAGGACAACAAACAAAGCAAATGAATGAATCAGCCATCACAGTCATCAACCTATATGATTTAATATTAACTGAAACAGAGACTAAAACACTATCACTGGGCTTATCATTTTGTCTAAAAACCAACTTCAACTATGCGCAAATGCAAATTGACTTTTATAAATTCATCAGAAAATTAAAGTTGAAGAAATATTTCAGCAATCCACTAAGCAGCAAGGCACCAACACAAGAACATAATTTGGAGGGTGTGCCTTTAAACCTAGTGGTGGATGATTTAAGCTTGGTCAGGGATCTGGAGCAATTGGAAAGGGGAATTGATGCCTCTGACGTGGCAATATCCTGTAAAGAAACAGCGGATAGACTGGGTTTAGATATCTATGGGAGCAGTAGAACAGGATTCAAAAGAAAATCAACATTTATACCCAACCTCCCCAGGGATTCAATCGATGTGTTCTCAGATCGGGTGATTAAGGATTTAAAAGAACTATCCATAGAATCAAGAGAAGAATTTTGCAAAGGCATGAGAAAAGAAGAAAGAGACTACTCCAAAGTTATGGACAAGTCGAGATCGACGAAGTACATTGTAGTTCGCCAGTCAGGTAAAGGTGGTAATGTAGTCCTGTGGCCATTATGCAAATGTAATGAAGAAGCAAAATCTCAGTTAAGGGACACTGCATGTTAATAAAGGGTACCGCAGAGCAATCTCCTAGAGGTCAAAAGCAAGTACCATAAAGAACTAGCCAGGTGGAAGGGAATGGGGCTGATCACGGAGGGGGAGTATCGATATGTAAAGGTGGATGACCCCATAACACCGGTTTTGTATTTAATACCAAAAATACATAAAGATTTGCAAACCCCCCCTGGTAGGCCAATAATATCGGCCATAGATAGCCTGTTTGAGACCACATCTAGGTACATAGACCATTTTTTGCAGGACATTGTGAGATCCCTTCCGTCCTATATTCAGGACACAAGGGATTTTTTGCGTAAGTTACATCACGTTTCCTGGGAGGAATCGGACCTTTTGATAACATTAGATGTGGCCTCGTTGTATACGAGCATTGTGCATTAAGAGGACCTCGGGGCTCTAAGACACTTCCTTGGCACCAGACCAATTAACCTGTCCCAACATTCTGAGATGCTGCTAACAATGGCAGAATTCTGCCTTGAAAACTGCTTTTTTCTGTTTGGGAGGGACACCTACAGGCAATTAAGGGGCGCGGCCATGGGCACCTGCTTCGCCCCCAGCTATGCGAATCTTCACATCTTCACTGGTGGGAGGAGCAGGTGCTTAGGGTCAAATTTGAAACAGAGTGGAAAGAAAATATTATGGGCTGGTGTTGTTTTATAGATGATTTGTTCATTATTTGGAGGGGGTCCCTAGAGAGGGCCAATGCCTTTGTCTCTGCTTTAAATACAAATCTGTTGAACTTGAGCTTCACGAGTACCATCAGTGAAACTCAGGTGCACTTCTTAGACCTGGAAGTTTTTTATAAAGGAAGGCAAGATGCACACACGCACTTTTAGAAAACCCACTGCAGGGAATTCCATCTTACATTCAAGCAGTTTCCATCCACAGAAACTAAAATACAGTATACCTTATGCAGAACTTCTTCGCATGAAAAGGAACTGTAGCGAGCTGTCCTCTCTAAAAGAAGCACAGACTGAATTGACACAAAGGTTCAGAGAGAGGGGTTACAGCCAGCAGGTACTAAATCAAGCTTTGAATAAAGTTGATGGACTCCCTAGAGAATCAATCCTCTTTAAGGACTGCACGGAAAATAGACAGGCTGGCTTGAAGAAGGAACAAACTAGAATAATAACGGGATACAATGCCTATAATGCAAAAGTGAGAGATTGCATGAATAGACATTGGCATCTTGTTAAAGAAGATCCCATACTCAGCAGTCTAGTCCCTCGCAGGCCCCTTATATCTTTCAGACGGGCGAAATCTATGAGGCAACAACTGGTAGTAAACAGCCCGGAGGTGGTCGAGACAGAGGGTGGTTGAAAGCCAATCCAGGTTTTAGTAAGTGCCAGAAATGCAAGGTGTGCCAACACGGTATAAACAGAAAAGAAATCCAATCACCCTTGCTGAGTAAACCTTGGAAAATTCCTCATTTTTTCAATTGTAGGAGTGACCATGTGGTGTACATTCTTCAGTGCACTTCCCCTAAGGTATATGTGGGTAGCACGATCCACATGGTACACGTTAGAATCCTCCAACACCTAAGGGCAGTAAAAAACAAAGATAAAACTTATCCTGTGGCTAGACACATCAATGAGGTCCATGGAGGCAATTTGAATGAGCTTTCTTACTATGTGATAGATTCAGTCCCTAAGAATAGATGAGGGGGGAATCTTGAGACAAAGCTCAGACAACTTGAATCACGTTACATATTAATGCTTGATACAATGACCCCCCCGAGGCTTAAATGCAGAAGAAGATATGTATGTCCATCTTTAAGGAAGAAACAAGTGAGCATGACCAGTCTGTAGCTAAATAGGAGAAGAATTTATTAATTTAATCAATGCTTTTAAGAAACTTGTGAAATCAACAGACATATTTTATTTTGTTTTAAGTATGTGCCCCTCACCCTTGGCATTGTGCAGAGTTAAATCAATTGGAAAGAAAATTAGGAGAGAACATGAATGTTTAAGGATGGGTCAACGTCCTGTGTCAGGTCAATCAATGTAACTGGGCATTGATCAAAGTATTAAATGTTGTACTGCACTAGCACTTTAGATAACGTAAGTGCTGGCACTTAATTATATTATCCTATCGGCAGGAGAAGGGATTTTCTCTCCTTGTTGCAGATTTTGAAGAATATTAGCCGCAAAGTAGTAGGAGTCATAACCTGGGTGTTATGTTTGTAGGAGAATATGAATAAGGCACTTGCACTTTCATATTCAATCAATATTGCACAATTGCACTTGCACTTTGAGCCCAAGGTTTACTTGAGAATATGAAAAAGGCAATTGCACTTTCTATTCAAGTTAAATTGCACAATTGCACTTGCACTTTGAGCCCAGAGTCCTTATACGAGTATTTCATTACAATGGACTATGATCTGAGAAAACTAAGACAGGTTCATACAATATTGCACATTTGCACTTGCACTTTAGTAACAAAATAATAGCAATTGGATCATGTAAACATATTGCCCAGGGTGATTGCTAAGTATTAGTGAACTTGCACTTTAAGCATTGCATTTTGCACTTTATTAGAAGCCTGCTGGCAAATTTTAAATTGAACAGGATAGTGGCAAAAACATCTGGTTCCCTCTTTAGGTGAAACTCCTGGTCTCTTGCACTATTGCACAGATTGAACATTTATGTCTGGAAACATTGCATATATGTGCAATGAAGTGGAAAGACAATAATTGAGGTGCCAAGGCCAACAACAAAGGGGATTGAACGTTAACTAAGGGGCACAGCTTAGTTGCACTCAAGCAAACTGGTGGATTATTATGATAAATATGGGTTCAATCATTGGAAAGTACTATTTCACTTTTCACGTTCCACACATAAGTATGTCAATAAAAAATAATAAACTAATCAGTAAAAAGAGAAAATAGAAAAAATAGTTTTAAAAAACTCAAACAAAGATATAAGCAAATTGAAAAAGAGAAAGTGACAGTATGTGAAAATTATTAGGTTTTAACTTTAATATTTTCATGATTAATATTTACGTGTTGGAAGGTGTTAAATACATGCTTTTAAAATCTGTAATATTCATGGTGTTTGAACAATGATCATTATGCAACCAATGTTGAATGTAAAAAGTATGTCGTTTATGTTTATTACATCATGTGATCGACCCTTCCAACAAAGGGAGAAGAGCAGTGGAGCTCAGTGTGTGAGCAAGGCAGGGGATCCTGTCAAAACGTGTTGCAGCACGATAAATAAATAAAGAACTTACTCGAAACTGAATTTGCGGTGTTGGTATCCGGTTGTTGAAATCAGGAACGCTGGAATTTAATGTGGATATATATATATGTATGTATGTATGGCATCAGCCGCATCAATATAAGTGAGTCAAGAGAAATATATTTAACATCAGCAAGTTTAAACAACTATTCACCAGGAAAACTAATTAATTATTAGGAGACTATCTATACTCCTCAGCATCATTTCAATCTAGAGGCTTTGTCAAGAATAATAAAATAGAGAGACGCTAACCCTCAATAGAAATCAGGTAATTAGTGGGACAAAGTATAAGTCACATAATTGCTCATGCTAATGTGTGTGTTTGAGGAAGAAGTTAATTAGAGTGTCCCTAATAACTTTTGTAATAATCTATTGTAGGTATTACTGCAGAAATGGCCAGCAGAAAAAGTTGTCCAGGCACAAGGTAAAAATAACTGACGTTGAGGAGTCTCTCAGTTATGCACTTCCCCTTCCCACTCTGCTGGTACTGGAGGTAGATGTACATTTATCTGTCGCTGGTAGTGGTGGAGGGGACTGTGGACTAATCTTCTGCTCCTGAGCAAATCATAATCGGGTACCTAGACACCTCCCGATCAGAGCATCACAAGCTCCTCAATGACGCCAACCTCAACGATGATGCAGGACTTTGCATCACCACCGCGCAGCTTTTCGGAACCGTTGCTGCACAATGCATCTTTGACGGGGAACTGTGCAATGCTCTGCAACCAGGATTTAAGGAACTTTGTTCAGCTGGCCTACCTTGGTCCCTGTATCTGGCCCGCGCTCCTATGCTGTCAACGTCAACTTGTGACTTTGTCCTGATCTGGCGCAACCAGATAACCACAGTTGGCGCTTTGTACCTTTAGACACTGTTTTCACTTAATCTTTAAAACTGCATATCTCCTATCCTACTGATTGGATTTTTGTCATTTTGGTCTCAAATCATTTATTACATTCTACTCTAGTTTTCTAAATTGGTGTGGGATTTTTCCTGTGTTGTGTTTTCACTTTATTATTGTTGGAGGTGCTGCATAAATATTGCCTCTAAGTTAAGCTTGACTGCTTTCTGCTAAGCTACTAGAGTGCTAAGCACAGATTCATTTGGGGTTTTCTTGTGTTTCACCCTCACAGGGATTGTGGTTTCTGCTTGGGTGGGGTTTTACCCCCCTCAACCAGTAACCCAATTTCGTACAATAATCATATACAGACCTGTAATGCTCACACAGGCTTTGCTGCATGCAGAAGGTGGAATTCTAATAGGTTGGTATCTTCTGTATGAGGGCTTTTAGAGGGACTCTATTAGGACACTGAGGGCCATATTATCAAGAACGGACGATAACATATCGCCGCTTTAGCGGCAGGAAACTGCCGCTAAAGCGGCGATTAGGGGCTTGATAATATGCCCTCTAGAATTCCAATAGAAGCCCAGGTTCTGGTGTGAAGGATATCGCCCGTTCTTGATAATATGGCCCTGAATGTTTCTCAGCTGCTTCCAGGGTTTGAAGTGATGACTGAAATGTGTGCAAATCCTGCAAGAGGTAACCATTGTGACAACATCTTTTTTTGAGGAAGTCTTCCACAATTAGATCGATGCAATGAGCTAAACACAGCACTCAAAATTATACTCCATTTGCTTGGCTTTTAAAATATTACTGACATTAATGATGGCAATGAATACAATGCTGAGAAGTTTGAATTAAAGTTATTCTTAGACTTTGGTATTAAATTCTTCTGCTATGCTGGTAGCTGTGCGTGCTTTGTCAAGGGAGAACATTGCAACTGCTAAATGCTTGCAAAGCATCAAACAATGGTGGCACCAGCTGCTAGATTTTGCTTAAGCCCCCTTAAAAGAGACCAGGTGCGCAGCGATGTACATGTAGTTTGACAACTGGTTCATATATCTGTGGTGAGATAGATAGACTGCACAGCGTTCTTCTGCATTGCGTCAGCACCCAATTCCAACACTTAATGGTGCAACTGTTGCTTTGCAGCAGTTGAAAAAAAGGTCCAGATTGGAACCTTCCATCTTGGACAAATTCAAGAAGCACATCACCTTTCCACCAATGAAATGGAAAAGATGTCATGTGACAATTTTTTGGCCAGTTTTCCATTGTATAAATGGACAAGCTGATGGTTTCTATGGTACAGTACATCCTCACTGAACTCAGCCTTGATAGTGGGCTGCATTTGTTTAGGATGACTCTTTCACCTCAAGTGACCTCTTTGAGTATAGGTAAGATGCTTGGATGATTTTTGCTGACCTTTTTTGTGCACCAAGTTGAGTTACTTGAGTTGAGTTGCTTGAGTTGCAAGTTGAGTTGTTGGTAATAAGTACACCCTAGGAGTGACAGGGCTACTTCTCATGACAACATCTTGTTCATCATTAATACATCCTTTTTTCCGTTCAGGTTCTCCCAGCAACAGCCATCTTTTTTTTTAAGTCCTGTTCCCACAGGATTGGGTATTGGATGTTATATTTTCATATGGGCGAATTAACTTCTTGTACCTTAATGTCCATCTGGCTTCCCATGACACAGTGGTCTGTAGTGAACTGTGCCTTCTGTAATGTGGACCTCCTTCGACCTAAGTGCATAAATTCCAAACCCGAGGAGGAGGGTTTCCTTATGGAGGCAATATCAGACGTTGTGGGGGATCGGCTTGTTTTTACTTAAGTTGACTGTGAATGCAGTAGGCGTTATTGGTGCAGTTGTTTTGATTTTGAAGAAGATGGAAGCAGGTGTTGGTGGCTTAGTTTTTGGTGGTTTAGGAGTAGGTTTTGGTGGTACAGGAGCAGGCTGACTAGAAGTGATCTGCACTTCCTCAGGGCCATTCTCGACATGAGAACTCGCTGCATGATCTTCGTCACTCTCAGTCAGACTTACTGGAACCTTTCTTCTGTCTTGCCTCCTGTTGATGGACTCATGGGTCCACTCCATGTCAACTTCATCAAAAGGACAGCATGGAGAAGATGGGGGAGTGGACTTTCTTTTCCACGGAGGAAACGGTGAAGTGTCTGATGTAAGAGTAGTCACAACATCCTGTTGTACAGCAAGCTGAACTTCCTGCTTCTCTCCTACATCAGGAAGATCAGGAGTGACATGACAGGTCTGTAATTCAGCCTGGGACTGATACACTCAAAGTAGGAAGGTAAACCATAATGTGATGATTCACTCAACATTGAAAATAAATATACAGTTATTTATTATGAGTTTTATCATAGGAAGCAGAGAACGGAAAGAACAGACAAATGGGGAATTAGTTTGGAAGCTATCCTGTACAGCGACTCTCTAGAAGACACGTTTGGTGGGGGGGAGTGGTACACATCGTGTTACAGATCAAATTGGGATGGCCACCTACAATGGGAAATCATAAAATATGTGTGTGCATATTTGTTTAAGATGTTTAAATTAAACTTTTTAAATATATATAGGAGGGGAGCTTGTTTTACCAGCGACGTTTGCCACAGAACTTGACAGCGTTTCTAACTACATCCAGTACCCATGAAGGGATATAAAGAAGCTGGGCGGAGGAACTTACCTGACATGCCGTGAGAGGTGCATGTTGGGATCTGCAGTTTCGCCGACACAACTGGAGGTCCATTTGTGACTTTGAGCCGGCCCACCTGGATGGCCACCAATGGCAAAACGATTGGGGGATATTTTAAAGAACTGGTGGGAGAACCTTGTTGGAGCAGGCATTTGATAAAGGCACAGTCCGAAACGCGTCATGCCGATGCTCTTGTGAAATAAAATCCTTTCCTGAATTCCCCGCTGTGTCCCTCCCGTTCTTTTGGACTTCAAGAACGTTTTTTGGCATATTGTGCGTGCTAAGTCCTGGGCGCGCTGGAGGAGACCCGTCTCACAAAGAGGACAGAGCCAGCAGGGCAGCTTCTGCAACTTTTGTACAATCCAAGGTATTGGAACAGGCTCTGACTCACCGCACCCACGATTGGTAATTGTGCCGCTGCAGATTGCAGTCCGTGACTGCACGGAGGAATCAGGATCACTGTATCCGTGTTTTCCAGGCACCACTGAGTGTGCACTCGTGTGGTTGAGGCGTCTTGGGGACCCAGGAGGGGAGCTTGTTTTACCAGCAACATTTGCCACAGATCTTGACAGCGTTTCTAACTACATCCAGTACCCATGAAGGGATATAAAGAAGCCGGGCGGAGAAACTTACCTGACATGCCATGAGAGGTGCATGTTGGGATCTGCAGTTTTGCCGACACAACTGGAGGTCCGTTTGTGACTTTGAGCCGGCCCACCTGGATGGCCACCAATGGCAAAATGATTGGGGGTTATTTTAAAGAACTGGTGGGAGACCCTTGTTGGAGCAGGCATTTGATAAAGGCACAGTCCGAAACGCGTCATGCCGATGCTCTAGTGAAATAAAATCCTTTCCTGAATTCCCCGCTGTGTCCCTCCCGTACTTTTGGACTTCAAGAACGTTTTTTGGCATATTGTGTGCGCTAAGTCATGCGCGCGCTGGAGGAGACCCGTCTCACAAAGAGGACAGAGCCAGCAGGGCAGCTTCGGCAACTTTTGTACAATCCAAGGTATTGGAACAGGCTCTGACCCACCGCACACACGATTGGTAATTGTGCCGCTGCAGATTGCAGTCCGTGACTGCACGGAGGAATTAGGATCACTATATCCGTGTTTTCCAGGCACCGCTGAGTGTGGACTCGTGTGGTTGAGGCGTCTTGGGGACCCAGGAGGGGAGCTTGTTTTACCAGCGACGTTTGCCACAGATCTTGACAGCGTTTCTAACTACATCCAGTACCCATGAAGGGATATAAAGAAGCCGGGCGGAGAAACTTACCTGACATGCCGTGAGAGGTGCATGTTGGGATCTGCAGTTTTGCCGACGCAACTGGAGGTCCGTTTGTGACTTTGAGCCGGCCCACCTGGATGGCCACCAATGGCAAAACGATTGGGGGTTATTTTAAGGAACTGGTGGGAGAACCTTGTTGGAGCAGGCATTTGATAAAGGCACAGTCCGAAATGCTTCATGCCAATGCTCTTGTGAAATAAAATCCTTTCCTGAATTCCCCGCTGTGTCCCTCCCGTTCTTTTGGACTTCAAGAACGTTTTTTGGCATATTGTGCGCGCTAAGTCCTGGGCGCGCTGGAGGAGACCCGTCTCACAAAGAGGACAGAGCCAGCAGGGCAGCTTTGGCAACTTTTGTACAATCCAAGGTATTGGAACAGGCTCTGACCCACCGCACCCACGATTGGTAATTGTGCCGCTGCAGATTGCAGTCCGTGACTTGCCGGAGGAATCAGGATCACTGTATCCGTGTTTTACAGGCACCGCTGAGTGTGGACTCGTGTGGTTGAGGCGTCTTGGGGACCCAGGAGGGGAGCTTGTTTTACCAGCGACGTTTGCCACAGATCTTGACAGCGTTTCTAACTACATCCAGTACCCATGAAGGGATATAAAGAAGCCGGGCGGAGAAACTTACCTGACATGCTGTGAGAGGTGCATGTTGGGATCTGCAGTTTTGCTGATGCAACTGGAGGTCCGTTTGTGACTTTGAGCCGGCCCACCTGGATGGCCACCAATGGCAAAATGATTGGGGGTTATTTTAAAGAACTGGTGGGAGAACCTTGTTGGAGCAGGCATTTGATAAAGGCACAGTCCGAAACGCGTCATGCCAATGCTCTTGTGAAATAAAATCCTTTCCTGAATTCACTGCTGTGTCCCTCCCGTTTTTTTGGACTTCAAGAACGTTTTTTGGCATATTGTGCGCGCTAAGTCCTGGGCGCGCTGGAGGAGACCCGTCTCACAAAGAGGACAGAGCCAGCAGGGCAGCTTCTGCAACTTTTGTACAATCCAAGGTATTGGAACAGGCTCTGACCCACCGCACCCACGATTGGTAATTGTGCCGCTGCAGATTGCAGTCTGTGACTGCACGGAGGAATCAGGATCACTGTATCAGTGTTTTCCAGGCACCGCTGAGTGTGGACTCGTGTGGTTGAGGTGTCTTGGGGACCCAGGAGGGGAGCTTGTTTTACCAGCGACGTTTGCCACAGATCTTGACAGCGTTTCTAACTACATCCAGTACCCATGAAGGGATATAAAGAAGCCGGGCGGAGAAACTTACCTGACATGCTGTGAGAGGTGCATGTTGGGATCTGCAGTTTTGCCGATGCAACTGGAGGTCCGTTTGTGACTTTGAGCCGGCCCACCTGGATGGCCACCAATGGCAAAACGATTGGGGGTTATTTTAAAGAACTGGTGGGAGAACCTTGTTGGAGCAGGCATTTGATAAAGGCACAGTCCAAAACGCGTCATGCCGATGCTCTAGTGAAATAAAATCCTTTCCTGAATTCCCCGCTGTGTCCCTCCCGTTCTTTTGGACTTCAAGAACGTTTTTTGGCATATTGTGCGCGCTAAGTCCTGCGCGCACTGGAGGAGACCCGTCTCACAAAGAGGACAGAGCCAGCAGGGCAGCTTCGGCAACTTTTGTGCAATCCAAGGTATTGGAACAGGCTCTGACCCACCGCACCCACGATTGGTAATTGTGCCGCTGCAGATTGCAGTCCGTGACTGCACGGAGGAATCAGGATCACTGTAGCTGTGTTTTCCAGGCACCGCTGAGTGTGGACTCGTGTGGTTGAGGTGTATTGGGGACCCAGGAGGGGATCTTGTTTTACCAGCGACGTTTGCCACAGATCTTGGCAGCGTTTCTAACTACATCCAGTACCCATGAAGGGATATAAAGAAGCCGGGCGGAGAAACTAACCTGACATGCCGTGAGAGGTGCATGTTGGGATCTGCAGTTTTGCCGACGCAACTGGAGGTCCGTTTGTGACTTTGAGCCGGCCCACCTGGATGGCCACCATTGGCAAAATGATTGGGGGTTATTTTAAAGAACTGGTGGGAGAACCTTGTTGGAGCAGGCATTTGATAAAGGCACAGTCCGAAACGCGTCATGCCAATGCTCTTGTGAAATAAAATCCTTTCCTGAATTCACTGCTGTGTCCCTCCCGTTCTTTTGGACTTCAAGAACGTTTTTTGGCATATTGTGCGCGCTAAGTCCTGGGCGCGATGGAGGAGACCCGTCTCACAAAGAGGACAGAGCCAGCAGGGCAGCTTCGGCAACTTTTGTACAATCCAAGGTATTGGAACAGGCTCTGACCCACCCCACCTACGATTGGTAATTGTGCCGCTGCAGATTGCAGTCCGTGAATGCATGGAGGTATCAGGATCACTGTATCCGTGTTTTCCAGGCACCGCTGAGTGTGGACTCGTGTGGTTGAGGCGTCTTGGGGACCCAGGAGGGGAGCTTGTTTTACCAGCGACGTTTGCTACAGATCTTGACAGTGTTTCTATTTACATCCAGTACCCATGAAGGGATATAAAGAAGCCGGGCGGAGAAACTTACCTGACATGCCGTGAGAGGTGCATGTTGGGATCTGCAGTTTTGCCGACGCAACTGGAGGTCCGTTTGTGACTTTGAGCCGGTCCACCTGGATGGCCACCAATGGCAAAACGATTGGGGGTTATTTTAAAGAACTGGTGGGAGAACCTTGTTGGAGCAGGCATTTGTTAAAGGCACAGTCCGAAACGCGTCATGCCGATGCTCTTGTGAAATAAAATCCTTTCCTGAATTCCCCGCTGTGTCCCTCCCGTTCTTTTGGACTTCAAGAACGTTTTTTGGCATATTGTGCGCGCAAAGTCCTGGGAGCACTGGAACAGACCCGTCTCACAAAGAGGACAGAGCCAGCAGGGCACCTTCGGCAACTTTTGTACAATCCAAGGTATTGGAACAGGCTCTGACCCACCGCACCGATTGGTAATTGTGCCGCTGCAGATAGCAGTCCGTGACTGCACGGATGAATCAGGATCACTGTATCCGTGTTTTCCAGGCACCGCTGAGTGTGGACTCGTGTCGTTGAGGCGACTTGGGGACACAGGAGGGGAGCATGTTTTACCAGCGACGTTTGCCACAGATCTTGACAGCGTTTCTAACTACATCCAGTACCCATGAAGGGATATAAAGAAGCCGGGCGGAGAAACTTACCTGACATGCCGTGAGAGGTGCATATTGGGATCTGCAGTTTTGCCGACACAACTGGAGGTCCGTTTGTGACTTTGAGCCGGCCCACCTGGATGGCCACCAATGGCAAAACGATTGGGGGTTATTTTAAAGAACTGGTGGGAGAACCTTGTTGGAGCAGGCATTTGATAAAGGCACATTCCAAAACGCGTCATGCCGATGCTCTTGTGAAATAAAATCCTTTCCTGAATTCCCCGCTGTGTCCCTCTCGTTCTTTTGGACTTCAAGTACGTTTTTTGGCATATTGTGCGCGCTAAGTCCTGGGCGCGCTGGAGGAGACCCGTCTCACAAAGAGGACAGAGCCAGCAGGGCAGCTTCAGCAACTTTATTGTAAAATCCAAGGTATTGGAACAGGCTCTGACCCACCGCACCCACGCTTGGTAATTGTGCCGCTGCAGATTGCAGTCCGTGACTGCATGGAGGAATCAGGATCACTGTATCCACGTTTTCCAGGCACCGCTGAGTGTGGACTCGTGTGGTTGAGGCGTCTTGGGGACCCAGGAGGGGAGCTTGTTTTACCAGCGACGTTTGCCACAGATCTTATCAGTGTTTCTAACTACATCCAGTACCCATGAAGGGATATAAAGAAGCCGGGCGGAGAAACTTACCTGACATGCCGTGAGAGGTGCATGTTGGGATCTGCAGTTTTGCCGACACAACTGGAGGTCCGTTTGTGACTTTGAGCCGGCCCACCTGGATGGCCACCAATGGCAAAATGATTGGGGGTTATTTTAAAGAACTGGTGGGAGAACCTTGTTGGAGCAGGCATTTGATAAAGGCACAGTCCGAAACGCGTCATGCCAATGCTCTTGTGAAATAAAATCCTTTCCTGAATTCACTGCTGTGTCCCTCCCGTTCTTTTGGACTTCAAGAACGTTTTTTGGCATATTGTGCGCGCTAAGTCCTGGGCGCGCTGGAGGAGACCCGTCTCACAAAGAGGACAGAGCCAGCAGGGCAGCTTCGGCAACTTTTCTACAATCCAAGGTATTGGAACAGGCTCTGACCCACCGCACCTACGATTGGTAATTGTGCCGCTGCAGAATGCAGTCCGTGAATGCATGGAGGTATCAGGATCACTGTATCCGTGTTTTCCAGGCACCGCTGAGTGTGGACTCGTGTGGTTGAGGCATCTTGGGGACCCAGGAGGGGAGCTTGTTTTACCAGCGACGTTTGCCACAGATCTTGACAGTGTTTCTAATTACATCCAGTACCCATGAAGGGATATAAAGAAGCCGGGCGGAGAAACTTACCTGACATGCCGTGAGAGGTGCATGTTGGGATCTGCAGTTTTGCCGACGCAACTGGAGGTCCGTTTGTGACTTTGAGCCGGTCCTCCTGGATGGCCACCAATGGCAAAACGATTGGGGGTTATTTTAAAGAACTGGTGGGAGAACCTTGTTGGAGCAGGCATTTGATAAAGGCACAGTCCGAAACGCGTCATGCCGATGCTCTTGTGAAATATAATCCTTTCCTGAATTCGCCGCTGTGTCCCTCCCGTTCTTTTGGACTTCAAGAACGTTTTTTGGCATATTGTGCGTGCTAAGTCCTGGGCGCGCTGGAGGAGACCCGTCTCACAAAGAGGACAGAGCCAGCAGGGCAGCTTCGGCAACTTTTGTACAATCCAAGGTATTGGAACAGGCTCTGACCCACCGCACCCACGATTGGTAATTGTGCCGCTGCAGATTGCAGTCCGTGACTGCACGGAGGAATCAGGATCACTGTATCCGTGTTTTCCAGGCACCGCTGAGTGTGGACTCGTGTGGTTGAGGCGTCTTGGGGACCCAGGAGGGGAGCTTGTTTTACCAGCGACGTATGCCACAGATCTTGACAGCATTTCTAACTACATTCAGTACCCATGAAGGGATATAAAGAAGCCGGGCGGAGAAACTTACCTGACATGCCGTGAGAGGTGCATGTTGGGATCTGCAGTTTTGCCGACGCAACTGGAGGTCCGTTTGTGACTTTGAGCCGGCCCACCTGGATGACCACCAATGGCAAAACGATTGGGGGTTATTTTAAAGAACTGGTGGGAGACCCTTGTTGGAGCAGGCATTTGATAAAGGCACAGTCCGAAACGCGTCATGCCGATGCTCTAGTGAAATAAAATCCTTTCCTGAATTCCCCGCTGTGTCCCTCCCGTAGTTTTGGACTTCAAGAAAGTTTTTTGGCATATTGTGTGCGCTAAGTCATGCGCGCGCTGGAGGAGACCCGTCTCACAAAGAGGACAGAGCCAGCAGGGCAGCTTCGGCAACTTTTGTACAATCCAAGGTATTGGAACAGGCTCTGACCCACCGCACACACGATTGGTAATTGTGCCGCTGCAGATTGCAGTCCGTGACTGCACGGAGGAATTAGGATCACTGTATCCGTGTTTTCCAGGCACCGCTGAGTGTGGACTCGTGTGGTTGAGGCGTCTTGGGGACCCAGGAGGGGAGCTTGTTTTACCAGCGACGTTTGCCACAGATCTTGACAGCGTTTCTAACTACATCCAGTACCCATGAAGGGATATAAAGAAGCCGGGCGGAGAAACTTACCTGACATGCCGTGAGAGGTGCATGTTGGGATCTGCAGTTTTGCCGACGCAACTGGAGGTCCGTTTGTGACTTTGAGCCGGCCCACCTGGATGACCACCAATGGCAAAACGATTGGGGGTTATTTTAAAGAACTGGTGGGAGACCCTTGTTGGAGCAGGCATTTGATAAAGGCACAGTCCGAAACGCGTCATGCCGATGCTCTAGTGAAATAAAATCCTTTCCTGAATTCCCCGCTGTGTCCCTCCCGTACTTTTGGACTTCAAGAACGTTTTTGGCATATTGTGTGCGCTAAGTCATGCGCGCGCTGGAGGAGACCCGTCTCACAAAGAGGACAGAGCCAGCAGGGCAGCTTCGGCAACTTTTGTACAATCCAAGGTATTGGAACAGGCTCTGACCCACCGCACACACGATTGGTAATTGTGCCGCTGCAGATTGCAGTCCGTGACTGCACGGAGGAATTAGGATCACTGTATCCGTGTTTTCCAGGCACCGCTGAGTGTGGACTCGTGTGGTTGAGGCGTCTTGGGGACCCAGGAGGGGAGCTTGTTTTACCAGCGACGTTTGCCACAGATCTTGACAGCGTTTCTAACTACATCCAGTACCCATGAAGGGATATAAAGAAGCCGGGCGGAGAAACTTACCTGACATGCCGTGAGAGGTGCATGTTGGGATCTGCAGTTTTGCCGACGCAACTGGAGGTCCGTTTGTGACTTTGAGCCGGCCCACCTGGATGGCCACCAATGGCAAAACGATTGGGGGTTATTTTAAGGAACTGGTGGGAGAACCTTGTTGGAGCAGGCATTTGATAAAGGCACAGTCCGAAATGCTTCATGCCAATGCTCTTGTGAAATAAAATCCTTTCCTGAATTCCCCGCTGTGTCCCTCCCATTCTTTTGGACTTCAAGAACGTTTTCTGGCATATTGTGCGCGCTAAGTCCTGGGCGCGCTGGAGGAGACCCGTCTCACAAAGAGGACAGAGCCAGCAGGGCAGCTTTGGCAACTTTTGTACAATCCAAGGTATTGGAACAGGCTCTGACCCACCGCACCCACGATTGGTAATTGTGCCGCTGCAGATTGCAGTCCGTGACTGCACGGAGGAATCATGATCACTGTATCCGTGTTTTCCAGGCACCGCTGAGTGTGGACTCGTGTGGTTGAGGTGTATTGGGGACCCAGGAGGGGATCTTGTTTTACCAGCGACGTTTGCCACAGATCTTGACAGCGTTTCTAACTACATCCAGTACCCATGAAGGGATATAAAGAAGCCGGGCGGAGAAACTTACCTGACATGCCGTGAGAGGTGCATGTTGGGATCTGCAGTTTTGCCGACGCAACTGGAGGTCCGTTTGTGACTTTGAGCCGGCCCACCTGGATGGCCACCAATGGCAAAACGATTGGGGGTTATTTTAAAGAACTGGTGGGAGAACCTTGTTGCAGCAGGCATTTGATAAAGGCACAGTCCGAAACGCGTCATGCCGATGCTCTTGTGAAATAAAATCCTTTCCTGAATTCCCCGCGGTGTCCCTCCCGTTCTTTTAGACTTCAAGAACGTTTTTTGGCATATTGTGCGCGCTAAGTCCTGGGCGCGCTGGAGGAGACCCGTCTCACAAAGAGGACAGAGCAAGCAGGGCAGCTTCGGCGACTTTTGTGCAATCCAAGGTATTGGAACAGGCTCTGACCCACCGCACCCATGATTGGTAATTGTGCAGCTGCAGATTGCAGTCCGTGACTGCACGGAGGAATCAGGATCACTGTATCCGTGTTTTCCAGGCACCGCTGAGTGTGGACTCGTGTGGTTGAGGCGTCTTGGGGACCCAGGAGGGGAGCTTGTTTTACCAGCGACGTTTGCCACAGATCTTGACAGCATTTCTAACTACATCCAGTACCCATGAAGGGATATAAAGAAGCCGGGCGGAGAAACTTACCTGACATGCCGTGAGAGGTGCATGTTGGGATCTGCAGTTTTGCCGACGCAACTGGAGGTCCCTTTTTGACTTTGAGCTGGCCCACCTGGATGGCCACCAATGGCAAAACGATTGGGGGTTATTTTAAAGAACTGGTGGGAGAACCTTGTTGGAGCAGGCATTTGATAAAGGCACAGTCCGAAACGCGTCATGCCGATGCTCTTGTGAAATAAAATCCTTTCCTGAATTCTCCGCTGTGTCCCTCCCGTTCTATTGGACTTCAAGAACGTTTTTTGGCATATTGTGCGCGCTAAGTCCTGGGCGCGCTGGAGGAGACCCGTCTCACAAAGAGGTCAGAGCAAGCAGGGCAGCTTCGGCGACTTTTGTGCAATCCAAGGTATTGGAACAGGCTGTGACCCACCGCACCCATGATTGGTAATTGTGCAGCTGCAGATTGCAGTCCGTGACTGCACGGAGGAATCAGGATCACTGTATCCGTGTTTTCCAGGCACCGCTGAGTGTGGACTTGTGTGGTTGAGGCGTCTTTGGGACCCAGGAGGAGAGCTTGTTTTACCAGCGACGTTTGCCACAGATCTTGACAGCGTTTCTAACTACATCCAGTACCCATAAAGGGATATAAAGAAGCCGGGTGGAGAAACTTACCTGACATACCGTGAGAGGTGCATGTTGGGATCTGCAGTGTTGCCGACGCAACTGGAGGTCCGTTTGTGACTTTGAGCCGGCCCACCTGGATGGCCACCAATGGCAAAACGATTGTTGCTTATTTTAAAGAACTGGTGGGAGAACATTGTTGGGGCAGGCATTTGATAAAGGCACAGTCCGAAACGCGTCATGCCGATGCTCTTGTGAAATAAAATCCTTTCCTGAATTCCCCGCTGTGTCCCTCCCGTTCTTTTGGACTTCAAGAAAGTTTTTTGGCATATTGTGCGCGCTAAGTCCTGGGTGCGCTGGAGGAGACCCGTCTCACAAAGAGGACAGAGCCAGCAGGGCAGCTTTCGCTACTTTTGTACAATCCAAGGTATTGGAACAGGCTCTGACCCACCGCACCTACGATTAGTAATTGTGCCGCTGCAGATTGCAGTCCGTGACTGCACGGAGGAATCAGGATCACTGTATCCGTGTTTTCCAGGCACCGCTGAGTGTGGACTCGTGTGGTTGAGGCGTCTTGGGGACCCTGGAGGGGAGCTTGTTTTACCAGCAACGTTTGCCACAGAACTTGACAGCATTTCTAACTACATCCAGTACCCATGAAGGGGTATAAAGAAGCCGGGCGGAGAAACTTACCTGACATGCCGTGAGAGGTGCATGTTGGGATCTGTAGTTTTGCCGACGCAACTGGAGGTCCGTTTTTCACTTTGAGCCGGCCCACCTGGATGGCCACCAATGGCAAAACGATTGGGGGTTATTTTAAAAAACTGGTGGGAGAACCTTGTTGGAGCAGGCATTTGATAAAGGCACAGTCCGAAACGCGTCATGCCGATGCTCTTGTATAATAAAATCCTTTCCTGAATTCCCCGCTGTGTCCCTCCCGTTCTTTTGGACTTCAAGAACGTTTTTTGGCATATTGTGCGCGCTAAGTCCTGGGCGCCCTGGAGGAGACCCGTCTCACAAAGAGGACAGAGCAAGCAGGGCAGCTTCGGCGACTTTTGTGCCATCCAAGGTATTGGAACAGGCTCTGACCCACCGCACCCACGATTGGTAATTGTGCAGCTGCAGATTGCAGTCCGTGACTGCACGGAGGAATCAGGATCACTGTATCCGTGTTTTCCAGGCACCGCTGAGTGTGGACTCGTGTGGTTGAGGCATCTTGGGGACCCAGGAGGGGAGCTTATTTTACCAGCGACGTTTGCCACAGATCTTGACAGTGTTTCTAATTACATCCAGTACCCATGAAGGGATATAAAGAAGCCGGGCGGAGAAACTTACCTGACATGCCGTGAGAGGTGCATGTTGGGATCTGCAGTTTTGCCGACGCAACTGGAGTTCCGTTTGTGACTTTGAGCCGGTCCTCCTGGATGGCCACCAATGGCAAAACGATTGGGGGTTATTTTAAAGAACTGGTGGGAGAACCTTGTTGGAGCAGGCATTTGATAAAGGCACAGTCCGAAACGCGTCATGCCGATGCTCTTGTGAAATATAATCCTTTCCTGAATTCGCCGCTGTGTCCCTCCCGTTCTTTTGGACTTCAAGAACGTTTTTTGGCATATTGTGCGTGCTAAGTCCTGGGCGCGCTGGAGGAGACAAGTCTCACAAAGAGGACAGAGCCAGCAGGGCAGCTTCGGCAACTTTTGTACAATCCAAGGTATTGGAACAGGCTCTGACCCACCGCACCCACGATTGGTAATTGTGCCGCTGCAGATTGCAGTCCGTGACTGCACGGAGGAATCAGGCTCACTGTATCCGTGTTTTCCAGGCACCGCTGAGTGTGGACTCGTGTGGTTGAGGCGTCTTGGGGACCCAGGAGGGGAGCTTGTTTTACCAGCGACGTATGCCACAGATCTTGACAGCATTTCTAACTACATCCAGTACCCATGAAGGGATATAAAGAAGCCGGGCGGAGAAACTTACCTGACATGCCGTGAGAGGTGCATTTTGGGATCTGCAGTTTTGCCGACGCAACTGGAGGTCCGTTTGTGACTTTGAGCCGGCCCACCTGGATGACCACCAATGGCAAAACGA
The DNA here is from genome assembly GCA_963921515.1 of Calotriton arnoldi. Classification (NCBI taxonomy): domain Eukaryota; kingdom Metazoa; phylum Chordata; class Amphibia; order Caudata; family Salamandridae; genus Calotriton; species Calotriton arnoldi. The sequence continues at coordinate 59,719 of CAWUFW010003294.1, read as the reverse complement.
TTGGGGGTTATTTTAAAGAACTGGTGGGAGACCCTTGTTGGAGCAGGCATTTGATAAAGGCACAGTCCGAAACGCGTCATGCCGATGCTCTAGTGAAATAAAATCCATTCCTGAATTCCCCGCTGTGTCCCTCCCGTACTTTTGGACTTCAAGAACGTTTTTTGGCATATTGTGTGCGCTAAGTCATGCGCGCGCTGGAGGAGACCCGTCTCACAAAGAGGACAGAGCCAGCAGGGCAGCTTCGGCAACTTTTGTACAATCCAAGGTATTGGAACAGGCTCTGACCCACCGCACACACGATTGGTAATTGTGCCGCTGCAGATTGCAGTCCGTGACTGCACGGAGGAATTAGGATCACTGTATCCGTGTTTTCCAGGCACCGCTGAGTGTGGACTCGTGTGGTTGAGGCGTCTTGGGGACCCAGGAGGGGAGCTTGTTTTACCAGCGACGTTTGCCACAGATCTTGACAGCGTTTCTAACTACATCCAGTACCCATGAAGGGATATAAAGAAGCCGGGCGGAGAAACTTACCTGACATGCCGTGAGAGGTGCATGTTGGGATCTGCAGTTTTGCCGACGCAACTGGAGGTCCGTTTGTGACTTTGAGCCGGCCCACCTGGATGACCACCAATGGCAAAACGATTGGGGGTTATTTTAAAGAACTGGTGGGAGACCCTTGTTGGAGCAGGCATTTGATAAAGGCACAGTCCGAAACGCGTCATGCCGATGCTCTAGTGAAATAAAATCCTTTCCTGAATTCCCCGCTGTGTCCCTCCCGTACTTTTGGACTTCAAGAAAGTTTTTGGGCATATTGTGTGCGCTAAGTCATGCGCGCGCTGGAGGAGACCCGTCTCACAAAGAGGACAGAGCCAGCAGGGCAGCTTCGGCAACTTTTGTACAATCCAAGGTATTGGAACAGGCTCTGACCCACCGCACCCACGATTGGTAATTGTGCCGCTGCAGATTGCAGTCCGTGACTGCACGGAGGAATCATGATCACTGTATCCGTGTTTTCCAGGCACCGCTGAGTGTGGACTCGTGTGGTTGAGGTGTATTGGGGACCCAGGAGGGGATCTTGTTTTACCAGCGACATTTGCCACAGATCTTGACAGCGTTTCTAACTACATCCAGTACCCATGAAGGGATATAAAGAAGCCGGGCGGAGAAACTTACCTGACATGCCGTGAGAGGTGCATGTTGGGATCTGCAGTTTTGCCGACGCAACTGGAGGTCCGTTTGTGACTTTGAGCCGGCCCACCTGGATGGCCACCAATGGCAAAACGATTGGGGGTTATTTTAAAGAACTGGTGGGAGAACCTTGTTGCAGCAGGCATTTGATAAAGGCACAGTCCGAAACGCGTCATGCCGATGCTCTTGTGAAATAAAATCCTTTCCTGAATTCCCCGCTGTGTCCCTCCCGTTCTTTTAGACTTCAAGAACGTTTTTGGCATATTGTGCGCGCTAAGTCCTGGGCGCGCTGGAGGAGACCCGTCTCACAAAGAGGACAGAGAAAGCAGGGCAGCTTCGGCGACTTTTGTGCAATCCAAGGTATTGGAACAGGCTCTGACCCACCGCACCCATGATTGGTAATTGTGCAGCTGCAGATTGCAGTCCGTGACTGCACGGAGGAATCAGGATCACTATATCCGTGTTTTCCAGGCACCGCTGAGTGTGGACTCGTGTGGTTGAGGCGTCTTGGGGACCCAGGAGGGGAGCTTGTTTTACCAGCGACGTTTGCCACAGATCTTGACAGCGTTTCTAACTACATCCAGTACCCATGAAGGGATATAAAGAAGCCGGGCGGAGAAACCTACCTGACATGCCGTGAGAGGTGCATGTTGGGATCTGCAGTTTTGCCGACGCAACTGGAGGTCCGTTTGTGACTTTGAGCCGGCCCACCTGGATGGCCACCAATGGCAAAATGATTGGGGGTTATTTTAAAGAACTGGTGGGAGAACCTTGTTGGAGCAGGCATTTGATAAAGGCACAGTCCGAAACGCGTCATGCCGATGCTCTTGTGAAATAAAATCCTTTCCTGAATTCCCTGCTGTGTCCCTCCCGTTCTTTTGGACTTCAAGAACGTTTTTGGCATATTGTGCGCGCTAAGTCCTGGGCGAGCTGGAGGAGACCCGTCTCACAAAAAGGACAGAGCCAGCAGGGCAGCTTCTGCAACTTTTGTATAATCCAAGGTATTGGAACAGGCTCTGACCCACCGCACCCACGATTGGTAATTGTGCCGCTGCAGATTGCAGTCCGTGACTGCACGGAGGAATCAGGATCACTGTATCCGTGTTTTCCAGGCACCGCTGAGTGTTGACTCGTGTGGTTGAGGCATCTTGGGGACCCAGGAGGGAGCTTGTTTTACCAGCGACGTTTGCCACAGATCTTGACAACATTTCTAACTACATCCAGTACCCATGAAGGGATATAAAGAAGCCGGGTGGAGAAACTTACCTGACATGCCGTGAGAGGTGCATGTTGGGATCTGCAGTTTTGCCGACGCAACTGGAGGTCCGTTTTTGACTTTGAGCTGGCCCACCTGGATGGCCACCAATGGCAAAACGATTGGGGGTTATTTTAAAGAACTGGTGGGAGAACCTTGTTGGAGCAGGCATTTGATAAAGGCACAGTCCGAAACGCGTCATGCCGATGCTCTTGTGAAATAAAATCCTTTCCTGAATTCTCCGCTGTGTCCCTCCCGTTCTATTGGACTTCAAGAACGTTTTTTGGCATATTGTGCGCGCTAAGTCCTGGGCGCGCTGGAGGAGACCCGTCTCACAAAGAGGTCAGAGCAAGCAGGGCAGCTTCGGCGACTTTTGTGCAATCCAAGGTATTGGAACAGGCTCTGACCCACCGCACCCATGATTGGTAATTGTGCAGCTGCAGATTGCAGTCCGTGACTGCACGGAGGAATCAGGATCACTGTATCCGTGTTTTCCAGGCACCGCTGAGTGTGGACTCGTGTGGTTGAGGCGTCTTTGGGACCCAGGAGGAGAGCTTGTTTTACCAGCGACGTTTGCCACAGATCTTGACAGCGTTTCTAACTACATCCAGTACCCATAAAGGGATATAAAGAAGCCGGGTGGAGAAACTTACCTGACATACCGTGAGAGGTGCATGTTGGGATCTGCAGTGTTGCCGACGCAACTGGAGGTCCGTTTGTGACTTTGAGCCGGCCTACCTGGATGGCCACTAATGGCAAAACGATTGTTGCTTATTTTAAAGAACTGGTGGGAGAACATTGTTGGGGCAGGCATTTGATAAAGGCACAGTCCGAAACGCGTCATGCCGATGCTCTTGTGAAATAAAATCCTTTCCTGAATTCCCCGCTGTGTCCCTCCCGTTCTTTTGGACTTCAAGAACGTTTTTGGCATATTGTGCGCGCTAAGTCCTGGGTGCGCTGGAGGAGACCCGTCTCACAAAGAGGACAGAGCCAGCAGGGCAGCTTTGGCTACTTTTGTACAATCCAAGGTATTGGAACAGGCTCTGACCCACCGCACCTACGATTAGTAATTGTGCCGCTGCAGATTGCAGTCCGTGACTGCACGGAGGAATCAGGATCACTGTATCCGTGTTTTCCAGGCACCGCTGAGTGTGGACTCGTGTGGTTGAGGCGTCTTGGGGACCCAGGAGGGGAGCTTGTTTTACCAGCGACGTTTGCCACAGAACTTGACAGCATTTGTAACTACATCCAGTACCCATGAAGGGGTATAAAGAAGCCGGGCGGAGAAACTTACCTGACATGCCGTGAGAGGTGCATGTTGGGATCTGTAGTTTTGCAGACGCAACTGGAGGTCCGTTTTTCACTTTGAGCCGGCCCACCTGGATGGCCACCAATGGCAAAACGATTGGGGGTTATTTTAAAAAACTGGTGGGAGAACCTTGTTGGAGCAGGCATTTGATAAAGGCACAGTCCGAAACGCGTCATGCCGATGCTCTTGTATAATAAAATCCTTTCCTGAATTCCCCGCTGTGTCCCTCCCGTTCTTTTGGACTTCAAGAACGTTTTTTGGCATATTGTGCGCGCTAAGTCCTGGGCGCGCTGGAGGAGACCCGTCTCACAAAGAGGACAGGGCCAGCAGGGCAGCTTCGGTAACTTTTGTACAATCCAAGGTATTGGAACAGGCTCTGACCCACCGCACCCATGATTGGTAATTGTGCCGCTGCAGATTGCAGTCCGTGACTGCACGGAGGAATCAGGATCACTGTATCTGTGTATTCCAGGCACCGCTGAGTGTGGACTCGTGTGGTTGAGGCGTCTTGGGGACCCAGGAGGGGAGCTTGTTTTACCAGTGACGTTTGCCACAGATCTTGACAGCGTTTCTAACTACATCCAGTACCCATGAAGGGATATAAAGAAGCCGGGTGGAGAAACTTACCTGACATACCGTGAGAGGTGCATGTTGGGATATGCAGTTTTGCCGACGCAACTGGAGGTCCGTTTGTGACTTTGAGCCGGCCCACCTGGATGGCCACCAATGGCAAAACGATTGGAGGTTATTTTAAAGAACTGGTGGGAGAATCTTGTTGCAGCAGGCATTTGATAAAGGCACAGTCCGAAACGCGTCATGCCGATGCTCTTGTGAAATAAAATCCTTTCCTGAATTCCCCGCTGTGTCCCTCCCGTTCTTTTGGACTTCAAGAACGTTTTTGGCACATTGTGCACGCTAAGTCCTGGACGCACTGGAAGAGACCCGTCTCACAAATAGGACAGAGCCAGCAGGGCAGCTTCGGCAACTTTTGTACAATCCAAGATATTGGAACAGGCTCTGACCCACTGCACCCACGATTGGTAATAGTGCCGCTGCAGATTGCAGTCCGTGACTGCACGGAGGAATCAGGATCACTGTATCCGTGTTTTCCAGGCACCGCTGAGTGTGGACTCGTGTGGTTGAGGTGTATTGGGGACCCTGGAGGGGATCATGTTTTACCAGCGACGTTTGCCACAGATCTTGACAGCGTTTCTAACTACATCCAGTACCCATGAAGGGATATAAAGAAGCCGGGCGGAGAAACTTACCTGACATGCCGTGAGAGGTGCATGTTGGGATCTGCAGTTTTGCCGACACAACTGGAGGTCCGTTTGTGACTTTGAGCTGGCCCACCTGGATGGCCACCAATGGCAAAACGATTGGGGGTTATTTTAAAGAACTGGTGGGAGAACCTTGTTGGAGCAGGCATTTGATAAAGGCACAGTCCGAAACGCGTCATGCCGATGCTCTTGTGAAATAAAATCCTTTCCTGAATTCCCCGCTGTGTCCCTCCCGTTCTTTTGGACTTAAAGAACGTTTTTTGGCATATTGTGCGCGCTAAGTCCTGGGCGCGCTGGAGGAGACCCGTCTCACAAAGAGGACAGAGCCAGCAGGGCAGCTTCAGCAACTTTTGTACAATCCAAGGTATTGGAACAGGCTCTGACTCACCGCACCCACGATTGGTAATTGTGCCGCTGCATATTGCAGTCCGTGACTGCACGGAGGAATCAGGATCACTGTATCTGTGTTTTCCAGGCACCGCTGAGTGTGGACTCGTGTGGTTAAGGCGTCTTGGGGACCCAGGAGGGGATCTTGTTTTACCAGCGACGTTTGCCACAGATCTTGACAGCGTTTCTAACTACATCCAGTACCCATGAAGGGATATAAAGAAGCCGGGCGGAGAAACTTACCTGACATGCCGTGAGAGGTGCATGTTGGGATCTGCAGTTTTGCCGACGCAACTGGAGGTCCGTTTGTGACTTTGAGCCAGCCCACCTGAATGGCCACCAATGGCAAAACGATTGGGGGTTATTTTAAAGAACTGGTGGGAGAACCTTGTTGGAGCAGGCATTTGATAAAGGCACAGTCCGAAACGCGTCATGCCGATGCTCTTGTGAAATAAAATCCTTTCCTGAATTCCCCGCTGTGTCCGTCCCGTTCTTTTGGACTTCAAGAACGTTTTTTGGCATATTGTGCGCGCTAAGTCCTCGGCGCGCTGGAGGAGACCCGTCTCACAAAGTGGACAGGGCCAGCAGGGCAGCTTCGGCAACTTTTGTACAATCTAAGGTATTGGAACAGGCTCTGACCCACCGCACCCATGATTGGTAATTGTGCTGCTGCAGATTGCAGTCCGTGACTGCACGGAGGAATCAGGATCACTGTATTCGTGTATTCCAGGTACCGCTGAGTGTGGACTCGTGTGGTTGAGGCGTCTTGGGGACCCAGGAGGGGAGCTTGTTTTACCAGCGACGTTTGCCACAGATCTTGACAGCGTTTCTAACTACATCCAGTACCCATGAAGGGATATAAAGAAGCCGGGCGGAGAAACTTACCTGACAGGCCGTGAGAGGTGCATGTTGGGATCTGCAGTTTTGCCGACACAACTGGAGGTCCGTTTGTGACTTTGAGCCGGCCCACCTGGATGGCCACCAATGGCAAAACGATTGGGGGTTATTTTAAAGAACTGGTGGGAGAACCTTGTTGGAGCAGGCATTTGATAAAGGCACAGTCCGAAACGCGTCATGCCGATGCTCTTGTGAAATAAAATCCTTTCCTGAATTCCCCGCTGTGTCCCTCCCGTTCTTTTGGACTTCAAGAACGTTTTTTGGCATATTGTGCGCGCTAAGTCCTGGGCGCGCTGGAGGAGACCCGTCTCACAAAGAGGACAGAGCCAGCAGGGCAGCTTCGGCAACTTTTGTACAATCCAAGGTATTGGAACAGGCTCTGACCCACCGCACACACGATTGGTAATTGTGCCGCTGCAGATTGCAGTCCGTGACTGCACGGAGGAATTAGGATCACTGTATCCGTGTTTTCCAGGCACCGCTGAGTGTGGACTCGTGTGGTTGAGGCGTCTTGGGGACCCAGGAGGGGAGCTTGTTTTACCAGCGACGTTTGCCACAGATCTTGACAGCGTTTCTAACTACATCCAGTACCCATGAAGGGATATAAAGAAGCCGGGCGGAGAAACTTACCTGACATGCCGTGAGAGGTGCATGTTGGGATCTGCAGTTTTGCCGACGCAACTGGAGGTCCGTTTGTGACTTTGAGCCGGCCCACCTGGATGACCACCAATGGCAAAACGATTGGGGGTTATTTTAAAGAACTGGTGGGAGACCCTTGTTGGAGCAGGCATTTGATAAAGGCACAGTCCGAAACGCGTCATGCCGATGCTCTAGTGAAATAAAATCCTTTCCTGAATTCCCCGCTGTGTCCCTCCCGTACTTTTGGACTTCAAGAAAGTTTTTGGGCATATTGTGTGCGCTAAGTCATGCGCGCGCTGGAGGAGACCCGTCTCACAAAGAGGACAGAGCCAGCAGGGCAGCTTCGGCAACTTTTGTACAATCCAAGGTATTGGAACAGGCTCTGACCCACCGCACCCACGATTGGTAATTGTGCCGCTGCAGATTGCAGTCCGTGACTGCACGGAGGAATCATGATCACTGTATCCGTGTTTTCCAGGCACCGCTGAGTGTGGACTCGTGTGGTTGAGGTGTATTGGGGACCCAGGAGGGGATCTTGTTTTACCAGCGACATTTGCCACAGATCTTGACAGCGTTTCTAACTACATCCAGTACCCATGAAGGGATATAAAGAAGCCGGGCGGAGAAACTTACCTGACATGCCGTGAGAGGTGCATGTTGGGATCTGCAGTTTTGCCGACGCAACTGGAGGTCCGTTTGTGACTTTGAGCCGGCCCACCTGGATGGCCACCAATGGCAAAACGATTGGGGGTTATTTTAAAGAACTGGTGGGAGAACCTTGTTGCAGCAGGCATTTGATAAAGGCACAGTCCGAAACGCGTCATGCCGATGCTCTTGTGAAATAAAATCCTTTCCTGAATTCCCCGCGGTGTCCCTCCCGTTCTTTTAGACTTCAAGAACGTTTTTTGGCATATTGTGCGCGCTAAGTCCTGGGCGCGCTGGAGGAGACCCGTCTCACAAAGAGGACAGAGAAAGCAGGGCAGCTTCGGCGACTTTTGTGCAATCCAAGGTATTGGAACAGGCTCTGACCCACCGCACCCATGATTGGTAATTGTGCAGCTGCAGATTGCAGTCCGTGACTGCACGGAGGAATCAGGATCACTATATCCGTGTTTTCCAGGCACCGCTGAGTGTGGACTCGTGTGGTTGAGGCGTCTTGGGGACCCAGGAGGGGAGCTTGTTTTACCAGCGACGTTTGCCACAGATCTTGACAGCGTTTCTAACTACATCCAGTACCCATGAAGGGATATAAAGAAGCCGGGCGGAGAAACCTACCTGACATGCCGTGAGAGGTGCATGTTGGGATCTGCAGTTTTGCCGACGCAACTGGAGGTCCGTTTGTGACTTTGAGCCGGCCCACCTGGATGGCCACCAATGGCAAAATGATTGGGGGGTTATTTTAAAGAACTGGTGGGAGAACCTTGTTGGAGCAGGCATTTGATAAAGGCACAGTCCGAAACGCGTCATGCCGATGCTCTTGTGAAATAAAATCCTTTCCTGAATTCCCTGCTGTGTCCCTCCCGTTCTTTTGGACTTCAAGAACGTTTTTTGGCATATTGTGCGCGCTAAGTCCTGGGCGAGCTGGAGGAGACCCGTCTCACAAAAAGGACAGAGCCAGCAGGGCAGCTTCTGCAACTTTTGTATAATCCAAGGTATTGGAACAGGCTCTGACCCACCGCACCCACGATTGGTAATTGTGCCGCTGCAGATTGCAGTCCGTGACTGCACGGAGGAATCAGGATCACTGTATCCGTGTTTTCCAGGCACCGCTGAGTGTTGACTCGTGTGGTTGAGGCATCTTGGGGACCCAGGAGGGGAGCTTGTTTTACCAGCGACGTTTGCCACAGATCTTGACAGCATTTCTAACTACATCCAGTACCCATGAAGGGATATAAAGAAGCCGGGTGGAGAAACTTACCTGACATGCCGTGAGAGGTGCATGTTGGGATCTGCAGTTTTGCCGACGCAACTGGAGGTCCGTTTTTGACTTTGAGCTGGCCCACCTGGATGGCCACCAATGGCAAAACGATTGGGGGTTATTTTAAAGAACTGGTGGGAGAACCTTGTTGGAGCAGGCATTTGATAAAGGCACAGTCCGAAACGCGTCATGCCGATGCTCTTGTGAAATAAAATCCTTTCCTGAATTCTCCGCTGTGTCCCTCCCGTTCTATTGGACTTCAAGAACGTTTTTTGGCATATTGTGCGCGCTAAGTCCTGGGCGCGCTGGAGGAGACCCGTCTCACAAAGAGGTCAGAGCAAGCAGGGCAGCTTCGGCGACTTTTGTGCAATCCAAGGTATTGGAACAGGCTCTGACCCACCGCACCCATGATTGGTAATTGTGCAGCTGCAGATTGCAGTCCGTGACTGCACGGAGGAATCAGGATCACTGTATCCGTGTTTTCCAGGCACCGCTGAGTGTGGACTCGTGTGGTTGAGGCGTCTTTGGGACCCAGGAGGAGAGCTTGTTTTACCAGCGACGTTTGCCACAGATCTTGACAGCGTTTCTAACTACATCCAGTACCCATAAAGGGATATAAAGAAGCCGGGTGGAGAAACTTACCTGACATACCGTGAGAGGTGCATGTTGGGATCTGCAGTGTTGCCGACGCAACTGGAGGTCCGTTTGTGACTTTGAGCCGGCCTACCTGGATGGCCACTAATGGCAAAACGATTGTTGCTTATTTTAAAGAACTGGTGGGAGAACATTGTTGGGGCAGGCATTTGATAAAGGCACAGTCCGAAACGCGTCATGCCGATGCTCTTGTGAAATAAAATCCTTTCCTGAATTCCCCGCTGTGTCCCTCCCGTTCTTTTGGACTTCAAGAACGTTTTTGGCATATTGTGCGCGCTAAGTCCTGGGTGCGCTGGAGGAGACCCGTCTCACAAAGAGGACAGAGCCAGCAGGGCAGCTTTGGCTACTTTTGTACAATCCAAGGTATTGGAACAGGCTCTGACCCACCGCACCTACGATTAGTAATTGTGCCGCTGCAGATTGCAGTCCGTGACTGCACGGAGGAATCAGGATCACTGTATCCGTGTTTTCCAGGCACCGCTGAGTGTGGACTCGTGTGGTTGAGGCGTCTTGGGGACCCAGGAGGGGAGCTTGTTTTACCAGCGACGTTTGCCACAGAACTTGACAGCATTTGTAACTACATCCAGTACCCATGAAGGGGTATAAAGAAGCCGGGCGGAGAAACTTACCTGACATGCCGTGAAAGGTGCATGTTGGGATCTGTAGTTTTGCAGACGCAACTGGAGGTCCGTTTTTCACTTTGAGCCGGCCCACCTGGATGGCCACCAATGGCAAAACGATTGGGGGTTATTTTAAAAAACTGGTGGGAGAACCTTGTTGGAGCAGGCATTTGATAAAGGCACAGTCCGAAACGCGTCATGCCGATGCTCTTGTATAATAAAATCCTTTCCTGAATTCCCCGCTGTGTCCCTCCCGTTCTTTTGGACTTCAAGAAAGTTTTTTGGCATATTGTGCGCGCTAAGTCCTGGGCGCGCTGGAGGAGACCCGTCTCACAAAGAGGACAGGGCCAGCAGGGCAGCTTCGGTAACTTTTGTACAATCCAAGGTATTGGAACAGGCTCTGACCCACCGCACCCATGATTGGTAATTGTGCCGCTGCAGATTGCAGTCCGTGACTGCACGGAGGAATCAGGATCACTGTATCTGTGTATTCCAGGCACCGCTGAGTGTGGACTCGTGTGGTTGAGGCGTCTTGGGGACCCAGGAGGGGAGCTTGTTTTACCAGTGACGTTTGCCACAGATCTTGACAGCGTTTCTAACTACATCCAGTACCCATGAAGGGATATAAAGAAGCCGGGTGGAGAAACTTACCTGACATACCGTGAGAGGTGCATGTTGGGATATGCAGTTTTGCCGACGCAACTGGAGGTCCGTTTGTGACTTTGAGCCGGCCCACCTGGATGGCCACCAATGGCAAAACGATTGGAGGTTATTTTAAAGAACTGGTGGGAGAATCTTGTTGCAGCAGGCATTTGATAAAGGCACAGTCCGAAACGCGTCATGCCGATGCTCTTGTGAAATAAAATCCTTTCCTGAATTCCCCGCTGTGTCCCTCCCGTTCTTTTGGACTTCAAGAACGTTTTTTGGCACATTGTGCACGCTAAGTCCTGGACGCACTGGAAGAGACCCGTCTCACAAATAGGACAGAGCCAGCAGGGCAGCTTCGGCAACTTTTGTACAATCCAAGATATTGGAACAGGCTCTGACCCACTGCACCCACGATTGGTAATAGTGCCGCTGCAGATTGCAGTCCGTGACTGCACGGAGGAATCAGGATCACTGTATCCGTGTTTTCCAGGCACCGCTGAGTGTGGACTCGTGTGGTTGAGGTGTATTGGGGACCCTGGAGGGGATCATGTTTTACCAGCTTCGTTTGCCACAGATCTTGACAGCGTTTCTAACTACATCCAGTACCCATGAAGGGATATAAAGAAGCCGGGCGGAGAAACTTACCTGACATGCCGTGAGAGGTGCATGTTGGGATCTGCAGTTTTGCCGACACAACTGGAGGTCCGTTTGTGACTTTGAGCTGGCCCACCTGGATGGCCACCAATGGCAAAACGATTGGGGGTTATTTTAAAGAACTGGTGGGAGAACCTTGTTGGAGCAGGCATTTGATAAAGGCACAGTCCGAAACGCGTCATGCCGATGCTCTTGTGAAATAAAATCCTTTCCTGAATTCCCCGCTGTGTCCCTCCCGTTCTTTTGGACTTAAAGAACGTTTTTTGGCATATTGTGCGCGCTAAGTCCTGGGCGCGCTGGAGGAGACCCGTCTCACAAAGAGGACAGAGCCAGCAGGGCAGCTTCAGCAACTTTTGTACAATCCAAGGTATTGGAACAGGCTCTGACTCACCGCACCCACGATTGGTAATTGTGCCGCTGCATATTGCAGTCCGTGACTGCACGGAGGAATCAGGATCACTGTATCTGTGTTTTCCAGGCACCGCTGAGTGTGGACTCGTGTGGTTAAGGCGTCTTGGGGACCCAGGAGGGGATCTTGTTTTACCAGCGACGTTTGCCACAGATCTTGACAGCGTTTCTAACTACATCCAGTACCCATGAAGGGATATAAAGAAGCCGGGCGGAGAAACTTACCTGACATGCCGTGAGAGGTGCATGTTGGGATCTGCAGTTTTGCCGACGCAACTGGAGGTCCGTTTGTGACTTTGAGCCAGCCCACCTGAATGGCCACCAATGGCAAAACGATTGGGGGTTATTTTAAAGAACTGGTGGGAGAACCTTGTTGGAGCAGGCATTTGATAAAGGCACAGTCCGAAACGCGTCATGCCGATGCTCTTGTGAAATAAAATCCTTTCCTGAATTCCCCGCTGTGTCCGTCCCGTTCTTTTGGACTTCAAGAACGTTTTTGGCATATTGTGCGCGCTAAGTCCTCGGCGCGCTGGAGGAGACCCGTCTCACAAAGTGGACAGGGCCAGCAGGGCAGCTTCGGCAACTTTTGTACAATCTAAGGTATTGGAACAGGCTCTGACCCACCGCACCCATGATTGGTAATTGTGCTGCTGCAGATTGCAGTCCGTGACTGCACGGAGGAATCAGGATCACTGTATTCGTGTATTCCAGGTACCGCTGAGTGTGGACTCGTGTGGTTGAGGCGTCTTGGGGACCCAGGAGGGGAGCTTGTTTTACCAGCGACGTTTGCCACAGATCTTGACAGCGTTTCTAACTACATCCAGTACCCATGAAGGGATATAAAGAAGCCGGGCGGAGAAACTTACCTGACAGGCCGTGAGAGGTGCATGTTGGGATCTGCAGTTTTGCCGACACAACTGGAGGTCCGTTTGTGACTTTGAGCCGGCCCACCTGGATGGCCACCAATGGCAAAACGATTGGGGGTTATTTTAAAGAACTGGTGGGAGAACCTTGTTGGAGCAGGCATTTGATAAAGGCACAGTCCGAAACGCGTCATGCCGATGCTCTTGTGAAATAAAATCCTTTCCTGAATTCCCCGCTGTGTCCCTCCCGTTCTTTTGGACTTCAAGAACGTTTTTTGGCATATTGTGCGCGCTAAGTCCTGGGCGCGCTGGAGGAGACCCATCTCACAAACAGGACAGGGCCAGCAGGGCAGCTTCGGCAACTTTTGTACAATCCACGGTATTGGAACAGGCTCTGACCCACCGAACCCATGATTGGTAATTGTGCTGCTGCAGATTGCAGTCCGTGACTGCACGGAGGAATCAGGATCACTGTATTCGTGTATTCCAGGCACCGCTGAGTGTGGACTCGTGTGGTTGAGGCGTCTTGGGGACCCAGGAGGGGAGCTTGTTTTATCAGCGACGTTTGCCACAGATCTTGGCAGCGTTTCTAACTACATCCAGTAACCATGAAGGGATATAAAGAAGCCGGGCGGAGAAACTTACCTGACATACCGTGAGAGGTGCATGTTGGGATCTGCAGTTTTGCCGACGCAACTGGAGGTCCGTTTGTGACTTTGAGCCGGCCCACCTGGATGGCCACCAATGGCAAAACGATTGGGGGTTATTTTAAAGAACTGGTGGGAGAACCTTGTTGCAGCAGGCATTTGATAAAGGCACAGTCCGAAACGCGTCATGCCGATGCTCTTGTGAAATAAAATCCTTTCCTGAATTCCCCGCTGTGTCCCTCCCGTTCTTTTGGACTTCAAGAACGTTTTTTGGCATATTGTGCGTGCTTAGTCCTGGGCGCGCTGGAGGAGACCCGTCTCACAAAGAGGACAGAGCCAGCAGGGCAGCTTTGGCAACTTTTGTACAATCCAAGGTATTGGAACAGGCTCTGACCCACTGCACCTACGATTAGTAATTGTGCCGCTGCAGATTGCAGTCCGTGACTGCACGGAGGAATCAGGATCACTGTATCCGTGTTTTCCAGGCACCGCTGAGTGTGGACTCGTGTGGTTGAGGTGTCTTGGGGACCCAGGAGGGGAGCTTGTTTTACCAGCGACGTTTGCCACAGATCTTGACAGCGTTTCTAACTACATCCAGTACCCATGAAGGGATATAAAGAAGCCGGGCGGAGAAACTTACCTGTCATGCCGTGAGAGGTGCATGTTGGGATCTGCAGTTTTGCCGACACAACTGGAGGTCCGTTTGTGACTTTGAGCCGGCCCACCTGGATGGCCACCAATGGCAAAACGATTGGGGGTTATTTTAAAGAACTGGTGGGAGAACCTTGTTGGAGCAGGCATTTGATAAAGGCACAGTCCGAAACGCGTCATGCCGATGCTCTTGTGAAATAAAATCCTTTCCTGAATTCCCCGCTGTGTCCCTCCCGTTCTTTTGGACTTCAAGAACGTTTTTTGGCATATTGTGCGCGCTAAGTCCTGGGCACGCTGGAGGAGACCTGTCTCACAAAGAGGACAGAGCCAGCAGGGCAGCTTCAGCAACTTTTGTACAATCCAAGGTATTGGAACAGGCTCTGACTCACCTCACCCACGATGGGTAATTGTGCCGCTGCAGATTGCAGTCCGTGACTGCACGGAGGAATCAGGATCACTGTATCTGTGTTTTCCAGGCACCGCTGAGTGTGGACTCGTGTGGTTAAGGCATCTTGGGGACCCAGGAGAGGAGCTTGTTTTACCAGCGACGTTTGCCACAGATCTTGACAGCGTTTCTAACTACATCCAGTACCCATGAATGGATATAAAGAAGCCGGGCGGAGAAACTTACCTGACATGCCGTGAGAGGTGCATGTTGGGATCTGCAGTTTTGCCGACGCAACTGGAGGTCCGTTTGTGACTTTGAGTCGGCCCACCTGGACGGCCACCAATGGCAAAACGATTGGGGGTTATTTTAAAGAACTGGTGGGAGAACCTTGTTGGAGCAGGCATTTGATAAAGGCGCAGTCCGAAACGCGTCATGCCAATGCTCTAGTGAAATAAAATCCTTTCCTGAATTCCCCGCTGTGTCCCTCCCTGTCCTTTGGACTTTAAGAACATTTTTTTGCATATTGTGCGCGCTAAGTCCTGGGCGCGCTGGAGGAGACCCGTCTCACAAAGAGGACACAGCCAGCAGGGCAGCTTCGGCAACTTTTGTACAATCCAAGGTATTGGAACAGGCTCTGACCCACCGCACCCACGATTGGTAATTGTGCCACTGCAGATTGCAGTCCGTGACTGCACTGAGGAAACAGGATCACTGTATCCGTGTTTTCCAGGCACCGCTGAGTGTGGACTCGTGTGGTTGAGGCGTCTTGGGGACCCAGGAGGGGAGCTTGTTTTACCAGCGTCGTTTGCCACAGATCTTGACAGCGTTTCTAACTACATCCAGTACCCATGAAGGGATATAAAGAAGCCGGGCGGAGAAACTTACCTGACAGGCCGTGAGAGGTGCATGTTGGGATCTGCAGTTTTGCCGACACAACTGGAGGTCCGTTTGTGACTTTGAGCCGGCCCACCTGGATGGCCACCAATGGCAAAACGATTGGGGGTTATTTTAAAGAACTGGTGGGAGAACCTTGTTGGAGCAGGCATTTGATAAAGGCACAGTCCGAAACGCGTCATGCCGATGCTCTTGTGAAATAAAATCCTTTCCTGAATTCCCCGCTGTGTCCCTCCCGTTCTTTTGGACTATAAGAAAGTTTTTTGGCATATTGTGCGCGCTAAGTCCTGGGCGCGCTGGAGGAGACCCATCTCACAAAGAGGACAGGGCCAGCAGGGCAGCTTCGGCAACTTTTGTACAATCCAAGGTATTGGAACAGGCTCTGACCCACCGCACCCATGATTGGTAATTGTGCTGCTGCAGATTGCAGTCCGTGACTGCACGGAGGAATCAGGATCACTGTATTCGTGTATTCCAGGCACCGCTGAGTGTGGACTCGTGTGGTTGAGGCGTCTTGGGGACCCAGGAGGGGAGCTTGTTTTATCAGCGACGTTTGCCACAGATCTTGACAGCGTTTCTAACTACATCCAGTAACCATGAAGGGATATAAAGAAGCCGGGCGGAGAAACTTACCTGACATACCGTGAGAGGTGCATGTTGGGATCTGCAGTTTTGCCAACGCAACTGGAGGTCCGTTTGTGACTTTGAGCCGGCCCACCTGGATGGCCTCCAATGGCAAAACGATTGGGGGTTATTTTAAAGAACTGGTGGGAGAACCTTGTTGCAGCAGGCATTTGATAAAGGCACAGTCCGAAACGCGTCATGCCGATGCTCTTGTGAAATAAAATCCTTTCCTGAATTCCCCGCTGTGTCCCTCCCGTTCTTTTGGACTTCAAGAACGTTTTTTGGCATATTGTGCGCGCTAAGTCCTGGGCGCGCTGGAGGAGACCCGTCTCACAAAGAGGACAGAGCCAGCAGGGCAGCTTTGGCAACTTTTGTACAATCCAAGGTATTGGAACAGGCTCTGACCCACTGCACCTACGATTAGTAATTGTGCCGCTGCAGATTGCAGTCCGTGAATGCACGGAGGAATCAGGATCAGTGTATCCGTGTTTTCCAGGCACCGCTGAGTGTGGACTCGTGTGGTTGAGGTGTCTTGGGGACCCAGGAGGGGAGCTTGTTTTACCAGCGACGTTTGCCACAGATCTTGACAGCGTTTCTAACTACATCCAGTACCCTTGAAGGGATATAAAGAAGCCGTGCGGAGAAACTTACCTGACATGCCGTGAGAGGTGCATGTTGGGATCTGCAGTTTTGCCGACACAACTGGAGGTCCGTTTGTGACTTTGAGCCGGCCCACCTGGATGGCCACCAATGGCAAAACGATTGGGGGTTATTTTAAAGAACTGGTGGGAGAACCTTGTTGGAGCAGGCATTTGATAAAGGCACAGTCCGAAACGCGTCATGCCGATGCTCTTGTGAAATAAAATCCTTTCCTGAATTCCCCGCTGTGTCCCTCCCGTTCTTTTGGACTTAAAGAACGTTTTTGGCATATTGTGCGCGCTAAGTCCTGGGCGCGCTGGAGGAGACCCGTCTCACAAAGAGGACAGAGCCAGCAGGGCAGCTTCAGCAACTTTTGTACAATCCAAGGTATTGGAACAGGCTCTGACTCACCGCACCCACGATTGGTAATTGTGCCGCTGCATATTGCAGTCCGTGACTGCACGGAGGAATCAGGATCACTGTATCTGTGTTTTCCAGGCACCGCTGAGTGTGGACTCGTGTGGTTAAGGCGTCTTGGGGACCCAGGAGGGGATCTTGTTTTACCAGCGACGTTTGCCACAGATAGTGACAGCGTGTCTAACTACATCCAGTACCCATGAAGGGATATAAAGAAGCCGGGCGGAGAAACTTACCTGACATGCCGTGAGAGGTGCATGTTGGGATCTACAGTTTTGCCGACGCAACTGGAGGTCTGTTTGTGACTTTGAGCCAGCCCACCTGAATGGCCACCAATGGCAAAACGATTGGGGGTTATTTTAAAGAACTGGTGGGAGAACCTTGTTGGAGCAGGCATTTGATAAAGGCACAGACCGAAATGAGTCATGCCGATGCTCTTGTGAAATAAAATCCTTTCCTGAATTCCCCGCTGTGTCCCTCCCGTTCTTTTGGACTTCAAGAACGTTTTTTGGCATATTGTGCGCGCTAAGTCCTGGGCGCGCTGGAGGAGACCCGTCTCACAAAGTGGACAGGCCCAGCAGGGCAGCTTCGGCAACTTTTGTACAATCCAAGGTATTGGAACAGGCTCTGACCCACCGCACCCATGATTGGTAATTGTGCCACAGCAGATTGCAGTCCGTGACTGCACGGAGGAATCAGGATCACTGTATCCGTGTTTTCCAGGCACCACTGAGTGTGGACTCGTGTGGTTGAGGTGTATTGGGGACCCAGGAGGGGATCTTGTTTTACCAGCGACGTTTGCCACAGATCTTGACAGCGTTTCTAACTACATCCAGTACCCATGAAGGGATATAAAGAAGCCGGGCGGAGAAACTTACCTGACATGCCGTGAGAGGTGCATGTTGGGATCTGCAGTTTTGCCGACGCAACTGGAGGTCCGTTTGTGACTTTGAGCCAGCCCACCTGAATGGCCACCAATGGCAAAACGATTGGGGGTTATTTTAAAGAACTGGTGGGAGAACCTTGTTGGAGCAGGCATTTGATAAAGGCACAGTCCGAAACGCGTCATGCCGATGCTCTTGTGAAATAAAATCCTTTCCTGAATTCCCCGCTGTGTCCCTCCCGTTCTTTTGGACTTCAAGAACGTTTTTTGGCATATTGTGCGCGCTAAGTCCTGGGCGCGCTGGAGGAGACCCATCTCACAAAGAGGACAGGGCCAGCAGGGCAGCTTCGGCAACTCTTGTACAATCCAAGGTATTGGAACAGGCTCTGACCCACCGCACCCATGATTGGTAATTGTGCTGCTGCAGATTGCAGTCCGTGACTGCACGGAGGAATCAGGATCACTGTATTCGTGTATTCCAGGCACCGCTGAGTGTGGACTCGTGTGGTTGAGGCGTCTTGGGGACCCAGGAGGGGAGCTTGTTTTATCAGCGACGTTTGCCACAGATCTTGACAGCGTTTCTAACTACATCCAGTAACCATGAAGGGATATAAAGAAGCCGGGCGGAGAAACTTACCTGACATACCGTGAGAGGTGCATGTTGGGATCTGCAGTTTTGCCGACGCAACTGGAGGTCCGTTTGTGACTTTGAGCCGGCCCACCTGGATGGCCACCAATGGCAAAACGATTGGGGGTTATTTTAAAGAACTGGTGGGAGAACCTTGTTGCAGCAGGCATTTGATAAAGGCACAGTCCGAAACGTGTCATGCCGATGCTCTTGTGAAATAAAATCCTTTCCTGAATTCCCGCTGTGTCCCTCCCGTTCTTTTGGACTTCAAGAACGTTTTTTGGCATATTGTGCGCGCTAAGTCCTGGGCGCGCAGGAGGAGACCCATCTCACAAAGAGGACAGAGCCAGCAGGGCAGCTTTGGCAACTTTTGTACAATCCAAGGTATTGGAACAGGCTCTGACCCACTGCACCTATGATTAGTAATTGTGCCGCTGCAGATTGCAGTCCGTGAATGCACGGAGGAATCAGGATCACTGTATCCGTGTTTTCCAGGCACCGCTGAGTGTGGACTCGTGTGGTTGAGGTGTCTTGGGGACCCAGGAGGGGAGCTTGTTTTACCAGCGACGTTTGCCACAGATCTTGACAGCGTTTCTAACTACATCCAGTACCCTTGAAGGGATATAAAGAAGCCGGGCGGAGAAACTTACCTGACATGCCGTGAGAGGTGCATGTTGGGATCTGCAGTTTTGCCGACACAACTGGAGGTCCGTTTGTGACTTTGAGCCGGCCCACCTGGATGGCCACCAATGGCAAAATGATTGGGGGTTATTTTAAAGAACTGGTGGGAGAACCTTGTTGGAGCAGGCATTTGATAAAGGCACAGTCCGAAACGCGTCATGCCGATGCTCTTGTGAAATAAAATCCTTTCCTGAATTCCCCGCTGTGTCCCTCCCGTTTTTTTGGACTTAAAGAACGTTTTTTGGCATATTGTGCGCGCTAAGTCCTAGGCGCGCTGGAGGAGACCCGTCTCACAAAGAGGACAGAGCCAGCAGGGCAGCTTCAGCAACTTTTGTACAATCCAAGGTATTGGAACAGGCTCTGACTCACCGCACCCACGATTGGTAATTGTGCCGCTGCATATTGCAGTCCGTGACTGCACGGAGGAATCAGTATCACTGTATCTGTGTTTTCCAGGCACCGCTGAGTGTGGACTCGTGTGGTTAAGGCGTCTTGGGGACCCAGGAGGGGATCTTGTTTTACCAGCGACGTTTGCCACAGATCTTGACAGCGTTTCTAACTACATCCAGTACCCATGAAGGGATATAAAGAAGCCGGGCGGAGAAACTTACCTGACATGCCGTGAGAGGTGCATGTTGGGATCTACAGTTTTGCCGACGCAACTGGAGGTCCGTTTGTGACTTTGAGCCAGCCCACCTGAATGGCCACCAATGGCAAAACGATTGGGGGTTATTTTAAAGAACTGGTGGGAGAACCTTGTTGGAGCAGGCATTTGATAAAGGCACAGACCGAAATGCGTCATGCCGATGCTCTTGTGAAATAAAATCCTTTCCTGAATTCCCCGCTGTGTCCCTCCCGTTCTTTTGGACTTCAAGAACGTTTTTTGGCATATTGTGCGCGCTAAGTCCTGGGCGCGCTGGAGGAGACCCGTCTCACAAAGTGGACAGGCCCAGCAGGGCAGCTTCGGCAACTTTTGTACAATCCAAGGTATTGGAACAGGCTCTGACCCACCGCACCCATGATTGGTAATTGTGCCGCAGCAGATTGCAGTCCGTGACTGCACGGAGGAATCAGGATCACTGTATCCGTGTTTTCCAGGCACCGCTGAGTGTGGACTCGTGTGGTTGAGGTGTATTGGGGACCCAGGAGGGGATCTTGTTTTACCAGCGACGTTTACCACAGATCTTGACAGCGTTTCTAACTACATCCAGTACCCATGAAGGGATATAAAGAAGCCGGGCGGAGAAACTTACCTGACATGCCGTGAGAGGTGCATGTTGGGATCTGCAGTTTTGCCGACGCAACTGGAGGTCCGTTTGTGACTTTGAGCCAGCCCACCTGAATGGCCACCAATGGCAAAACGATTGGGGGTTATTTTAAAGAACTGGTGGGAGAACCTTGTTGGAGCAGGCATTTGATAAAGGCACAGTCCGAAACGCGTCATGCCGATGCTCTTGTGAAATAAAATCCTTTCCTGAATTCCCCGCTGTGTCCGTCCCGTTCTTTTGGACTTCAAGAACGTTTTTTGGCATATTGTGCGCGCTAAGTCCTGGGCGCGCTGGAGGAGACCCGTCTCACAAAGTGGACAGGGCCAGCAGGGCAGCTTCGGCAACTTTTGTACAATCCAAGGTATTGGAACAGGCTCTGACCCACCGCACCCATGATTGGTAATTGTGCTGCTGCAGATTGCAGTCCGTGACTGCACGGAGGAATCAGGATCACTGTATTCGTGTATTCCAGGTACCGCTGAGTGTGGACTCGTGTGGTTGAGGCGTCTTGGGGACCCAGGAGGGGAGCTTGTTTTATCAGCGACGTTTGCCACAGATCTTGGCAGCGTTTCTAACTACATCCAGTAACCATGAAGGGATATAAAGAAGCCGGGCGGAGAAACTTACCTGACATACCGTGAGAGGTGCATGTTGGGATCTGCAGTTTTGCCGACGCAACTGGAGGTCCGTTTGTGACTTTGAGCCGGCCCACCTGGATGGCCACCAATGGCAAAACGATTGGGGGTTATTTTAAAGAACTGGTGGGAGAACCTTGTTGCAGCAGGCATTTGATAAAGGCACAGTTCAAAACGCGTCATGCCGATGCTCTTGTGAAATAAAATCCTTTCCTGAATTCCCCGCTGTGTCCCTCCCGTTCTTTTGGACTTCAAGAACGTTTTTTGCAATATTGTGCGTGCTAAGTCCTGGGCTCTCACAAAGAGGACAGAGCCAGCAGGGCAGCTTTGGCAACTTTTGTACAATCCAAGGTATTGGAACAGGCTCTGACACACTGCACCTATGATTAGTAATTGTGCCGCTGCAGATTGCAGTCCGTGACTGCACGGAGGAATCAGGATCACTGTATCCGTGTTTTCCAGGCACCGCTGAGTGTGGACTCGTGTGGTTGAGGTGTCTTGGGGACCCAGGAGGGGAGCTTGTTTTACCAGCGACGTTTGCCACAGATCTTGACAGCGTTTCTAACTACATCCAGTACCCATGAAGGGATATAAAGAAGCCGGGAGGAGAAACTTACCTGACATGCCGTGAGAGGTGCATGTTGGGATCTGCAGTTTTGCCGACACAACTGGAGGTCCGTTTGTGACTTTGAGTCGGCCCACCTGGACGGCCACCAATGGCAAAACGATTGGGGGTTATTTTAAAGAACTGGTGGGAGAACCTTGTTGGAGCAGGCATTTGATAAAGGCACAGTCCGAAACGCGTCATGCAGATGCTCTAGTGAAATAAAATCCTTTCCTGAATTCCCCGCTGTGTCCCTCCCTGTCCTTTGGACTTCAAGAACTTTTTTTGGCATATTGTGTGCGCTAAGTCCTGGGCGCGCTGGAGGAGACCCGTCTCACAAAGAGGACACAGCCAGCAGGGCAGCTTCGGCAACTTTTGTACAATCCAAGGTATTGGAACAGGCTCTGACCCACCGCACCCACGATTGGTAATTGTGCTGCTGCAGATTGCAGTCCGTGTTTGCACTGAGGAAACAGGATCACTGTATCCGTGTTTTCCAGGCACCGCTGAGTGTGGACTCGTGTGGTTGAGGCGTCTTGGGGACCCAGGAGGGGAGCTTGTTTTACCAGCGTCGTTTGCCACAGATCTTGACAGCGTTTCTAACTACATCCAGTACCCATGAAGGGATATAAAGAAGCCGGGCGGAGAAACTTACCTGACATGCCGTGAGAGGTGCATGTTGAGATCTGCAGTTTTGCCGACGCAACTGGAGGTCCGTTTGTGACTTTGAGCCGGCCCACCTGGATGGCCACCAATGGCAAAACGATTGGGGGTTATTTTAAAGAACTGGTGGGAGAACCTTGTTGGAGCAGGCATTTGATAAAGGCACAGTCCGAAACGGGTCATGCCAATGCTCTTGTGAAATAAAATCCTTTCCTGAATTCCCCGCTGTGTTCCTCCCGTTCTTTTGGACTTCAAGAACGTTTTTTGGCATATTGTGTGCGCTAAGTCCTGGTCGCGCTGGATGAGACCCGTCTCACAAAGAGGACAGAGCCAGCAGGGCAGTTTCGGCAACTTTTGTACAATCCAAGGTATTGGAACAGGCTCTGACCCACCGCACCCACGATTGGTAATTGTGCCGCTGCAGATTGCAGTCCGTGACTGCACGGAGGAATCAGGATCACTGTATCCGTGTTTTCCAGGCACCGCTGAGTGTGGACTCGTGTGGTTGAGGCGTCTTGGGGACCCAGGAGGGGAGCTTGTTTTACCAGCGACGTTTGCCACAGATCTTGACAGCGTTTCTAACTACATCCAGCACCCATGAAGGGATATAAAGAAGCCGGGCGGAGAAACTTACCTGACATGCAGTGAGAGGTGCATGTTGGGATCTGCAGTTTTGCCGACGCAACTGGTGGTCCGTTTGTGACTTTGAGCCGGCCCACCTGGATGGCCACCAATGGCAAAACGATTGGGGGTTATTTTAAAGAACTGGTGGGAGAACCTTGTTGGAGCAGGCATTTGATAAAGGCACAGTCCGAAACGCGTCATGCCGATGCTCTTGTGAAATAAAATCCTTTCCTGAATTCCCCGCTGTGTTCCTCCCGTTCTTTTGGACTTCAAGAACGTTTTTTGGCATATTGTGTGCGCTAAGTCCTGGGCGCGCTGGATGAGACCCGTCTCACAAAGAGGACAGAGCCAGCAGGGCAGCTTCGGCAACTTTTGTACAATCCAAGGTATTGGAACAGGCTCTGACCCACCGCACCCTCGATTGGTAATTGTGCCGCTGCAGATTGCAGTCCGTGACTGCATGGAGGAATCAGGATCACTGTATCCGTGTTTTCCAGGCACCGCTGAGTGTGGACTCGTGTGGTTGATGCATCTTGGGGACCCAGGAGGAGAGCTTGTTTTACCAGTGACGTTTGCCACAGATCTTGACAGCGTTTCTAACTACATCCAGTACCCATGAAGGGATATAAAGAAGCCGGGCGGAGAAACTTACCTGACATGCCGTGAGAGGTGCATGTTGGGATCTGCAGTTTTGCCGACGCAACTGGAGGTCCGTTTGTGACTTTGAGCCGGCCCACCTGGATGGCCACCAATGGCAAAATGATTGGGGGTTATTTTAAAGAACTGGTGGGAGAACCTTGTTGGAGCAGGCATTTGATAAAGGCACAGTCCGAAACGCGTTATGCCGATGCTCTAGTGAAATAAAATCCTTTCCTGAATTCCCCGCTGTGTCCCTACCATTCATTTGGACTTCAAGAACGTTTTTTGGCATATATATATATATATATATCTCAAACAAACTCGCCTCCAGTAAGAAACGAAAGGGACACAACGGATCAATTTCAGGTAGGTTTATTTGCAGTTGGCATGACGCGTTTCGGATAACTTCCTTCCTCAGATGCCAACCATACTGCACAGGTGCCTGCTACAGTCCCTTCTTTAATGGCGTGTACCTCATCCCCATTGGTGGAAAACGAAGGGACTGCAGAATCCAGCATCCATCTGGGCGGACGACCGGAAGGCTACCTGGACCTAGGATTGCTTCTTCCCACAAACAACCACCACCTGAGCTGTCCAACGCCTTCTGCAGCCTCCGTTGCGGGCAAAGTCCGGGAAACACACGACAATGCTGCATGTCTCACCGTGAAGTCAGAGTCCCATTTAGGCCGAACAACTGCCCTCCCGTGGCCGCAGTGTACCAAGCACAATCCGATTCCTTGTATCACCTCCAATTACCACTGCTGTGCTTGGTTCGTCAGGGCGGGTCCCTTCACTTGCGCAGTGGTCACGCAAGAAACATCAAACAAACTCGCCTCCAGTAAGAAACGAAAGGGACACAACGGATCAATTTCAGGTAGGTTTATTTGCAGTTGGCATGACGCGTTTCGGATAACTTCCTTCCTCAGATGCCAACCATACTGCACAGGTGCCTTCTACAGTCCCTTCTTTAATGGCGTGTACCTCCTCCCCTTTGGTGGAAAACGAAGGGACTGCAGAATCCAGCATCGATCTGGGCGGATGACCGGAAGGCTACCTGGACCTAGGATTGCTTCTTCCCACAAACAACCACCACCTGAGCTGTCCAACGCCTTCTGCAGCCTCCGTTGCGGGTAAAGTCCGGGAAACACACGACAATGCTGCGTGTCTCACCGTGAAGTCACAGTCCCATTTAGGCCGAACAACTGCCCTCCCGTGGCCGCAGCGTACCAAGCACCATCCGATTCCTCGTATCACCTCCAATTACCACTGCTGTGCTTGGTTCGTCAGGGCGGGTCCCTTCACTTGCGCAGTGGTCACGCAAGAAACATCAAACAAACTCGCCTCCAGTAAGAAACGAAAGGGACACAACGGATCAATTTCAGGTAGGTTTATTTGCAGTTGGAATGACGCGTTTCGGATAACTTCCTTCCTCAGATGCCAACCATACTGCACAGGTGCCTGCTACAGTCCCTTCTTTAATGGCGTGTACCTCCTCCCCATTGGTGGAAAACGAAGGGACTGCAGAATCCAGCATCCATCTGGGCGGACGACCGGAAGGCTACCTGGACCTAGGCTTGCTTCTTCCCACAAACAACCACCACCTGAGCTGTCCAACGCCTTCTGCAGCCTCCGTTGCGGACAAAGTCCGGGAAACACACGACAATGCTGCGTGTCTCACCGTGAAGTCACAGTCCCATTTAGGCCGAACAACTGCCCTCCCGTGGCCGCAGCGTACCAAGCACCATCCGATTCCTCGTATCACCTCCAATTACCACTGCTGTGCTTGGTTCGTCAGGGCGGGTCCCTTCACTTGCGCAGTGGTCATGCAAGAAACATCAAATAAGCTCGCCTCCAGTAAGAAACGAAAGGGACACAACGGATCAATTTCAGGTAGGTTTATTTGCAGTTGGCATGACACGTTTCGGATAACTTCCTTCCTCGGATGCCAACCATACTGCACAGGTGCCTGCTACAGTCCCTTCTTTAATGGTGTGTACCTCCTCCCCATTGGTGGAAAACGAAGGGACTGCAGAATCCAGCATCCATCTGGGCGGACGACCGGAAGGCTACTTGGACCTAGGATATATATCTATACACAGACAGATATAGACACACAATCCATTGATCCAGCGCTATCAATAAAATTTCTTCTCCTATATGCTTTGGACGTCCAGGTACAAATATCCCCTTTCCACAACTATATCCATATGACGGTGGGGCCCATAACACCGCATAAACATTCACTCTCTCATATATTCCCTGGATTTCATCCGTTTTACTTAGGAGAAAACAGTAAATGATTTGCTGGAAGGAGACGGGATACCTTTTAAAACTACATAATACTTCTCAAACTTTAAGGTATTTCGCTCATTGGTCGATGGACCAACTAGTAGGAATCAGTTGATGGTGATTAAGACCAGCTCAATCACTATAAACCTTTAAACATTTACATTTATCATTGAGCTAAAGAACCACAGACTCATTGTTTTAAAGATAATAAAGTTTATCTAATTTTTAGAAGCATGAATAAGTTTCAAACTTATTATTCAGATTAATACATTTATCATCATTATAAGAATAACTTTAAATTGCAATGCATACCTATTAGATGGAAAAACAAAGTTCGTCACGGCAATGAATTCAGATCACAGCATAGAACTCCCGAAAAACTGTCCATCTGTCCTGTAAAACAGGCCTTCTCGACGGATCACCTAAATGGTGTTTCCCGCCACAATCCAGTTCTTTTCCCTTATAGTATTTAAGAATAAAAAGGTCTAATAGTCTTAAAAATGGAAAATCTATTAAAAGCAAAAAGGTTTCTCCCGCAGCAGCGTCCCGTGCTCAACAAAAAATATAAAACAGTAGCTGTCCCCCCTCCCTCAGAGTAGGTCTTCTTATACCCTAATACTAGCTTACTAAGTGAAAATGTTACATCTTTGGGGGCGAGATTCTCTCTAATTGGTCCATTTGGGGTCAGAATACATCTCATTATGAATATCCTTGCTCCAACCAGTTCTTTGTGGAAAGTTCATACTTCTGTCGTTTCTCACGGGTTCATGACATTACCCATCCGCACATTGGTCTCTATCTGTATCCTTTTTCTGATACTTTAAATTGAACAGTTCATTGTTTATTCACGTATTCACTGCAACTTCTCACGCTTTTCGCTATGTCCTTCTTTGGCACACGTTTGTATAATAAGGTCATCGCAGCCTTGACCACGCTTCCATCCTAGGCTTTGGGACGGTCACATGATCCCTCTGTTCACAGCTTTTTCTCAATCGCGGAAACCATTTTGCGCCTGCGTACTCTAGCTTGTTTGCCTCAGCAGCCATTTTTACATCGCGGCACAACAGGCCTAAGCGAACTATTTATAAGGATAAACAGAACACAGTTAAGAATCAAGAATATAAGCCTTTTCGTTTCCCTCCCATCATTCTACGTACCCCAATTAAGTGTTACCTAGCAAAAGCGACATATAAAGCTATTTCTTACTTACCAACCGCTTTGCTTTGCCACCACACAGTTTATTTCCAAGCACAAATCATGCAATTATTATTCTAATTAGTACGCAAATCATTAGGTTTATGTTATCCACGTTAACAATTGTAAGTAAATTAGTTTGCACGGATATGGCGTGTTACCCATAACCCTTATCATGACACATACATGGTTGGTTATTTACTGAGACGAACCTGTGTGTTAATTATTCAACATAAATATTAGGAGGTTAAATTTTTTCGTTTACCCTGCTCCATCAACTCCCCCTTTGGTGATTTTTAACATCACCACAAAAACCCATGTTACACAATTCTGTCAGATAGCATATTTCTTGTCCGGTTTGTTTTTGTTAGTTTACACAACTGTATCCCTTTCATCTTGTCTCTTTGTTTTCTTATACATGTTTTCTTTTATTTCTTCTAGCTCTATTTCACCCATCTCTCTTTCTCTTTCTTTATTTATCTTATTTTCTTTTTCTATTTTATTCTGTCTTTTTCTTCTCTTTATACATACAATAATTAATTTTAATACTAGAACTATTAGTACTATTATGGTCGCTATTATTATGATTTTCCCTATCATTAATCTACTCATTCTAGTAAACCAATTTATTACTGAGGAAAAACTCTTACCAAGTTTTCCGAATGCATTTTCAACCTCCAGTGGAACAAGTTCTTTGTGCAAATTGGTAATATTCTTAATATACTTTTGTATATTTTCACTTTTATCTGGAATGTAAGTGCAACACTGTTGGACTTTCAACATTCCACAGACTCCACCCTCTTTTGCCAAAAGAATGTCAAGGGCAAGTCGATTTTGCATCACCATAGCTCTCATGGCAACCATTTTGGTATTGACCATCAAGAACCCTCCAGCAGTATCTGTAGATAAACGATCTACTACTGTGGATAACTTCCGAATTTTAAATGCATTCAAAGATATTCCCACTGCTGGTATCAATGCTCCAAAAATATCACCTGCTATTTCTGAAAAACTCTCCCTTTTTCTACGTGTAAATGTCTTTACCATTTCGTGTGTTCCCTTTTCTGTTCTATCTACATGAAAAATCTTTGGAAAGACCAGGCCTAAGTAACATGATCCATACCAATGGTCCGGCAACCTGTAATAAGCTCTGTTACCGCAAATATAATAGATCCCAGGAAATATTGGATCTTTTCCCCCTTTGAATCCCCAACCTCCTAAAATGTTATAATTGTCTTGGCAATCACTGGGACCCACGAAATAGTTGTCATATCTTGTTCTATTTCTTCTAATGCACAACCTTCCCTGTTGGGGCCAATCCAGAGACATAGCTGCATTTGTCTTTTTCTTGTCATGATTTTCTTCCTCAAACGCCCAAAGAGGTGTTTTTGTCTCTTCTATCACTTTTCTTTGAAATTTTACTCTTCTATCCTCGACCATTTCTAAAAACACCTTTTCTTCATTCCTTAACTCACAGGTAAGGTTGTTTTTAACTATATCATCTAATGTTAGAATTTTATTTTCTATGAAAAATTCACCAAACGTTCTTGCTTCTTTCACTTTGTTTAGTTCAGAAACTATAGGAATCTCTGCAAAAATCTTATCTATATCAGTATAATAATATTCTAATCTTCCTGTCTTGTAAAATAGACTTGCTAAAACACTACATGTTATTCCATACGTCAAAGGAAGGTGATGATAGGTCACACCTTCTGCAACAGACGCAGGCAATTGCATACAAACATAACAATCTCTCACATCCATTGTTTCTACATACTCATATAATAATTTAGTGAATTTTTTTTTGAAAAATCTGTTATTGATTTGTCTTTATGTAACTCTGCA
Organism: Calotriton arnoldi; assembly: GCA_963921515.1. Lineage (NCBI taxonomy): Eukaryota > Metazoa > Chordata > Amphibia > Caudata > Salamandridae > Calotriton > Calotriton arnoldi. The sequence continues at coordinate 30,786 of CAWUFW010003294.1, read as the reverse complement.
CTACTTTTTAATATAGCTGTTTCCTGCATGTTAGTTCCATTTTCTTTCTCTGTGTTATTCTTTAATATAGACGTTTCTTCTTCAGCTAATCTAATTGGAATGGTGATTGCTAAAATAATCCAAACGGTCATTAATAATCCTGTCCAAAAGAAGCACATCTTACACCATCTACGTAAGAACTCACATCTACATGTTCTATTTTTAGTATCTACCATTTTGTTCTATTACCTATTTTATAATATGTACAGAAAATGTGTCACCACACCTCAGAAATGACCTCTTAGCCACCCTACGCTCTCACTTTGTCTTGTTTGGTACTTTCTTTAGTTCTTTTCAGAACTCTTTCTTGTCAAATCCAGTGTTTTGTCCAGTCCGGTAGAAATTTGTTCAAATTTCTTTAATTTTGTTGCACTTCACCTTCACCCATTAGGTTGTAGCTTTGTTCCGGGTTCTCGTGAGTGATCTCTTCTTCTTTGATATCAGTCAACGCAATGTTTAGCCATTCAGGCGATTTATACTTCAGATTAGCTTTCTTTACTCTTTTTGTTTTCTGCAAGTGTTTTCCCCTTGTCTTTCTTGTTCCTTTTGACTTGTTATTTCATTTACTTGTTCTGCATTCTTTCCATCTAACCTTATGATCTTGTATCTCAATCTTTTAACTTCGTGGGGCCAATTGTCTCCCTTTCTTGGCCTTTTTGGTTCACTTTCTTTTTCCTCTCTTTCTGTTCTCCAAGTTCTCTTTCTTGACTCTAGTTTCTGATTTCTTTCTTCTCCACTTTCTTCTGACTCTGTTTCAGTCCTTTCTTTATTGTCTCTTATCTTAATTTTTAGAATTTCACTTCCTTCATCTGTTTTTGATTTTCCTCGTATTTCTTTTGATCACCTACTTCTGTCCCTCCTCGAGGTTCTTCCGAATTTGTGTCAACCTCTCTATCTGTTTCTGAATTTCCCTGTTCCTTTGTTCGTCGATCTGTCCCTACTGCTCCTCGGGAGTTTTCCGATTCTTCTACCTTTCTATTTGAAACTGTCCCTTCTTCGTCTATTAATATAATTTCTGAAGGATCTTCACCATAACTTGTACTTGGTTGCTCACTGTTACTATCTTTTTGCTCAGTTTCTTCTTTTATGCTATCAAATTTCCAATTTCTTTTCAGATTTTCATCACAATCAGAATGCTCTGTATCAGATGCTGAACTAGTGTCTGATATTTCCAGATGTCGACTCACATGTCGATCTTCAGATTCTGGAACTTTTGCTATTTCCTCCTCTCCTCCTGTCGTTACACTTGTACTTGGGTCTTCCAGATGTCGACTTACAGGTCGATCTTCAATTTCTGGAGCCCTGTTCGTCTCTTCCTCTGCATCAGATGCTGAACTGGTATCTGATATTTCCAGATGTCGACTCACAGGTCGAGCTTCAGGATCTGGAACTCTGATGGTGTGGCTGGCATGTACCCAGTGTTTTACTCCTGCACATTTGACTGCAGTTGTTGTCACCAGGATCACTTGTCGTGGTTGGTCCCAGCGAGGAACCGAACAGTTTCTTCTTCGGTGGACTTTTATGCGGACCCAATCTCCTGGATTCAAGTCATGAGCTGGTTTTCTTTCAAGAGTGGTCGCATCCGGTCCAACCTGATGAAACACAGAACGTACCACATCAGCCAATCCTTTGCAATAATCCAACACGAGATCATCAGTTAGTCAGTAGTTTGTTGACAGGTACATGTGCTTGCCTCATTGCTCGTCCCATGATTATTTCGTGGGGACTAAGTCCTGTCTTTCTTTCAGGTATGCTTCTGATAGTCATTAAGACCAATGGCAAGGCATCTGGCCATTTGAGTCCTGTGGCTTGACACATTTTCCCTAGCCTGTTCTTTATTGTTCCATTCACTTGCTCTACTATTCCAGAAGCCTCTGGTCTGTATGCACAGTGCAATTTCTGTTTAATACTAAGTGCTTCACAAATCAGTTGAATCAATTCGTTTTGAAAATGTGTTCCTCTATCTGTTTCAATCGTTACTGGAAAACCATACCTTGGAATGAATTCTCGCAGCATAAGTTTAGCTACTGTAATTCCATCATTCCTTCTGCGCGGGTATGCTTCCACCCAACGGGAAAACAAACAGACTACTACAAGAACGTATCTTAGTCTATTACTTGGGGGCATTTCTATAAAATCCATCTGCATTCTCGTGAAAGGACCTCCCTCTCGTCCTATTGTTCCTAGACTCACTACTGTCTTTCTTCCTGGATTTAGCTGTTGACAGATAAGACATCTTTGACAAAGACTCTCAGCTATGGCTCTGAATTTTGGATTATACCATGTTTGCCTAAAAAGTCTGATCATTGCATCTCTCCCAATATGTGCTTGTCCATGGTACATCCGTGCCATGTCAGAAATCATGCTATCAGGCATAACTGGTCTTTCATCTCTGTAAACCCAAACATCATTTTCCTCCCGTTTTCTGCATCCTGCTTTTATCCAGCTATCCTTTTCCTCATCATCTGCTGCTTCCTGTAATTGTCTCACCTCATCCCATCTCATCACAGGGTTAGTAAAAAGCAACGGACATGAAATATGCTCTCTCTCTCTCTCTGTTTCTGTTTAATGAGACTACATTTTTGGCACAGTACTGAGCTATTTCATCAGCAAACTTATTGCCGACAGTTATGTAGTCTTCCCCATTTTTATGTGCATTGCACTTTACCACCGCAATCTGTTTAGGCAGCTGTATCGCCTCAAGCAACTTTTTCACAAATTCACCATTTCTTATTGGGGTTCCTGAAGACGTCAAGAAACCTCTCTGGGACCAGATCTGCCCAAAATCATGAACCACTCCAAAGCCATATTGGCTATCCGTGATTACTGTGACTCGGACATTCTTTCCCAATTTGCATGCTTGAATTAGAGCAATGAACTCCGCTACTTGGGCAGAACGTATCCCTCTCAAACAAGATGCTTCCATTACAGCAGCTACTGTGCAAACTGCATAAGCTGCACTCAGAACTCCATCATTCGTTCTCAAACATGAGCCATCCACGAACAGAATATAATCTGATTCCTTTAAAGGCTCATCCCGTATATCGGGTCTTGGTTTTGTACAATATTCAAGTACATTCAGACAATCATGATCAACTTCATCCATTTCAATCACACTCTCTTCATCTGGCAATGATGTTGAAGGATTCACATTTATGCATCTGTCAATGGTGACATTGTCTGCACTCAAAATTACTTTTTCATACCTAGTCAGCCGACTATGTGTCATATATTGGGTTTTGGTTCTTGTCAAAAGAATTTCCACAGAATGAGGGACATATACTCTTAGTGGATATCCCATCACAATGCCTTCACTCTGCTCCAGACTTACACAAGTAGCAGCAACTGCTTTCAAACATCCAGGCAACGCTTTTGCTACTGGGTCTAAAACAGCTGAAAAATATGCAATGGGTCTTTTCATGTTTCCGTGTCTCTGCACTAGGACTGAAAACGCACACCCATCTCTTTCACTACAATATAACTCAAAATCTTTTTCATAATCAGGCATTCCTAATGCCGGGGCTTCACACAGTTTTGTTTTTAGTTCTCTGAATGCTTTCATTTCCTCATCATTCATTTCAAAAGGATCTTTAACATCCTTCTTTGTCAATCTCTGTAATGGTTTTGCAATCAATGAAAATCCACTTATCCATTGTCGACAATATCCAACCATTCCTAGGAACATTCTTACTTCTCTCTGTGTCATTGGAGCTCTCATTCCTTGAATTATTTTTATCCTTTCAGTCGTTACCTTTCGCACTCCCTTTTCAATCTTATGTCCCAAATATTGGACCTCTTGTTGACAAAACTGTAATTTTGATGGGGACACCTTATGTCCTCCTTTTGCTAAATGATTCAGCAAAGCAATTGTGTCAGTAACACATGCTTCCTTTGTTTTTGATGCCACCAATAGGTCATCAATATACTGAACCATCACGGATTTCTCTGGCATTTTTAAATCTTCCAATGATTTCTTTAGAATCTGATTAAAGATCGAGGGGCTTTCTGTATACCCCTGAGGAATTCGGCACCATGCCAAAATACGCTCTCCGAACCTGAACGCAAACAACGGCTGGCTATCTGGATATAATGGGATAGAGAAAAATGCATGGCACAAATCAATAACTGTGTACCATTCTGCTTCACGTGGAATCTGGTATAGAATTACAGCAGGGTTTGGTACTATTGGGCAGCAAGGCACAACAATTTTGTTTACCTTTCTCAAATCCTGTACAATTCTATATGTTCCATTCGGCTTTTTCAGTCCCATTATAGATGAATTACATGGACTGCTCATTATTTCTCTCAGAATTCCTTGTTCAATCATTTTATTTATTACAGGTGTTATTCCTTCAATTATTTCTGGTGTCAATTTATACTGTGGCGTATTTGGGTAACTTGTTCCTTCTTTAACAGAGATTTTAACAGGGTCTACTCCTTTCATTAACCCTATCTTCACCCGTAAAATCCCACACTTCCTGTTTCACTGTTTCTTTCAGTTCATTTGGGATTTTCTCTACGTCAAACACAGGGAATAACTCACTCACTTCTGACTCTAAATTTACCAACGTCATTTTATAGAGTACATCTTCATCTGGGGTTTGAAATGCAATCCCATCTGGAGTACAATAGATGGTGCAGTTCATCTTGCAAAGTAGATCGCGTCCTAATAGGTTCACAGGACTGCAATCACACACCACAAATCGGTGCATATCACTGAATGGCCCAATCTTTACCTCCACTAATTTGGTAAGAGGCGCCCTAATTTGCTGATTCGAAACACCCACGACTTGGATATGTTCACCTGAGAGAGGAAGGTTTGGAATTTCCACTGATCTAACAGTAGAACGGGTAGCTCCAATGTCCACAAGGAATGTTACATTTGCACCATTCACTTCTCCATCCACAAATGGACCTGCTTGATCTACCTCTAGAGTTGCGCCAAGCACGCACTCTTCCTCCTCTCCTAGGCACCATCATAAACTTTCATCCGACTCATTCCCATCCTGTCGTAACCAGTATTGAGATATGGCAGCTGCGCGCGGCAATTGTGTTACCTGCTCTCCTCCGTAGAATCCTGTTTCTGCACTGTATCTCTGTGGATTTACACTCTTGGGAAGTGGTGGTTGAGGCACCTGACTTTGCTGAGTAACTACCTGTGGTTGCTGCAGCTGTTGGTAACTCACCTCACTCTGCACCTGTGGATTCAATGATTGATTTTCCGCATTAGTTTTTGGAGGGAATTTACACTCGTTTCTCCAATGTCCTAATTTTCCGCAGTTGTGGCATGGCCACTTTTTCTTTGCCTCCTCTATACTCATTTGACCTTTTCCTTTACCTATATTTGGTCTGGATTTCGTCTGTCCTGCCTCATTAACTTGATTATTCAATTGAGCTTCTTGTTTTTCTGCAACTTTCACCTGTGCCCACATTGCTTTCTCTTTCAATTTACGCTGTCTACTCTCAATGTCATCACTGCAGTATTTAGCATTTCTCAAAACCTCATCTACCGTGCTATTCTGCCAACAAATCATATGTTGCTTAATCATTTCACTTATCTCTGGTTTTAACCCATAAACAAACCTATATATGAAATGGCTCATGTCCTTTTCATTTAATGTCTCATATCCACTATACTGTTTAAAAACTAACAGTAGCCTTTCATAGTACGCGTGTACAGATTCTTTACTCTCCTGTGTGGTTCTGTCGATTTTTACCCAATCCGTTTCTTTGGGTGGTATTTTATTTTTCAAAAAGGTAATAACTTGGTCATATTTCCTCATCACTTCTGGTCCTGGCGCTCCTGTTTTAGCGTCTCTTGGATATTCTACAGTTGGCCAATCAATAGTAATCTTACATTCTGTCCACAAATCAGCTGGTACTACTATGTCAAATAATCCATCCAAATCTATCCATAACACTTTCGAAACCTTAAAAAACCTCTCCACTTGTCTGTACCATTCTACTGTTTTTTCTCTCAATTTTGGGAAGTCATTTGTAAATGACAGTATATCTTGTCTAGACCATGGGACATGCACATAACTACCTCCTGGAGTTTCTCTCATCGGGTACTCCCTTACAATTGATTCATTGTCTGTCACCGCAAAAGCCAAAGACGCTTTATCGGTCGTTTTCTCATTCCTCTTAGTCCACCTGCTTCTCCATCTATCAACATCACCCCATTTTCTCAGTAAAAGAATGAATTCTTTTATTTGGGTTAACCGTCCTGATGTGTTCAAATTTTCTATATCTTTCTCGCAAAAATCTACTCTATATGGTTTCTGCAAACTTCTCACCTTTACAAATTCTACTCCTGCTGTTTCTTCTAATTTGTCATGTAAATTTCTAGCTCTCCATGTAATGCTCTTACATAAGAACATTATCTCATCATCCTGATAAGTTTTCAATTTTTCTGTACCAATTGTCCCTAAGATCAATTCTTCCATATCTATTTTTAACCTAATTACATCTAATGGTTTTGATTCTGTCTCTTTCGTTTTCAAGGTTTTCATCCATTCATTCAATTCATCCGGAGTCGGACCTACAGGTGTACTATTTAATTCTATCCAATTTTTACTTCTTTCTGGTGTCTCTGACGCAGACTCAGTTCCCATAGGAATCCTCCTAAACTCATTCTCATTTACCGTCAAATTAGTAGGTGGGCTTGGTCTATATGAACTGACCAGATTTCTTGCCCCTTCATTGTCTAATTCCATCCCTTCTTTTCTTCTTTGCAAATTTGAATTCATAGGAATGACCAAAGAATGTTCTTCTATCTTTTGATTCTCAAAAACTGGTATTACTGGACCTATTGTTACTGGTACAGTTACAGCTTCCATATTCATTGTTAATTCTCTTATCTTTTCAGTCAATTCTCTCGTGGTTTTTGCTAATTCAGTTGTATTGTCACTTTCAACTTTCTCGCTTTGTGGGGTTTTCAATTGATCTTGTGACCTATTTATCTCATCTCTCCGTTCGGGATTTTTATTCCTCCCAGTTTCCATTGGCGGTGCATTAGGTGTCACCACCGCAGAATTCTGTTGGTATGGAGGTGGGTTTCTGTTTAAAATATCTTCCAGCAATTCATCTTCCGTCTCACTACCACCATACCCGTACCTTTCAGTAATTAAATGCTTCTTTTTCTCTGTACATTTTCTCCTTGCTTCTTCCTCAACTGTAAAAGCTGGAAACAAACCTCCTGTCATATTAGCATGTCTCCAACGCTTTATTCTGTCCTCATGATTCACTCCTCATAACCTTCCGGGTACAAACTCATGATTTTTTAATCCTCTGAATCTTTCTCGTTCATACATCTCATCTTCCCATTCACTTAAAGCTTCAAACTGTGTTGGTCTAGGTTTAGGCTCAAGCATCGTCATCTTCTCCCTCAAATTCCGAAGTACAGCTACGCTAAATGTACCATTCTCAGGAAATGCTAATACTCCATCATTTTGAGTATATTTAGTCCAATTTTCTAACCATATGCAGGTATGATATCCGTATTTCAGCATCATATGTGAAGCTGGTGATTTCGGCGGAGGAATTACTTGTCCCTCTCTAGTCACTACCTTTTTGTCTTTCTTAAAAAAGTTCTTAACTTTCGCCATCCACGACATTTTCTCTCTACCATACTCATAATAAGCCATAATTCACAATCTCTTTCCTTTCTCAAAGTCCGCAATTCAACACTGTTCTCTATGCGTTATTCGGACCTATCACAGCGCGACTCACACCAACGCTCCAATCCTAAGCTTCTACGTCACTGCTTATCCAACCACTCCTAGCACGTCTCACACCAACGCACCAATCAGAGCGTCTTCTGTATAACTAGTGCACTGTCCAATCCCAGCGCGGCTTTTGTCAACGTCAGTTCTGCTCCTGACCCCTCCTTTACAAAATTTATCGGCAATTTATTTTTCAACTGTTCTTGGTTAGTTACGACATAAAAAACACATTTCCATTGTCTGATTTCGCTAACAAAAGTGACAGTTTTATTCTATCTCGCAAGAATACAGTTTTGTTCGATAAGTGTAGCACTTCCCTCTACCTTACCCTTCTTTCAAGCAAGGGGTAAACCCGTTTCTCTGGGGATAAAACACATTGGAGACTACACTGCTCCTGAGAATTAAGGCCAGAGTTTCACAAGAAAACCGGTTGCTATTTCACTCACACACCTTTTATACGGAAAATGTCCCTATCATAACACAACCTGTGTTATCACCAGTATGAACTCAGACAATGCACTATTCCATGTGACTTCTCTTGCCACACGTGTCCACTTCCTACTTCCCGGAAGCTTCAAAACCTTTGACTTACATATAACGTGATACCATACAACATGAAGTGTTATACATAAAAATAACCAATAATAAATAATCAATAATCACCAAACTAATCTATAGTAACCATAACTCTGCTACCAAGAAATCTGATCCAGCGCTATCAATAAAATTTCTTCTCCTATATGCTTTGGACGTCCAGGTACAAATATCCCTTTTCCACAACTATATCCATATGACGGTGGGGCCCATAACACCGCATAAACATTCACTCTCTCATATATTCCCTGGATTTCATCCGTTTTACTTAGGAGAAAACAGTAAATGATTTGCTGGAAGAAGACGGGATACCTTTTAAAACGACATAATACTTCTCAAACTTTAAGGTATTCCGCTCATTGGTCGATGGACCAACTAGTAGGAATCAGTTGATGGTGATTAAGACCAGCTCAATCACTATAAACCTTTAAACATTTACATTTATCATTGAGCTAAAGAACCACAGACTCATTGTTTTAAAGATAATAAAGTTTATCTAATTTTTAGAAGCATGAATAAGTTTCAAATTTATTATTCAGATTAATACATTTATCATCATTATAAGAATAACTTTAAATTGCAATGCATACCTATTAGATGGAAAAACAAAGTTCGTCACGGCAATGAATTCAGATCACAGCATAGAACTCCCGAAAAACTGTCTATCTGTTCTGTAAAACAGGCCTTCTCGATGGATCACCTAGATGGTGTTTCCCGCCACAATCCAGTTCTTTTCCCTTATAGTATTTAAGAATAAAAAGGTCTAATAGTCTTAAAAATGGAAAATCTATTAAAAGCAAAAAGGTTTCTCCCGCAGCAGCGCCCCGTGCTCAACAAAAAATATAAAACAGTAGCTGTCCCCCCTCCCTCAGAGTAGGTCTTCTTATACCCTAATACTAGCTTACTAAGTGAAAATGTTACATCTTTGGGGGCGAGATTCTCTCTAATTGGTCCATTTGGGGTCAGTATACATCTCATTATGAATATCCTTGCTCCAACCAGTTCTTTGTGGAAAGTTCATACTTCTGTCGTTTCTCACGGGTTCATGATATTACCCATCCGCACATTGGTCTCTATCTGTATCCTTTTTTGATACTTTAAGTTGAACAGTTCATTGTTTATTCACGTATTCACTGCAACTTCTCACGCTTTTCGCTATGTCCTTCTTTGGCACACGTTTGTATAATAAGGTCATCGCAGCCTTGACCACGCTTCCATCCTAGGCTTTGGGACGGTCACATGATCCCTCTGTTCACAGCTTTTTCTCACTCGCGGAAACCATTTTGCGCCTGCGTACTCTAGCTTGTTTGCCTCAGCAGCCATTTTTACATCGCGGCACAACAGGCCTAAGCGAACTATTTATAAGGATAAACAGAACACAGTTAAGAATCAAGAATATAAGCCTTTTCGTTTCCCTCCCATCATTCTACGTACCCCAATTAAGTGTTACCTAGCAAAAGCGACATAAAAAGCTATTTCTTACTTACCAACCGCTTTGCCACCACACAGTTTATTTCCAAGCACAAATCATGCAATTATTATTCTAATTAGTACGCAAATCATTAGGTTTATGTTATCCACGTTAACAATTGTAAGTAAATTAGTTTGCACGGATATGGCGTGTTACCCATAACCCTTATCATGAGACATACATGGTTGGTTATTTACTGAGACGAACCTGTGTGTTAATTATTCAACATAAATATTAGGAGGTTACATTTTTTGTTTACCCTGCTCTATCACCATACAAAGTCATACCTAAACATTTTAAGCACACTCATTAATTGCCTCAATCGATCAGTACTTTACAGTGAAAGGTACTTGGACAAATTGAAGCGTACAATACGGAGCAAGGTCTGTTTTATTCTGTGTTCCCTCCCAGCTCATTCAACATCAGTGGTGCAGGGGCATAAAACAAGGCCCTGAAGCCCCTGTTGCACGGGGGTAGGACACCCAACCCTTCAAGGACCCCCAAATCCTACAGCGGGGCTCCTTCCGCACGAAGCCCAATGAATATCTGTGAGATAGGTCCCTGTTTACATTCTGCAGGTGGGCCCCATCATTTTACAATATGCCACTGCTGTGGTAGTGGCACCGAATGGAGTTGAGGCACGGGCCCCACCTGCCCCTGTCCCCACTGGGAGACGCCAGTGATCCTGGATGTACTGTAGATACTGCACACAGCAGTCCTCTCACGCCTATACACCCTTTTTTTGTCGACCATGTGCATATCTTTTTTTCACAGTAACAATCTATTGGGTGAAGCCAAATATAATTATCTGTCCCGAGCAGAGAACCATCTGTCTTCACATCCTGCGTGTTTCTTGCACTTTGTGTTTATGACTCGTTTCTACTCATATGCTCATCTCCACGAGCTTCCTTGGTTTATATAATCGTTTACCAGCCTGAGCAGCTTTCTGGGTCATCCTTCCTGAATCCTTTCATGATTTCAGAGCCTTGAATTAGGTCACTCGGCAGCTTAGACTCCCTTTGTTGGTTGCATTTTGCATGAACAGGCTTTGTGCAGTTGCTAGAATGCTTTTTGCCTTTTTATAAATGTGCCCTTTCAACATAGCTTTGACAAACTATTTGGCTTACATCATATATCTTTGTATTTGGCTTGATCTCATCTCTTTGTGATAAAACTAGCAACACAACGGCGCTTTGTCTTAGCACTCACCCACCCTAGCTTCTTTTGTTACCACGTGAAAAAACAGTACAATTAAAAAGCAGCACAGTTTCAAATACATTATGTGAAATTGGAAATCCAATTGCAAATATGTTTGGATTGCACTTTAAAAATATAACAAAAAAGCAGCAACACATTTCGCATCTTTGCTATTTAAGAGATAATTCTAGGCCGTCTGCCAGCATTTTAAGACTTGTGAAATAGAGCGTGTTGCATGTGAAATTATAATATTCGGAGGCCCAATCAGTGTCTTAGATGCATATAGTAATCATATTTGAAAAAGGTTTATTGGAGCAAAATTAAGTTAGCAAAAGACATAAAATATATTCCGCAGTGCAACAACCCTTTAGTGCCCATATTTAATGATATATGACATATTTTTATGAATAATGTAAGGATCAGCACCAGTTATGACATCAATAATTTTATTATCTCAGATTTAAATCGTACAGACATCTGTTTGCAAGTCAATCTTAACATTCCTGATGGAATTGAAAAGTCAGTACTTTCAATTCTGCCCTGACACGAGGGCTTGACAAACCCCCCCACCCCCTTTAAAAGAAGAATTCCGAAAAGAAACTCCGACTGGTTTTCTCCTACTTTACAAATTTAAAAACTGAAATGTAAACAGCTGGATCGAAAATGGAGAAACGAACATACACATGAAGACAAGGTGACTTACAAAATAGCCCTTAAAGTTTTTCCAAAAACATTAAAAACCCGAAAGCGGATTTGTTCGCGAAACAAATTGCTGCAGCAGACAATGCTCCCAGATCTATCTTTCGCAAAGCAAAATCATTTTTAAATCCAGAAGCTAGAAAACAAGTGATTCCTGCCTGTCAATCACTTGTTGAGAACCTACCAATTTTCATTCACGAGAAAGTGGAAAACATATATTAAAATTTTGAAAAGACAATGACAATGAATAAAACCCAACTAGGACCAACTTATGATTCCACAAGAGAATGGGTTCCTTTCTAGCAGCATTTGAGCAAATGTCTCTAGCAGAAACAGAACGGATCATCCAAAAAGTCAGATCTAACTCTTCTGTGGATGTCTACCTTCCTTATATTTTGACTCGGGCAAACCTCTTCTTTTAATTTTCTGATTGATTTTCTACTCAAACAGCCACTAGAGCTAGGAATTGTTCCCTTAGCCTGGAAAAAGGTTTTGGTATTGCCGCTTCTGAAAAAAATCAACTCTGACCCATCAACTTTGAGCAAATGTAGACCTATCTCTCTTCTCCCTGCGGTCAGGAAAATGTTGCAAATTCTGGCGCACCTTCAGTTCACCAGGAATATTGACAGGAACGATATCCTTCATCTGTCTCAATCAGGCATCCACGGGGGTTTTAGCCCAGAATCAGCACTTTTAGAGGTCACTGAATTTATTACAAGTAATCTCGATCTAGGAAAAAATCTGCAGTCCTCCTTCTTGATCTATCTGCCACATTCGATACAGTGTCCACACAAAATCCTCTCGCAGAGATTGGACAAGGCTGGCATTATAGATCAAGCTTGGTTTTGGTTAAAATCTTTCTTCACCAACAGACAAGCTGTATTTTTACCTTTTTATACTTTTTGTTTCAGAGAAATGATATTTGGTGTTCCACAGGGTCAGGCATTCAACCCCACCCTGTTTAATATTTATTTTACACCACTGACCCTTGAAGTTCAGCCTTGGGACTTTAACATCGTATTCCATGTGGAAGATACACATCTGATGCTTGTTTTCAACAACTGGACAACACTATGATAGGCAATTTTCTGGGGTTTCTTTCTGTTGTAGCAAGTTGGATGCACAGCAGCTGTCTGCAGCTGAATTCTGACAAATCAGAAATGTTGGTATTTGGGGACTCATCTCCTTTGGACATCAGGAGACTGTGGCCGACTGAACTGGGGGAACCTCCTATCCAAACATCAGTCACTAGAAATTTTGGTGTGCAACTAGACACTGAATTATCTTTTGAACCACATGTGCAGTCCACTGCAGCGATCTGCTTTTCCCTACTTAAATCCTTTAAAAAGACTATAAAATCCCTCCTAGTAGTCACCCGAGAGACATTGTACATACCTTGATTACTTCTGGATTGAATTATGCCCATGTCTTTTACCACGGAGCACCAATGGAACTGCTAAATATGCTGCAACCTGTGCAGTCTGCGGCAGCGCAACTTGTCCTGAACATTTCAAAACGTCAGCCCATTCAGGACGATTTGAAGCAATTGCAATGACTGTCTATCAGGCAAAGAATAAAGTTTAAAGCATTAATAATTACTCATAGGGTTATACACAAAAAAGGTCCTTCTTACACAAAGGGCAAAACAAAAAATACACACCCCATAGGGGACTTCGCTCAGCAAATCGAAGTTTCCTATGAATTCCCAAGGTAGACAAGACTAGAGCTGGTGGAAGATCTTTCTCCTTTTGAGGTCCTAACCTGTGGAACACTTTGCTAGATCAGATCCGAGCAATAATTTTAGGGCCGGTCTTTAAAGTCAGCCTGAAGACTTTTCTGTTTAATGAAAGGTATATACCTCTAGTTAGCCTAGCGCCGGGACACTTCTTTGGAAGCAGCTGTTCGTGCTTTAGAAAGTATCTTTCATTCAATCATTCATTCATTGCATATGCTTCCAGTACTTTAGGAAATGGGAGACTGGCAAAATTCATGGTGGCGTTGAATATCATCAGATGGGGCAATCTGTTGTGTTTTACCCTGGGTTTGAGGGATTTCAATCTCATTGTGACTCCAGGGGCATCAAATACATTTCCTTCTATATACATATGATATCACCAAAGCTAGAAGCTGTATAAATTTCAATTAATGATTCCATCAACTGTATTGTTCATAGATCGCACAAATGTTAAAACAAAAGAGCAATTCTTTTGGCTAAAACAGATTTGCACAAAGTTATATATGGAAAAAAAGACTAAGCAAGTGGGGTGAGCACATGGAATATGTAGTACCTTCTTCAAATTTATCTTAAAAATGTAAGCAATAGATAACATACTTACGCCCCGATTATGAGTTGCACCCGTAATTGCTGGTACAGTGCCACAACATCCTACCAGTATTATGCAATTACAACAAGTTAATCCCTGTAGAATGGGAATAGGGATGTGCACCCGAATTTACTGGGAAGTACTCTGCATGGTATTCCATTTTCAGTGACACTTATGCAGTGCTTTATTTGTAAAATAATAGATGCCGGTGCTCAAAGCGCTGCTCAGACACCAGCAGCTGGCGCTCTAAAATGTAAAAGCGGGAATTGCAAGGGTGCACAGTCCAGAATCCACCTCAGGCCTCTTTAATTCACAGCCAGTCATTCCCTGCCACCTTATCTCACTCTTAAAGGTGTCTGCTTTCTCCCTTGGTGACAGATTATCTGTGTTTCTTTTCCTTCATCTTTCCATTTTGTTTGTTTTTCCCTCTGTTGGCCTCGGGAAATCTCCGATGATGTGACGAAATAAGTGCCGGTCCACAAAAATAGGTGCCGGTGCCCCCCCACCGGCAACTACTCGCTCAAATTAAGCATTGCCCTTATGACATACATTTACCACCTGCTTTGAGCAGGTAGTACATTTGTGCAGTGGCTCCTGTACAGGGCAGGGGGAAATGCGGAGGTGAGAAGGGAAGGGTAGTGATGTTGTTGAGATCGTCTGATGGTGTGTGGGGCGGGGGCACGACCTGCTGTCCGTATGCCTTGACTGAGGGTCATTTGCGTGCTGCTGAATGGGTCAGGGCAGCCCTTCACACAGGCGATTTTATCATCTGGATTTTATGGCTTGTGAAATCATGTCCGTTGTACTTGCACCCAGTACACCTGCGTGGAGGAGTTGTGGCCTACTCATGCAGCAGAGCTGATATGGCAATCAGCTCCTCTTAACCTATAGGGACTGATTCACAAAAGCGTTTATTGGTATGGGAAGTAGTACTGCAGGAGTACTCTTTTATGAATTCTTACAAGCATTTGTGAATTGGCTCGAAATGTCCAACTCTGTATTAATAAAAGTGCAAAGAAGGCACAGTCTTTTTTTATTTGTACTCCTTGTTTTTTCCTTAGCATGGTCAGTAATATATTGATTGGCAAAACTTGAAATTATGATGAAAACACCATTCAGTTGCAGGTTTTGTGCCAAAAAGTGTTGAAGGTCTAACAAGAAACATGACCTTACGGTTGTACCAGCCTAAAAACTAGGATGACAAGTCTGTCTAATCATTCTTTTCCAAATCTCCTGAATAACATACCATTTACCCTGTTTTATTTTTGTAACTTTTTTTGATCTGTTTGTACAAGTTAGGATTACAAAATATTGTACATAAAAGCAGCCTAGTACTCTATAATTATATACATTTTAAAACATCAGTCTTAAGGTGAAATGTACACTGTCTGTGTATACAATATATTATAAAAATTGCATAAGAAAAAGTATGGGTATTTTGACATCCACCTTTTAAGCAATGCATACCGAAATTTTAGGGGGACCCCTGCAAAGTGCATGACTGGGCTCCCCAGCCCACCACCTACCACTTTTGCTGAGGGGGCCCCCTGGAGGTCATGCCCCCCCACCCCCGCACCACAGGGGCTGCAGGGGCTTTTGTTATGCCACTGCTTTTAAGTAATCAACTCTAAAAGTTTCAATTTGTGCTAAGCTATCCATGCATCAAAAAACAGTAGGCAGTAGCTAAAAATCCATACATACCTATTCATTACTAGTCTGATTGTTTTGCATAACGAATTTGGGGGCAGATGTACTAAGAATTGATTTGCAGGGGGGCGCCAGAGTCCTGGGCTGCAAGATGGCCACCATTGGGTGAATCTGTGCCCTGCCCAAATTGTGTCCACCTACGCATTTTACCTATCAGGGTGAATAATATGCAATGCAACACGAGGTGTTATCCAGAACTGAGACTTCCTGAGGTAAATGGGATGACCGGGTGGAATGAGCCTGAGAAACGTATGAGCCCGCATTATACATGTCGGGAGTAGGCGGCCTCAGAGAGCTGGGTCTTGGGTGAGAAGAGGACCCTGAGCATGTGTGGAATGAGTCTGCAGTGGAGAAGTGTGCTGTCACTGGGGCGATGAAGTAGCTGCAGACAAGAGGAGGACCGAGTGGACCACAGTGACAGAGGAGCCACATTATTATTGGCCCTGAGGTGGGGTGAACCCGCCCCACGTGAGGCTCCAGAGAGAGCAGTGCGGCACATGGGGAGAGCACTTCCTCCTTGGGTCTGAACTCATTGACCCATCCTAGGGCCTGTTGCCTGGTGCTGGAGTGGGCCAGGCTGCCCCTGCTCTGCTGGAAGCGCCCATTTTCTGGAGATGTTGACTGAGCTTGACACTAGCCCGTCGGAGTTCTGCACCTCACGGCTGATCCACAGGGCTGAGGTAAGGTGCTTATACTGTTAGAACCTCTGTCCTGGAACATTTTAACAGCCTATATGATGCCGAAAGCAAATGCAAGTTACTATCTGAGCCTTGGTGGCACCGCCTCAGGGTGCATCTGTGTGGTGGGCCACTCAATATCATTTCCTTGACTTTTATCCTGCGCCCTATGACTGCTGAAGCAATATAGAGGGCATTGCGCAAATATCATGCTTCAGAGCACCCATTGGCCTATGGAGGAAGAGCATATATTGGCCACTGAACATTTGGTCCTGACACTCCTGGTGCACTGGCACTCTGCACCATAGATGGGGCTATAATCCTGTGATTGGGCCTCTGTTCAGGCTTAAAGGGAGGCTTTGACTTTGAAGGTGACTTGCCCCCCCTCCACTGCCCCGACTCACTATGATCCTGCTTCACAGAGGGTTGACACATGCATCCCGGACATTGCACCTGCGGGCAGTGTCCCTTGGCCTCACACAGTGAGAGATAGGGTACAGTGACAAATCATGCACTAAGAGACCTGTTGGACCCTGACATTGTTGGCGGGATCATCCTCTGTGTTCTATTAGCCCTTGCCCTTAATGTAAGGAAGAGCTGTACGCCTTTGAATGTGGACTGGGAGAAGCCTGACAACTACTGATTGGCTTGAGCGCACACAGTGAAGTTCACCATTACAGACTAGCATGCCAATTGATCCCAGGCATTAAAGACACAGACTTGTCCAGTCTAAGATCACTCCCCCAGATCCGCTCGTGCCCCTTGACTTGCCCAGGGTATAGCAGGACAAGGGTGGCTTCAGTCTAAATCAGATATAGCATGGTTTAAGAGAGCATTTAAGGTACATACTCAGGAAATTAGAACCTTAGGATCACAGCATAAATATTGCTATACACATCATGTTATGGTGAGATCTACAGTTCACTCATTCATTGGTGTTGAAGATATTCAGATACAACCTGAGATAAAGCATCTGGGACACAATATTCGCAGAGATCCAATTAGAATGCACTGCAATGAGTAAGCACGAACAGAAAAAAATGAAACTGGCATTTGAACAGAAGCTCCCAACAAGATTTTCAAATGGCAAGCAGGAAGGTGACTTGCCCTCAACTTTGCCCACTGCAGAGCTCAACATGGATAAAGACCTATGCAGGCTGCTAAAAGAGATGAAGCAAAGCCTAGCTACCATAGTTTCCAAGATAGACACACTTACAAACCAGCTAGATTGAATGAAAGAGCATATATAAGCAAGACAACTGACTGGACCAGTTGGAGCATTCAGTCTCGGTCACCGAGGACAATGCTGCCAACCTCCACGAACAACTGCTGTGATCTGAAAAGTTCTGCAAAGTCATTACAGCCAAAAACGAGGACAATGTTTGTGTCATGGGCTTTCCCGAGTCTACTGGAATGGAGCGCATGGCAACCTTTGTGGAGTCTATGCTGCAAACTTTGTACCTCAAGGAAGCTTACACATCCATGTTCTCTGTGGAGCATATCTTTCATTATTTGGGGCCATGGCCACTGCTGTGAGATCTAACCCACCTCATCATCAACTATCTCCAGTTAAGCCACCCAAATCTTGAATGAGATGGGCAGACCACACGGGTATCTAGCATACCACTGAAATGAATTCCCATTAACTCTTGAATTGTTAGCACTGCCCTGTTCATTGATTCCGGCGAGTGACGGCCCAACTTCACTTATCTGAATGCTCTTACTAGACCGATGACTCACCAGCGCTCAACCATTTTCAGTGTTCATACTTGTAAGGGAAGATGATTGGGAAAATGCTCTCTGGCGAGATGGGAATGCCAGTGTAGGAGAGGGTGGGACTGTTTCTTTATGAGTTTTCTACTGTTGACACTGACATGCTTGAATTACACCACACCACACAAAACATACATCTTTGTATCACAAGATGAGGATGCGAATGATTACTGGATTGCCCCTAGCCCTGCAGATGCCCTATAGGTTACCTACCGGAGCCCTCTATACAAGCACTTAAGTTAGTCATTTGGAATATCCAGGGCCTTAATGGCTCACTTAAAACATGTCATGTATTTGTATACTTAAATCGACATAAAATTGAAACTCACTTTACTGAGCTCAGGGTACAAGCTAGCTGGCTCACAGAAACCCATGTTGCCCCTTATTCTGCTAATGCCAGGGAAGTTGTGGTGGTAATCAGAAAGGGCACACACTGGAACACTCTGCAACCCATTTGCAATAAGGAAGGCAGATGAATTCTTCTCCACAGTCTCTTGTTGGGAAACATTACGACTATTATTTGTGTTTACGAACCTAACACTGATGGCCTGGGCGTCTTTTTAAAAAAATGGAGAAAAGTGATCGCACTTGAGCTGGAAACATATATATGGGTGAGGGACTTCAATATAACTCGCAACCCTTCTCTTGACAGACCCCATCCCAACAACTGCTCTCCACTCACATGCTGCCCGCGAATTGCACTTGATCGTACAGGACAGTAACCTGACTGATATCTGACATGCCTAACATGTAGGAGTTTGTGGGTCCCATAACACATGGTCCAGAAATTACTCCTGGCTGGTCTCCAGGTATGTGTGCCTAGATGACACAAGTAGAACACCTTTCCAGGACAATCTCAGACCAAACCTCAGTAGTTCTTGAGATGACACAACTGGGGTCATGGAGCCGGGTTCTTTGGGATCCTGTTTTCTGAGTCGAGATACGTTCCAAGATCTTGGAATACTTTTAGCTCAACTCTGAATCAGTAGATAGGGCTGGCACGCTCTGGGAGGCTTTTAAAGTGGTCATAGAGAGGGGCGAGGGGGTACGCATTGCCAGACAATATGGAGTACTTAAAGAAATACATATGCAAGTTAGTAACCTCAAGAGACAAATCCGAGCCCTAGAAACTAGGTACTACAGCTCGTGCAACATCCAAGTGCTTGCCGAGAATAGTATGAAACTTAATGAATACAAAGAAGCTATGAATGGAGAGACACACAATTAGACAAAAGAGACAATAGTTCGGAGGTATGGGAAGGGTGACACATCAGGGAAGCCTCTGGAAAACATGCTATGGAAATCCCGGGCCAATAATTGTGTCACAGAGCTAGTGGTAGAGGTCTGTGTCTCCTACTATAATACTAAACTTATCATGTGGATTATCACCAACTATTACACTGACATATACCACTCCATGACTGACCCCAGTCCACAGGAGAACCTTACATATTTTGACTCCATTGCGCTACCGTGGCTGGACGATTCTCACAGACAATATCTGGACGTCCCCTTCTCTCTGGAGGAAGTGCCACAGGTAGCACAGGGAATGCCCGAGGACAAAGCAGCTGACAGTGAAGGCCTAACAGTGCAATTATGCAGAGTATGAGCACTTCCTTTCTCCACTCCTATTGGCCATGTATGAGGAGGCAAACGAAAATGGGGTTCTTCCTGCTTGCACTCCCGGTAGCCCTGATAGTCACTGTCCTGAAGTCCGATCAACCATCCACAAGCTGCAACTCCTATCCACCGCTATATATGATTGATATCAATAATAAAATCTTTGCCAAGTTAACTGTGAACAGGATTCTTCCCCTCCTCCTTATCCTCATTAGACCTGACCAGTCAGGCTTTGTACCTAGGTTGTCCACCGCTGACAATCTCTGTACCATCTTTGCACTCCTGCACTCCATTAATCCCCAGCTGAGGGCTGCAGCCATCTGATTTGATGCCACAAAGTTTTCCAACTCCTTGGAGTGGAAGCACTTACTCATGTTGCTAGAGCAATTGGGCTTCAGCAGCCAGTTTGCCCAATGCATCAAACTACCCTACCAAGAGCTGGTCGCACGAGTGCGCGCAAAGAAATCTCTTCTCTGTTTTCAGTGGGCAGGGGAATGAGAAATAGCTGCCCTATGTATCCACTTCATTTTGTGATTGCTATGGAGCCAGTCGATGCACAACACCACCAAAATCACTTTGAGAGTGGACTCAATTATAGGGCCAGGCAACTAATAGTGTCATTGTATGTGGATGATATCACCGTATACATCCGTGACCCAGAAACTAATGCATGACCTCTGATTCAGACGTTTGCCAAATTTAGGGGGATGACATGGATCACGATCAATTGGTCCAAGTCTAGGATTATGCCCCTGGCCCCCTCCATTGATGAATGCAGCCTTGAGTTTCCATTAAGCTGAGTACAGTCAGAGGTGAAGTATTTGGGAATATGGGTTCCAAACAACATCAACACTCTCTGGCAAGAAAATTATGCCAGAGCAATGGCATGACTGAAACAGCGAGTGACTATGTGTGTGCTACTCCCATTATCAATGCCAGGTAGAATTGCTGTGGCAAAATCGGTAATCCTACCAAATTTCTTATAGCCATTTGTCAATATTCTGAGTTTACCAACACAATGGTTTCAAGACTGGCTTAGGTCCAGCCTACGCCTGGCTAACATGAGCAGGACGACAACCGAGAGTGGTATGGGAGTTTCTTACGGTACACTTTGAACAGGGGGGATCAGCGCGCCTGATTGGGAACTGTATAACTATTTTGCCCCCGCCCAATATACACATTTCTAGCAACTCCCTACATCCTTTCAATCCCATATTGTGAGTGAAGGAGATAATATTTTCCCCGGTCCATTAAACACAGCACTTTGCTTGTCTGGGGCGCGGCCATATGCTGTAATAGACACAACAGGCTGTATGATTTAGGCCTGGAACTGTCTAAGCCGAACAGTCAACTTGACTGCATATACTCAGATGATATGCCTCTTGCACACAACTCTGCTATGCCTTAACTGCTGAATCCACTTTGCAACGCCAAACGGAACCCATGAGGCTCACTAAAATTAATGAATTGTACCCTAATGGCTGATTTTTTCCCCTATGACTTACAGACCTTCCCCACTACACCCCCTCTACATTTTCTTCTACTACAGACTGCAAGCCACATGTAAAGAGATGCACAACACATTTCCAGAAGCCCTAGAGCCCCTGCATGCATTAAATATGATCATGGGCTCCCCCCTCTTATAAAATGATCACTTGTTAATGAAACAGTATGCAGAGTAGCGCCATGATGTGTGTACCAACAGCCTACTCTAGGTGGATGCCAGAACTAGATCTCTCACCAGAGGAAGAAAAGTGGCAATTCTGGTATCTCAAACTGGTATTTTATCTTCCAGTTACAGACTGAGAACGAGGCATCTATACTCTGCATAGGGATGCATGATGGAACAACGCATTCCATTGCAACGCATGCCGTTACAACGTGAATGCCTTTACCACGCATAACCATTACCACACATATTTTTACAATGATTATGCCTTTACCATGCATGCTTTTACAACAAATTTCATTGTAAAAGCATGAATGTTAAAGGCATATGAATGGTAAAGGTTTTCCCTGATCATTGCCCTGAGCCCTAAAACCGGCCCCCAGTGCAACCCCCCTGACTCCCAGTCCTAAAAACAAAAAACAGGCCCCTGCCCTAAATCCTAAAACTGGCCCCTGGTGCTACCCCTCCTCTGCTCCCTGCCCTAAAAAAATCCACCACAGCCCAGAGCCCTAACCTAAACCCGGGCTTGTCGTGGCACCATCCCTGACCCCCCTCCCCACCCCATGCCCTCCTGTACAATCCCCCTTACCTCATGATGAGGCAGGCAGCTCCTGAAGGCTGATGTGCAGCGCAGGTCGTGTTTCCTCTAAAGAGGAAGTGGAAGGGTCTCCTCACTCCTTTAATGATGTCAATAGCCTATACCACGCCCGTACCTTTACTACCATTACCATGCATATGCCCTTACCACCAGTACCACCACTCATACCGTTACAACGTTAATTCGTTGTAAAGGCATGAGTGGTGATGGCATTTGCATTGTAAAATCATGCGTGGTGAAGGCTATGCGTGGTAACAGTCCACGCATTGTAACAACCACGTGGTAAAGAATACGTGTGGTAACAGCTGCCTTGTAATGGCTGTTTCCCCTGCATAGTCACACCTTTTTATTGGGATATGTCAGCGATGTCCCACCTGGTGTAAGGAAATTCACAACCTTGATGCTCATGCTAGCTATCGCCGGGTGGCCATGAAGTGGGAGATGGCCACCGCCCCACACGTAAATGACAGGATCTATGATGCTGCATATTAGCAAGAAAAACTTGATGCATTCTGGGATTCAGCCCCGATCCCTTCCCATCTTAGGGACGTTTGGGAACAACTGCTGTCACATTTGACCCTCAAGGGAGAGGAATGATCTTGGAGTCCAAAGATAGGGCAGAAAACTGGAAATCGCCAACCACTATCTGTAGCATGTGTGACCTACCAGACCTTTTGCCATGTGCAAATTCAGAAGAGAAAAAGGGTTCTCTATAGGGACTGATCATACTATCTATTTAGTCTCAACAGTAGAGACATAGTTCACTATTTAAGAACATAGTTATTTAATTACGTCTTAAACTTATATTTGCTTTAATATAATATTGAGTTACCACATTGTGTACATATCTTAATCAATTGATCAACATTATATAAACATACAAACAACAAATATATAAATTCATGCATATCACTTGCATTACATTCCTCGTTTTATCTTTTTCAATTATTGCAGTCCTTGTATAATAATTCACCGGGGTGTCTCTAAAATAATTTTCAAAATGAGTCCACCTTTATTGTAATTCAAAAAGTCCAAATCGTGCTCCAGATGACAATGTATCTGCCTCTGCCTTGTCCTAGGGTGCTCTGTAAATAAATCCACGAATGCTACATCTTCACAGATTTCGGAACTCCATATATTACATGGGTCAATGCGTTTCGGCCCACCTACTATGGGCCTCCTCAGGACAAATCACAAGGACTTTTGCAACACATAAAATCCACCTTAAAACTTACAAACATAAAGACAGGCACTTAACACCTTAATTCTGTGGTTTATAAAAAACAATGGATGTTGCCTCAAAAGGGAAATATTTAGTGAACATAGAAAGGCCATCAATTGTGCAGATTAATTAATGGCATATTCTAGGACTATGCTAGCAGTGGGGAATCTTCTCCTCTCAGTAAAGATACTATCGTTGCTCTTGTTCATGAGCGCTCAATATCAACAGTAATTCAATCAAGAGTATCCATTTGGTTTGCCTAGAATGTACTTATCAATTTGTCCTGTAAGTGAGTTGCACATTAAGGGGGCAGATATATTTATACTTAACTCTTTAGATTATTACTTATTGATGCACAGTCAGAGTGAACTCTTCATTGGTGATAAAACAGACTCAAACAAATTCTTGTACAAATACAATTTGTATGTAATGTCATTTGTAATTGTTAATTAATATGTAATTTACTGTAGTGTGTTTGATTCTATATGTTTATTAATTATTTTAGTTTTTGTTTTTAGTACGATAATTTATTAGTTATGAAATTGTTTAAATTTGTATTTTTTGTATTATATATAAATAATGGTTTTCTTTTTCTTTTTTTTAGTACAGGGACAATGGTTTTTAAGGGGATAAGGGTGGGGAGATTTTTACAAATTGTATATTTAAAGTAAATTCTATGTTAATTATTGTAATGATATGCAAATGAATATTGTAGAATTCTTACATTTATTTTGTTACATGAATACATTTAATAAATCATAATTTATAATTAGTCAAAATATATATTAATCGTATTAAATTTAACTAATACATTTAATATAAAAACATTGCATTATAAAGAATTAAAACATTTAATATACATATATAAATTAGTTTTAATAAAGTAAAATAATAAAAAAATGTATATAAAAGTTTTAAACTATCATTTTTGTGAAAAATACATTTACATAATACAAATATTTTACTTTTTATTTTATGATTGTTAATTTTGGCTAATTTTTTAATGTTTCGGAATGGTAGTATTTATTTAAAAAATATATTAATTATTAATAGTAACACTATTCTTTTATATGTTGTATGTTAATGTTTAAATATGAATATATAGGTTTGTAGTTTTTGTTAGTGTGTTTTTAGAATAAATTGTGGTTTATTTTATAGATAAAAACATGCGTGTGAGTATGGGGTATTGATTGTGTATATAAAATGTTTAGTTTGTATTACCTTGCATAAAATGTTTTAAATTGCAGTGGCAATAGTTATTCTCACCTCTTTAGTGTCCAACAGCGCCACCTTCTTCAAATAGGCTTAGATTGGAGTGGGACTATTACATTTCACCTCATAGTGTCCATCACCTGCCCCAGTACGGTTAGATTGCAGTTGAAATAGTAAATGTCACCCGTTTAGTGTCCAACACCTTCCCCCAATATGGTTAGATTGGAGTGAAAATAGTAAATGACATCCTTTTAGTGTCCAGCACCTTCTCCAAATTGGTTTAGATTGGAGTGGGAATAATAAATATCACCCCAATAGCGTCCAACACCATCACCAAATTGCTTTAGATTGGAGTGGGAATTGTAAATGTCACCCCTTTAGTATCCAACACCTTCCACTAATTAGTTTAGATTGAAGTGGGAATAGTAAATTTCAAATATTTAGGCTCTAATTACGATAGTGGGCGGACCACCACCGACAGGCCATCTGTGGTGGACCACACAACATCCAGGGCATCGGTCCGACTGCTGCATTTGAATGCAGCCGGTCGGACCGCGCAGTTCAGGGGGTAGAACCCCCGCCTCTGACAGGATCTTTAATCCTGTTAGGGCAGCGGTTGGACCCATTTCCCTACAATGGAGACTGTAGGGATTAGGATGTCTCTTTCCAACTGCCTTTTCATGGCAGATGGAACCGGACTTTGGGGGCCCCAAGCAGGGACTCTGTTCCCCATAGACCACTGTTAAGTGCCCCTGGGAGCACCTGTATTACCCCCCCACACATCCAGGCACCGTGTCCCAGGCACCACATGGTGCCTGGCACACGGTGCATGAATGTGCACAAAGTGCCTTTTTCTACTGCGGCTTGTGTTGCGGCCCTTTTCCTGTCCCGCAGCACAAGCTGCAGTAGAAAAAAGCACTTTCCGACCACCTGCATGGCGGTCTGATCATAATAGGCCAGGTGAGACTGCCGACTCATTGTCAGACGGTCACCTGCCCGATATGAAGGTGGTTGGCGGTCCAACGGACTGCCATCGTAACGAGTGCCTTAGTGTCCAACACCTTCCTCAAATTGGTATACGTTGCAGTGGGAAAAGTAGTTTTCACTCCTTTAGTGTCCAACACCTTCCTAAAATTATTATAGATTGGAGTGGGAATAGTAAATATTGACCTTTTAGTGTCCAACACCTTCCCCAAATTGGTATAGGTTGGAGTGGGAATAGTAAATGGCACTCCTCTGCTGTCCAACACATTCCACCAAGTGGTTTATATTGGAGTAGGAATAGTAAAAAACACCCTTTTAGTGTCCAACACCTTCCCCAAATTGGTTTAGATTGGAGTGGGAAAAGTAAATGTCACCCCTTTAGTGTCCAACACAGTCCCCAAATTGGTTTAGATTGGAGTGGGAATAGTATGTTATACCCCTTCAGTGTCCAACACCTTCTTAAAATTGGTATAGGTTGGAGTGGGAATACTAACTGAGGGCCTCATTACGATGGCGGTCGAATGAGCATCCGACCACCATTGCCGCGGGCAGGAACTGTCTGACAATGAGTTGGCAGTCCCACCCATGCGGTGCCTAGCACACGGTGCATGGATGTGTGGGGTGCACTGTATGTGCCCCTCAGGCTACTAAGAAGTGGTCCATGGGGGACGGGAACAGGCAGTCGGAAAGGGATATCCTAATCACGACCCCCACCCTGATGGGCTCTTTGAGCCTGTCAGAAGCAGCGGTTAGTTATAGAGTTGTTTGTGGGGGTTTTGTACTTATAGAGCCTCATTACCATGTTGGGTGGAAACTTTCTGCCCAACACCGTCTCAGAATCGGGACTGACAGACTCGCAGTTGGCAGTTCCGCCCGACCGATTACGATGCGACCGAACACTGTTCGGTCGGAGTCCCATTGACTTCTATGGGAGCCCGTGTTCGGCCCGACAAAGGCTCCTATGGGGAAATGGGGTGTGTGTGGAAAACCCTGCACCCTGTCGCAGGCATCCCATTGTGCCTGCCACACAGTGCAGGATTTTACAGGGGGTCCCTTAGGTACCCCTTGGGCCCAAACCAGAGGCCACAGGATAAAGGGGGGCCTGCCAGGGGCCCCACAGTCAGTTTCCGAAAGCCTTTACGTGTCAGACAGACCGACTCGGAAAGGCTATTGGAAATCGACATCGTAATTGCTCGGTTGGATACGCTGTCCATAGAGCTGTACAATGTGGTTCCTACCGACACAAATTCTCCGAGAGCCGGTCGGAACCGATTCGGAAA
Source organism: Calotriton arnoldi (assembly GCA_963921515.1). Taxonomy (NCBI): domain Eukaryota; kingdom Metazoa; phylum Chordata; class Amphibia; order Caudata; family Salamandridae; genus Calotriton; species Calotriton arnoldi. The sequence continues at coordinate 3,996 of CAWUFW010003294.1, read as the reverse complement.
GACCGTGTGGGTTACAATCCGTCCGCGAACATCGTAATCGGTGGAGCAGATTGTAAACACACCGAGTCGGTCGGAAGCGTTCCGACATGGCTAAGGCGATTCCGATTGTTGGGAGGAGGCTTTCCGCCCGACATCGTAATGAGGCCCTTAGTTGTATTAATAGTATTGTTTTTCACTAGTTTGTAGTTTGGGGTTTTTGTACGCTGTTTTTGTTATGTATCATTATGTTATGTTAAATTGTGTAATGTTACTTATATTTTGATGATTAAGTGTGATGTACATATATTTGCATTTTTGAGAATGTAATGTGTTTTGCAGGTGGGTTTTCTTGTTCACTTTACAGTTTTTTGTCTATGAACGTCTCGTATGGGCATTGGAAGTTTGCTTTATTTTAAAAGGGAAATCACTTTTGGTTTATCATAAACCAATGCTTTTTACTTTGATTCCTTTTTTTCAGTGTTTCCTGGAGTGTTTCTTTTCTTTAAACATTTTTTTGCGTTTTTTATGGTTCCTAGATTCTTTGGATTGCTTTGAAGGATCATTATTGGATTCATTTTATTTTTGCATTTTTTGGGTGGCTTTTTGGACAATATGATTCCTAATTTTGGTAGATTATTATTTTTGATTACATGGATACGGAGGTAGAAATGCAGCTACAGAACAGTAAGTCTTATTTATTTCTATTCTTTTGGATGGGAAATTTTATTGTTTGTTGTGTGTGTAAATATTATGTGATTGTTATTTGGAATTGTGTTGTTCAAGTGTTGTATTTATTTTGCATGATGGATTAAGTTTGTTTTTTAGTTTTTTAGTTGGTGAGTTTTATATTTTTTGTTTAAATAATGTATAAATTATCTTATTACGTCAGTCCTAATTAACATTGGAGTTTTATTTAATTTGTAGACTGATGTAGTAAAATATTATGTCTATTCTTGATATAAAAAAGTGTTGGTTTATGTTGGACCTGGCCCTTTTTGCATGGTTATCCCCAACACTTTTGCCTTCCTCTTGTATTTTTCTGACAATCTTTTTTTGGCTGTAGGACTCTGGGCACTTTACCACTGCTAATCAGTGCTAAAGTGCATATGTTCTCTTCTTTAAACATGGCATGATTGGTTTACACCCGTTTGGCATATTTAATTTACCTGTAAGTCCCTTGTACAGTGGTATTCCATATACCCAGGGTCTGTAAATTAAGTGCTACTAGTGGGGCTGCAGCGCTGCTTGCGCCACCCACAAAAGTAGTCTTTCAAACCTGTCTCAGGCCTGCCACTGCAGGGCCTGCGTGTGCGGTTGACTGCCGCATTTACTTGGCATGTAAAACTACTTGTCTAGCCTTAAACACCCCTTTTACTACATATAGGTCACCCCTAAGGTAGGCTCTAGAAAGCCTTATGGGCAGGGTACTGTGTAAGTAGAAGATAGCACATGTTTCTCACTAGGCCTATTCCTCTCATAGACTAGCATTGGGAATTCCCGTATATATGTTTAAGTGGTAATTCCTATTCTGAAAGGAGTAGAGCTGCCATGTTTGGTATGTTTAGAATGGTAGTGAAAAATCATGCTTACTGGTGTAGGTGAATTTTTTATCACTATTTTAGAAATGGCACTTTTAGAAAGCGAGCCTTTCTCTGTGCTTACAACTTTATGTGCTTTGCAGCCTGACTCCAAACCACGTCTGGACCTGATTGACAGCTACTCATTGTGCATACTTTCCAGACAGCCACAACACAGGAAGGGCTTGGTGTGACAAGCGAAGCATCTGCGTCCATCTGCATATGGATCGTCTTCCTGGGCTGGGAGAGAGAAAGGCAGGGAACACTTACATTTGTATAGGCTGTATCCTGCCCTCACACAAAGGGATTGTTTACCCCTTACTGTACATCTGGAGCCAGGGCTGGGATTGAAAGGGAGTGTTGTGCACTTGTAAGTTTTTTTTTAAGTGCCCCCTAGATCAAAGACATTTTGAGTTTAAGTACAGGGGCTCTGACCCCATGTTTTTAGAGCACTTTTGAAACTGGGACTGAACCTCTGTCAGATGGACTGCTGCCTGCTGGGTGGCATAAAGGACTCACTGGATTGCTTTTCTGCTTGTTGCCCTGCTGCCAGCTGCTCCCTGACTCTGTTCTGCCAAGGCATTGTTGTGCTGCCAGGAGGGATCACAATTGGAATTGCTGATTTTGCTGTGCTAGTCTGCCTGACCACTGATGTCTCCCTGCCTCCCCCCCAAGTGTTCTCACAGGGGCCCAGCGCGTGGTGAGCATTGGTTGCTGCCCCTCGCCCCTGCAATTATAGCCCATAGTGAGTGCTTTATATGCCTTAAGTTCATGTGCCACCTCTTCAACCTAGCGCATGGTAAGCGCTCCACAGTTTCACTAGTTTCTCACCACCAGCACGTAGTAAGCACGTATCTTCCCCCAGCCAGGTAGGTAACCCTGTTGATCCTCTGCCTCAGGGGAAAGTGTGTGTTGAGGGCCTCTCGTGCCCCTTGCACCACCCTTCTGACAGAAATGGCGCTTTGCCTCGGCCTCAACTTTTCGGTTTTTAATAATTTCTACAAAACCTTAAGCAAGCCTAATATCAGGTCTAGCAAACACCTGGCAGTTAGTATTTATAAACCCAAACTATCGTACAAGTTAGCCTTTATGGTTCACAAATACATTTCATTGTGAATTACTGAACAACCAGATTGGTCTATTTTGTTTCCAGTTCAATTGTTCTTTAAGGTTTTCCATGATAGTCAAAGGGCTTGTGTTTATTTAAAGTGAGAGTGTCCGAACTCTTTGATTTGTAATTACTTCTTTGGGGTCGATTCCGATCTCGGTCGGAGGCGCACCCAATACCATTCGGTCGGGAAAAAAGCCATGCGAAAGCCAGTTTCCCGACCGATCCGTACAGCACACCGAACGAGCAAGTACGATGCGCACAACAGCAAAAATCCCGGCCGAGCCGTACTCACCCAAACCAGGTCCTGTTCTCCGACCGAGGCGAATCTGGAAACGCCGAATCGAGTCGCACGGAAGGGAAAATGCAGCCCCGTCCGGCCGGACAAGTACGATGCGCTTTCCGTACGCGCCGAACCCGTCGCTACGCACGGCACGTCAAAGCATCCGGGAGAGGCGCACATAAGCTCCGAATCGCGCCACAACACGATCCACGGCTACGAGACGAACACAGCACAGACGAGGACGACGCGAAGCGACGAGGACGAAGCGAAGCGACGAGGACGAAGCCAAGCGACGAGGACGACGCGAAGCAACGAGAAGGACGAACGACACGAACCAACCATGAATCCCTTCGTCCCGATCATACCAATATTCTACATCTACTACCGGAACAGGCACGGACGCGTACGGCGCAGAAGGTAAGTCAGACACCAACCACAAAACACATACAACACGTACACGACACATCACACACATACACTGGGAATCTGAATATACTTGCAACAGCAGCACCATAGGGGCGGGATGCCCATCACCAATGCCACATATGCACACAGGGGCCTGAATGCGCGCCACCACCCCAACCCAGGGGGGCTGGATGCCAACCACCACAACCACCCTTAGCCAGGGGGGTGCCAGATGCCCACCACCACTACCACCCTTACCCAGGGGGCTGGATGCCTACCACTACTACCACCCTTAGCCAGGGTGGCAGGATGCCTACCACTACTACCACCCTTAGCCAGGGGGGCAGGATGCCTACCACTACTACCACCCTTAGCCAGGGTGGCAGGATGCCTACCACTACTACCACCCTCACCCAGGGGGGCTGGATGCCTACCACTACTACCACCCTCACCCAGGGCAGGCTGGATGCCTACCACCACCCTTAGCCAGGGGGGCTGGATGCCTACCACTACTACCACCCTCACCCAGGGGGGCTGGATGCCTACCACTACTACCACCCTCACCCAGGGCGGGCTGGATGCCTACCACCACCCTTAGCCAGGGGGGCTGGATGCCTACCACTACTACCACGCTCACCCAGGGG